>JAOTON010000512.1:2015000-2615000 GCA_034440635.1 Lepas anatifera | reverse complement strand
ATGGGACAAATCTTCCAGATGTCAATCGGTACTGAACGGTAGAATTTTATTTCTGAATCTTCCACAGGAAACAAGAGTGAGGTGGAAGGTAACATATCTAAGCGGGTGTGCCCTGGTGCGCTCTGGCTACCTGAGGTGCTGGACGTCGGCGCGCGGCACCACCAGGTGGAACCACACAGAGTGGTTGGTGTTCTGCAACACTGAGTTCACGGTGGCGACAGTCCCGGCCAGGGAGCTGCCGTCCCCCGGCACCACCACGTCTATGAAATTTCCTGGAAAGGCCAACAGCTATGCTGAGTGCCATGTATCTATCCCTCTGTGATATATATTCTAATACGATATATCTTCGAAAAACGTACACTCACACACACACACATTCACACGTAAAGACATACAAGAATTGAACCCATTTCTACCGCTGGTGAACTGTGGCTTCCTATTCTCGGCGCTACGCCTTCCTTAACTATAAGCAATAGCACTATCTGATTTGTTTCTGCTTCATCTATGAAAAACTCACTTTAATCTTATGGCTTGCTTTGCCACTTATCTTACAGCGCCGATGTTCATTTCGAGTCAAAAGCACCTTTGCTCCTTCAGTCTTATACACATGCCAGGCTTTGTTTCTTCATGAGCCCGTTTCGCTAAATCAAATACAGAAACCTAGCAACCAGTATGTGGTCAGTTTGAAAACTTATTTAACACAGTTCCAATTCGCCTAGAGAGATGACACGATGATTACCGTCAATTCCCACTGTCCGTTTAACTTAGCTGACTGTGGAGTATCCCGTTCTCACCTTCTGCTCGTTCCAGCAGCGAGTGTGCATCCCTCGCTTGTCCGAGGTGGAGTTTTGCTCCATGAGACCTGTGAAATTGAACTTTTTTTAGGAAGCCTGGAGAGGGCACAGCTTAGAACGTTATCAGAGCTAATCATGTTTTATGGAGATAGGATTATAAAATGTTTATAAAGATGTGTAATGTTGAATGATAAGCTAGACAATGATGCTAGCCCTGATAGCGTCCGCCCAACCTTGGCTCTCTAGGTACGCAAACTAAATAGTGAACGGTGGCTGGCTTTTATTGGAGGATACAGGACCCAGCACTCATAGTTTCGATGTATTCATGATCACGTAGTTTCGATGATCATCGTCCCCAGCTGAGCGTAAGGCTATATATGGATGATAAAGCAAAATGGTAGGGTGTTGATTTAATCAATCTAAACTCGCAACCTCAACATGTCTGAATGTACCCAGTAATTTGATAAATTGCGTGAGTTCCCCATTTCTCTATACCCAGCTTTGGGCTCTTTTTGTTCGCGGTGAAGCAGAAAGTACGAAGGTGTTAGATGAGCTCTACTAGTACTCTCGCGCTTATATCGTCACCCTCAATGCACCCTGACCTGTTGAATTATGGCGAGGTTTGAGCGTAAGGTTGTGAGGGCATTTTGCACGTGCGGCTCATATGAAGCGCTGAGTGTGCATGGACAGGGTGTTGGCTGGTGGGACCCAGTCTACGTTCCTGGCTCAAACCCATTCGTCTCCAGTAGCAATAACGCGGAGCTGCTGGCACAAGCTGTTTCCGGTCTTGCTCAGTGAAAGTACGTCGATTTATACTCCACGGTCGAAAGTGCACTGTTCCATACACATAACCGAACAGTTGCGTGTACAGGCCCCGTGGCCCACTGTTCCGATTGAAACTAGTAACAGAGAAGCCAAGAATGCCGATTTTCAGCGAGGCAAATAAATGAATGAATAAAATTCGATCCTTGTGCGTTGCATTAAACGCTGGGAATCTTAGAGAGCCGGTCATGAATCACACGCCAAGGATTTAGGTATGCATGAACCAAACACAAGAAATGTGCCTGAGGAAGTTGGCTCATGCTTGTGCAAAATGGTTTTGCCTTTATTTTTGCTCAGATAATGTTTGGGCTGAACCGCACCTAATCTTCTTTCGAGTTACGAAACCTTGCGTAGTAGCAGTGACGTAGCATACACTAATTTGCTTAAGGCCCGCCCCTTAAAACATTTTTGTATCGGGCTTCCGTCTTTGAATCGGGATGGGATGGCTGCTTTCAAATAGCTCGAACACGAAGTTTTGAAATTAATAAGATATTCTACTTACCTTAGAGCGTGATGTTTGACCAGATGGACTTTCGTCAGTCCTATGGGCTCGCGGGTTAGTATGAATATCACCAACGCGTAGAGCGCCGCCCCCAGCAAGACGAAGCCTAGCAGAGGGGCAGTTTGCTCACATTAGCTTTCATTAGTCTTCGGATATTGCATTTTTTGCTGGAAATAAAATATGCTGTAACTCAGTTATATGGCCCAAGTGAACAAAAACGCAAAAAAATTATTCGCTCGGAGTCAAAAGTCTATTATCTTGAGCGATGCAATACGGCAGGGGAAATTTTCCTCTCATACTTCTCTACATGTATGGCCAGGAGGAGGCTTTAATTGACTTTAATTGATGTTTTCACGCAGACTCAGAATGACACGCACGCGCAGGTCAACACTCACAAACAGTTTTGGTGGTTTCTCGGAGCCGAAACATGACCGACCACCTGTGGCTTGTCAGTATGAGCGTCTGCGTGAAAGTTGTGTCGCTGCAACCACCCAAGTATTACCCGCTGGTGCGAAAAGTAGAAGGCTCTGCTGCCGACCCCATCAATCGCAGCTTAGACTCATTTGTACTGCCCATTTTAGTTGTGTTTACTCCCATCGTAGAGCCGCAAAGTAAAACAGTTTAAACGCGCACAAGTCACATTTGTCTAAGCGGTGCGTAGTCGAACCCTACTCACGCAATCGATGGCGTCTCGACTCGCGCTGGGAAGAGTTTAACACCACTCATTTCAGCGATGTCGTAAGCTGTGACGACCTGACAGTCGAACACGTGTAGCTTGCTTCAGCAGGCGAGTTCAGGCATCCTCGCCCACATCGAAGGTTTTGGATGAAAAAAACGCAGGATGAAACATCACCGTTTTAAGTTTGGTCTTCCAGACAAAGCTGAGAAGGATGGCTTGGGGATTTATCGAAGAAAATGTCGGGGCAAACATATGCGAACCCCGTTTGCACAGCCAACAAATCCGCCTTTGGAAATATGACAGCCAGAAATCAATAATTATGATGTAACATATTGCTGGGACACTCTTAAAGAACGGAAAATAAAATCAAGTGACTTTCATAGGGATATTACAAAAGAGCGTACCCTAAGTTGTCCTTGTCCTCAGATTTAAGAAGATGGTAGTGACCGTATGCATATATGCATGCGAGAATCGCCTGCTCAGAGTATATTCTGAGGATGCACTACCAATAACATACTGCTGTCCTGAGCCATACAGCACATGCATTTTAAATGTCAGTAAAAAAATAAGTCTTTAGACGGCAAGTGCTATAACTACAAGAGGAAGTTAGTTAGCCAGGAAGTTGACTGCAGCCCTAAAACGTTCAGTGATAGTGTACGGGTGAAAGCTTGGGTTCAATCCTCCGAGATGATTCGGCTTTCCATGTCCCTCTGCCGTGAGTCGGCCGGCTGGAGCTATTGTGACCGGTGGGGGGGAGGGGGTGACCTGAGCGGGCCGGCTGCCCCTGTGCTCTATGGGGCGTTAACCATTGGCCTCCAGGTACACCCATCATGGCGCGAATTACTTCTTCCAAACAAGGGGGTCAGGGTCTCTGAGGTAGGTCCCCTGGAGACTTTACTGATATTTAGGTTCCAAGTGCTGACGTTGCAGCAGCTTGGACGAATTTTACGAAAATAATAAGTATGAAAATATGTAGGTAGACATTTTTTATATATTTCTACAGCCAATCGAGCTTTTTAGATTCAGGGAAGACGCCTCTCCGTTAGTATTTTGCCCTTGGCACATGCATCGACTGGGCAATGTGCAGCGTTCGATTGTTCAGGGGCCCAGTGAATAGATGCCATTTTACCCCCCCCATCGCCCTTCCCAGTCATCGCACCCGTTAGCCTTGTAGTGATACGTGTTTGCGTCGTATTCAAGCTTGTGTATGTTATCAAGGCGAAATCACTATTGCTGCGTGGTCGTAAATGTCCTTTGGGGTGTTGAGTTCGGTTGCGTATCCTCTTTACGTAGATTCACACTGTCTCTGGTAATGCAAAAAATGGTCATTAGAAATGAACGTGTGTGAACAACAAAGGGCCTCAACGCCGTCATCACAATACTTAGATTGTGCACTGTGGCTCGTGGACCCTCACCAGACTGGGCAGGATCCACTTCTATTTAATGAGGCTGTGGTCCGTTGACAGGCAGACTCAGGGAGCGGCAGAGCCGACGTACAACCGCGGGGCGCCAGCGCGTTGGCTGGTGGGGAGGGGTGTAAGACGGTACACAATAGCTCACCGGGGCAGTCCTTGACGAAACACAAGGGGAGGAGGTGGCAGTGGCCGGATCAGAGGGGGTGATTCGCTTTGAAAAACAGGCAAAGAAGGGTGTTGAAATATAAGTGAAGATGTGTTCATGATGTTCCTTCGTCCTGGACGTCTAGAGAAATTAATAGAAGTCCAGTTAAGATAACCGCACAATTCTGACTGGACCACAGTTATCCAGAAGATGGCCACGGCTGAGATGTTTCTTAAACGTTATCCATGGGACAGTCCAGGCCATTCTCGTTTCATTACGTCGTTTATCATTCATTCAAAGTAGAGTTTGGATGGTATATTTCCGGCGTCGACGCCACTGATGGCGACTGTGATTCCGCGCAGTGTTAAGGTTAACACCCAGGCACGCTGGTCAGGGCAGGATTGCACGTGCCAATCAATCTAGACGCGGCTGATTCTCACTGGCCTCCTGCGTGTCTCGTCGAGCTCCGGTACCCGGCACGGTCATGTCCAGCACAAGGGTTCTGCAAGCAGTACTTTGTTTCCATTCGCTGCTGATTATAACAGGTGAGACAAGTGAGCATTTAACGGCTAAATGGGTCCTTCACAGGCCGGTACAGTTCAATCTGGCCACGCACTTTTAATTAGAGAGTGCTGCCGCTTCCCGCTGTTCCGCCCAAGAGCCACAGCCTTGCTTGATTTTATCCGTTCTATATGGTTCAGTATGGATAAAATTGGAAGCAGCATCCCAGCCCTGCAGAGAGGCCTACAAAGTGGAAAAGAATTTCAAAGAACCCGCTCAAAATTTTTTGTCGGACGTTAGGATTTCCCAATTTTAGCATCCACCGTTGAAATGGACCTTTTGAATGCCTCCTCCCCCAGCTGGGAAGAACTAAAGATATTTTCCCTCTTCCCAGATTTTCTGAGCTAGCAATAAAATGGCAATGTACAACATCGCAGCATTCAACACTGTTTATTTTTCTAAGCAGTCACGATTCTTCTGTGATAAATTTTGGTCTTAGGGACCCAGGACTACGTGATTCCGTAACCGCCCTATATGCCTCAGGCATATGTTCCTTTTTAATTGTTATTTTCAAAAGACCTGTTTGGTAGGTTGAGGCGAGACCACCCAAATAGAATGATCGGCCTTATTTTTTAGGGTGAAATAACACAATTGTTCCCTTGACCTCCATAAGGTCAGTTGGAAGACCTACATGTCGTCAGTTGGAACCACATCAGCTGCATGCAGTGCTTTGGTCAATAACCTCAAGATGAACAGAGGTGCAGCTTTTGTCTGGGTAGCCTGTCACTTGGAGTCGATTGGTAGCGTTATGATCATGCTAGACCACTGGATGACCTTGACCTTCCCTTGGGTCAGGTCAGTTATGCAACCTGGTCAAACATTTTGGCCAGGCATTATCACATGATGCAGCATTTGATTGGAAGTGGCAGTATAACAGCAACAGATCCATCGTGATGGCTCAATTTTAAATTTGTTATTAGTAATGTATATTCCCAAATGCGATCGCTTCCATTTTACCTCCTCAGTAACTTATTTAACTCATGATGAGCTCAATAATGACCACAGCCAAGGGTGGCTTCGGGAAAAAATGCCAGAAGCTTGAAAACATCGTTAACACGCCATTGACGGGGTCGGCCACCTTGGATTGACGAGGGGCGGTACCCCCCCAAGATCCGAGAACCACGGTAGGTAGCAAAAACGGTAAACGGCGTTGGGAGCCCATCCGCTTCCCATCAAAATATTTGGGCCATTTTTGTCAGGTCACATTAAGGTCACCAGAGGTCAAAAACATGCCGTCACATGCCGTCATAGGGATAACATGTAAATTAAGTTTTTCGGCCATTACATCTGAACAAGTAAAGATAGAGCAAAACGACTGAACCCTAGAATCCTCGCAGCAAGCCGAATCGAATGATATATGATTTGACCTTCAGGTCAAATCAAAGATTTGACCTGACCTGAGGTCAGGTCAGGGTCAAATTATATAAAATGCATATCATTAGAACCGCAAAGCCAAGGCGAGTCTAATGCATCTAAAAAAACGCTCTATCACCATCTGTTACGAGTTATTCAGTAAAAACATATTCCGATGTATTACCAATGGAGAGGTCATGCTTCGTATCGACCTTAGGTCATCGATATCAAAAATACCGAACATATTTTAGAGAACTCGGTGAGCCCATTATGTGATATGAGTTTCAATTGGATAAGTTCACCTTGCTCCGACTTATGCTATCTTAAACGTTTTGAGGTCGGGTCACTGACCTGTACTGGTGACCTGACCTGAGATGACCTATCCTTAACATTTCACAGAAGTTCAAAAATGATGAGGAAAAGGTATACCCAGTACGGCGGCGCTGCGCGCCGCCGTTTTCTGCTGTCTCCGAAAACCCGAGGGGCTGGTACCCGTCCCCCGTCAATGCGCGTGTTAATTTGTATTCACTTCTTCTAGAAGTCAGGTTAGCAGGCTCGTTTAATGCCCACCAATGACAGGAACTGGTAATGGATGTTGACTGAACCACTCCAAACTTGGAACGGTTTCCGGGAAACCAAAGCACCCACAAACACCTAGGCCGCAGCCACAGCACGGCAGCATTGTGTGCAACAGCAGCCCCGTGTGCCTCAGAGGGGATCCCGATCGACACACCCCAGTACAGCCTGCACCAGTACCTCTTCACCAACTACTCCACGTCGATCCGGCCCGTCCTCAACTTCACCACGCCTACCACCGTCGAGTTTGAGCTCTCCATCTACAACCTCATCGACCTTGTGAGTGATTTCGGCCAGGAGACTCCGCCGCATGGTGGTTCGACTGTGTCCGTATGCGCACGATGTCGCTTACGTGACATCACATGACCTGTGGATCCAGGGGACAAGACGGATCCAGGGGGCAAGGGGGCACGTGCCCCCCCGATCGACCCTCGGCGCCCCCTGAAAGGTCGATGGCGCCCCCCTGAAATGTCGCTTCCCACACCCCCCCCCAGGATACGAAAGTCGGCGCCCACCGACAGGATTTGGCGCCCACCTGATAAGTTTTGCCGGTCATAAGTGGCGCCCCCTGGTCCGGATGGCGCCCCCCGGGAAGGTGCCCCCCCCGATCGGCAATCCTGGATCCGCCTATGCCTGTGAGTGATTTCGGCCAGGAGACTCTGCCGCATGGTGGTTCGACTGTGTCCGTATGCGCACGTTAGTCATGTGATGCCGCTTACGCGACATCGCATGGCCTGTGAGCAGTGACAAATTGAAGTCTGAACTTGAGAACGAGGGGGGTTGAGTACGATCCCATGAAAGTAGTATTTTTAGGTTGATCAGAGGTGATAGATACGGAAAATGCTAAATAAAATCGTTGTAGTCCATTGGGATACCATCATAGCACACAATTTGTGTTGCTCATTTGGTTGAAATGTATAGCAAAATAGCCTCAGGTTTAGGCCAATGGCGATTGAGGGTTGAAGGAGAGGGGGCACCATGGACTTTTCCGCCTAACTGTTTTCAGTAAACTCACTAAGGCCAGTGGCAAACTGCATCGCTTAAGGGAGGCACGGTGCCCTGATGCCCCTAGTTTCGCTGCTTATTTTTTTCTAAAAAAGGTCTGCCACCCGGCTAAACGGATAGCCAGGCTATGGCTTAAGCCTTTTGGAGGTGAGGTTACTCAACCTATCCTTGTGACCTGACTCGAGGCAGGAGGTGAGGTTACTCAACCTACCCTCGTGACCTGACTCGAGGTAATTTTGGTTTGAAATGAGGAAGAACGGTGCAGACAAGACCAATGAGCAGTAACGCCCAGTATGACGTGCCTACGCAATGCCATTTCAGGCCATCCCGGAAAAAAACCCTCAGGGCGTTACATGTGGCCCCCTACCGGTTTAACATATCCGTGCCGCATAAGTGTTCAGGTCGAGGTCTTAGCGCTTGCACTGAAAATACAGATTTCACCTTTTTCTGTAATGAAACTGAGACAGTGTGCAGCTATAGAATTTATTTGGTACTATAATTTGAATTAATGCACACTTTGGAAGATGGCCCAAAGCTGTCCCTATCCACCCACCCATTTTTCCAAGGTGACCGGAGACCCGTTCGCAGCTGGAAAACGCTGATAGGATATAATTTAGATAAGAGCATTTATGGGCGCATCGCTTGTTGCAAAAATTTTGAAAATCGTTCTATAAATGTGTTCATTCGTAGGGTTTCAAGGCCAGACCTATATCTTAAGATGGTCACAATCGCGCGTCCGCACCACTCCGCCAGTGTTGTAGACCGAGTGGTCACTTTAAAACACCATACAGTGGAGATTATTTGTTAAGGTCATCTCACATTGAATTCGAGGTCAAGTTCATACCAGCATTTTCAAGTTCACTGGCCCCATAGTAATTGCTGGGTTTAACTCTCATTGCCAGGGTTATAAGGCGTCACCCTGTTGGGAGGGATTCGGGGGATCAGATCGACTTACTGAGAGGCTCGACCGGGACTCGAACCCGGTACTTAGGAGATTTTGATGCCATCTATTAGGCCATCCATCCCCGAGGTCACTGGCCTCAGTGCTTTTGGTAAGATGGCGTTACTCAGAATGATGTATGTTATGCTATGACGCCATGGTTAAGTTTATTCAATGTATAGTCCAAGATCACAGGCCAAATAAACGGTCATCGGCCAAAATCAAACCTTATTTTACGTCCAATGGCTGGTTTAGTGTCAGTTATAGTATAAATTATTGGGAATACATCCTATTGTGACGCCAAAGGTCAGGGACCTTCAATATGCTTCACCCAAAAATGTCAGATAATATTTTGTGGGACCATCCCTTGTTGAACTTAGCCGTTTGCTGTGTTTTCTTGGCTTCTTTCCGCATAATCGCAACATTACTCAATATTTCCCAGCGCGGCTCATATTTGAGCTTTATGACTCTATTTGACATTGAAGATATTGACCTAGGTCAATAAAACTGGCTATAGCGTAGATACCCATGGCATCCACAAAGCCTCAGACGAGCGTTTTCTAATCTCTAATAAGGATATTTCGTGATCTCAGGGTAGAGATGGGTACTTAAGAATTCCCTCTGCTGCAGGTTGACGCCAGACCCCTGTCCACTGCGCTTGTTAACCTTCGCCCGGGTGGGGGTCTTTTTAGACCCCCTCGGGTTTTTCCCGAAGTGACCAAAAACGGCGGCGCGCAGCGCTGCCAAACTTGGTCTAGCTGTTCCTTCATCATTTTTACATATTTTCTGGAAAATTTTGGCTCAAGGTCATATCAGGTCAGGTCACCAAGCCAGGTGAAGTGACCTCACCTCAAAAATACTTAGGACCGCATAACTAAAAGAAGGGTTAATCGATCAAGTTGAAACTCATACCACATATTGGGCCCACCAGGAGCTACAACATTTATTCCGGGATTTTTTATATTGGTGACCTAAGGTCATGTGCAGAGCATGACCTCCCCATTGTCAATACATGGGGAAAATCATGAAATGAGCTTTGCTCAGTAAGAATGGGTGAAATCAGCTTCAAACATCGGTTGCGACTTGCTCTTAGCCCATTTCTGAAGCTGTTGCCAAAATTTTTGACTTGTGACCTTTAAAAGGTCACCTTAGGTCAAATAAGCATTTTTTGTGTTTTCCTCTATAAAATTTGAATAAACTAAGATAGAGCTTTTATTTTGTCACCAAAGTGTTTGTATAGTCACTGGAAGTCAAATGATATACATCATGACTATACCAGGTCAAGTTGGGTCAGACCGTTGACCTGGGTCAGGTCAAATTCTTAAATTTGACCTGGAATAGCAATATCATATATCATTCGATTTGTATTGACAAGAGGATTGCAACGGTGCATAAACTATGGCTGTATCTTGTTTGGTTTGGAAGCTATTAGCGAAAAAGTAAACGCCCTTATGCATGGGTGGCTATGGACATTCCCAAGAATATGCCCAATATTTAGTGACCTGTAGCTCCCTAGGCTTTGACCTGACACGAAAATGAATGTCATTGTAATGAAAGCGCATTTCAAGAGCTTTCGAATGGTGTTAGAAAAATGTTTCTAGCTATCATAGTTTCTGAAATATATGAGGTTTTCTTAGTACACCTCATATTGGCGATTTTGACCTATTTTGACCTCTGGTGACCTTGATATTGATCTGACAAGAAAAATGACCGAAGTATTTTCGATATCATTTTCGAAGAGCTTTCGATTGCTGTTTTGCGCTTTTTTCTAGCTCTCTTAGTTTTCGAGATCGTGGAGGGTCTTTTTTAGCCCCCCACCAGGGCGAAGGTGGCTCGTACCCGCCACCGGGGCAAGGGTTAATAAATGTCGTTGTGAGACCAGATACCTAGCTGGTACGCTCCATTGATCTTGAAGCAGGTTCAGTTCAGAGAAAGTGTCAGAATGAATTTTTGTCATCCGTCTCGCTGTCACCGAAGACATTTAATTTGTAGTTGCTTCTTTTGATTGCAGAGTTGTTGTGTGTTGTAGAAAATCGACTTGATTTTCACGTTTGTTTCGGATAAATACATATAAGTATGGAGATAACACACGATCTCAGAAAAGAAAAATTGACGCAACCCGTTTGCCTATTATCCAAGTCATTTTCCCATGAGCCATGTTCTGTCCATTTGGCCACCGAAGAAATACAATCGCGCAGCCCTTCGGTAATGGCATTTGCATGCAATGCTAAAGACTGTTTCCATCACGCAAACCGCCTCAATATCAAGGAGCCTAATGGTTTCCTCACAGCTGGCACCCATATACGTCTTACAATAAGCAGTGTCTGAGCACTGTAATATGTGTGCAAGTGCATTTGAATGGGGGTGAAATACGCTGATGTTTCATGTTTTCGACTTGAAACTAGCTCAGAATGTATGCATCTTGGTTAGAGCTATGGGACACCTACAGGAATTGCAAGTATATATATATATATATATATATATATATATATATATATATATATATTGTGTGTGTGTGTGTGTGTGTGTGTGTGTATGTGTGTATGTGTACACAGTTCTAATAGCATGGTTACCAAATAATTAATTACTTGCATAAGTTAATCACATTAATTACTTTCAACTAATTCTGCAAAATGACTTTCAAACCAAAATTCTAGTTGTTTCATGAGCGGCTGCAGGGATATTTTTCCAGGTCATGTGGAATCAGGTGAGTTAACAGCCTACACTAGTCCAGTGATACCTTAACCCTCGCCCCACCGAGGGGGGGCCATCGATGGCCCCCTAAGGTTTTTCCGGGATAGCAGAAAAACGACGAGGCGCAGCACCGCGGTTGAGGGCTCTACCTCTCACTGCATCATTTTCCCATCATCCCTGAAATTTTTTACCCCGGGTCACCCAAGGTCAGGTCACCAGACGAGGTCAACCAAGGTCACCTCGCTTCACTTTAGAGCTCTGTAAGAGCTACATTTCAAAGTCGATCGATTTGAAACTTCCTACACTTCATGACCCCTCCAGGGTCTACAAGGTGTATATCCGGGATTTTTCGATTTCGTGCCCTGAGGTCAGGTCACGAGGCGACCTCTCCCATTGGAAAAGCATGGGGAAAAGCTATCTCATGATATAAAAGCCACAAAAATGATTGCAAATACTCAGACTGCTCAGAACAACGTTTTTGGACACCCTTTCACGGATCCCAGGGGTCATATTTGCCCTTTGACTTTTCCAAGGTCATCCAAGGTCACCGGAGGTCAAAAACAGTATTTTGACGATAACTTTTGACCTAATTGAGCTAGAGCGATGAAACAAACACCATCGTGTTTGTCTTGTCACTGGCTTTCATTTGATATACAGCAAGGTCACTTTTTGACCTTTCGTGACCTCAGGTCATATTAGGTCACGAGGTGACCTCTGGCGGTCAAACCACTGGCGGGAGGTCTTTACGTTCCACATAGCGGAAAAAGTACAGGCAATTTGCTATCAAATGTACTTTACCAGGCCTCAATAGCTCTAATGACATAAGAGTTATGCCCAGTTTGCTTAATCATTGCATATTTGAGTGAAAATAGCCGATCTTGACCTAATTTGACCTCTGGAGGTCAAACCATTGACCTGAGCACTAAAACATGCGAAGTAATTTCTTACTGAATTCACGCGAGCTTTCTATTGCACTTTGCAGATTTGCGCTAACGCCAATATTTTCGGAGTTAGAGGGGGGGCCATCGATGGCCCCCCGGTGGGGCGAAGGTGGCGCCGGACCCCCGGTGGGGCGCGGGTTAACCCTATTTCCAACAGGCTCCCGGCTACCCCTATTTCCAACAGGGGGTGCAGATTTTGCCCCCTAGGATCTCGAAATCTACCCGGACGATTTTAAAACTCAAACTGCAATCAATTCCTGTCGCGCTAAATTCCATTTTGAAAAAAATATAATTCTAAAATATTGAAAATTGAGGGTAGGTGGTTCAAAATATAAAAAAATGTCTGCCTTTTTTAGATTATCCGTAACTCTTGTCTCTTAGGCTTGATTTCCACGAAACTAGTATGGATTGAAATAAATTGCTTGGAAATAGTCATAGTTGTCATTTAGGCGAAATTTAAAATTCAAGGGCAGCTCTAGGGCCAGAGATTTTGGGGGCAATTATTTGCCAAAAATATGTCAAAGGCGGATTCAGGGAGGCAAAATAATTGGCTAAGAGACAAATTACCTTGCCTTTCAGGTATAGCTAATCCTCAAATTACCCCACCTTTATTCACGCCTGCTCGACCCAGGGAGCACTCCTGGATCCGCCTATGGATGAATCGTCCATTTAGTGCTCGGACTAAATGCATATATACGATGCTTTGCCCCATTCAATGCACACACAACACTAACATGCGTTTGAAAGTTAGTGAACCCCCTAATTATGCTACCTGAGCACGCCTATGATATCCTTTGTCACATAATACAGGAATGGGGTCAATACATCCTTATTTTTACCCCTCCCGTCCATTCCATAGACAGTTTATTCACTTTGAAAGATTTCGAATGGATAACATTGTAGACTCCATTTTGAGCTCCTGGAACCGTCTATGGATAAAAATATATCGAAATACACATCAACTGTCTCCCCAAATCTCGTTCAGTGTTAGAACTAAATGCATAGTTGCAATGTTTTGTCCCATTCAATGCACACACTACACTTACATGAACGTGAGTGCGAGTGAACCCCCTAATCATGGTACCTGAGCACACCTATGATTTCCTATCGTCATATAACACACACATGGGATAAATGCATGGCTATCTTTAATCCTCCAGAACACTCTATACGCAATCTATTTACTTTGGAAGAGTTTGGATGCATAGCATGGAAGCCCCCATTTTGAGCTTCTGGAACCGTCTATGGCGAAAATCATATCAAAATACATATCAAGTATCATCCTAAATATCAGTAATACCATTCAAACATTACAACTGCCGCCAATTCGTAACATGCAGCTTTATTGTAGGACAAACGCAACGCCAGCGACAATGCTCGGCTTCTGGATAAAACCCCCCAAATTATCGAGCCATAGCTCCGCCTCTGACAAATATATTTTCAAAATTTTCAGGGAACACGCGCTATTTAGTTTTAAGAAAAATCCAAAATTTCAAAAGCCTATATTGAACCGTTTTGGAGATACCACAGAAAAACCCGAGGGGTGGGCAGAATGTGCCCCCCTGTTGGAAATAGGGTCAAGACAGGTAGCAACACCAGAACGCTATACAATCAGAATGATAAGCTAAAGTCAGCTAGCATGAAGGTCGAGGTCCAGGTCAAAGGTCACAGGTCAGAGCCATACAGTATTTTGAGGTCATTAACCTCATTGCTTCCGGTCCGATGACGTCACCTAGTATGAAGTATATTATAATATGACGTCATCGTGGAGGTTACTTATTATCAGATCACTGTCACAGGCCAAGGTGAATGGTGATGGCTAAGATGAGGCCTTTATTTTCAGATTAGTGGCTGCTACAATATCAGTATAAGTATTAGAGCGATAGCATGTATTCATGCATTCATACACAAAGATAAATACATACTACAACAAAAGGAGACAATTGAGATATAGAGTAGCATGGCACCGGGGTTAACACGCGCATTGACGGGGGTCTGAGCCACCTTCGCATTGACGGGGGGCGGGTACCCGCCCCTAAGATCTCGAGAACCACGGTAGGTAGCGAAAAACGGTAAACGGCGTTGGGCTGCCCATCCAGTTCTCCACCGAAAACATTGGAACCATTTTTTTGTCGGGTCACATTTAAGGTCACGAGAGGTCAAAACATGCCCGTCATAGGGATAACATGTAAAATTCAGTTTTTCGGGCATTACATCTGAACAAGTAAAGATAGAGCAAAACGACTTCAACTATATGAATCCTCTTAGCAAGCCGAATCGAATGATATATCATTTGACCTTGCTAGGTCAAATCAAGGATTTGACCTGACCTGAGGTCAGGTCAGGGTCAAATTATATAAAATGCATATCATTAGAACCGCAAAGCCCAGGCGATTCTAATGCAGCTAAAATAAATGCTCGATCACCATCCGTTACTGAGTTATGCCGTAAAAACCATTTTTCCCATGTATTTCCAATGGATAGGTCATGCCTCGTACCTGACCTTAGGTCATCGATATCAAAAAAACAGGAACATATGTTAGAGAACTCGGTGGGGCCATTATGTGATATAAGTTTCAATCGGATAAGTTCACCCTGCTCCGACTTATGCTATCTTAAACTTTTTTTGAGGTCGGGTCACTTGACCTGTACTGGTGACCTGACCTGAGATGACCTAACCTTAAAATTTTCACAGAAGTTGTAAAAATGATGAGGAAAAGGTATACCAAGTACGGCGGCGCTACGCGCCGCCGTACTTGGTATACCTTTTCCTCATCATTTTTACAACTTCTGTGAAAATTTTAAGGTTAGGTCATCTCAGGTCAGGTCACCAGTACAGGTCAAGTGACCCGACCTCAAAAAAAGTTTAAGATAGCATAAGTCGGAGCAGGGTGAACTTATCCGATTGAAACTCGTATCACATAATGGCCCCACCGAGTTCTCTAAAATATGTTCCGGTATTTTTGATATCGATGATCTAAGGTCAGGTACGACGCATGACCTCTACATTGGAAATACATGGGAAAAATGGTTTTTACGGAATAACTCAGTAACGGATGGTGATAGAGCATTTATTTTAGCTGCATTAGACTCGCCTGGGCTTTGCGGTTCTAATGATATGCATTTTATATAATTTGACCGTGACCTGACCTCAGGTCAGGTCAAATCCTTGATTTGACCTAGCAAGGTCAAATTATATATCATTCGATTCGGCTTGCTAAGAGGATTCATATAGTTCAAGTCGTTTTGCTCTATCTTTACTTGTTCAGATGTAATGCCCGAAAAACTGAATTTTACATGTTATCCCTATGACGGGCATGTTTTGACCTCTCGTGACCTTAAATGTGACCTGACAAAAAATGGTTCAAATGTTTTGGATGGAGAAGTGGATGGGCAGCCCAACGCCGTTTACCGTTTTTCGCTACCTACCGTGGTTCTCGAGATCTTAGGGGGCGGGTACCCGCCCCCCGTCAATGCGAAGGTGGCTCAGACCCCCGTCAATGCGCGTGTTAACTCAAAGGAGAGAGCGGTGTCAACCGGCAAGCTTGCACAGGCGAAAAAGTGGTATTTCGGGACACCTTGATTACTCATGACACGACAACTCTGTAAACAAACAAAAACATAGTATATTTCTTCTAACGGTCACAACGGTGTAAACGAGTACTTCAGATGTCAGCCTGCATGTTTTTTTCCGTCACTGACGTGTCTTTTCTTCATCACTGGATCTTTTCTTCGAGTTTGCTGAAGGCATCGTACAATTTGCTTCAGGAAGACCGCTTCAACATTAAATGCAAATTACTCATGACACGACAACTCTGCAAAGGAACGAAAACATGGAATATTCATTCTAATGGTCACAATGGTACCATACACTTATATCCGTAGTGATCCCGCAAATGGCTTTGTTTCCCGAAATCAGGCGAAGTACAATTAATAATTTGTCATGTCCGTACCAGTGGCGGATGCAAGGAAAACCGATCCAGCCATCCCCTTAAAAGTGATAAAACTCTATTCCCTTTAGCCAATTTTTGTCTATTTTCTTGAAAAAGACACTGTTTTCCATTTTTCTCATATTACCCCCAACAAAAATTTATTAGATCCGCCTCTGGCCAGTGATACCATAATTCGGAACTTATTAGCTCTCTAAAACGATGAAGAAGTGGTTTTACATCAATTTGTATGAGGGAAATATGTTTTCTGCTGTCATAAGCTTTCGAATGAACCCATTTTCGAGCCAATTCAACGATTTTCGATATTCACCAGTTTTGGGGGCGGGGGGACCAAACCTCAAAGGATTGAATCCAAACTTTGCATGCTCATTATTAACTCAAAGGAGAATGCAGCGTCAACCGGCAAGCTTGCACAGACAAAAAAGTGGTATTTTGGGACACCCTAGTGCCACATTCCCTTTAACCCGCGCCCCACCGGGGGTCCGGCGCCACCTTTGCCCCACCGGGGGCCATCGATGGCCCCCTCTAACTCCGAAAATATGGGCGTTAGCGCAAATCTGCAAAGTGTAATAGAAAGCTCGCGTGAATTCAGTAAGAAATTACTTCACATTTTTTAGTGCTCAGGTCAATGGTTTGACCTCCAGAGGTCAAATTAGGTCAAGATCGGCTATTTTCACTCCAAATATGCAATGATTAAGCAAACTGGGCATAACTCTTATGTCATTAGAGCTATTGAGGCCTGATAAAGTACATTTGATATAAAATTGCCAGTACGTTTTCCGCTATGTGGAACGTAAAGACCTCCCGCCAGTGGTTTGACCTCCAGAGGTCACCTCGTGACCTAATATGACCTGAGGTCACGAAAGGTCAAAAAGTGACCTTGCCGTATATCAAATGAAAGCCAGTGACAAGACAAATACGATGGTGTTTGTTTCACCGCATTAGCTTAATTAGGTCAAAA
Organism: Lepas anatifera; assembly: GCA_034440635.1. Lineage (NCBI taxonomy): Eukaryota > Metazoa > Arthropoda > Thecostraca > Lepadidae > Lepas > Lepas anatifera. The sequence goes on along the minus strand of JAOTON010000512.1, from coordinate 2,597,662 downwards.
GTTATTGTCAAAATACTGTTTTTGACCTCTGGTGACCTTGGATGACCTTGGAAAAGTCAAAGGGCAAATATGACCCCTGGGATCCGTGAAAAGGTGTCCAAAAATGCTGTTCTGAGCAGTCTGAGTATTTGCAATCATTTTTGTGGCTTTTACATCATGAAACAGCTTTTCCCCATGCTTTTCCAATGGGAAAGGTCGCCTCGTGACCTGACCTCAGGGCACGAAATCGAAAAATCCCGGATGTACACCTTGTAGACCCTGGAGGGGTCATGAAGTGTAGGAAGTTTCAAATTGATCGACTCTGAAATGTAGCTCTTACAGAGCTCTAAAGTTGAAGTGAGGTGACCTTGGTTGACCTCGTCTGGTGACCTGACCTTGGGTGACCCGGGGTAAAAAATTTCAGGGATGATGGGAAAATGATGCAGTGAGAGGTAGAGCCCTCAACCGCGGTGCTGCGCTTCGTTGTTTTTCTGCTATCCCGGAAAAACCTTAGGGGGCCATCGATGGCCCCCCGGTGGGGCGAGGGTTAATACCCTCCGTCACCACACCGACGCCGGTCCACTTCGTTGACTTCATATCTAATCCGTAGTCCCGCTTGCGTGCACGTCCGTGCTCGTCCATTCGCGCCCCCCCGCCCACTCCCTCCGCACTCATCGCTCCTTAATAATGAGCACCAAACCTTTGAATCGATGCTTTGAAGTTTGGTCCCACCGCCACCCTTAAGCTGATAAAAATGGAAAACCGTTGTATTGGCTTAAAAATGGGTTCATTTGAAAGCTTATGACGGAAAAAACCTATTTCCCTCATACAAATTGATGTAAAACCACTTCTTGATGCTTTTTTTGAGCTAAGAGGTTTCGAATTGCGAGATCACCGGACAGAGGCGGATCTAATAAATTTTTGGGGGTATCCCGGGAAATATGGGGAAAATTATTGTCTTTTTCAAGAAAATAGACCAGAATCAACCACAGTCAGTACAATTTAACCGCTTTGAAAGGCATAGCTAACCTGGCTATCCCTGGGACTGTGAATGGCATGGAAAAGGGGCGTTCATTGCACAAATATTGTTTATTTTTTTTGCAACCGATCGGTGCAGTCAAAACGACACACCATATCATCAAGCGAATGGCTTTAATGTGTTTATTCGGAAGCCCATGAATGGGGAAGAAAACTTTTATCAGACAAAATGTTGGTAGTCTACTCCTTCTAGTTCTATATTCATATTTTTACACGTGCACGTCATCCAGCTCATTTTCGAGATTCGGCGCTTGGAGACGGTGTGCGTAGGCTACTGTCAGTTCCGAGCCCTCATGTCACCTTCACGGGCAACGTCGGTGTAGTCCATGATGTATTTCACCGATCGTTCCGCGCTGTCGTTTGTGACTGCTAGATTTTCCATGAAAGCGTTCATACTGATAAACTCGCCGATTCCTGGGTGGTAAGCACTGGTTGCTAAGCACTGTGTGGCTTTCGCAGCGGTTGGTAGCTGCCCTGAATAGGTTTTCATGTCCTGGAACAGCCTGAGGTCAAGCCGTGGAGTTCCCGCAGTCAGTAGGGCCTGCAAGAAGTATGGGTCATGAAAGAGGGCGATTAGCTCTGCAATCTACTTGACTTGAAGGTGCTCGGCGGGGGCCATGGAGAGCTTGTCAAAGAGTATCGCCAGAAAAACAACAACAAAGAACAGCGTGAGCAGACAATATTTTTCTAATTCTAGGATTAGGCACCTGCTGTTGATTCATGAAGAAACTGAAGTCCTCTTGCGAAGGAGGATTTTTAGCCCTCATTATCATATGCAGGTTCCTTAACACGCGCATTGACGGGGGGGCGGGTACCCGCCCCCCCTCGGGTTTTTCGGAGAGAGCAGAAAAACGGCGGCGCGTAGCGCCGCCGTACTTGGTATACCTTTTCCCTCATCATTTTTACAACTTCTGTGAAAATTTTAAGGTTAGGTCATCTCAGGTCAGGTCACCATTACAGGTCAAGTGACCCGACCTCAAAAAAGTTTAAGATAGCATAAGTCGGAGCAGAGTGAACTTATCCGATTGAAACTCATATCACATAATGGCCCCACCGAGTTCTCTAAAATATGTTCCGGTATTTTTGATATCGATGACCTAAGGTCAGGTACGAGGCATGACCTCTCCATTGGAAATACATGGGAAAAATGGTTTTTACGGAATATCTCAGTAACGAATGGTGATAGAGCATTTATTTTAGCTGCATTAGACTCGCCTGGGCTTTGCGGTTCTAATGATATGCATTTTATATAATTTAACCCTGACCTGACCTCAGGTCAGGTCAAATCCTTGATTTGACCTAGCAAGGTCAAATTACATATCATTCGATTCGGCTTGCTAAGAGGATTCATATAGTTCAAGTCGTTTTGCTCTATCTTTACTTGTTCAGATTTGATGGCCGAAAAACTGAATTTACATGTTATCCCTATGACGGGCATGTTTTGACCTCTCGTGACCTTAAATGTGACCTGACAAAAAAATGGTTCAAATGTTTTCGATGGAGAAGTGGATGGGCAGCCCAACGCCGTTTACCGTTTTTCGCTACCTACCGTGGTTCTCGAGATCTTAGGGGGGCGGGTACCCGCCCCCGTCAATGCGAAGGTGGCTCAGACCCCCGTCAATGCGCGTGTTAAGAACGTGTCACTGTTACCACGAAAATAATAACCGACTGCCAAGAGCTTGCGATGAAATGAATAGAGCAGGCGCTGAAATGAAAGTGTTTCTCTATTCAGATTTCAGTATTACTTGAACCACACGCCTAGCGTATGCATGACACATTTTGACAGCTGCTGTAAACAGTATTGCAGGGCACTCGAACGGTGACTTATATCGCCTGGACCTCTAAAGCGATCTGTCCAGCTAGTTAGTGCTTCGTTGCACTATGGCTCTTTTATGCGGAGGGCTCGGTACCTATGGAGGATTTTGCGCTTGGTCGGTAGCTGATTGGTAGGCAGCTGAAGGGATTTACCAACAAAGTTATCTCATAGTTTCAATTGGTCCCTGGAGTACTTCAGAGGTCGGCCCGCATGTTTTTTTCCGTCGCTGACTTGTCCCTTCTTCATCATTGGATCCTTTCTTCGGGTATGCTAAAGGCATCGTACAATTTGCTTCAGGTAGACTGCTTCAACATTAAATTCAAATTAGTCATGACACGACAACTCTGTAAAGGAACAAAACATGGAATATTCATTCTAACCGTCACAATGGTACCATGCACTTATATCCGTAGTGATGCCACAAATGGCTTTATTTCCCGAAATCAGGCGAAGTACAATGTATAATTTGTCATGTTCATACCAGTGGCGGATGCAAGGAAAACCAATCAAGCCATCTCCTTAAAAGTGATAAAACTCTATTCGCTTTGGCCAATTTCGGTTCATTTTCTTGAAACAGACACTGTTTTCCCATTTTGCTCATGTTACCCCCAAAACAAATTTATTAGATCCGCCTCTGGCGAGCGATACCGCAATTCGGAACTTATTAGCTCTCTAAAACGATGAAGAAGTGGTTTTACATCAATTTGTATGAGAGAAATATGTTTTCTGTTGTCATAAGCTCTCGAATGAACTCATTTTCGAGCCAATTCAACGATTTTCGATTTTCACCAGTTTTGGGGGGCGGGGGGCCAAACCTCAAAGGATCGAATCCAAATTTTGCATGCACATTATTAACTCAAAGGAGAATGCGGTGTCAACCGGCAAGCTTGCACAGACGAAAAAGTGGTATTTTGGGACACCCTAATGTGGCACCTTGGTCGAGTCCTGGAATTTAGTGAAATTAGGCGTACTTTTAGCCAAAAATGATGAAGCCACTTATGATTTGTCTGGAAAAATATTCAATAAGCTCAATATTCTGTTTTTTTAAAATACTCCTCTACGATAATAAATACATATCTGCCTGTGGATGATGTCATGATTTGGCAACCACTACCATACTTGAAATGCTTCAAGGGCTTCGATTGGCTGATGCTCATCGTGACGTCAGCATATGTCGTCACACCAGCAGCTCACAACAATGGCCGCCCAGCGATGGGTTGATGAGGGGTAGGTGTCAGGTAGGTTTTAGCTTTTTCTACGGAAATACCAAGTTCCAAGACAAATGATATTTTGATTACCGGGTTTCCGACTTGCTTTACAACTTGGCTATCTCAGTTAAAATCACGTTATGAAGGTGCCACATTCCCTTTAAATACGGGTGGTACCGCTACTATTAGGGGTTATGCGCGCGCGTGACGGGCGAATTCGAGCGTTAAAGTATTGCTATGAAGAATATCATATATCAAGATCAGGTCAATGCCCCTGGATGGCATAGGCCCCAGAATTTCAGTTAACATTTCATGATATACATGTCACGATATAACCTTTATGCTTTTAGCTCATTTGCAATGTATTCACGAGTTATTCCCGCCGAATCTCGGTGTTTCCCGATAGACTCCCATCGTGGCCCTGATTTGTTTCTACCATATCAAGTACATAACCTAGCCTAATCTTTATGATCTGTCTTCATAGCAATATTATTGACTGCAGCACCTGTGGAACAAACGTCACGTGTTCCACCAAGCGGATTGTAGACCAACATGCATCTTGTATGCACGCGGCAGTGAAGACAAACGACATGCCGGTCCACGAAACACGGTGCAATTCCTTCCTCACCTAGAAAACATGAAAACTACAGGTACCAACGAGTCGACAAAAAGTATCAATGTTCTTGACTACAGAATGACAAGTGCAGGAATTCCGGGCTAAAAACGGAACCATAACAAGAAACGTGGCATATGGAGCATATTTTGCATATGCACATGTTTTGCCGTTCAGGCGATGGACGCACTGTCTGGGTACCTAGCTAAAAATGGGACAGTGGTCTCCTTTCCTAGCCGCCGTCCTCGTTGTGTCCATTTCAATTGCACAGAATATTTGGATAAAAATTTGTCATTATTATACAAATGTAAGGTTTTGGAGAAGTCAGCTAGCTCTTTAGCGATGATATGCCACCTCTCTCTGCCAGACCAACAAATCCTCACCACGGCTATCGAATATCTTGGAAAACTCCAATCACATTGTTCAGTTGACCGCACTTCTTGGAATTAAGCTAGACGGTTAGCCCATTTACTAATGAGGAATGTTTCCCTCCGGTCGCAAATGGATAACAGCCATGGAGGCGTCGGCGGATCAATTTTTAACGCTAGCTGCAACATTCCAGAAGCGCTGCAACTGCACAACCGCCGGCCATGGCAAGGAAGGAAAAATATAATTTAACCAGTATTGTTTCGTTTGGCCTTGAAGATATTGACCTACACCAATGAAAATTGACCAAAATGTAGATCACTATATCCTCCGCTATGTCTCAAACGGGCGTTTTCCTAACTCTCTCATCATCATAGATCTAAGAGGGGGAGGCAAATAGGCCGTCCCTACCGATTTGGACATTTTAAAAGGGTGGCATGATAGGAATAATATCATGTTAGGAATAGCTTCCCTGCAGTGAAGCCGACGCAAAACTGCTTATTTGCTTATTTGTTTATTATGGTTCAATGAGAAACAAGTGTGCAAACCTGATGAGAGCTCAAGTTATTCGAGATAAAACAGTGGGAGGACAATACACACAATTATATACACAATTAATTAATGTAACACTAAATAGAAATTCAGGAAGGTATTAGACCTATAAATATGTATGCAAAAGGCACGTTTCTAACGTTATCGTATTCCATTATCGTCAACGATTTTGTACATACCTATTCCATATTATCGTATTTTTATCGTTAATCATGTTCCTGCTGGTGTGTATTTCCAGAATGAGAAAACCCAAGTAATGATTGTGAACGCCGAGATGATTATGAAATGGAACGACTCGTTTCTATACTGGAATCCGGACGATTTTGGAGGTATTTACGACATTAGGGTTCCCTGGAAGGACGTTTGGACTCCAGATGTCGTTCTATACAACAGGTACGTGTTTCACGGAATTGTAAGCTTTTTGACGCTCTAACTTCAAAGTTGATAACTCTACTTGGCGCAATTTGTCACGGGGGCTTTTCATAAGCTCAGCAAGTCATTTAAGTTAAGCAGCAATAAGGGAGATGATTTTGACATTTGCATTTCTATAATGAAGTTCTTGTTGAGGGAAGCGACGATTAAGTGGGTTTTTGCTTTCAAACTGTTCTGCGTCAGATGAGTTTGAAACACAGAATGCTCACGCTTGAATGCCATTACATGTGTCATATGCCACAATGGATACATGAATTGCAATATGTGACAATTTTGGGGCACCTAAACATTGCATTATTTTCTATTCAAATGCTGAGTTTCACTCAAGTGTATTTCTGAGGCATTAAGCAGGGTCCAATTTTTCCCTGCTTGCTATAATGCACCGGGTATCATCTCCACAGTGTCCAGCGTAAAAACCAAGGGCAAGGACGTCTAGTACATTCTAAAATGGGAAAAATATGTACATACATTGAGGTCAGTCAGCTTTACCATTACAGGATGTTTAATGGCCTGTCTCCTCAAATCCTAGATGCGAGATGCATCTAATACACTAGGATTATATATTCGGGAACAACCCTTCATCAGAATTAGGTAAGCAAACGATAGGTAAAACAACAAATTCGTGTGCCAAGTGCAGCAAGGCCTAGAACGGAGCTTCATACAAATGCCTTTCGGAATGAATTCTTAAAAATAGAAGTCAAGGATGTTGATACTGATACAAATAAGATAAAGGTAATGATCTATTTTGCTTTCAGGACTTGAGGAGGCAGGCCTCAAACATCCTAGCAGCTCACAATCATGCTCCTGGACTTAACACTACCAAGCATATCTGCTTTTATTGTGACATTCGGTTGACAAGGTATATACTGAAATTTCTCCTTAATCCTGGACATAAAATGCACTTAAATTATATATTCGGGCTCAGCCCTTCGTCAAAATCAGGTAGGTCAAATATCAAATTCTCATTCATAATGTTTCTGATGAAGGGCTGTGCCCGAAAATATAATCTAAGTGCATTTTATAACCAAAGGATTCGAGGAGACTGGCCGGTATGTACCTTGCCAACTTATCATTAATCCTCGCTTCAGCACTCTAAAACCTATCAAAATTTCGACAATCAGTGTGTTCATACCCTATCATATTCGGTTACTGTATATAATCATATGGTTGACCGAATTGAATTCACCGGTTAAAAACATTATTTTGTTGGGATATAAAAATAAAGGACAATACACGCTTATTTTATTATACAGGAGACAAACACTATGCAAGGCAAAAGGATCGATAAGTAAAAATCAAACCTGTTCGGGGGCCGTTTCTATAACTCCATCTCTCCTACCCGTTCTTAACACGCGCATTGACGGAGGTCTGAGCCACCTTCGCTTTGACAGGGGGTGGTGGGTACCCGATCCCCCTAAGATCTCGAGAACCACGCTAGGTAGCGCAAAACGGTAAATGGCGTTGGGTAGCCCATCCACTTCTCCATCGAAAATATTTAAACAATTTTTTCAAGTCACATTTAAGGTCACTAGAGGTCAAAACATGCCGTCATAGGGATTACATGTAAATGAAGGTTTTCGGTCATTACATCTGAACAAGTAAAGATAGAGCAAAACTACTTGAACTATATGAATCCTCGCAGCAAGCCCAATCGAATGATATATAATATGGCCTTGCTAGGTCAAATCAAGGATTTGAACTGACCTGAGGTCAGATCAGGGTCAAATTATATAAAATGCATATCATTAGAATCGCAAAAGCCCAGGCGAGTCTAATGCAGCTAAAATAAATGTTCTATCACCATCAGTTACTAAGTGATTCAGTTAAAATAATGCTTCCCATGTATTTCCAATGGAGAGGTCATGGCTCGTACCTGACCTTGGGTCGTCGTTATCATTACAACTTTTACAGCGTCGTTATTATTTTTACAACTTTTGTCAAAATGTTAAGGTCAAATCATCTCAGGTCAGGTCACCAGTACAGGTCAAGTGACCTGACCTAAAAAAGTTTAAGATAGCATAAGTCGCAACAGGGTGAACTTATCTGATTGACATTCATAGCACATAATGGGCGCACCGAGTTCTCTAAAATATGTTCCGGTATTTTTTATAACGACGACCCAAGGTCAGGTACGAGGCATGACCTATCCATTGGAAATACATGGGAAGCATTATTTTAACTGAATAACTTAGTAACTGATGGTGATAGAACATTTATTTGAGCTGAATTAGATTTCCCTGTCTCTGCAGTTCTAATGTTATGCATTTTATATAATTTGACCCTGACCTGACCTCAGTCAGGTCAAATCCTTGATTTGACCTAGCAAGGTCAAATTATATATCATTCGATTCGGCTTGCTAAGAGGATTCATATAGTTAAGGTCGTTTTGCTCTATCTTTACTTGTTCAGATGTAATGGCCGAAAACTGAATTTATATGTTATTTCTATGACGGGCATGTTTTGACCTCTCGTGACCTTGAATGTGACCTGACAAAAAAGTGGTTCAAATGTTTTCGATGGAGAAGTGGATGGGCAGCCCAACGCCGTTTACCGTTTTTCGCTACCTACCGTGGTTCTCGAGATCTTAGGGGGCGGGTACCCGCCCCCCTGTCAATGCGAAGGTGGCTCAGACCCCGTCAATGCGCGATGTTAAAGAGTTACTGCGGCTGATCAGACCGAGTTTCGATCTCGAATATTTTAGTTCTTGGACCAAAGTCAAACAGCGCGGGGTAGCTATGAGCTGCTCTACTGAAAATGAGCAGCTTACATCGCTGAATGTGTAATTCTTTGCCTTACGGTTCTGAGGCTTCATAAATACCCAGGAGGAGAGTATATTTTTGAGTTGGGCCTTTACAACACACCAGCTGCCGAGATAAAGAAGTCGCAGGGGAGGGACTAAGCTAAACTTGGGCCAGCGTAGGGCGCCAGAGTCTGCCTCCGGATAAGTTTAAACGCGTGGACTCTCCACAACGCTACAGAGCATCACATGTCCCACCTGAATGCACGCGCTAACCTCCACCCAGGGCATGAGAACGATGCCTTTATGGATAATTGCTACACATTATGGAATTATTTTTGCTGAAAGTACGCAGTTCCAGTCCAGTTTAGCTGATGGATGTGATTCGTTATCAAAACATTTAGAATGATAGACATATTCAATAGCACATTAAAATCAAATTTAACACGCGCATTGACGGGGGTCGGGTACCCCGGCCCCCCTCGGGTTTTTCGGAGACAGCAGAAAAACGGAAGCGCGTAAGCGCCGCCGTACTTGGCATACCTTTTTCTTCATCATTTTTACACCTTTTGTGGAAATTTTAAGGTTAGGTCATCTCAGGTCAGGTTACCAGTACAGGTCAAGTGACCTGACCTCAAAAAATTTTAAGATAGCATAAGTCGGAGCAAGGTGAATTTATCCGATTTAAACTCATATCACATAATGGGCCCACCAAGTTCTCTAAAATATGTTCCGGTATTTTTGATATCGATGACCTAAGGTCAGGTACGAGACATGACCTCTCCTTTGGAAATACATGGGAAAATGGTTTTTACTGAATAACTCAGTAACGGATGGTGATAGAGCGTTTATTTTAGCTGCACTAGACGACTCGAATTTTCCTTGCGTTCCTAACGATATGCATTTTATATAATTTGATCCTGACCTGACCTCAGGTCGGGTCAAATTTTGATTTGACCTAGCAAGGTCAAGTTACATATCATTCGATTCGGCTTGCTGCAAGGATTCATATAGTTTAAGTCGTTTTTCTCTATCTTTACGTGTTCAGATGTAATGGCCGAAAAACTTAATTTACATGTTATCCCTATAACGGCATGTTTTGACCTCTCGTGACCTTAAATGTGGCCTGACAAAAAAATGGCTCGATTATTTTCGATGGAGAAGTAGGTGGGCTACCCAACACCGTTTACCGTTTGTCGCTACCTACCGTGGTTCTCGAGATCTTAGGGGCGGGTACCCGCCCCCCGTCAAAGCGAAGGTGGCTCAGACCCCCATCAATGCGCGTGTTAAACACGTTCTAGTTCTTAATGCGTGAGCAACTAACAGACCATTAGTGCCCATGGCCATATATGCATGAGCTATTCATTAGGTACACGTCTCCAGAAAAAAGGTAAAAATATGAAAGCCGCAGGGCCCATAGCTGTATACAGAGGAAGCCTTCTACAGCTGGGCGTAGCAACATTGCCCTAACGCTAAAACAATAGTTTGGTTCAGATTCTACGAGAAGAAATAAAGTCCACAATCTTCTTGTGGCGTTTTCTCGTGCAAAATAAGTTGGGCACTAATTGGGTAATTAGCGACCGTATTTCTTAAAGCAATATACAGCGCACAGGTCTCAAGAAATCTTCCTATTTACAACATGCAACACAAAACCGATTGCAACGCACCGGGTTGCAATATGAGGGCTACGATGCAATCGGGTGCGACGTGTTCTGAGGATGATTCTCTGTCACTGTCTACCGGCGGTCAGTGCGGACTCCGCCTACGAGTTCGCCATCTACAACACCCAGGCAATGGTGAGGTCCTCGGGCCAGGTGACCCTGCTCTCGCACGCCATCCTGCGCTCCTCCTGCGAGATCAACATTCGCTACTACCCGTTCGACCAGCAGGTGTGCGTCATGAGCTTCTCCAGCTGGACAGCGGACATCACGCAGGTGCGAGCGCTGAAGCCGGCGCGGTCCGATGTTGAGTACGGATTTTTAAGACATGCAGGGAGGCAAAACAAGCACAGCTTCTCTTTCGCGTTGATCATTGCTGATGAAAGGGGATTTTATTTTTAAGGGCATTTAAATTTTAAACATTTAGACGTTTCTCCGATGTATGATTTTTCAGTAATATTTACCTTTGAAGTGTCAATTTCACAAGAGTTTATATTTAATTATGCATCGATTTTCAAGATATGTTTCGAACCTCAACCTAAGCTGTATGTTGTAAAAAAAACACGGCCTATGTTCTGACAAACAATTCTGGAACGAGTGAAAAAACAATAGGAACCCACTGGGAATTTAGCCCGAAACAGGACATTTGATTCAGAGGGTAGACATTTTGAACTACTGAGTCACCCATCGTTTCTACTTTTAGTATAAAGTGTGAAAGCGAATTTCTCCCACAGTGATTCCCCGAAGCTTATCTGTCGTTCCATTGTGACAGATTCAACTGGTGACTGGACCAGCTGAAGGAGATATTAGTGCTTATGTAGAAAATCCGGAGTTTTTCCTGGAGAACTTTTACGTGGATGGGGGTGAACACGACGGACGCCTGCTGTGAAACACCCTTCTCCAGTGAGTTCCGCCCTTATTTGAAGCTTTTGTGTAAGTATGGAAATAAGAGTAACAATTTCAAAGAAACGTTTTTCATTCACCGACAATGAGAAACAACATCAAATAAAAACGTTTCCCGCATAGGTGTTGGAAGTGTCAAATCCCAGAGAAGTGAAGTTTAATGGTGCATTTATTTGTAAGTGGTTTATCTGCTTACTTTTCATATTTTAACATCTCTAATTCACTATTTTTTCGTTGATAAAGGCACCAGGATCTTCTTGGGAATCGAACCTGGAACCCACTTTTTTATGAGCATGAGTAATTGATCAAAGGGGTGAAATGTGATTGTGCACTTTTGTGAGGCTACGTATATTTGCATGTTTCTTTTTCTTTTTCCACGCTTCTTTACATCTCCAAAATGATGAAAATTATGAGTATCATTTAAGTATCATTCTTCACAGCTCCAAAGAGGGATGAGTACCCTCTACCAATCGATCTAGTTAGGATAGACTACACTTCCACAATAGGATCCAATTATCTCGTTTACCTGTTACGTGGATCAAAGTTAAAAATGGCCTGTTTCTCTAGTTTGTGTTCTCCTTTTTGGTATATTACTGCGTTTCTTCACCTTCCTTTTTGTAGCCCTCAGATACTACGTACAGCTGCAGCGAAGAATCGAGTTTTCGCTGTTCTTTTTATAATGCCTGGAGTCTTTGTCAATCTGACCGGTAAGTGTTCGTTCTGTCAATACAAATAGGATGTAAATTAGTTTTCTTAATTCAGTGCAATAAACCATAACACATTGTGTAGCACTTATGTTTGATCTGCATTGTTATTTCCATAGGTGACAAAATATAAGCTAATGTTTATCCCTAATTCAAAGAATTCAATATAAACAATGATCTGCTTTGATTCTGCACATAACGCAAAATGGTTTGCGAAGCCTTTGTTTTTATCTCAAACTACAATAGCAAGGCCTTCGTAGGAAACATATGTGCGAGCGGTCGTCTCGAATGAAAAAGGGTGTGTTTGGTTCTGCCCGACGTCAACATTCACATAATTTTTTTAAACTTCTTGTGTCTTGGTTTTGTCTTACTCCGGATATAATTCCGTTTGCTCCGATATTTAAAAAAATACTCCGGCCAAAACAGTTAACAAAACCTGTTTCAGTGAAGTACGTATCCAGCCTCTTGTTATTTGTTTGATACTTGCATGGTTTTGCATCGATTGTGTTGGCCCTCTGCTGTGACCACAGCCCTCCTCCTGAGCGTGGACAGCGCGCCGCATCCCCAGCCGGGCGGTAACGCTCCATGCTCGTCTTCAGCTCTGATGGTGTTTTGCCTGCCGTGTGAGTCGGGTGAGAAGATCAGCCTCGGCATCAGCTCCATGCTCGCCATGATGGTGTTTCTGATGGCAATGACGGACAACCTGCCGCCCACTCAGACCATCCCTATAGCAGGTAATTGTGCTGCTCACAAATAATCATACTTTTTGGGGTCTATCGACGCGCAAACTGCCAGGGTCATGTGGCATCCCGAACTTTTTCCCTGTCGGAAGCGTTTCTCGGGAGCCAGCTTACTCTTCGTTCAGGAAAGCCGCTGGTCCTTGAACCCGGGTCGGCTGCGTGGAAGTCAGCTGCGCTGACTGCACTACTGCCGCGACCCCCAGCGCCCGCAAAGAGTGTGGTCATAGCATGTATGTACGTCCAAGCCGGTCCTGAGTAAGCAATGCATGTGAGAAAGTCCTCCATTGACCAGTGCACACCGTTATGTAGCCAGTGGGTCCATCAGCCATCTAGTCCAGAGTGACGCCGGTTCAGTCGCCGCCCACCCGGGTATCTCCTCTATGAGCAGTATATATATATATATATATATATATATATATATATATATATATATATATGCGAGTATTTTGGAAACATATCTTCTTTTAGGCAATGACGATTAAAATTGATAGACGAGTCACATTTTGCGAGCTTTTTAAATACATTTTGTCCAAGTTGTCCCTCGTTTGGCTGTTGTAGTCGGAACCTCACTAAAGTCATCAAGAGACTTGTCACGGAGACCCCGACCCCACCACCTGAACGAACAACTCCCACAATGAAGGGTTAATTTAGACGCCAAAATTTAACGTCCCACAGGGCGCAGGAACGGCCGCCCCACTCAGGTCAACCTCCCACCAGTCAGTTGCCAGCCGACCTACGTCGGATAAACTATTGAGCGCCGGAGCGACTCAGGGGAACCGATCCAAAGCCTGGACATGCACTGCCACTGCATGTTTCTGAGCAGCGGTCCGGAGCCCAACGCTCTACCAACTGAGCCACCTGGGCGGCAGTACCGGGGCTTTTGCTGGTGTTGTATTTTTTCATATCAGGAGTCTTATCTCCGATGGTGTTTCGTAAATAAACGATCCAAAATTCATGCAATTCCGACTAGTTTCAACTTTATTCGAACAATTATTTCCAAGGACTGTACGTCACTGCCCTCAGTTCAAATATTTTATTTGAAAATTGGATGCAATTAAAATGAGCTGAAACACGAAGGCACTTCCATGAGCCAATGACACACGTCAAGTCACAATGGAATTATACAAAACCACTTTTTAAACAATCATTTACTTAATATATACGCAACATTTTAAATCGTTCATTTCATACAAGAGGCTATGTCATACTCATCATTACCTTAAGTATTTTAAGCGGATTAACAACACAATTAATACTGACGATAAGTACAATACGAATCACAGTATACATTTCTTGCGGTATCAGTTACAATGCAGTTCAATCAATTTACCCCCCACAATGTGAGTGCTTGATGCGTGTTAATCTGCATGTTAACACGCGCATTGACGGGGGTCTGAGCCACCTTCGCATTGACGGGGGGCGGGTACCCGCCCCCCTAAGATCTCGAGAACCACGGTAGGTAGCGAAAAACGGTAAACGGCGTTGGGCTGCCCATCCACTTCTCCATCGAGAACATTTGAACCATTTTTTTGTCAGGTCACATTTAAGGTCACGAGAGGTCAAAACATGCCCGTCATAGGGAAAACACGTAAATTCAGTTTTTCGGCCATTAAATCTGAACAAGTAAAGATAGAGCAAAACGACTTGAACTATATGAATCCTCTTAGCAAGCCAAATCGAATGATATATAATTTGGCCTTGCTAGGTCAAATCAAGGATTTGACCTGACCTGAGGTCAGGTCCGGGTCAAATTATATAAAATGCATATCATTAGAACCGCAAAGCCCAGGCGAGTCTAATGCAGCTAAAATAAATGCTCTATCACCATCCGTTACTGAGTTATTCCGTAAAAACCATTTTTCCCATGTATTTCCAATGGAGAGGTCATGCCTCGTACCTGACCTTAGGTCATCGATATCAAAAATACCGGAACATATTTTAGAGAACTCGGTGGGGCCATTATGTGATATGAGTTTCAATCGGATAAGTTCACCCTGCTCCGACTTATGCTATCTTAAACTTTTTTTGAGGTCGGGTCACTTGACCTGTAATGGTGACCTGACCTGAGATGACTTAACCTTAAAATTTTCACAGAAGTTGTAAAAATGATGAGGGAAAAGGTATACCAAGTACGGCGGCGCTACGCGCTGCCGTTTTTCTGCTATCTCCGAAAAAACCGAGGGGGGCGGGTACCCGCCCCCCGTCAATGCGCGTGTTAAGTGAGGTCTTATGTTCGTGTATGTGGAGTGCCTTGAGAACTGCTAGTTTGCGTGTGTCGTCTGTAGATGTGATACTGCATGTGTTCTGGACTAGTGTGTTGCGTGTTAGTTTGGTGTTGTGTTCATCGTGCATGTGTTGTTCGATTGTTCCGTGTTGTAGATGCATAGTAAGCCGTCGAGACAGAGTCGTTGTTGTGACACCAGTGTAGTAGTCTGCTTGAGGTCTGCAACCGTCAAGTGGGCATGTGAATTTATATACTACATTGGTGCAATTCAACGGTTCCGCCTCGACTGGCTTGTTGGACATGAATAGGTTGCGTGTCTTTTTAGTGGTTTAGTAGATGTGGAGTTCAAAACGTTCGCCTTCTAAACATTTTGTTTTATGTTTCGGCGTAGTATGTCCTGCAGAACCCTCTCAGCAGTTTTATATGCATCACTAATGTGGTTCCTATAGAAGATGTGGTGTGCTGTTTTACTAGTGGGTTTTTCTGTGTCTGTGCGGTCAAGTTGGCGTTTGATTTCTTGGTCTACTCCATAGTTTGTGAATCTGTTGTTGACGAGTAGATGTTTAGATCGTTTAAAAGCTGCGTTAATTTTCTCATTTGTTAAACTGTGTTGAAAAGCCCCAAGTATGAATGCACTGACCACTCCACGTTTGTAGCGGTCAGGGCATTCACTGATGTCGTTGGTTTGTGGAACACTTCAGTTACAAACTTTGCCCCTGAGGCCTCTACAGCAATGTCCAAAAGTGGCTGCGAGTTGTATGACTAAGTTCGTGCGTGAACTCCAGGACGGATTTAGTTTCAACCTTTTCAATCAGACGTTTTAGTTGATTAGTGTCCCTGATTTACAGGCATATGTCATCTACATATCGTGTGATCAAGAATGATGGGGTGTCTGCATCCTTGAGTACCTTTTTTCCAAGTAAGCAACATAAAGATTTACAAATAACGGCCCAAGGGGCGAGTCCATCGCAACCCAGTCCTTTTGAAGTTAGAGTTTTCCATCAGGTGCGTGAAAAGGATGTTCGGATGACCAAGCTTTTAACAGATGTCGGATGAGTTTCCGTGCTATTTTAAGGGGTGCAAGTCGATTAGTGTGAGTGTTGAAAACCACTTCTATTATCACATCTATGGTCTTCTTTCTCAGTGGGAACATTTGTGAAGGGCTACATACATCAATGGACGCAAGGGCGCTTTGGGGTTTTTGATTCGCAACAAATCCAGGAATTTATCAGATGATTGTATTGGGTATCCAGCTGGCACATATAGTTTCAAGAGACTGTTTAATATTTTAGTTAACTTATAAGTAGGAGTTCCTATCTGGGAAATGATGGGTCGCAGGGTGTTTTTATTTTTGTGAGTCTTAACCGTGCCGTAAATACATTCTGGGGAATTCTCTCCTACTATTTTACAATGTGCACACCTCAAACTGCTGTACTAGCGATGGCTATAAGTCGATTGATTTTTGCTACAAACACGAAGTGGTCAGTGCATTCATACATTGAGTTATTCGCCACAGTTCAACAAATGAGAAAATTCACGCAGATTTTAACCGATCTAAACAGCTACTTAGTCAACGACGGATTCACAAACTATAAAGTAGATCAAGAAATCAAACGCCAACTTGACCGCACAGACACAGCGAAATACACTACTAAAACAGCACACCACATCTTCTATAGGAACCACATGAGTGATGCATATAAAACTGATGAAAGGAGTTCTGCAGGACATGTTACGACGAAATATAAGATGATTAGAAGGCGAACGTTTTGAACTCCACATCTACTAAACCACTAAAAAGACACGCAAACCATTCATGTCCAACAAGCCAGTCGAGGCGGAACCGTTGAATTGCACCACTTTAGTATATAAATTCACATGCCCACTTGAGGGTTGCAGACCTCAGCAGACTACTACACTGGTGTCACAATAACGGCTCTGTCTCGACGGCTCACTATGCATCTACAACACGGAGCAATCGAACAACACATGCACGATGAACACAACACCGAGCTAACACGCAACACACTAGTCCAGAACACATACATTATCACATCCACAGACGACACACGCAAACTTGCAGTTCTCGAGGCACTCCACATACACGAACATAAGCCCTCACTTCAGATGCAGATTAACACGAAACAATGTAAAGGTCGCATAAGCCACGACGCGGTCTGTCCATATAAATCATAGTCATCTTTCTACACAACAACGCACTGAAACATCCGCACCATTCCTCTTCATTCTGCAAAACTACACACTAAATATTCTGTGGCTATAATAGTGCAATTACTACTGCTTGAAGTATTCATACAGCTCGCACATGGCAGAGTGCGTACGTGCTGGTGACAAGGCGAGCACTAGGAAGCGAATAAAAGGTCAGCAGCCGTAGCGGGTAGTCCTGGTTTCCCACACTCGTCTGCGTTCGACAGGCGGATGTCGTGTGTTCCATTAATGCTGATTTGGTTCTCTTGGTCCCACAGTAGAACTGTAATTGATAGTCCGCTTACTTGTACCATTTCTCGTACGGATTGTTGGTAATTTTGATCTGTTCAGAATTTTCAAGATTTTCACATTTAAGTTCTGATTATTTTATCCCCGGTCATAGTGAGTAATCCATGAGATTAACTTGGATGCCTTGCAATGCTACGGCTCACAAACGGCATAAATTGAAGAAACATTGAAACCGACGGGGCAGGAAAGTAAAGAGGTAAGCATATGTTGTAAGGTATTTGTAAATAGCGCTGTAGTCCATGATGTTGATTTATACTTAACTACCCGGACACCACAATGAAACAAAAAGATAACCGCTCACAGTTAAAATTTGAGAAAACATAAAATTGTAATAACATGCCTGGATGCAACTACCTTAACCAGAACTGCCCTCTTTTAACACGCGCATTGATGGGGGTCTGAGCCACCTTCGCTTTGACGAGAGGGGCGGGTACCCGCCCCGCTCCCTAAGATCTCGAGAACCACGGTAGGTAGCGAAAAACGGTAAACGGCGCTTGGGTTGCCCATCCACTTTTCCATCGAAAATATTTGAACTATTTTTTCTCAGGTCACATTTAAGGTCACGAGAGGTCAAAACATGCGGTAATAGGGATAACATGTAAATTAAGTTTTTCGGCCATTACATCTGAACAAATAAAGACAGACCGAAACTACTTAAACGATATGAATCCTCGCACCAAGCCAAATCGAATGATAAATAACTTGACCTTGCTAGATCAAATCAAGAATTTGACCTGACCTGAGGTCAGGTCAGGATCAAATTATATAAAATGCATATCATGAGAACTGCAAAACCAAGGCGAGTCTAATGAAGCTAAAATAAACGCTTTATCACTATCCGTTACTGAGTTATACAGTAAAAAACATTTTCCCATGTATTTCCAATGGAGAGGTCATGCCTCGTACCTGACCTTAGGTCACCGATATCAAAAATTCTGGAACAAATTTTAGAGAACTTGGTGGGCCCATTATGTGATATGAGTTCAATCGGATAAGTTCACCCTGCTCCGACTTGTGCTATCTTAAACTTTTTTTTAGGTCAAGTCACTTGACCTGTGCTGGTGACCTGACCTGTGATGACCCAACCTCAAAATTTTCACAGAAGTTGTAAAAATGATGAGGTAAAAGGTATGCCAAGTACGGCGGCGCTATGCGCCGCTGTTTTTATGCTGTCTCCGAAAAACCCGAGGGGGGCGTGTACCCGCCCCCTCCGTCAATGCGCGTGTTAAACACTGAGACATTTCCACCAGAATGTTTGTGATAATTCATATGAATTTTTCCTCTTCTAGTCTATCTGTCTGCTTAGTCTCGAGCATCAATTTTCAATGACTAAAGATCTCCTTGGGCAATCCTAATGGAATTTGATCATTTTGGTTGACTTTTTCACACCCTTGTTTCGTTGCTTGGGGAAAAAGAGTCACCGAAGCATCCATAGCACGATAGTGTTGTGTGTATACACATAATAACCTGGTTTGAGCCCCATAAAAGCTAAGTGTTATTGATGACCCTTCTTATTAGTGTAGACGCTCGCCACCACTATTCCCTGCTTCCCAAGGGCTTATTTTGCATGTCATGAGCCTGTCTGCTTCCAATCAAAATATTTACAACTGTTCGTAGACCTTGATCAAAGGCTTATTTGAGTAGACTTTATGACTCCCAGCAGACAATAAGTTCTCGGAAGGCCTGCTGAAGATAGGGTGCCATAAACCGCAGAGTGTTGTGGGAATGACCTAGGACCCTAAAAGATGATACAGATGACAGTAAAAGCGCTAAAAGACTGGCAGCCTAAAACGCCAAAGTCCAGAAACTAAAACGTCTCAACCCTAAAAAGCCCAAAAGGCTACGTCAGGGTAAAGATAAGAAGAAAAAAGCGTGGGGTGAGGTAAATACAACGTTTCGGTCTTGGACCGTCGTCAGGCGAGGGACCCCTCGCCTGACGACGGTCCAAGACCGAAACGTTGTATTTACCTCACCCCACGCTTTTTTCTTCTTATCTTTACCCTGACGTAGCCTTTTTGGGCTTTTTAGGTTGAGACGTTTTAGTTTCTGGACTTTGGCGTTTTAGGCTGCCAGTCTTTAGCGCTTTTACTGTCATCTGTATCATCTTTTAGGGTCCTAGGTCATTCCCACAACACACTCCCAGCAGAGTGTTACTTTGACTAGTAGCAGTCGTGTTGGCAATAATGCCTCCATTTTGCGTCATTGTCTGCACCTCAGTGCCCAGACATGCGGTTGAGCTCAAGGAAGGCCCTGAGGTGTTACGGGAGGCTAGAACTATGCTGCTGCGGCTGCGTTTTGCGGCTGCGGCTGCGTTTAACACGCGCATTGACGGGGGGCGGGTACCCTCCCCCTCGGGTTTTTCGGAGACAGCAGAAAAACGGCGGCGCGCAGCGCCACCGCACTTAGTATGCCTTTTCCCTTATCATTTTTGCAGCTTCTGTGAAAATTTTAAGGATAGGTCATCTCAGGTCAGGTCACCAGTACAGGTCAAGTGACCCGACCTCAAAAAAAAGTTTAAGATAGCATAAGTCGGAGCAGGGTGAACCTATCCAATTGAAACTCATATCACATAATGGGCTCACCGAGTTCTCTAAAATGTGTTCCGGTATTTTTGATATCGATGACCTAAGGTCAGGTACGAAGCATGACCTCTCCATTGGTAATACATGGGAAATATGGTTTTTACTGAATAACTCAGTAACAGATGGTGATAGAGCGTTTATTTTAGCTTTATTAGAATCGCCTTGGCTTTGCGGTTATAATGATATGCAGTTTATATAATTTGACCCTGACCTGACCTCAGGTCAGGTCAAATCTTCGATTTGACCTAGCAAGGTCAAATCATATATCATTCAATTTGGCTTGCTGCGAGGATTCATAGAGCTTAAGTCGTTTTGCTCTATCTTTACTTGTTCAGATGTAATGGCCGAAAAACTTAATTTACGTGTTATCCCTATGACGGCATGTGACGGCATGTTTTTGACCTCTGGCGACCTTAAATGTGACCTGACAAAAAAATGGTTCAAATATTTTCGATGGAGAAGCGGATGGGCTACCCAACGCCGTTTACCGTTTTTTGCTACCTACCGTGGTTCTTGAGATTTTAGGGGCGGGTACCCACCCCCCTCGTCAATCCGAAGGTGGCTCAGACCCCCGTCAATGCGCGTGTTAAGATAACTTCCTGCTGTGTCACTGACTTTGCAAATGCAGCTTCAGTCCTTGAAAACAGTATGCTTGAATATCTATTCTCTCATTTGCATTCAAAATTGATTTAATCCTTAAACTGCGAACTACTTCAAGCCTTCTCTACGGGCGAAATTCATAACACAGGTTTTGTCCTTATCTATGATATTTACATTTTTTCGGCGATTTAAGCCTTGAGAACACAGCAGGTTCCAGTATTGATTGAGTGAAAAACCTGAACTCAACAAATTTCAAAATCTGCAAATTCAAACAGGGGTGTGGTGCCTCCATGACGGGTTTTGGATTGTTGAAGAGGATGTTAAAAGCGCTTTAATTCCAAATTCGACTTGTCCCAAGACTCTCCGTTCACGGGAGATGTTCGTGTGCTCAGAGCAGAACCCCAGCACCACCGACTGCCCCCTCCGCTGGCCAGGCATGCTGATGGGGGACAGAGCTTAGCGTCGAGAGAAGTGCGCTTAGGAAATAGCACACTCAGCAAAGCTATCCTGCAAACGAGGAGTTCTGGAACAAAATTCATTTTAAACTAGGATTTTTTCGTATGTTATACATCCTGCGGCTTTCTTTTCCGTTCATAGCCCTTAGTTGTGCTTCTCTCACCGTAGTAGATATTTTCCTGTTTTCCCGTACCAGTTATGAAAGAAGAGTATTTCATCTTCAATAACGGGACTTACACACTCACTTTGAAATTTTGAACACTACTGTTCATAAATAAAGTTAACTTCATATATTATTCAGCTAACTTTTACAACAAAAAACAACAGCAACAGTTAAAGCAGAAGGCTTCCTCGGTTGGTGTCAATGTTTCCCACACCTTTTGAAGCATTGGCATCCATCGCCGTGTGTTTGAATAAATTATGAGCGTCAATTTGGCGCCGGGCTTGGCGGCTGTCACGGTCATTGCCACTAAAGTCATGTTTGACTGATTAGCACCCTGGTGACAGCCGATGACAGATGCGATAGAAAGCGGTAGCCCTCGGTCCCATGACATCCATTATTCTGCCTTGAGCCTTAGATATGCCTGGCCTGCATGTCAGTGGTGAAAATTCCGGCCGCTTCTGACTGGGTTTGGGCGGTTAAAACCACAGGTAAGGCCACCGGCTGAAACTTGTTTTGACACCTGGTCAGACGTGGGCAACATAAAGCCTTGTTCACACTAAGCGCGTTTTAGAAATGCATGCATACGCACGCACCAACACGCAGGGGCGCCGCCACAGAATTTTCGCAGGGGGGGACGGACCCAGGCTGATGCGGACGGGGGGGGCGAATTTTGAGCATATTCGGTTCCTGACAGCTTTAATGACCATTGACCCAAAAATTTCGGGAGGACGTCCCCCTGGTTGGCCATCAGGGGGACGCGTCCCCCTCGTCCCCCCGCTTTCGGCGCCCATGCCAACACGCATGCATATTGCATAGATACCATTGCACGCAAGCCAACACTTAGAGACAGCCTTTCCTAAGCTTTATTGATTCCAGACACATAAATTCCTCGATCAATTGTTCCTATCCCCTTTTGACACCTTATAACCTTATAGTTGGTGTGTTGGTACACCCCAAGCAAAAATAAACCAAATAATTATTTTACAGGCCATTCGTACCTGTGGAAACCACGATATTGAGTGGTGACAGCCCACGCGACCACTAAAGGAGGACTGGGGCATGCAATCACGCTGACTCATTGCAATGGCTGAAGTAAAAGCTTATATAAGCTCATAAAACTGCATACAATACAAACTTTCTTTCATCAGTAAAGTTTAACATACTTCCATATGCTTAAACAGAAGATAATTCCACCCAGAAGCGGGTGCACTGCGAGAAAACACAGCCTTTCAAATAATGTCCAGGTTCATAGCAATTGCCTTCTGAACATGGTGATCAGTGTTTTCTATTAATCTCTTATCGAGAGACATAGAAAACTTGAATTAACATTTTTTCTGTTTGGAGATTTTGGGCGAGCACCCACCTCGCCCAAAATCTCAAACATCACACTAGGTAGAGAAAAGCGCTAAGCAGTGTTGGATAACCATTCCTGATCTGTTAAAAAAAAACATTGCATATACATTTTTGCACTGGTCTTATCGTGGTCTCTTGAGGTCAATTATTATACATATACGGGTTCAACTGAAGCATAAGCTTTCTGCTATGATGACCGGAAGTGAAGGGGAAGTCCGTGCAATTGTACGCACTTAACTTTTTAAAGGCTTTCACTTTTTTCCTATATGTCTAACAGCTAAAATTTGTATGTGGTTCCAAAGCCTGAAGAATTGTCTATCTATGGTCCATATTTCAACGCGATGTCTTTGAAAGGAACTCGCCACGAGCCAATCAAAAATAAAAATTCAAGTGCGTACTCTTGCCCGGAGTGGGTCGGTAAGAGTACGCAAAAGAGATGGAGTACGCATTGATGTCCCGCTGTGCTTTAGGTGCATAGGCCATGTCGCGAAGTTTCTTTCTCGCCAAACTAGGCAATTGTATGATTTTATATCGTTCTGAATATACAAGAACTATATTGCAAAGTTCGTTTTTCCAGATATGAATTACGGACTCTGTCCCGAGCGAAAATTAAGTTTTCCTATCTCTTAAGCATGCGCACTCTTGCACAATGGTCTATTGCGTACTCTTGCCGGACATGTTCCCTTGGGAAGAAAGTCTTCATAAACATGCTGGCAGGCGTTTTAGCGAGAGCTCTGTCCTGCAGCACAGTGCTAGCTCAGCATTCTTACCGATGACAGACCGTAATACAATACTTCTGATGATAGAGGCATGGTCTAAAAGTTTACCCAGTTAATAAATATTACATCAATGGCGCCCGGAAACTTATTTTGCTCTGCACTCCCGCGGAAAGAACGGGAGCACGTTGAATTTGTGTGTGCAGTCTAGGCACTGACCTTGCTTTTTCATACCAGGGTATCCACCATCTCAGAGGTTGCTAAGTAACCAAAACAGCTGCTGCGTACTCTTATCTCCTGCGTACTCTTACCAGCTTACCCTATAGCCGGAGCAAATGCGTAAGAAGCCTCGTGATCCTTTGGTCAGCCCAATCGAATGGTGCTTAATGCAACTTTGCAGATCAAAACCAGAAATTGATCCGAGCCAAGGGTGGGTAAAAGCTGACTGACATGGGTCAAAATGCCCATAATTGAACCGTAGTGATGACACAAACACAATGACGTCCGAATAAAAGCCACGTACCCATTTCTTGAGAAGTTACTGTACTTGAGCCAATTTTCCCACACATTTCCCATGGAGAGGTAATGACCCTTACCTTACCCTAATCCATTGATCAAATAGTCGCGCTAGTGTAAGTTTGTCATGCTCGGTTACATTATTACATGATAACAATATCAGGTCAATATCTTAAATCTGTTTTTCATGTTGCCCCTCGAAACATATTTTTAGCTTTTGTCACATAACCTAAACCGGTAAAGTGGCCTGAAACGACCTGAAGCTGAACTCTTAATTCCATAAGAATTACAAAGCAGGTCTAGTAAGATGCGTGCAAATATACAGTTACAGCGGCGCTGCGCGCAGGTGCGGTTTAATTTTTTAACCCGTGGAATCCCCTTCACCCCATACTTGCGCGCGTGAAGTGCATTTACATGAGCGTTACCAGTGGTAAAAAAATCGCAGAAAAAAACTTCAGAAAGTGCAGAAATGGTGATAACTGCACACTTACCAGACGTTTTGCACCTGAACGACTTTTTCTAGAGGGTTTTGATACTATTAGCAGGGTTCAGTCGACTTATGGCTAGAATGTTCAATGTGACCGGTGAATTTTTCGGCGCAGTGAGCAAAGGTCTTAAGTATGGGGTTTCGGCACTTCTCACAGCTGTATTTTTGTATTTATGCTGACTTGTTTTCCCCGACAGCTTACCTAAGAACTTTGATTATTTTCTTACTGCTTCGTTGTGTTCGTTTCATTTTGTGTCATCATGTAGCACCATTTTTTAGCGAGGTAAAAAATGCTTTAAAATGACGCCTTTAAACTGTGCCTTTAAACTGATGCTTGTGCTTTTGGCGTGCACAGGTACCTACTACGGCACGTGCATTGGTGTACTTACGGCGAACCTCGGCGCGTCAGTCGCCATACTCAATATTCAGTACAAGGGTGTCTGGGGCTTTCCAGTCCCCAACTGGATAAGGTGAGCTCACTTTCAAGATTCTTCATATATTTACCCAAAGCCTACAAATGTCCGGCGCTGCTTCCGTAGCCGCAATCAAGTAAGGCAAAGAATTGGGCTCGTGTTTGTTGATTGTCCCGGAGACGGCGAATTGAAGGGTGGGCTAATGCATTCCTACCGCAGCATTTTCGTGCGACTATGCCAGTTGTTCCCTCTAACTGTGGGAAACAATGTCCACACTTAGTAATTTGCTTAGCGATAGGATTCACGGAATCCAATTAACAGCCCGGTGCAGCAATGACCTCCAGGGAGTAAAAACCCGATAACGCTTATGGTAGGAGTGTGATTGTATGCGGAATCCAAACAGAAGTAGAGGCTTTTGGGAAAGGGTAACAGCAGATATTTCTACTTGTGGTTTTACAAGCACTGATTGTGTCTACAGACAACGTCCGAGAAAAAGAGGCTATAAGTCAGGTTCAAACTGACTATGCCGGGGCAAGCGCCGATGCCTGCAATGTTTTAGCTTGAATCGACAGCCCTTTAAAGAGGAAGCTAGTCTTGTGCCCAATGTTCGTACTCTCTTATGCACCGCCAGAGAAGCTCACGAAAGATTCGAAATATGTTTTATTGTTAGGGTTGGAAAGATCCAGCAAGTCCAGTGTCTCTTAGTATGTACTATGCCGTTCATCGCGCTTGCGATAATGTTTCATGTGTATACGCATGAAAATGGACCAAACTGTTCCTTTTCAGGGTGATTATGTTTGATTTACTCGCTAAGCTGCTGTTCATCTCTGTGCCTCCAAGAATCCGAAAATGCCAAGTAGCTCCAAAAACAGCCACCGCACCCTCAAATGTAAGTAGGACTAATTTGCTGCCACCACAAAATGTATGCTACCATCTATGGCAGAGTGAATATTTGTCGGGAAAGCTCTGAACGAATCTGGTTCATAACCAAAATTACAAATTCAAGCTAATCAATTTGCACGTAACGAATAAATTAATAAAATTGCATTGGAAATCCATATTCATATCCTAAAGTATCCTATACTATTTTCAGAACTAAAGTAATAGGAAGATTTAGCTGGCACTTCATTCACCAATGCCCAAAAGTGGGTCGTGCCTATCATGCGTTAACCACATCAACGTTTTAGCCTTACAGTCTAGCTATCCTGAAGGGCCATAACTCCCACTTAAAAAATTCCCCAGCATTGTTTAAGCATGAGTTAGCCAACCCCCACTACATATTTGGATAAGCCACTAACTTGCAGGAAAAGCAAAAGTTAACACTCTCTAGACATAACTGTATCAATTGAAGCAGTTTGAGTCCAGGCTCCGTACTTGCTCTGTGAATTCTTATATGGGAGCTTTATGTTTGTGTTTTTTCTCTTCAAAGGGTCGTTACGTGAGAAATAATCGGCACGTCACATTTCATATCCGATTTTCTTCCAAATTGACCGGTTCGTTACTCTGAATTGATTCCTATGATTTTATTGGGTTCTATGTTCAGTTTGACAGTGAAACGGTTGGTCATAAAGTGACTAATTGTGTGAGGTGCCCCTTGTACTAGATGACAGTATGGCAGTAAATCACTGTAGTATGGCTGTGGAAATAGGCAAATAACTTGTCAATGACAGCGCACCAACCCTTTTAGACAGCGTGGGCCTCCGAAGAGAACTTGAAGGTAAACTGTGTAGCTGCGCTTGCTCGTTTGAGGAGGTCTGCTTGTGCTTGAACACCCGCAGGTACATGCTCCTTGTCGATTCCTTTTTTCACTGGGCACTAAGTAGCTCTGTAGACTTTGTCAATTTCTGACCAGAATTTGTGATCAAATTTTTCTTCATTTAACACGCAGCTCGCTCGGATGTCGAAATTTGCTTCTCTCCTGGTTTTCCCCATATAGCGCAAAAGCGAAGAGACGCAGAACAAAAACACTTATAGTACCTTATTCCTAATAAATTTTACGCATCTGATCATTTTTTAGGTCAGCTCATGTCAGGTCGAAGAGCTTTTCAAGGTCAAGCGAACCGACCTCAAAACCTAAAATCACGAGTTTGAAACGGCGCCTAGGGAACATCAGCGAACCGATCAACTTATGTGATAAGTTCATTAGGGTCTACAAATCTGCTATCTCGGAATTTTGATATTGTTGACCTAAGGTGGGGTCAATTTTGTGGTCACCCCATTATAAGTCTATGGTGAAAAATACAATGGGCTCGTTTTTAATAAATACTGGATAGATAAAGCTAAAAATCTGCAAGCCGTGTGTTCCTACCACGATCTTGACCATAAAGTTGAGTTTTTGACCATCTGATCTCTCAAAGGTCATATCAGCTCACAGGATCATACAGTGATTGTTTTGCCAATAACTTCTCACTGAATTGAGATCAAAAAACCCATTTCGCTTGCATTGTGCTTACATTGTTTCAGTGAGTCAATTGATATGCAACATGACCATACCAGGTCACCCTGTGGCCCAGATCTAACTTGATGTCAGGTCGTTTTCACCATTTGCCCTAGCAAGGTCATATTATACATCATTCGACTGGCTACGGTGAGAGAAATCCAATGATTCATAAATATCTTATCTATCTCCGCTGAGTAAAAACATACGGAGGGAAATGTACACTGCCCTATTGTAAGCCTATGGAACTTTTTATCAATGCTGACCTCGATATTGACCTGAAATGAAAATACTTCGTATAATTTATATTCGTCTCGTCAAGAGCTTTCTCACGCCGTCCGTAATTTTGTTTTTAGCTTTCCTGGGAAATGAGATACGGAGGGGACAGGGGCGTAGGCAGTATTTCGCTCATGGGGGGTGGTGCACCGAAAAGGGCCCCTGCGACAGCGCTACAAGGGCCCTGATTGGTAAATGGGCCATTGTTTTTATAGAATAGTGCTGAAGAGGCCTTAAAATGGCCCTTTCTGGTTTGAAATATCAAATTTGGCCACAGAGCATAGTGCTGGTGAGCCGCGCCTCGCGCGGCCCGTGTCCTCAGGAGGGCCCTTCGGGTCTTCAGGGGGGAGGGCTCCTGTCCCTACCGCCCCTCCCCCTTGGCTACGCCCCCGGGGGTGAAATACGCCCCTCCAACGGGGTGCGTCATGCCAGGGATCCCAGCGGGGCGCGTGTTAACTGGAAGTTTACAAGCAATTCACTGGTCTAGCTTTACATGAAATATAAGTAGAGAAGTGACTATTGTTGGCATTTTAGCTTCAGTCAGCATATAATGATTCTTTTTTAAATAGAACAACAATCAAAGTCATTTAGCGTTTTTATCAGTCAAAAGGCAGTGAATAGCTGAAACAAATAAAGAGTTTGCCCTTCACCTACCGGTTAGTTTTTTCGCATTATGGAGACACTCCGTGAGTTAGAGGTCGCCAGAGTATTATTGTCGCGACATACAGGTTTTAAGAATGCCTTTCCAAAAGTATTTGTATAAAACTCAGTTCGAGGTCCTGCTACACCATGGCCAAGAATTTATGATTTTACTTATTGTGTTATGATAATTCTGATGAAGGGCTGTACCCGGATAAACACCTAATCTCTGTGTATAAGCTCCATTTTGAATCTAGGATTCGAGGTGGCAGGCCATTGAACGATGCTCTTCGGCTCAGCTCTGCAAAATGTATTAACTTATTTCACCTTTAGAAGCACACAGGCCTAATACCATCATTAAAGAACACCGAATGTAGGTTTTCATATCGAACAAAGGAGAGATATATTGTGGCTGGGTTGAACGCTACCAGTAGCAAAAGAATGCGGTCAACTATTTTTAGCATCAAAATACTTTCATCGGCTGCTGGCATTTTTTTCCATATGCAACCTACATGTAGATGCGTAGCAGCTTCATAATATATGTGCTTCTGTGCTTCTGTTCTGTGCTTCATAATATATGTGCTTCGTTTGTAGTTCCATGTCAAAGAATGCAAGCTTTTCACCATGGTTGTAGTCTGGCTGCGTTTTGTGAAATTTCGCTGTGTTTTGTTCAACTATAGATATCAGTCGTGTTGTGTTTTTGTCATTGCATGCTTTTGGTCCATTGTGCCACAGTTTCTGCCCAACCAATGCATATATTAACCCTCGCCCCACCGGGGGCCATCGATGCCCCCCTAAGGTTTTTTCGGAATAGCAGAAAAACAACGAAACGTTGGACCGCGGTTAAGAGCTCTATCTCTCACCCCATCATTTTCACACCATCCCTGAAATTTTTCACCCCAAGTCACCTAAGTTCAGGTCACCAGGCCAGGTCAACCAAGGTCACCGTACTTCAACTTTTGAACTCTATAAGAGCTATGTTTCTCAATCGATCGATTTGAAACTTCCTACAGTTTATGGCCCCGCCAGGGTTTACAAGGTGTATTTCCGGGATTTTTCGATTTCGTGACCTAAGGTCAGGTCACGAGGTGACCTCTCCCATTGAAAAAGCATGGGAAAACCTTTCTTATGATCTGAAAGCCACAAAAACGATTGCAAATGCTCGGCTTGTGCAGAAAAGCGTTCTTGGACACCCTTTTATGAATCCCAGGGGTCATATTTTCCAATTGAGTTCTCCAAGGTCATCCAAGGTCACCAGGGGTCAAAAAGTATTCTGGCAATACCTTTTGACCTAATTAAGCTAAGCATTGAATCAAACACTATCGTGTATGTTTCATCACTAGCTTTCATTTGATATACGGCAAGGTCACTTTCTGACCTTTGATGACCTCAGGTCATATGAGGTCACGAGGTGACCTCTGGAGGTCAAACCACTGGCGGGAGGTCATTACGTTCCACATAGCGGAGAAAGAGCTGTCATTTTCCTATCCAATGTAGTTTACCAGATCTCAATAGTTCTAATGACATAAGAGTTATGCCCAGTTTTCTTAAGCATTGCATATTTGAGTGAAAATAGCCTATCGTGACCTAACTTAAACTGTGGAGGTCAAACTATTGACCTGAGCGCTTAAACATGTAAAGTAATTTCTTACTGAATTCACGCGACTTTTCTTATCCACTTTGCAGATTTGCGCTAACGCCCATATTTTCGGAGTTAAAGGGGGGTCATCGATGCCCCCGGTGGTGCGAAGGTGGCGCCGGACCCCCAGTGGGGCGCGGGTTAACACGTACAGTGGAAGGGTCCTAAAGTGCCTCATATGTTTTTTAGCAGTGACCGGAGCACCGTACGCACCAAAAAAACATTGAAGATTTGAAGATTGTATAGTCGGGCACAGCCCTTCATCAGAATCATGTAGTAAATATCAAGAATTATCAGTCATAGTGTAGCCAGACCTTGAATATAAAATATTCAGTGTTTTTTACATCCAGATTCGAGGGGACAGGCCAGTGGACACCTTATCAACTTATCATCATGCTCCTCGCCTTAGCACTACAAAAAAAACGTTGGCTACATTTGAGAGATTTGATAAGTGAATGGTTGAATGGTTTTGAAAATTAGTCGATATTTTTAACTTGTAAGCCTTCAGAATCAGACCGATAATTTGGGCACCAAATAGTGCGATTGCACTAGGTCACTTGCATTGTAGACTAAGTAGTGACGTAACGTCGCGATATAAACTGGATTATATGTAAAGGTCGCCTGGCATGAAGGTCAAGTTGAATGTTAAATTTCACAGGTCAAGGCTTACTCCTCGCCTTAGCACTACAAAAAAATAGTTGGCTACATTTGAGAGATTTGATAAGTGAATGGTTGAATGGTTTTGAAAATTAGTCGATATTTTTAACTTGTAAGCCTTCAGAATCAGACCGATAATTTGGGCACCAAATAGTGCGATTGCACTAGGTCACTTGCATTGTAGACTAAGTAGTGACGTAACGTCGCGATATAAACTGGATTACATGTAAAGGTCGCCAGGCATGAAGGTCAAGTTGAATGTTAAATGTCACAGTTCAAGGCTTTATCAGTATTTTCAAGGCCATTGACCCAGTGCTTCCAGTCACATAAAGTCACCCAGTTTACCTAAGGCATATTATGCTATGATATCATACCTAATTAAGGCTTATCACTGTGAAGGTCAAGCTCCGAGGACAGGGTTGAAGATCATGGGAAATGGCCAAACCTTCATTTCCTGTCCAACAGCTACTATAGGGCTAGTTAACGTGTTCATTATAGGGTTACGTCATATTGTGATGTCACAGGCCCTTGTCCCGAAAATCATTTAAAAAAAATTCATGGAATTTCCCCTCTATGACCTCACTTCACTTTTGGTGTGCTTGCGGTTCCTTTCCGTATAATGGCAGCTCTTCCTAATTGGTCGACAGCACGGCCCAATTTGCAGATTACCTTTTTGCAGATTAGCATTAATATTATTGAGCTAGGTCAATGAAAGATATATCGAAAGACAAATATTTGAAAGATAGACAGAAAGTGAAGTCACCATTGAACTTAGAAGCCCTCTCTCCACCCAACGGGCCATCTTCTGACTGGGGGCTCTTCCCTGTACTGCATGTTAATCCAGCCTGGGCTCTTCCCTGTACCGTGCATGTTAATCCAGCCTGGGCTCTTCTCGTGCCTCCCACCGCATGAGGGTCTCCGACCGGACCCTCCCCGTCCCCCTTCGGTCTTGGAAAGGACCCCCCGTCCCCCTTCGGTCTTGGAAACCATTAATGATACGCAAAAAACGAAATGGAGCTAAACGCCCTACAGTCCTCTGCTCTTGAACCAATTTTGGATAAGATCCGTTGAGCTATGACGTCACAAAGGGTCATGGTGGGTCAAATAAAGGTCTGCTTAGGAAATCCACATATCTTAGGGAAATTTGAGACCCAGACCGAACAAAATGACACCAATGAGATAGGCCTGATCCATGGATACGAATGATATGTGGCAAGAGAATTTCAGGGCGCAGCGTAAACCTGACCTTAGGTCAAGGATAACGAAGGACTTTTCAAAGTCATATGACCAATGATTCGAATCCGTAGGTCGTTCTCGTTACTATAATATCCAGTTTAAAAGTGTATCCTATTTTGCTCAAAGGTTATAGACACTACATAATTCAAAAAGCGTGACATTTAGTGGCCTCTGGTGACCTCGTTGATATCTTGAACTCAAAATGGTTGCCATCAAAGCTAATATTTTCCTTCCAAAAACATTCAAATTATGCCTAGGAACTTGATCTAGTTCTTCCAGGAGCCGAGTTACACCTTCGCGTGGTCTGCCTTTTTAGGAGAACAAAATTGCCTTACATGGGCTTCAAAATGACGTCATAACTATGTGACCTGACCGGACCTGGTACAAATTGTCATTTATAAATTGTGAACCTGATTTCTTGGCAGGTAATCAAAGCGATGCGTATCTAATTCAAATCGGCTGGGAATCAAGTGCAGAAAAGCCGACGGGGGTCCAATCGGACCCCAACAGGTCGTGAAGGGTTAACACACCAAACTGAGGAGACATTTCTGATCCCTTTGATTGTTCAGCATGTTCAGTAGAGCTCTTTGAAGTAGCTCTGCTACGCTTTCGTTAAAGCTGTCAGATTAATAATGTGCCATTTTTAAAGGGAGTGGCCCACTTTTATCATGGGTTTTGAACTGAGATAGCTGTTTTGTAGAACGTGATGAGAAGCAACAATGGGAATATTTGATGTCAACTAAAGCTCTCTGGATAAAATTTGCACCAGCTTTAAAATTCAAAGTAAAGGGGCTCATTGCCTTAATTCAAACCCTGAAGGAATACCTTCCTAATGGTTGCAGTAACCTGATTGGTCGTAAGCCCTAAGTTTCGCCCACTCGCTGAAAATACCAGGCTAGCGAGAGAACCAGCATGCAACTGCCTGTCGAACAAAAACTTCCAGCCAGAAGCTGTCCATTGCAGAGCGTCATTGGATCGAAATGCGCCTGATGACCGCAAGACATATCACATCCTCCTTGCCCCGTACTTGCCGAAAAAATATAAATTGTTCTTATCAAAATATAACTCTGAAATTGTTTCTTTACATCAGGCATATGCATCACCGCTCCACCACTGAATAAACACGGCTTCCGTAACACCATCTGTTGTTCAGTTATTGCATCAGTGCCTAAGACCAAGAATGGGCGGGCGAACCCAGGGTACGATTGCCGTGGCAAGAGAATAAAACTGATACTGATGATGAGAGTGGACGTAATCAGTGGAAAATCGTTTGCGGGTCTTTTGATGATTATTTCACCATGTATTTGAAAGCCCTTCTAATATCTATCGTTGTTCTTAATAGCCCCTGCATGCAATTTTCGTTAATGCTGGAAATGGGCCTTTACCGTGGGTCTATGGTCAAGGTTGGGGATTTCACTGATTATTCAACGTGTTATTTTGATGACGTCTCATATTGTTAGAGAAGGGGAGATATTTCTGTTTTTGCATTTGAAAGCGGGGTAAATGATGTTTTCTGATTTTCGGACCTTTCTTGTTCGTAATTCTTTTTAGAATTTCGACAAAGTGGCCCATTTCCTTTAAAGGTGATCCAAGACTCTTGTCATATGAGACGGCTGAGTTATCTATGAGATGTTTCCCAAACCAATGTTAAGTGAGTTTAGGTGAAAGTAGGCATACAAAGTACAAAGTCTATCGCAGTTTATTTTCAAAGATGAAAAGATAACACTAATCGAATGTTTTTGGGAAGACAAAACATGTTTGTTCATTCCTTTAAGGTTAGATGAGAAATGAGGTCGCCAGATGTCATAAAAGGTCATATTTTCATGTAGTATTTGCAACTATATATTTAAATATATTGGTATCATTGTGACCATGTGATTTTCACCTTTTGAGCGATATATCACATGACCCTGAAATGGTTATATTTGATCTTGGCCTGACCCAAGGCCAAGTTAAGGTGACCAAGTCGCCTGGAAGGGTTATGCTATGCATACTTAGAATTGCTAAAGAGAATCGAAGGCAATGAGATAACACATTTGAAGAAATACATTTATTTTGTAAAAAGGTAGAAGCCAAGGCGTCTGAACCCCCTCATTTTACTTTCAAGTGACCTTGAGGGCAACAAAGTTCACTGTGAACTACAAAATATTAGGGTTTTTATAGTGCAATTTGATGAACTGCTTCGATTAACGTTTCAATTTTTGACATCTCTTTTGGCTTCCGTGTTAGTATGGGGTGAGGGGAGGGGGTAGGAAGAAATGAACCCTCCTCATGTGGTCGTTAGTGCCGAAATAGCCAGGCATTGGCAGGTTAATGTGGTACCTAATGACTGCGCTGGATGGGACTGCAGCTCCGCACTTTGTCAGATTGTCAGAACCACATGAAGAAATGCACGGATCTAATGCCGTCTAGTATGAAGTCTCAGAAACCTTCTGTGGAATAACCAAACTATGCCCTAGGTTGATATCCTTTTCTATCTGAATTATCTTACAGAAAGGTATTGTTCTATGGCGCTCATGTTGGGTCTTATAATACATTTGAGGCCAGAACATCCATCAACCATGCAAGTTGTTTGGGGTAAAGAAGCCAAATACTACCTTGGCTTAGCAATTTGTTTGCTTAATAACAAGCCTCTTAAACCTCATCCATTAAATTGGTGAATCCCAGCCCTCATGACACGATGGACCATTTTCAACATGGCAGAGGGCTATATGATGCCACCCTTAAAATAAATCGGAATGTACCGAAAGGCCGACTGACCGATTTTGGCCCGCCGCACAGTGTTCTAAGGGAGGCAAAAATGGGGACATTATTCGAATTTTGACTATTTTTAAAACTGATTTTGATGTTTGCAACTAGTAACAAAATGATCAGAGTGTCAGAAAATGTCAAAAAAATTGTGAGGCCTTTGAAGTCGACGCAACAAGGCATCAAACTGTTGCCTTTGAATCTCTCGCCACACAACACGACAAAGGCCAAGATCAATGCTCACTTTCGGTGCCTTTTTGTAGGCTAAGAAAACGTACAAGATGAGACAAACCAGGATTAATTAGAAAGGTTGAAACATGAAGAATTCGATTGTGCAAACAGTTTTCTCCAGGTGATCAATAAAACTATATTTGAAGAGCAAAATATGTACCACATACATTTCCCAATACATTTTGAGACTATGCCAATTGCCGATAAGCATACAAAAAATTGCGTCGCCTGCCCCACCCTGAGACCACTTTTTAACTATGCAAGATGTCTCGTCTAGTTGCCCTGCAAGTTTCAGCTGCGTCACACTGCAGCAGTGGTTGTGGTGATATATTATACAAGGGAATGTCGCGCGCGCTGTCGGTCGGGGGCGGCGGCCGTCGGGAAGATTGCCTGGAGGCTTGGAGGGAGGTGGGCCAGGACACGGCGAAAATGCAGTGAATTGGTTACAATAAATTAAATGAGCACTTGTTTTTGAAATCGCTTGTCGCCTCGACTTTTTAACCTACTGTCGTTGACGTCTTCTTCCAATAATTGTGAAGAAGTGCAATGGTTACAGTATGGGAAAACCAAGCTTTCAATTGAAGTCTCAGGACACTAGCATGCCCAGTGACCATTCGTAGAAGCGCAGCTAGATTTGCACAGGCCATTGTCCGACCTCACGATGGGGTGAGAACCGAGATACACAAATTAACCCTTCCTCGTTTGCAAAGATCACTTGAAATAACATCAGATAATAGAGTCTCACAGCAGGCACATGCACTTGTCGCATGTTCTTTTAACGTCACTTGAGAATCGAACTGAACGCTGTTAAACATGGAGGTACGAATAAGTGTAGAAACACGGGTAAACTGCTTATAGCTGATACGGCATTTGGGCTTGGGAATTACATTGAAAACGAGGACGAGCAGCTCACTTATCTTTACCAAGTAAGCAAGTACACAGAGTGACATTAAACGTGAGGCAGGTTCATCGGAAAAATCGTTCTGTGCGATCGACGCAACGCCATTCCGTAAAAAATTTAGTCCGGTCATGGACCAAGCCACGGTTGCGTATTTATTTTGCAGGAATCTGATACCATTTTGTTGGTGTATGAACAAACATCACCGTTGAAGGTGATCAATTTCGTCTTCATGGTTACATGCAGTAGCGCACCCAAGGGGGAGGGGGTGGTTATATACAATATAACCGGAACTATAGCAGCCTTTGGGCGAAAATGAGGGTTTGACCTTGAAAAATTTTCCGTAGCCAGGGTGCGTTGGGCCGGCCCCTGCCAACACAGCAGTGGCAGTGCATGTCCAGGCTTGGGATCGGTTCCCTGAGACGCTCCGGCGCTCAATGGTTTGCCCGACGTAGGTCGGCTGGCAACACGGGAGAGGGTGACCTGACGGGCGGCCGTCCCTGTCTTGGACGTAAACTTGCTCTAAATTAACCCTCCATTGAGGAGTTGCTCGTTCGGGTGGTTGGGCCGGGGTCTCCGTGACAAGTCCCTGATGACTCAGTGAGACTCCGACTCCAGCAACCGTACTAGGCAACTGAGAAAATTTATTTAAAAAAACTTTTAACTTGACCTGTGACCCTGACCCTGAGTAGCCTTAGCAATAAAGTCATAGCATAACATACGTCATACTGAGTAATGCCTGACCGGAATACTACGGTAAATGACCTTGACATGGGTCTTTTGACCTTGACCTTGACTTCCATGTGGGTTAATATTTGCATATAGCCTGATTATATGACGTTATGGCGTCACCACTCGGTCTACAGTGCAGGCGAACTGGTGCGACCGCCCGAGTGTGACGGTCTCAA
Organism: Lepas anatifera; assembly: GCA_034440635.1. Lineage (NCBI taxonomy): Eukaryota > Metazoa > Arthropoda > Thecostraca > Lepadidae > Lepas > Lepas anatifera. The sequence continues at coordinate 2,561,220 of JAOTON010000512.1, read as the reverse complement.
AATATAGGTCTGACTGCGAAGGCCTATATATATATATATATATATATATATATATATATATATATATATATATATATATATATATATATATATATATATATATATATATATATATATATATATATATATATATATATATATAAGATACTGACCGATTTTCAAAATTTCTTAGATAATCGACGCGCTCACAAATGCTCTCAAATGTGGCCGAATAGCGTTTTCCGGCGACGAACAGTTCTCTGGCTACTTTGGAAAATAGGTGGGGGCACTTTAGGGCCCCTCCACTGCATGTGTTAAGCGAGGGTCAAATAACGTCTTCGATGTCAAGCATATCGTGCGTATACACTTAACACGCGCATTGACGGGGGCGGGTACCCGCCCCCTCCCCGGGTTTTTCGGAGATAGGAGAAAAACGCCGGCGCGTAGCGCCGCCGTACTTGGCATACCTTTTCCCTCATCATTTCTGCAACTTTTGTGAAAATTTTAAGGTTAGGTCATCTCAGGTCAGGTCACCAGTACAGGTCAAGTGACCCAACCTCAAAAAAGTTTAAGATAGCATAAGTCGGAGCAGGGTGAACTTATCCGATTGAAACTCATATCACATAATGGCCCCACCGAGTTCTCTAAAATATGTTCCGGTATTTTTGATATCGATGACCTGTCAGGTACGAGGCATGACCTCTCCATTGAAAATACATGGGAAAAATGGTTTTTACGGAATAACTCAGTAACGGATGGTGATAGAACATTTATTTTAGCTGCATTAGACTCTCCTGGGCTTTGTAGTTCTAAAGATATGCATTTTATATAATTTGACCCTGACCTGACCTCAGGTCAGGTCAAATCCTTGATTTGACCTAGCAAGATATATATATATATATATCATTTGATTTAGCTTGCTGAGAGGATTCATATAGTTCAAGTCGTTTTGCTCTATATTTACTAGTTCAGATGTAATGGCCGAAAAACTGAATTTACATGTTATCCCTATGACGGCATGTTTTGACCTCTCGTGACCTGACAAAAAAATAGTTCAAATGTTTTCGATGGAAAAGTGGATGGGAAGCCCAACGCCGTTTACCGTTTTTCGCTACCTACCGTAGTTCTCGAGATCTTAGGGGGGCGGGTAGCCGCCCCCCCGTCAATGCGAAGGTGGCTCAGACCCCCGTCAATGCGCGTGTTAAAGTAACTGGAAATCAACTCGAACATCCATGCAAAGCCCCCTTATTATCATATATAAATATAGCTATTTTTGTTACTGACCTAGGGTCAAATGTTTGACAGCCATGCCCGCTGTGGTCAGGTCTTGACATTCATATATTGTCCACATAATCTGTGGGAAAAGAACTTTCGATTGATACTGAAATTACTGATCTGGGGTTCATACTTCCTGAGTTATTGAATTATGTCCCCACTTTCGGCTCCGTTAGAACACTGTGCGCTGTGACGTCACGGGTCAACGGATATGGCCCAAGCCGACTCCAGTGTAGAAGACAGTAGGGTGCTTCCAGAGCCTTTCAATTTTTCCGTATCGCTTACGGTACCCGAGATCGTGGGGGAGTACCATCGGACCCTCAGGCGGTGGCGTGTACGAAAATAGCTCAGGCAATACCGGTTTAGTGAAATGTCATGACTTTGTCACTCTTTAATCTATGGGGCTAAATTGAGACCATCCTAGTTCAAATCAAATCACAGGCCATGATTCAAACTCAAAGGATTTCATGACCCCCACAGAATAGCCCTTAGACCCACCGTTTGGGATCATTGGTTTAAACATCTAAACATTTTCATTGTCACGGATTCTGAAAGCCAGACGTCTTTTCTAGACAGGGTTGGTGAAACGGATAGACAACGGACTTTTGCGACGACGGGCTCTTTGTGACATGATGACTCTGCTGCCAAATTTGGCAGGGTCACAGTCCCCCGTCATCTTGTTTAATAGGGCCATACATGACACCCCAGCTGATGTCGGCTGAGGTCGGGTCTGACCCCGTCTGGTTGGCACGGGCGGCAGGTGTCGGAGTCGCGGGGACGCCCGCTGACGGGTCGGGCGGTCCGGGACGAGGCCTTCATGGCGCGCGCCTCACACCGCGAGCTGGAGGAAATCGCCGCCAGGTGAGAGAACCGCAAAGGGCAAAAAGCGAATCATGTACGCTACCAAACGTTGGTTATATATAGCCCCAGAAGTCGGTGTATCGTAAAGCCCCAAAGTTGTACGGTAATAGATTAAAGTTTAGATACTGCACGATTTTTTTACGTAAATGATGGTATTGCGCGTCTCTGATTTGTCTTGTGTTTGTTTTTTTGTACCTGGCCCATTAAGGCCAGGTACCTGCCCGGGAGTCCCCACAGCTGGCTAAGTAAAAATACCAAGTCGGAAGCTCCAATCTCGCATCTTTATTTTCTTTGCTTTTCGAGCCTTCCTTCCTGTCTCTTTTCCAGCCAGAATTACCGTATCCTTCGTTAAACATTTTCTTAAGGCTTATTTACATTAAGCTCCTGTTTCTGACCTGTAATACAAGTGTTTTTCCTTTCAAACATCCTTTGCCATTTAGAACCTGACAGTTTGATGTATCGGTACCACATTGTAGCAAGTTTCCTCGGCACACTGCGACGTAGTGGCTGAATACGCTTACCAATACTTTTTATGACGTATTCGTCTTCTTCTTTGTTCCTGACCCATCCATACTCCTGTTTTAGTGCGCTGTTTCTTTTGAATATAGGTAAGCTGTCCAGACCTTTCCTTTTCGCTGATGTCTATAGGCCCTTTTCCTTGCTAATCAGCAAAAACAGAAGCATTCAACGTGACAAAAGCTTTCCCCTAAGAAGATCGGGTATGCATGATAAGAATATCCATAGAGATCTACTATAACTAGAGAGGACATCCTGTACAAAACGGCAATACCCCGACATCAAAATTGAAAGTTTTGTTAGTACAAATCTTGGCCAGGTTAATTGGAGAATCACGTGCTAATTTCAATGAGAGCTTCTGGATTTAGGCCACGACTAAATAATTTTCGAAGAGAAAGACATTATTCATTGCGAGGATTCTTGGCACATTAGGTCGTTGTCATGACAACCTTTTCTGGAATTGTGTGAATTTAATTAAATTGGATACCATTAGCAGGGAGGTATTTCAGTAAACAGTCACGAGTTTCCTCTCAGAGGTCCAGATTTGTACTAACAAAACGTTCAATTTTGACGTTCACACAGGTGTGCTGTCCGCTCTAGTTATAGTGGATCTCTATGAGAATATCACAATCTCGACTATGCATGCGGGTTTTTGTGAGATACGCTGCTGTTCAAATGTGCTGAAAAACTGCTGTGTCGTTAAAGGAACAATGAACGAAAGAATTCAAGCACTATCTTGGGCTTTTCAAATTTCCACAACAGAACCAGAGGTTTTTACAAAGTTTTTACTCGGGAGTATTGTTTGGATATCGGTACAGAATAGCGTTATCTATTTATATATTTGTTTACCTGGCACACGCCGCAGTAGAGCGCTATACCCTATAGGTGAAAATGCGGCCTGCGTAGATGCCGGAAATGCTTTTCGACATCAAGGAGCAAAGTTTTAATAAATTTCTTTGTATTTTGGCTTAGTCACGATTTTTTGGGTCTAAATGAGCACCAACACGGAGGATATAAAGCACCCATGACAAGGTGTCATGACTAAAAAAGTAATCGTGCGGCTGTAATATAAATAGAAACACGCGCAGAAAAGCGGGACACTATTTCGCTACAGCGTGCCCCGAAGACTGGAGCGTATCTATGTAAAATGACCAGTCGACAATGGAACTGCAGTATTTTCTACCTGCGAAATGCTGGTCGCATCCGTAAATGATATCAAAGCTATAGATTTATCGATACAGCCGCATTCTACCTCACCCAGAATGTTTCCCTGCAACATCACGGAAATATAAATGAATCATCTGGCACCTACACGACGGCTTGCATTTATTACTGTGCGCCATGATAATAGTTCAGCTGTGCAAATAACGGCGTCCCAATCACCAACTGAACCAATAATCAGCTGAGAGGAATTTCACGGTGATGTTCTTTCTTGAAAACGATTATTTTAAGTCCAAGCTTACTATCCCAGTAAGTGCTAACGACTGCTAGCCGGCTGTTTTAAGGCGATATGCCGATAGAAAAACACGGAACCGCACGGGTATTTAAAGCATATCAAGTGTTGCACCCAAACTATTCATTGAATTCATTACCGTTGGAAGGTAACATGCATAGGCGCAGCATGCTAGCTCCTTTTCCCCGGCAATGATGTCACAGACAGCAAGTCATTCCGTCCTGTGCCGCAATTTCGTGCCTATCCTTACGGAGAAGTTAGCTCGGCAGGTCAGACCTCCGTAAGAAACTGACCTGGGTTCCAGGCACAATTTCGATCGCGATTGGATGGTGTATTAGGATGCAATTACGATACAGATAGAGCTCTTGGTAATGGAAACCGGGTCTCAATTAAATTCTCCTCAATTCAAACAAGATCTGGCGTGATTTAGCAGCGTGATCGTAAATATTTTCCTTACAGAGCAGAGGGTAAAAGCGAGTAGACTGCAGAGGGTAAAACGTTCTTTGTAATTTGAATGAAGGGAAAGTGAAGGGAGTGGAAGGAAACGTCACCGGTGCGCCAGAATTGTCAACAAAACTGAGCTAGAAGACTTATCTCTCCGTTGCAGCTCTATCCTCATCCAAGCTAGAGTGTCATGGAAACCATGATCGTTGTATCATGATTCTCAGCTCTATCCTGATCGCCTCTCGCCCATGGAAACTAGGCCAAATATGTATGATTCAACTGTCCGGTACGCCTGGGGCTAATTCGGTAGCACAGAGACGACCCCGCACCCGACCTCAGACTCACCTCGAGTGACACAGTTCACGCCAGAGTTCTGGCACACCACGGTCAGTGACCGCGCCGTCCCATTGGCCGCCGCCACCGCAGGCCGGATCACGTGACAGACATGACACTGAGCCGCCAATCGGTGGCCAGCGCGCACACGCCAGGAAATATTCAACCCGCAGAATACCACCTTTACACTGAGCGAAGGTGTGAAGATGGTTATTGCACTGAACGGAACTAAAGCAGAGTTTATTCATGACGGAAAACAGACGCAAGTTATCATAGCAGTTCTAACACTGTGGAAAAGTGAATATGCCTTATAAAAGGGAAAGGGGTGAATGAAATGGCTCTCATCGCTTGCGCTGTGCGTGTATTGCAAGCTACTCCGTTTAAGGTGTGAGTTGTGAAGGCAAAAAAGTCGACAAGGCGTATGTAGTGATTATCCAGTTTAATCCGTGCCTATCTATGCTGTCAGCAGAACCCGTAATCAGCCGTTCGTCGTCAGAATCTTGGGGCCTGCCAACGGAACTCTGGAGAGTATTTCGAGTGACAAGGAAGTTCCCGGAGGTCAGTGGTAAAGGCTGAATATGCAGGGATGAATATCCAGGGATGTCATGTCAATGAAATCTGACGTCATAATCTATGTGATTCGCATCAGCTGGGGTCTCATCATCTGTGTGAGTGGTGCATAATTCTTAGTTTGAATTTGGCGGGTATGATATTTCGTTTCAGAAGAAGTACTATATCGTATTATAACTGAAGCCTAGGTGCATACAGCATTTGCGATTGGGGGCACATAGTGGAACAGGGGCACCATATGGACTAAGGGGCACCAAAATCTATCAGGTGGGCGCTAAATCTTATCGTAGGGGAAGTCGATGTATCTTGGGTGGGGGGAGCGGTATCTCAAAGGGTGCCATCAATCTTTCATGGCAATTTTGGGGGCACCGAGTTTCGATGAGGAAAATGCGACCCTGTGCCTGGATCTACCTATGGACTGAAGCAATAGCAAGCTGTGTCGATGTGCGGTTATCACCACTAACCAGTGAAAGAATAATGAGCCATATTGCAAGAGCCTTACGTGATCGGAACAGATTATCTACATTTCACCGTGAACTTTTAACATCCTCTTTTAGCATAGGTATTGCAAATGTATATGGATCCACGATTTTGAATGGTTTTACAGTGGCACGGTCCAGTTGGCTTTTGAGAGCTCTCATATATGACAGCTTTTGTTAGCTGGTGAGGCACAAGTCACCTCAGATAGGCACATCTTTCCAATCAGTTAATTTCTTACAGCGAATGCCGATTATTAAACATCTATTTTTTAGTCTTATGCATTCCGATATTGTAAAGCCTGCTCATGTTTCAGTGTCCCGCAACCCGGACGTTCTGGAGCGGCTGGAGAGCCACATGGCGGCGCACAGAGCGCAGGATGAGTCCAGTGAGCTCAAGTCGGCGCTGGCCGAGGAATGGCGTCTAGTCGGCTTCGTCATGGACAGACTCTGCGGCCTGGTCTTCCTGCTGGCCACCATCACCTTCAATATCGTCATCCTGACGTCTTCTCCCGAAGTGATGCGCTACGAGTACTGCAGGGCCCTCCCGGCAGCTGCAACTAGTGGCCCGGCAGCTGCTACTAGTGACCCGGCAGCTGCTACTAGTGACCCGGCAGCTGCAACTAGTGACCCGGCAGCTGCTACTAGTGACCCGGCAGCTGCTACTAGTGACCCGGCAGCTGCAACTAGTGACCCGGCAGCTGCAACTAGTGGCCCGGCAGCTGCTACTAGTGACCCGGCAGCTGCTACTAGTGACCCGGCAGCTGCAACTAATGACCTCTGACGACGAAACGACAGCAGACCCGGGCGGCTGCCCAGGGGTACTCCCGGCAGCTGCTACTAGTGACCCGGCAGCTGCAACTAGTGACCCAGAAGCTGCTACTAGTGACCCAGCAGCTGCTACTAGTGACCCGGCAGCTGCTACTAGTGACCTCTGCCGACGAAACGACCGCCGACCCGGGCGGCGGCTACCGGTGGGGTCGGGGACGGCCGTCACACGCACAACTAGCCGAGAACCGCAAAATAATCGAACATCCACATCAGCGTCACATTGACAGTATGAAGTGAACTGTAATGTCAGGGATGCGGGCATGGTGATGTGTCTTGTCACAGTAGCATATGCTGATCGTAAAAGAAGTACGCTTTGCTCTTATAAGCAATGTAATGGCGCCGTTCACCTCACACCGGACAAATGGCCGTCACGACAAATGCTCGAGTGTGCCGTGGATTGTATGTTTATGGATGTTCAAAGATACATAAGCTGTTAACGGATTGCATCGGAGTGATCGACAGTTTTGACTGTTTTGGGTCTGGATTTGAGTTCCAGTATGGTTTAACCCGCCCACCGGGGTCGGCGCCACCTTGCCCCACCGGGGGCCATCGATGGCCCCCCTCTAACTCCGAAAATATGGGCGTTAGCGCAAATCTGCAAAGTGCAATAGAAAGCTCGCGTGAATTCAGTAAGAAATTACTTCGCATGTTTTAGTGCTCAGGTCAATGGTTTGACCTCCAGAGGTCAAATTAGGTCAAGATCGGCTATTTTCACTCAAATATGCAATGATTAAGCAAACTGGGCATAACTCTTATGTCATTAGAGCTATTGAGGCCTGGTAAAGTACATTTGATAGCAAATTGCCAGTACTTTTCCGCTATGTGGAACGTAAAGACCTCCCGCCAGTGGTTTGACCGCCAGAGGTCACCTCGTGACCTAATATGACCTGAGGTCATGAAAGGTCATAAAGTGACCTTCTGTATATCAAATGAAAGCCAGTAACAAGACAAACACGATGGTGTTTGTTTCACCGCTCTAGCTCAATTAGGTCAAAAGTTATTGTCAAAATACTGTTTTGACCTCTGGTGACCTGGATGACCTTGGAAAAGTCAAAGGGCAAATATGACCCCTGGGATCCGTGAAAGGTGTCCAAAAACGTTGTTCTGAGCAGTCTGAGTATTTGCAATCATTTTTGTGGCTTTTATATCATGAAATAGCTTTTCCCCATGCTTTTCCAATGGGAGAGGTCGCCTCGTGACCTGACCTCAGGGCACGAAATCGAAAAATCCCGGATATACACCTTGTAGACCCTGGAGGGCTTATGAAGTGTAGGAAGTTTCAAATCGATCGACTTTGAAATGTAGCTCTTACAGAGCTCTAAAGGTGAAGTGAGGTGACCTTGGTTGACCTCGTCTGGTGACCTGACCTTGGGTGACCCGGGGTAAAAATTTCAGGGATGATGGAAAATGATGCAGTGAGAGGTAGAGCCCTCAACCGCGGTGCTGCGCCTCGTCGTTTTCTGCTATCCCGGAAAAACCTTAGGGGGCCATCGATGGCCCCCGGTGGGGCGAGGGTTAATTGAGTCCTATTCTTTGGGCATGATTCAGATTTTGACCGATGATTGTGGCGTTCAGGCGGATGTAGTTGGGATAAAGATTGGTGATTGTGGTGAGGGTAGATTTGGTTTGTAGTTATATTTATGATTTTCGTGTGTGGTTTGTAGGTGGACAGCTGTGGGTCAGATTTAGATTGGTGATTGTGGTGTGGAGGGGGATGTGGACCGGGTTTAGATTGGTGATTGTAGTGTGGAGGCGGATGTGGACCGGTTTTAGATTGGTGATTGTGGTGTGGAGGGAGATGTGGACCGGGTTTAGGTTGGTGACTGTGGTGTGGAGAGGGGTGTGGACCGGGGTTTAGATTGGTGATTGTGGTGTGGAAGCGGATGTGGACCGGGTTTACATTGGTGATTGTGGTGTGGAGGTGGATGTGAACCGGGTTTAGATTGGTGATTGTGGTGTGGAGGGGGATGTGGACCGGGTTTAAATTGGTGATTGTGGTGTGGAGGCGGACGGCTGTACTTTGGATTTAGATTAATGGCTGTGGTGTGCGGGCGGATTGACCCAGATTCGTCGAGAACATTTCGGGTAGGGGCCACATTGAACCCTAACTGTATTCACCATAACGTTCTATATCCAATACTGAAAAATCTTACTTTGGCAACCCCAATGCTGCTCTTCCTCGAACTCTAAGCCCTTTAGAGTGGAGATTATTGCAGATATTTATATTTTATTGCTTGCTCTTGAAGAAGCAGGTGACTCCTGCCAAATTTTGCAACCCTAATGCCACATGCAAAGTTACATTCTTACCCGAGAGTTCATTATTTCAAGGAAAAAATGCTTGCCGCCAGCGCATGTGATGCTAAATATCCCGTTTTCAACCAACTTATGCACTTACGAGATAAGCTGCTTCGTTTAAAAAGAAACTTGAAAAGTGCAAAATGGCAATCATACTTTTAGGTAGATTTTACCTGACCTGCTTAAGTAGTAATTCTTATTAACTTTTAAAGTTAAGGGAAACAGCAGTACCGCTTAGATGGTTCGAGCCAACTGATTCTCTCCCTGGTTATCCCCCGGCTTCAACATGGCATTAATTTTTTCAGCATACGGTAGTTGTGAGCCTGTAGTCATTACCCCCCCCGTTTCGGGGACTGCCATGAATCTTAATAAGACCGAATCGGTGAAAATAAATATTCAGAGTAAGTGACTCGAGGTTTGGTGCCAAACCAATGTTATGCGTGCATAGGTGTGCCACAGCTTTCGAAAGCTAACAGGCCTCGCAACAAGTGCGACCCCACGGCTTTATTCGCCCCGGCGGCGGGCGTGTGCCACCTTTGCCCTGGTGGGAGTAATACAAGGCCCCCTTTAACTTGAAAATTAGGAAAGCTAAAAAGACAGGAAGACGCAGAAGTAAACAATCAGAAGCTCGTCCCATTTAAATCGAAGGTATTGCAGTAATTTTTCGTCATGTCAATATTGAAGTTTTTAGAGGTCAAATTGAGTCAAAACTTTACAATCAGGTGAAATCACAAAACTTCCTTTATCCCTGGAAAGAAAATAGGTATAATTTTTTCCTAACGCTATTCTAAAGCATTTCAATGACTCTTGTATTACTTTGACCTCCTTCTTGTGACTAGATCAAAGGCAAGGGCGCTTCAGGTCACAACCTTAACTATCTAGCAGGCCCGATTTATACGTGATTTGTACGAACTAAGAGGTAGAGTGGGACCGTGTTTTCACGGCTACTTAAAGACTTTTCAAACACGTGTCGATAGTGACTACATTGCAAGGCTAAGCGAAGGCTGAGGTGAAGCCAAGTCGAGGACGATACACCCATGCTGTGGAGAAGTCGTGACTTTTTGACGGTTAATTCCAAACCAAAATTGATACAATTTTTATTCAGACGCCACTGCAATCCTCCTTCAATACAGATGAATTTTATACGGTTTTGCCACGCCGAGCAAAATTCAAGGATTGACCTGACCTCAGGTCAGAGAACTGGTCCGAAGTGACTTGGCATGGTCATTTGATCAGTCCTGGTAAAATGAAATGTCCATATTTCTTTGCTCAAAAAGCCTTGGGTAAAATACCGAAAATTGCTTACTTGTCCTGTGATGGTCATTCAGAGGTCAAACTTCTTTCTCCAATTTCCAGCTAAGGAATGGGCCTGACGGACACATACTGCTGCCGAAATTTTGAAGCTGATCGGAGACGTGCGTACCGAGAAACGCGCATTTTCAAATTTTCCCATAGGTACCCTCACTGCAACACTTCGAATATGTTTGGAGTTGAGGTTACTCGAGCTGACCTGTTGACCTGACCTGATAGAATCTTGAATTAAAACTTTCAGAAAAATGCGAACAGGATCTGGGAACAGTTATAACAAGTATGGTGGCACCGCCGTTTTCAGCCACTTCGGAAAAGCCAAAGGGGGTAAAAAATGACTCCCACCAGGGCAACGGTTATATTTCTAGTGCCTGCTGTCTATACATGATATGTCTGAATATCAGGTGGTAATCATATAATGTATTCCTGAGGTTTACTAGTCCTGGACGAGTGGGATGGTCAGATCAGTGCAGACAGTTTCATCCTGGGCCAGCTATTTACCAGGCCCACGCTGTCTTGCTCGGTGGCTTTCCTGTCATTCAAAGTTTAACTCGGGATACAGCACACGGTGGCTAGGGAAATTTGCATCGACATTCTGAGTGGAGTAAATTCTGCGCAGGAAAATATATAATTTGCTGAAATGAGTCACGTTTTTGTAGTAGATCCCAAATATATGTATGCATTCACTGTAGACATCGCCTCCTGCAGAGATCTGGATCTCTTGGGCGCAATATGAGCTTAGCTAACGGCGAACCCATCAACGTACTTTACACTGACAGCGTATATACGGATAAAAATATATAGAGCAGAGCGTAGGCGCTCGCTGCACCCCAGCGATTTACTTTTGCCGACTGTTATCCAATTTAAGCACTTAACCCTCGCCCCACCGGGGCCATCGATGGCCCCCCTAAGGTTTTTTCAAGATAGCAGAAAAACGACGAGACGCAGCACCGCGGTTGAGTGCTCTATCTCTCGCCTCATCATTTTCCCACCATCCCTTAAAATTTTTACTCTGGGTCACCCAAGGTCAGGTCACCATGCGAGGTCAACCAAGGTCACCTCACTTCAACTTTGAAGCTCTATAAGAGCTATATTTCTTAGTCGATCAAGTTGAAACTTGCTACATTCTATGAACCCTCCAGGATCTACAACATGTATATCCGGGATTTATTTCGTGACCTGAGGTCAGTTCACGAGGCGACCTCTCCCATTGGAAAAGTATGGGGAAAAGCTGTCTTATGATCTAAAAGTCACAAAAATGATTGAAAATACTCAGACTGCTTAAAACAGCGTTTTTGGACACCTCCATAGATCCCAGGGGCCATATTTTCCCTTTGACTTTTCCCAGGTCATCCAAGGTCACCAGGGGTCAAAAACAATATTTTGACAATAACTTTTGACCTAATTAAGCTAGAGTGCTAAAACAATCACCATCGTGTATGTCTCGTCACTGGCTTTTATTTGATATACGGCAAGGTCACTTTCTGACCTTTCGTGACCTTAGGTCATATTAGGTCACGAGGAGACCTCTGGAGGTCAAACCACTGGCGGGATGTCGTACGTTACGTTCCACATAGCGGAAAAAGAACTGGCAATTTCCTATCAAATTTACTTTACCAGATCTCAATAGCTCTAATGGCATAAGAGTTATGCCCAGTTTTCTTAAGCATTGCATATTTGAGTGAAAATAGCCTATTGTGACCTTGCTTGACCTCTTGAGGTCAAACCATAAACCTGAGTGCTTAAACATGTTAGGTAATTTCTTACTGAATTCACGCGAGCTTTCTAATGCACTTTGCAGATTTGCGCTAACCTCCATATTTTCGGAGTTAGAGGGGGGCCATCGATGCCCCCGGTGGGGCGAAGGTGGCGCCGGACCCCGGTGGGGCGCGGGTTAAAAGGCACGTCAACCTCTAGAGAAAACCGTTGCGAGATTAAAAAGTGATGCTCGTCGAATCTAGAGAGAAACTACGCTTCCAGGGGCCCTGCTCCTGAACAATGGGGGTCTCTGATTAGCTGCAGTTTTAATACCCCGATTATAGCAGTTACAGCCCACGAGGCATACTTCCAGCTGCTGGGTTTCCGCACTTTAAATCACTGGCGGCACGCTTTCCGGGAGCTGGTGCATAAACCGGCTTTACCGTAAGTGTAGAACCACTTCAAATCACATAAGAATAGCTCTTCCCATAAAAATATGTTCCAGGCTTTCACAAACAATTTCAAATCTAGATCAGATCGAATAAAACCGTGATTTGAGGTAACCCCGTGATACACAGGATAAATCAACGGATAAATCAAAGTACAGATAACGAATTGCTGACGCTTATGTCAGCTTTACCCATGTCGTCAGCTATCCTGGTGCTCCATCATAGGAACAGTCCCCATCTCACGTGCAAATATTGCGGAAATAGGAAGTCACTGTTACTACTCAACAAGATGAGCACATGCTATACAGATGGGATGTCGTGTATTTCATGTATCTTTTGGTTAAAACCTTGCAAAAAAATAGACAAGCGACAGCAGTGCAACCTGCAGCCTCTGCTTGTGCCAATCTGGCACAGGAGAAGCGCTGGTTCGTAACGTAGAAGTTTCCATCAGCTGAGTCAGTCATGCTTTGGATATATCCCCCAAACAAACAAAAAACAGGAAAACCAACCAATATAAATCATGTATTAGCTGTAAAAATCCCAATGCAGCGCTTTGTCTATACTGCGCAAACGCTCAAGCCGTGAAAGGTTAATTATGGGTATTGATGAGAGGCGGTTAAGTGGAGAGGCGGCGTAGGGGGAAGCACACAGGGTTCTTGCCTGGTTGAAAGATTCTTCAAAACGTGCATGGTTGTAAACCATAAAACATATCCGTACATAAAGATAGATAACTTCGTCGTAAATTTAACATTATTCCTAAAAATGGAAGCAGCCGATACAGCAACGTGGCAATAAGCGATACATGCATTTCAATTTCCTGAGAGAATGCCACCCTAGTTTTCCTGCTCCACATGTCTTCATGCTGGTATTTTCCCCATTTTTACCACAGGGAAGTGGAATCAAAATTGTATCAATAGAATCTTTTTACCCCAAAAAACATTTAATCTACGATTGGTAAGACCGGATTGTAGACAGCTTTTTCGACTGACAGAGTTTGGTCAGTCATTACCTCATTTACTATACCAATAAAATATATTTGTAATGTCGTTATCGACTGAGCGACGACGTCAACTGATTGATACCGCCTGGTTGACTCAGCTGGTAAACCACAAGGATTCGGCCTGCTGCCCAGAATCAGTAAGGTGGTGGTGCATTGGTTAAGGCAATTCCAGTTCCATGGGACCAATTCCCATACGACGAATTGTGAGAATAAAATCCTTTTTATTGCTCGTGTTGCTCGTGACTCATAAACTCTGCTGGCCGTCACTGCAAAAGATCCGATAACCAACGATACATTTATATCACATAAACAAGTAAATAGAACAAAGATAAGGTTTGTTGTGAGAAAGGACAGACAAAGTTCCCTGCACCTTGATTGTGTTACTCACGTTACACACTTGTCACTTCACTTCTTCACTCTGCAGCCGGCAAGCAGAAGGCCGGCTGCTGTACCTGTGGACTTACATGGCGAGCAGTCGAGTAGAGTGGGGGCGTGTCACAGATGTTCAACTCTTCTTTCGACGGACCGGGACTCTCTTTTATATCAGACGCTTGAGGAAGTAACCAGTTGATAGATGGGTTACAACATTGGAGAATGGGACGGCGGGCTATTATGAAGATTGGGCCATCGCCGCTTGCTCCATCGTCGCTTGCTCCATCGCCGCCCAACATAATCCAGGACGACGGAGTTAGCTGCTGTGGCTCCCGACCGCCGTCCAAAATATCTCCACAGAATCAGCGCTCAATATTTACCAGACGTAGGCCGACTAGCAACTCACTGAAGAGAGCATGACCTGAGCGAGGCAACCGTCCCTGTGTTTTGTGGGACGTTAAACATTGGCTTCAAAATTAAGCCATCATTGAATCCCTTGTTCTTATGGTAGACAGTGGAATAACCAAAGAGGGTCCTTTGATTCCGCAGACCCCCATGGCCGTACCTTGTGCACTGCAATGCATGAGCATTGGTCTCGGGGGTGGGCAAGCTTTCTGTCATTGGTGCCATTGATTGAAGTCATCAAAAGCACGACCGGTGGTAGATAACCCTAAACCCACAATACCAACGTTCGCGCTTTTTTTTCTTTGCAATCCTGGATGAGATCGAGATTGAGTTTGAGACGTGATAGTTTTTAACCCCTCCGGACCAAGAGTGGATCGAAGGCCCACTGGAGTGGGATTAAAAGTAACAAGGGAGAAAATCGCTCGTCTGTACCCTCAGTTCTCTGCCAGGATTGAGACGATAATCAAAACCGCCCTCTAGGTTCCTGTACTACAGAGTGGAGCTGCTGGAGCCATGGCGGACTCAACTGGTCGTCCAGCGGTGTACCTGGGTTCGCCGGAATTCACCAGTATCGGCTCCCATTTGTATCTATCGGTAATGTGTGGGCTGTTGAGCTGTGTATGTCGATAGTCAACACCCCTCGCTTAACATAGCGGTATCGACATCTTGAAAAAAACAGCGGAGACACACGTATCGTGACTTTTAAACATATATTAAGAAAGAAAAAAGACAAATCTAATTAGAGAGAAACACATACCAATACATAAATCATAAGAAGGATGCATCCGAAGCATACCTGATGGACAAAAACTTGGCACCAATCCGCAGCACTCTGCCCTGTCAACAACTCGCTCTCTACACGCTAGATGGCAGGCACAGCGTATTTTGATGGGTTGACTCTGGCGCTCTCTTTCAACGGTTTGGTGCATGCTAGCACGTCCAGAGTCGACTCATTTATTCGACTTCTATGTTGACTCAATTCAGAATTAGATTCAGATTCAACGAGTCAGAGTCTAGTCGACCAGAATGCTATTCATCAAAATAGAACCTATTGACGCGTCAACTTAGAGTTAGACTCAACTCTAAGCGACAAACGCATTCACTTGAATCTAAATTAAGTCAATTTACCTTTTGAATCTTACAAGAGCACAGTACTCCGAGATTTGCGGATTCAATATCGCATTTCAGAGTTTAATGGCGTGCAGAGAAAATTATACAATAATCTACACCACAGGGAAAATATACAATGATCTGCACTAAAGAAAATATACAATAATATAAACCAGTCACGGATTGTCAAGAGCGCAAACCAAATATCAGACCACTAGCCCCTCCAGAAAATAGCAAGCTGAACACCTGGGAGACCTTGTGCCCATTCGCACATTGTCGGATCACCTAAACGTCTAGCAAAAAACAAGCAAAGCGAAAGGGAATACGGCCAAAGAAACGTTTATCCGTGTACGGTCATATCTTAACATCTAGCAAAGGCAAACAGCAAGTCCTGGAAAATAGGAAAGTTTCATCCATGTATAGAGAATCCAGGTATCCAGAGCGACCATCAAATCACCACCGCCTGGCAAAGTTAAGCAGCAAACCACAGATACGTCTATATTCGAGAACACGGAAAAAGAATCAAATCACCACTGCCCAGCAAAGGTAAGCAGCAAACCACAGATCCAGAGCGACCATCAAATCACCACCGCCTGGCAAAGTTAAGCAGCAAACCACAGATACGTCTATATTCGGGCACACGGAAAAAAGCATCAAATCACCACTGCCCAGCAAAGGTAAGCAGCAAACCACAGAAACGTATATAGTCGGGCACACGGAAAAATTATCACATCACCACTGCCCAGCCAAGGTAAGCAGCATACCTACCTCGGATATTTCTCTAGCCGGGTACACGGAAAAAGCATCAAATCACCACTGCCCAGCAAAGGCAAGCAGCAAACCACAGATACGTGTATAGTCGGAGACCTGGAAAAAGCATCAAATCACCCCTGCCCAGCCAAGCAGGGGCCAAAAAAGTTTTCAGGTTGTCACCATTAAAATTGCCAAACCATAAATGTGTCACCAGCCCAGGCTGCAAAATGTGGCACGTTTTGAGTTATTATGATACCAAGGGATACTCCTGGACCATCTTAATTGTTGAAAAACATTGCGAGTTTAAATTGCATGTGCAAGTTTTGGCTATTTGTTCCGTTATTCGTCTGGAGCAAACATATCAGCTAATTTTTGTCACCTTGTCCACCTTGGGCTGGCACCATTTAGAATGCCAAAATGGTCAGTTTTTCGACCCCTGCAGCCAAGGTAAGCAGCATACCCTGGATATTTGTCTAGCCGGGTACACGGAAAAAGCATCAAATCACCACTGCCCAGCAAAGGCAAGCAGCAAACCACAGATACATGTATAGTCGGAGACCTGGAAAAAGCATCAAATCACCCCTGCCCAGCCAAGGTAAGCAGCATACCCCGGATATTTGTCTAGCCGGGTACACGGAAAAAAGCATCAAATCACCACTGCCCAGCAAAGGTAAGCAGCAAACCACAGATACATGTATAGTCGGAGACCTGGAAAAAGCATCAAATCACCCCTGCCCAGCTAAGGTAAGCAGCATACACCGGATATTTGTCTAGCCGGGCACATGGAAAAAGCCTCAAATCACCACTGCCCAGCAAAGGTAAGCAGCAAACCACAAATACGTGTATAGTCGGAGACCTGGAAAAAGCATCAAATCACCCCGGCCCAGCTAAGGTAAGCAGCATACCCCGGATATTTGTCTAGCCGGGTACACATGGAAAAAGCATCAAATCACCACTGCCCAGCAAAGGTAAGCAGCAAACCACAAATACATGTATAGCCGGAGACCTGGAAAAAGCATCAAATCACCCCGGCCCAGCTAAGGTAAGCAGCATACACCGGATATTTGTCTAGCCGGGTACACGGAAAAAGCATCAAATCACCACTGCCCAGCAAAGGTAAGCAGCAAACTTCCAAGAAACGGGTATCAATCCGTGTATAACCAGGTACACAGAGCAAGCATCAAATCAATGTCAGCTCCAGCAAAAGCATACAGCAAATTCCTGGAAAACGGGTAGCAAGTACCCAGACGTACACGGCTGAGCCGTCTGGCTGGTATACGGTTAGACCACGGTTGCTCTAACAAAAGCGGGAAAAAACAGGTCAAGTACCGACTCGTGTACGGATGAACTAGCTTAACCCTTGCCCGGGTGCGGCGGTGTTTGAACACCCTCCGGGTTTTTCCGAAGCTGTTGGAAAAGGACGCGAAATATTTTGGCGACTATCTACAAAATCTCAGATTCGAGTCATCTAAGGTCAAGTCACTAGGGCAGTTCAAGTAACCAGACCTCTAAAAAAATTGCAAGCAGCAGTAGCGGGAGCGTATTAAATCTATTGATCTGAGATTCCCAGCACAGGCATTGGATCTAACTTAACCCGGTCGGAAGGTGGAGCAAAAACACGGTTCAACCCTGTCACCCTGCCATGGGCTCAATACTAAACTGAACCAGAAAGTGAAAAATAGTGTGGCGACCATCTCTTGCAGGCTAACTGACGCCATTCGCGTTTCATAACCGTCTCCCAAAAGAGCCGAGATTGAAGATAGGTGCTCAAGCACACCATGGGGAAGGTCAATTTGAGGCACACCTGAGCAGGGGTTAACGTCTAGCAAAAGCAGCACAGTAAACGGGCTCAGCATTCATGCGCATGTGATAGGGTACACATCACATCATCTTGATATCTAGACAGAGCCGACAACACACACGGCAAACCGGTAAATATGCTGCCCGATACTAAGAATGTGGATTTAGATAGCCAGATCTGCGTAGCACTGTTCACAAAGTGGGGTTGTCGTCCCGTCGAGCGTGCCAGAAGCACCCACGAGTCTGCCGCCACCCACCACCCGCGGCCCTGGTACCCAGCACCCGGCTCTGAAGCTCGGCCCAGTCGGCGCGTGTTAGCTCAGACGGTTGAGAGTTCAACACTGCTGGCTGCATGGCCTGGTCCCGCGTCAGTCCAGCAGCTGGAAATGTCGCACGTGCGGGCCGACCACGCGCTGGAACTGCTTTTTGTCGGGTATGAAGAGTCTATTTCAATGGTCTTGTAACGAAAAATATGACTCAACCATTACCACACTCACAGGATGCACCTTCGCCCAGTCGACTTATATCGTGTGGCAACATATTTCGTTTCAGCGACTTTTTATGCCAACAATAAATCATGAAATGTTAAGCAATCACAAGAAACATCCGGATTACTGAAACGGTCAGGTTAACACAACAATGCTTAAAAACACATCTGATGTTTCATCGCATAAACAGGGAAAGACATCTCCTCGCCTAGTAGTCACGCAGAGAAAAAACCTTGAATTTGTATTTGTTGTTTTATTATTGTTCAAGACTCAGCCTAGGCAAATTAGGGAAGGGGTAGTTTTGTATTTTTTTATTCTATCAAAATTCAGATGTGTTTTAAAGGTTTGTTGTGTGAACCTGACGTTTTAGTAATCCAGATGTTTCTTCTGATTGCTGTACATTTCATGATTTGTTGTTGGTGTAATTCGTCGCTGAAACGAAAGATTTTGACATACGGAATAAGTCGGCTGGTTGAAGTCGTATCCTGTGAATGTGGTAATGACTGAGTCATATGTTTTTATTCATGTCTTATTCAAACTAAATCTTTAGACCGGATGACATTATTGTGAGAGAAACGCGTCGTCATAATTTGACCTTTGTTTTGTATATTACAAAATACATTTATTGTCATATTAATGATAAATATATTTTACTAATGGGTCATTTACGGCATTGTCCTAATATCTAGATAACTCCCGGTTAAAACTCATATCACGCCGTTGTCATATAAAACCACAAATTCGAAACACACTGCAAAAATTTGTCGGAACTATAACAGTTTAGACGTTTTTGGTGAGATCACTTGACTTAGGCCCAGTGGTGGATCTAGCCGGTCGGTTGGAGAAGGGGAACCAAAGTTGAAAAGCAAAAAATTGTAATAATAACTTCACACAGTGAAAAATTGTGCTCCAATGACATGATTTGACGGTATAATTTGGGATATTTGAGGGGAACAGCGACAGATGAGCTTAACCCTCGCCCCACCGGGGGCCATCGATGGCCCCCCTAAGGTTTTTCCGGGATAGCAGAAAAACGACGAGGCGCAGCACCGCGGTTGAGGGCTCTACCTCTCACTGCATCATTTTCCCATCATCCCTGAAATTTTTTATCCCGGGTCACCCAAGGTCAGGTCACCAGACGAGGTCAACCAAGGTCATCTCACTTCACCTTTAGAGCTCTGTAAGAGCTACATTTCAAACTCGATCGATTTGAAACTTCCTACACTTCATGACCCCTCCAGGGTCTACAAGGTGTATATCCGGGATTTTTCGATTTCGTGCCCTGAGGTCAGGTCACGAGGCGACCTCTCCCATTGGAAAAGCATGGGGAAAAGCTATTTCATGATATAAAAGCCACAAAAATGATTGCAAATACTCAGACTGCTCAGAACAACGTTTTTGGACACCCTTTCACGGATCCCAGGGGTCATATTTGCCCTTTGACTTTTCCAAGGTCATCCAAGGTCACCGGAGGTCAAAAACAGTATTTTGACAATAACTTTTGACTTAATTGAGCTAGAGCGGTGAAACAAACACCATCGTGTTTGTCTTGTCACTGGCTTTCATTTGATATACGGCAAGGTCACTTTGTGACCTTTCGTGACCTCAGGTCATATTAGGTCACGAGGTGACCTCTGGTGGTCAAACCACTGGCGGGAGGTCTTTACGTTCCACATAGCGGAAAAAGTACTGGCAATTTGCTATCAAATGTACTTTACCAGGCCTCAATAGCTCTAATGACATAAGAGTTATGCCCAGTTTGCTTAATCATTGCATATTTGAGTGAAAATAGCCGATCTTGACCTAATTTGACCTCTGGAGGTCAAACCATTGACCTGAGCACTAAAACATGCGAAGTAATTTCTTACTGAATTCACGCGAGCTTTCTATTGCACTTTGCAGATTTACGCTAACGCCCATATTTTCGGAGTTAGAGGGGGGGCCATCGATGGCCCCCCGGTGGGGCGAAGGTGGCGCCGGACCCCCGGTGGGGGGGTTAAGATACTTGTTGTAAGACCCAATATTTACACTGAGCTTAACTGGTTCTGTTTAAAGTTGAGGGTTAAAGCACCAAAAATCTTGCTTATAAACTAGAAAGGATTCGGGGCATAAAGAAGGACGATCGCTTTTGGGGGGCAAAACCATGGTTTTGCCAGAAACTTTTCCATTAGGGGGTAAATTCCTTTCCCCTCTGAATCAGCCACTGCCTAGACCCATGACCTGTTCTGACGTTAACTAGTCTTGACGTTTAGAAATGAACCTGCAAACATCAGAATGGTTAAAAATAGAGTACCATCAAAGGGAATGTTTTAAAGAAACTGACTACTCAATTACCGACCTGGCAGCCTGCTCAAATATTACATTTCCTTTATAAAGAATGACACTGTATCAGCTTGAAAATCTTCAGCTTTCCAGCATACAGGCCAAAAATTATTCCTGACCTCATCTCCCACACCGTTCGTAGTATTTCTGCCGGATGTGATGGCGCCATACCGGTAGCTGCCCGGAGTGTCAGTCCTCAACCGGATCACAATACCAGGGCTATTGGTCCAGGTCTCGTCTCGGCTGATCCATGGCAGCACTGCGTCTATGAGGAGGCCTTCGCACGAGTGTGAAATACACTTGGTGATGACGGAGGGCAAGTAATTGATCAGGGAAGCCGGCCGGGTCACTTCCCAGATGCCCTCTATTTTCTGATCTGTGGAGCCCAGCTTCGTGCCAACCACCCGGTAGAAGAAGGAGGGGAAGCTGCTTCCGTAGGCCAACAGCTGGTCCCCCAGACCCAGGATCGAGTAGTCGTCAGTCAGAGTCGGCCTGTGTGGATTCCGCAGCAGGGAGCCGTTCTGTGTCCAGGAGGGCGAGACTGAGGCCATCAGTAGCGTCCAGCCCCCTCCGCTGTTACGGTCGCAGTACACCTTGTGCTCTGGAAGCCACTTCAGGTACCTAAAACCACTCGGCTCGTCCGGGTACATCTGCTGCAGCTGGCGGCAGGTTAGGGGACACTGGAAGCCGTGCAGGCCGCCGACTTCTGATCTGAAAGCCGGTGGATCTCTACGCCGCAAGGTGCATGTGTCGACCGGACTGAACAGCTGGCACGTGCCATCGGCCAGCAGGTTGAAGCCTCCGCAGGCCCCACTGCTGCTGGAACAGGTGACGGCACATTGCAACACGCTCTTGGTCGACGTCGTATATACAGGCGAGGCGGAGACCATGATCTCAGCGTGTCTCAGCGAGTAAACGTCACCCGCTGCCGGAGAACTGCAAATCAGGAAGGATAGCAGCAGCACCTTCGGAGAGGACATGCCCAGCGACGGAATATATATGGTAAAGTTAAGGCCGTTTAGGAATTGGATTGTAGTGGATATTAGAAGCTAGAGTTCCTTCATCTAAGGACTAAGTTTTTTGGAAAAGGAGCAGGTCAAAAGCACTTCGCTGTGCGAGTAGCTCCAGGAATTTCTGCGCCCTGGTGTTACGCTCACAGTTTCTTCCCCAACCTTGGCTGGAAGACAGATCCAGTAAAACCAGCAGACAATGGTTTACCTGAGCAGAGCCACAGAACCGCCCACGTCGGGGTTAAAGCCTAGAGAGCCAAAAACTGAAGGTTGAACCACTCGTTTGGTCGGCAGGCATGAACTGTTGTCACCGGTTTCCATGGAATCTGCACTTTCGGGATCCGTGACTGGTAAGTCCGACCAGTGTTTGTTGCGCCAAAACAGAGTGGGTAACGAGGGCAAGTACGTTCCAGCTAGATCTATGTGTTTACAGCTCGGTGATATGGATTCCCATGTGTACTTTGTCGAGTACATGGACGGCCAGGAATGTCATGTCACTATGCATAATTGATCACTGGCTGCACTACTTAGCACTAAGATTGCCTCTTTATTTAGAACTTCACGGAAAATCACTTATATTGTAATTACAAATGTAATGTCATGCCAAATTGCGAATAAAAAAATCCACAAAATTCGAAACACACCTCTCGAGCACAGGGACAAGATTCGTGACCTTGACATTTGGTTAGATCCCAACTTAAAGTTTTTTCAGAACATATCAACATGATCGTCAGCAAGGCAAACTCGATGCTGGATCTGTTAATACGCTCTCTTCAGACTGGCCGAAGTGCAGGTAGGCTTAAAGAAGGACCTATGTATTTTGCTAGCATATTTTGCCAACGTTCGATCAATTCTGGAACATGGATGCGCCATCTGGGTCGGAGCTCCAAGATGCCAGTTGGACAGATTAGAAAGGGTTCATCATAAAGTTTTATTTGGTTGGCATCCGACATTCGCCCATCTCGGCCATTTCAGTCATTGTCATGATCTCTTCAAGTTTTTCAAAATGAGCAGTCTCCCAAAGAAAACTTCAGCATGACATTTGCTTCTTACCCAAAATAATAAACGGAAACATTGACTCCGCCTGCCTGCTCGTGAGTTTCCCACTCCATGCGCCCCAGCAGCGCAACAGGGCAATACAAAGACACTTCTTACATGTTTCCTTGCCTCGTGTGGAAGCTCAAAAAGGGTTTATTTTGCAGGGTGGAATTTTCTTTTAACGGTCATCTTGGAGCTGTCCCGGGGCAGACACGTACGTTTCAACGTTTAGCAGTTTTAGAGACGGTGTGCGGAAGTAAGTAAGTGAGGATCGTCCATTTTATGTTTTTTTATCTGATTTTTGTCAATTGCATAGATTTCTTAGTGTATTGTAGTGTATCTAATGTGTTTTTATATGTTTCAGCTTCATAGTTCCATGTATATTGTGTAACAATTGTTTTACATTACCGTTGCAAGCTTATGTTTGCATTGCATTGTTGCACTGTTACATGGGGGAGATCCCGGGGGGTTGGGCGTCAGGACCCCCCTGAGTTGGAAATCGAGAGAACCTGGGGGGCTCAGCCAGGGTCCTACACCTTCTGCTCTCACAAAACATTTTCTGAGCTTTAAGTAATGATAGTAAAATTCGCAGCATTTGTGTGACCGGCTGAGTCATAATTTGACCGATCTGTCCCTTTGCATCTTCTTTGTAGCGGAGTACTGGAGACCAGGGGCGGCGTCCCGGCTTCCCGGCACGGCTGGCCATGCGTCAGGAAAATTAAGGTACCTCAGCTGAACTATACAGCACCCTAAGTCGGTCTTTCACAGAGGATACGTGTTTTAGCGTTGGGCCATGCTCTTACCTTAACACGCACAGTGGAGAGGGGTCTGGCGTCAACGTACAGTGGAGGGTCCTAAAGTACCCCCCCCGAGATCTTGGAAACTAAGAGGGTTTGAAATCACCCGTTGAGACGTGCGTAATGGTGATGGTGATCTACGTTATGGTTAAGCTTCATTGCCCTAGCTCAGTATCTTCAAGGTCAAAGGAGGTTGTACAGGTCTCCGGCTGAACTAAGTAGCACCCAAGTCGGTCTTTCACAGAAGATATGGACCGGCTGGGAACGTATTGGGAAATGCCATGATTATGCAGAAAAGCGGTAATACACTGAAAGTGAATTAAGGTCACAGAGGGAAGGTCCCACTCAATGTCCTCAGAAAGTGTGAGGTCAAGGTCATTCAAGGTTAAAGACTTATGATTAACAGGACATATTCCCAATAATGTACGATGTGACTGGCGCTGTAGCAGCCTTTGGGCAGAACTGAGGGTTTGATCTTGAAAAAGCTTCTGAACTTGACCAGTGACATTGACCTTGAGAGTGAATAACCAAAACTATGAACTCATAGCATCGCATACGTTATGCTGAGTAATGCCATCTGTCCGGAACGCTGGGGTCAATATTCTTGAGATGTGACCCCGACCTTTATTTCGGGTGACTTCGACATCTAACCTTATTATATGAAGTTATTGTTTTATTACTTATGGTT
Organism: Lepas anatifera; assembly: GCA_034440635.1. Lineage (NCBI taxonomy): Eukaryota > Metazoa > Arthropoda > Thecostraca > Lepadidae > Lepas > Lepas anatifera. The sequence continues at coordinate 2,536,949 of JAOTON010000512.1, read as the reverse complement.
CTATAAAAGGCGTTCTGAGCTTAGCTCCTATGTCCACCTCTAAAGCATTGTGGGATATATAAATTCGATCTTTTTTTAGGGAAAAGCAAAACACAATTTAGAACCTGGCTATCCTTAATCTAGTGGAGTAATTTTAGCCTATTTGTTAGCAATATCATATGGCGTTATGACGTCACCACTTGATCTACAGTGCAGGCGAAGTGGCGCGACTCCGCTATTATGACGGTCTCAAAATATAAGTCTAACTTTGAAAGCCTGTAAGTAAAACAGTTGAACCAATTTTTGAAATTTGTTCACCAATCGACGCACTCATGCATTCTCTCAAATTTAACCGAGTAACGTATTCTGGCGGCGAACGGTTCTCCGGGCACCTTGGAAAATAGGTGAGGGCACTTTAAGGCCCCTGAACTTCGCGTGTTATGGTCTCTGAGCGGTGTTAGGACCCTTGAGCTGGTGTGGCCCCCTGAGTTGATTTGGTGCTCCTTGAGGTGATTCAGGGTCTCTTAGTCTGACTGGGCCTCTGAAATGCCGTGGAGCGCCCACATTGGTGTTGCCCCCTCCTTTAGCAGTTTTGGAATCCTGTGAAATCCTAGTCCTCGGTCCCTGAAACAGACTAAGGCCTGCGACTGGTTTGGACCCCCGGGTTGGTGTGGGCCCTTGAGCTGGTCTGGCCCTCGAGCTGGGCGGGTCGGGTTCCCTACATGGTCGGGTCCCCTGCAGTGATCTTGAGAACCCTGAGCTAAACTGGACCCCTAAGAGTTGGGACATGAGTCCCTGAGCTCATCGTGGGCCTCTTATCTGGTCCGTGGCCCCTGAAGTTTTATGAGGCCTGCCAGGTGGTCTTCGTGCCCCTGAGCTGGTCTGCACCCCTGAGTTGAATTTGTGCCTCCTGAGATCAAAGTTTTGCAGCGGCCCTGGGGCAGTTCAGGGGCCCGCTTATCTTAACACGCGCATTGACGGGGAGGCGGGTACCCGCCCCCTCGGGTTTTTCGGAGACAGCAGAAAAACGGCGGCGCGTAGCGCTGCCGTACTTGGCATACCTTCTCCCTCATCATTTTTACAACTACTGTGAAAATTTTAAGGTTAGTTCATCTCAGGTCAGGTCACCAGTACAGGTCAAGTGACCCCACCTCAAAAAAAAGTTTAAGATAGCATAAGTCGGAGCAGGGTGACTTTATCCGATTGAAACTCATATCACATAATGGCCCCAACGAGTTCTTTAAAATACGTTCCGGTATTTTTGATATCGATGACCTAAGGTCAGATACGAGGCATGATTTCTCCTTTGGCAATACATGGGAAAAATTGTTTTTACGGAATAACTCAGTAACGGATGGTGATAGAGCATTTATTTTAGCTGCATTAGACTCGTCTTGGCTTTGTGGTTCTAATGATATGCACTTTGTATAATTTGACCCTGACCTGACCTTAGGTCAAGTCAAATCCTTGATTTGACCTAGCAAGGTCAAATTATATATCATTCCATTCGGCTTGCTGAGAGGATTCCTATAGTTCAAGTCGTTTTGCTCTATCTTTACTTGTTCAGATGTAATGGCCGAAAAATTGAATTTGCATGTTATCCCTATGACGGCATGTTTTGACCTCTCATGACCTTAAATGTGACCTGACAAAAAAATGGTTCAAATGTTTCGATGGAGAAGTGGATGGGCAGCGCAACGCCGTTTGCCGTTTTTCGCTACCTACCGTGGTTCTCGAGATCTTAGGCGGGGGCGGGTACCCGCCCCCCCTAAGCCAATGAGATATTTTAGGAACCAATGAGATATTTTAGAACCCCTGAGTTGGCTTAATGCCTACTGAGATGTAGCTTCGCTAGGGGCCCCTGAGCTGTTCTGGGGGCTCTTGAGAAACTCTTGCACAGGAGGTTCTAGATTTGAGGCTGAGGCCCCTCGGCATCGTCCTCTGAGTTTTCTGACCCCTGAGCGGCTTTGGGGTCTCAGAACAGAGGGAGTTTTGCAGGTGACCCCTGGACTGTTCTGGGGGCCGTGTGAGGATATTTCACATGAGCTTACGGGCTCGGCCTTAGACCCTAAGCTGGCTCAGGGGTCATGAACTGGTCTAGGACCCCTGAAAGGATTTATTTAAGAGGTTCCTGGCTTGGTCATAAGGCCCCTATCTAAATTGGTGTCTATTGAGCTGATAATGGCCCCTGAGCTGGTATTGGGCCCTTTAAATTTGTATGGATCTTTCAGCTTGTCCGTACCCTATTAGCAGGGGCGCCGCCACGGAATTTTCGCAGGGGGGATGGACCCGGGCTGGTGCTGACCGGGGGAGGAGAATTTTGAGCATATTCGGCACCTGACAGCACCAATGACGATTCACCCAAAAATTGTGGAGGGACGTCCCCCCCTGGTTTGCCAACAGGGAGGGACGCGTCCCCCCCGTCCCCCCCCGCTTTCGGCGCTCATGACTAATTAGGCTGATTTAGGTCCCTTGAAATCGTCGGGGGCCCAACTGGTCTGGCCCCCTGAATTTTTGTGGGCCTGCTGAGTCGATTTAGGGCCCTCACAGCGGGTCTGACCCCCTGAGCTGATCTGAGGCCCTTTCAGATGGTCAGGGTCCCCTCGCTGATTTTGGAACCCCGGAGCTGGCACTGGTGCTTTTTGAGCCATCAGGGGCCATTTATCCTGTCCGGAACCTTTTAAATGATATGGCCCCCTCTCGGCTAACCTTAGGTTCCCTGAGTTGGGTTTTGGCCTCCTGAGAGGGAGTTTTACAATGGGTCACTGGGCTGGTCTGGTACTCAAGAGAGAGTATTATACAGGAGCTTAATGACTTTGTCTTGGGGGACAACTTGGTTTGGGGTCACCTTAGCTGGTAAGGGCCACTGAGAGGAGCTTCATAAGAGGTTTTTGACTCGGTCCTATGTCCCATAGCAGGATTAGTGTCCCTTGAGCTTGCAAGTGCTCCTGGTTTGGTATCGGATACGTTTAACGTATGGGCCCCCTTGTGTGTGCTTATTTGAAGCTTCGTGAGTTCGTCGAGGCACCCAGCTGGTCTGGCCCTCTTAGTTTGTATGGGCCTCCTGAGCTGAGTGTGTTGGCCTGGGCCTCCTGAATTGACACTGGACCTCTGGAGAGTATTGCGAAAGGCCTATGGAATATTCTGGGTCCTTGGGAGGGTATTGCACAGGAGTTAACTGGAGTGATATTGGGGCTCAAGCCAGTTTGGGGACCCTGAGCTAAAAAGGGCCACTGAGGTAGAATGTCAAAGGAAGTCCTGAGCTAGTCTAGGGTCCCTGAGTGGAATTATGTAAGAGGTTCCTGACTTAGTCGGAGGGCCCCTAGCTGGATTGGTGCCCATTGCAGTGGCATTGGGCTTATTTAATTAGTATATATCCAATTAGTTTGTCTGGGCACATTATGCTCATTCCCCCTCCCCTGGGCTTTTTAGAACCCTTAGCTCGTCGGGCACCCTGGGTCGGGCACCCTTAGCTGCTGGGCCCATTTAGCTGGCCTGGGGCCTACTGAAAATATATTTTGCAGAAGGTTTCTGACTTGATCTCTAGATCCCTGAGCCAGTGAAGGACCCCTGAGAGACAAAATTGGGCGTTTGTATCCACAGTCATGTATCAGAAAGAAATCGTGGCTGTAATTGGTGTGTTAGCAGAAGGTCTGCTCTTTTTTATTCGCTCTGGTTTCAGTACTCGGGAAAACGTTATGGGACCCTGCGTGAGAAGTGGTGGAGGGAGGGGGTGGGGGACAAAACATACTCGGCCCTCTCCCACTGTCAAAAGTGGGAGGACGTGTCTCCACGTCCCCCCCTCCAGCGGTGGGATCCATGGTTCTATGCACGAAAAAGTATCAAGGAAGTGGTTTAATGATAGCTATTGGATTTTTCATATATTCAAGGAACGAATTTTTCTGACATTGCTTCTTTTTATACAATTTCCTTTGATGTATGGTGCAGTTTTTTGTCTTGGAATTTTTGGGGGGCAAAACCATCGAGTGAGCGAGAGAGAGAGGGAAAAAGAGCTTATGCAATGGGCCATTTTTACGGAAACAGCATACTAGGCCTAGCTATCGCCATACTGTAGCATGTCTCTTATTTTTTGGTCATTTATTTATATCCTCAAAATATTTATATTGTAATGATCGTTTTGGCTATAATGATGCGCCAACTGCTGGGGCCATAAGACTTCTCAGAAGGGGAATGCGCTAGACTTGAGCATTGAAATGCATTTTGATTTCGCACGCTAATGTTGCCTACTGCTAACACGTTTTCATTGAGGGCTGAATTAAAAAGCGCACGGTACGTTATAATCTCTGTCCTTTTGAAGACCGAGTCAACGGCAGAGGTATCGACACGTATCTCATTTTGAGTTTCAAGAAAACATCTGATTAAATGCTCGAAGTGTGCTGAAATGCGCATGTCAGTTTTACCTCCTAAGGAAGTCAAGATCCAGCTCGTGTAAAATTCCTTATATCATAAGGTTTCATACGGTATTTATAGGCAATTTTTCGAATTAAGTTTCTTCTTTTTCTTACGAAAAACATCCACTCCTGCGGCCCCGACCGGACTGGGACCCCCCCCTGGTTTGAAAACAGATCTCCACCCCTGCCCGTACCTATCTCATTTTGAGCTTCCGGAAAAAATATGATTGAATACTCGAAGTGTGTGGAAATGTGCATGTCGGTTTTACCTACCAACGAAGTCATTATTCGGCTCGTGTAAAAATCCTATCACCATAAGGTTTCATACGGTAGGGGAGACCGGGGCTAGTTGCAGCCAGGGGAATGTTGAGCCACTCGCGATAACTCCGCTGTTTCTGAAGAGATTGCGCTGTAATCATAACAGGACATGCGTGCAACCGCTTTCCGTCTTTCAGCAGCAAACCGTCGTGGTAGCTGGTCGGTAGCGGTTTGGAGACAGAAAAACCTGTTTTTTTCATAGCAAAAGTGAATTTTACTTTTGTCCAAAATTTTGTAATAGCACTGTTGATATTAGAGATAAGGATTAGCCGTACTAAATGAGTTGAATGCAGGTATTTACGCCTTATTTGGGCCGAAAACTATGAGAACTGATCACCCACTTTCTGCGTCAGCTGCCTCCGGAGTTGCGGCGGGGTCTCGGGGTAAGTTGAACCACGAGGGTGTTGGGGTAGGTTGAGCCATGATCAACACGCCCCGGAGAAAAAAATGGAATGCCTCAATTCCCCCCAAACTAATTGTACACGGTGGTGTAGTGGAAAGCACGCACACTTTCCATGCGGCTAACCCGTGTTCAAGACTGGGCGGCTTCCCTGATCAAAGAAAGAGCAAGCTGGCTTCCGAGAAACCTTACAACAGGGATATAGTTGGCGACGCTATTCGGCCCGGGCAGTTGTCTCCTAAAATGTCTGCTATCGGGTTGACTCATTGGCGAAGAGGGAAAGGCATTTTCCACCAGCTTCTGATTTTGCCCGTTTATTTTCAAAACACTTAAGCGATTTAATGTCCCATCACCTGCCACCTGACCTGCTATTAGGCCGACCAATAATGGAGAAGAGCTTCCAGCGCTAGTCTTGGGCCCTCCTCTTCCTTTAAAGCCCTCCAAGTCTTGGGGATATAGGGGCATTGGCCTTTCCCGCAAAAAGTTCAAATGGTACCCTCTTTGTGCCGATTTTCCCGTTTTCTCAAATAAACACTGTTCCGTGATTCCGCCCAGACTTTCAGCAGGGCCCAGCCACTGGCGGACGCAGGAGCCCCGTTTGGGGAAGGCAACTCGGGAAAATAGCAAAAAGATAGTTTTTTAAAGAGAATCGGCCAAAGTTTCGCTATTTGGGGGCCATGGCCCCTTGCCCTCCCACCCCCCCCCCACTCTGGATCCACTAGGTTTGTCCAGCATGCCTGGAACGTCAGGTGGTGCCTCTGGGCCTGTCCCCGATCCCCAGCGGACACCAGCCCTACTGACGGATCGACTTGTGAAAAGCCCTCAGTAGGTCCTTGAAATGTCAGTAAGTCTACTGAACATCTCAGCGCCTGAAAATCCAGCAGGGTTCAGCCTGCCTGGAAGATCAACGAATGCCCCTAGTCCTGGACTGAATCTTCAGCAGAGTCTTACTGCACCATCAGTAGCAGAGCTGGACCTCCCCGCAGATGGTCTGAGCTGTACACGCAGCACAATCTTCCCAGACTATTCAATGAGCAGCAGTCTGCCCTGACCCTGACAGTGATAGTGATCCTGTCCTGATCTTGCCCTACTGTCCTGATACGTTCTCGCCTGCAGCAGTCTGCCCGTTGCCTAAAGAGCTGAGACCGAGGAAGAGAGCCTCGCATCACAGGAAGGCAGCAGTGCTGACGGATATACCAAAAAACAGCTTGCTGGAAGAGGGGGCGGAAAAGAAGTAAAAAGGAATACCAGCAAAGAACAGAGGTACAACAGATGACAAATGCAAGACGGGTGCAATAACAACACAAGGAACCAAGAAATGTTAGGAGGAAGCTTTACATAGATGTTGAGGAGTTCAGCGATGAAAACGAGACACTATGCCTGGTGTGCTGCGACACTTTCTCAAACAGCCGCCCGGTTGAGCAATGGATACAGTAGGAACTGGGAGTGCCGTGTATGGGCCTACCCTCTTTGTACGGGTGATTCCTCAACGTTTGGGTGTAAAAACAGTACCAGTGACTGAAAGTGAGAATATTTGGTGTTTGGGTAATAAACATGGAAAATGAGGACATACTCTCGTTAAGCGGCTCAACGTACCCCGGAGCGTGGCTCAACTTACCCCGACACGGGGCGAGTTGAGCCATTTGACTTTGACCTATTCATGATCAAATATCTCACACGGCGACAACAACCAAACGTTGGTTGTTGAAAGCCAAAAGAATCACTTGAAAGCCAAAAGAATAGGCTTTCCAGCAATGGCAGAACGAAGTCTATACCTTTATCCATCTCTGACATATGCGACCAAAACAAAAATCATGTCAACTCGCCCCGGTCTCCCCTATTTATAGGCATTGCCCAAATTTTAATGCCTTCAGTTTCTTACGAAAAACATCCACGCCTACGGCCCCGACTGGACCGGGACCCCCTGGTTTGAAAAGAGGTCTCCACCCCTGCACTGTTACATTGTAAATATGCATTGATGTACTGTTTTATTTACTGACTTCAGCTGTAATTGGGTTCCTTCATAGCAGTTGCAGATCAACCTGAATAATCGAAATGCATGAGGAGGAAAATCATGCAACGTGGTATAGCGTGCCCGACAGTCCATGGGATCAATAACGGTGTTGCATGCAAGTCCACTGCATAGTTTTCCCTCCTGGATAGGGTAGAGTGGGGTAAGACGCATACCTTAACACGCGCATTGACGGGGGTCTGAGCCACCTTCGCATTGACGGGGGGCGGGTACGCGCCCCCCTAAGATCTCGAGAACCACGGTAGGTAGCGAAAAACGGCAAACGGCGTTGGGCTGCCCATCCACTTCTCCATCGAAAACATTTTAACTATTTTTTGTCAGGTCACATTTAAGGTCACGAGAGGTCAAAACATGCCGTCATAGGAATAACATGTAAATTCAGTTTTTCAGCCATTACATCTGAACAAGTAAAGACAGAGCAAAACGACTTGAACTATATGAATCCTCTCAGCAAGCCAAATCGAATGATATATAATTTGACCTTGCTAGGTCAGACCAAGGATTTGACCTGACCTGAGGTCAGGTCAGGGTCAAATTATATAAATGCATATCATTAGAACCGCAAATCCCAGGCGAGTCTAATGCAGCTAAAATAAATGCTCTATCGCCATCGGTTACTGAGTTATTCCATAAAAACCATTACTCCCATGTATTTCCAACGGAGAGGTCATGCCTCGTACCTGACCTTACGTCATCGATATCAAAAATACCAGAACATATTTTAGAGAACTCAGTGGGGCCATTATGTGATATGAGTTTCAATCGGATAAGTTCACCCCGCTCCGACTTATGCTATCTTAAACTTCTTTTGAGGTCGGGTCACTTGACCTGTACTGGTGACCTGACCTGAGATGACCTAATCTTAAAATTTTCACAGAAGTTGTAAAAATGATGAGGGAAAAGGTATGCCAAGTAGGGCGGCGCTACGCGCCGCTGTTTTCTCCTGTCTCTGAAAAACCCGACGGGGGCGGGTACCCGCCTCCCGTCAATGCGCGTGTTAAGGGAAAATTCGTCTGTGCCGATCCTGCCTGGACGGAATTACTTTATTTTTCTTCGTTAAGTTCTTTCATCGTTTGTCTACACTCATATAGAAATTTGTGATTCTGACACCATACAAAGTGTGCTAAATATATTTTTTCTTGAGCCGATGTAAAAAGGCGTTTTACCCCGATAGCAGGGTAAAACGCCCAAGCGCTGGATTAAGAGGGTGTCATAAAACCCCCAGCGTATATTGTACCTATTGCTTCACGTGAACAAATGGGAATATTATTATAATTACGTTGTAAGATAATTTAGTGACAGATTTGGTAGGGTGAACACATTGAAATCGCAAAGAGTACAATCACAACTTTAACCCGGTGGCCCACCCACGGGGCCACACCCCCCAACCCAAAAAGGGCTGCAAAAAGCATAAACCATCAGTAGACCATGTTTAGTGCCAGGTCATGGTACCCAGAGGCAAATAGGTCAAGATCGCTATTTCACCAAAACAATGATTAACAAACGGGCATAACTCTAGTCATTAGACTATAGGCCAAAAACATTAACAACCACTTTTCCGCTATGTGGAACGAAAGACCTCCCCCAGTGGTTTACCGCCAGAGGTCACCCGACATAATATGACCTGAGGCACAAAGTCAAAAGACCGCCGTATACAAATGAAGCCAGTACAATTCAAACACGATGGTGTTTGTTTCACCGCCCAACTCAATTAGGTCAAAAGTTATTGTCAAAATACTGTTTTACCTCCGGACCTGATACCTTAAAAGTCAAACAAATATGACCCCGGGATCCGTAAAGGGTGTCCAAAAACGTTGTCGAGCAGTCGAGTATTTGCAATCATTTTGTGGCTTTTATATCATGAAATAGCTTTCCCCATGCTTTTCCAATGGGAAGGTCGCCCGACCTGACCCAGGCACGAAATCAAAAACCGGATAACCCTGTAGACCCGAGGGCATAAGAGAAGTTCAAATCGATCGACTTAAATGTAGCCACAGAGCCAAAGAAGAGACCTGACCTCGTCGGGACCGACCTGGGACCCGGTAAAAATTTCAGGATGATGAAAAATGCAGAAGAGAGCCCCAACCTGGTCTGCGCCCGTCGTTTTCTGCTATCCGAAAAACCTGGGCAATCGATGGCCCCCGGTGGGGCAGGTTAAGATAGCTTGTTTTGGTGTCCGGATATGCAAAAAGTAACAAATGTTTGCTGAAAAATACCGGAGTTTACTAGGCACGTCCAATCATGCCCAGGACCGGATCAGAAAGGCCGCTACTAGAAAAAATATTAGATGGAGGCTACACTTCTTACATCAGCCTGGACATAGCAGTAGGCGTCTTGCCCAGGTGGGCGCGTTACCCCACTCTACCCTAATTTATTATTCATTTTGCACCTTATTTTGAGTTACCTTGCAAATCTTTTGAACATTTTGTCATATACCGTTTGGATGTAGGAAAAGCCATATACAACTGTATCTCTCTGAAATTAATAGTATTTCTTAAAGTCCTATGTGACACCCTGTTGAACTGTTTTTCCCCACATGTGCCGTCCCGATCGACCCAAACCCTGAAAAGGAGCTCCACCGCCTCGCCGCTGGCCCTGTCAATTAGGGGCTTCTGCGTCAAATGGCCGGGCCAAGCAACACACACCTGCCCTTAACCCTCGCCCCACCGGGGGCCATCGATGGCCCCCCTAAGGTTTTTCCGGGATAGCAGAAAAACGACGAGGCGCAGCACCGCGGTTGAGGGCTCTACCTCTTACTGCATCATTTTCCCATCATCCCTGAAATTTTTTACCCCGGGTCGCCCAAGGTCAGGTCACCAGACGAGGTCAACCAAGGTCACCTCACTTCACCTTTAGAGCTCTGTAAGAGCTACATTTCAAAGTCGATCGATTTGAAACTTCCTACACTTCATGACCCCTCCAGGGTCTACAAGGTGTATATCCGGGATTTTTCGATTTCGTGCCCTGAGGTCAGGTCACGAGGCGACCTCTCCCATTGGAAAAGCATGGGGAAAAGCTATTTCATGATATAAAAGCCACAAAAATGATTGCAAATACTCAGACTGCTCAGAACAACGTTTTTGGACACCCTTTCACGGATCCCAGGGGTCATATTTGCCCTTTGACTTTTCCAAGGTCATCCAAGGTCACCAGGGGTCAAAAACAGTATTTTGACAATAACTTTTGACCTAATTAAGCTAGAGCGCTCAAACAAACACCATCGTGTTTGTCTTGTCACTGGCTTTTATTTGATATACGGCAAGGTCACTTTTTGACCTTTCGTGACCTCAGGTCATATTAGGTCACGAGGTGACCTCTGGCGGTCAAACCACTGGCGGGAGGTCTTTACGTTCCACATAGCGGAAAAAGTACTGGCAATTTGCTATCAAATGTACTTTACCAGGCCTCAATAGCTCTAATGACATAAGAGTTATGCCCAGTTTGCTTAATCATTGCATATTTGAGTGAAAATAGCCGATCTTGACCTAATTTGACCTCTGGAGGTCAAACCATTGACCTGAGCACCAAAACATGCGAAGTAATCTCTTACTGAATTCACGCGAGCTTTCTATTACACTTTGCAGATTTGCGCTAACGCCCATATTTTCGGAGTTAGAGGGGGGCCATCGATGGCCCCCCCCCGGTGGGGCGAAGGTGGCGCCGGACCCCCGGTGGGGCGCGGGTTAATGAACTAAGAATTGCATCATATTCTTTGGAATAAAGAAAACAAGCTTTTGCTTGCGTTGGAAGCTTAGTAATGCAGTGCTGTTTCAGGGTGGGATCCACCTGAAGCGGAATGAAAAGGTCATCTATAGGACTACAGTTTATATATGTTACTATGTTACTTGTAGTATGTTGTATGTTGCCTGTAGATGTGAAGCATTGTATTTCCAATTCAATGTTCCATTTGGATGTCCAATGCATATTTTTTCGGGCCCGTGGTTAAAGCCGAAGCAAATAAAGCCGCGTCCTTGTTTTGCTTTTATACTTTCTCCACATCCCTAGCCTCATGGAAGATTAGATTATGCTTTAACCCTCGCCCAGTGGTGGTGTTTGAACATCTCCCCTTCGCGCTTCTCCGGCGGCACGAATAAACGGCGCGCGAAGCGCCACCGTACTTAGCACAGATTATCCTTGATCAATTCCGCAACTTTCCTCAAAATTGTAAGGTTGGGTCATCTCAGGTCAGGTCACCAGTGCAGGTCGTAACCTCACCTCCAAAAAATGTTTAAGATGACATGAGTAAGAATTGGGTGAATCTATAGAATTGAAACCTCTACCACATAATGGGCCCACCGGGTGCTACAACATATATTCCGGGATTTTTTTCATATCGATGACCTAAGGCCAAGTACGGACCATGACCTCTCCATTGGAAATAGATGGGACAACAGAAATTTGGCTGTATTTGTGATACAGCCGCCAATTCCTTCATATTCTCCAAATCGTAGTATCCTGGGCCCCTTTCCAGAGTCATGTTGCAATTTTTGACCTGTAGCCTCTAAGAGGTCATCTGGGGCTACTTAAGCACTTTTCAGACTTAGGTCAATAACTTTGCATAACATGGTGATGCAGCTATCATTGCGTTGGGATTGCTATTGCAAGTCGATTGATATGAATATTGACTATGCTGGGTTAAAAAGTGACCTTGACCTGACCTGAGGGCAGGTCATTTTTTTCCCCAGTATATTCATATTATGCATCATTCCATTCGCCGTGACAAAAGGAAGCGAATGGTGCCACAGAAATGATTCTAACTCAACTCTGTCAGACGCTAGAACCAAAAAACTTTACACTCAAAATGCCACTTTCTTTGACCTGTCATGACCTCAATATTGACATGAGCCAAAGTGACTGATATAGTTTCTTCATGGATTTGCATGAGCTATCCACCAGCATTCGCGTTCTTTCGCTATCCCGCATAGGGGCCGAGTTCGAGGGGATGTTTAAACATCCCCCACCAGGGCGAAGCTGGCTCGGAGACCCACCGGGGGGCAAGTTAAAGCGGTTTTAAAACACGTTTAGCACTACTGAACCACCGAAGAAAATGATTAAAGTAAAGGTCACAAGGTCATGAGGTCAAAACCTGACCTGAGGTCAATTTTATATTTGTATAATATAGCCCGTTGAATCTTCTATCAATTCGTATTAATTTTAGTTTCGATCAGGCACTTTTAAGATACAAAATTATTTCCGCTTCAATGTTTGCATTAACCACGAAATTTTGATGACCTTTATCTGGTGACCTGTTTGACCTTGGGACCTGAAAATGGGCCCAAATTTTAATTTTGTATAGGGGACCTTGGGTACACAATTTGGTTGAAATTTAAGGGGTTATGGTGAACTCGCCTGGGTGACTCGTCCTGGAATGACCCATATAATTGGAATTGATGTCAATGGATCCGACCTGTTGACCCGACCTGATAGGATCTTAAATTAAGACTTTCAGGAAAATGCGAACAGGATCTGTAAACAGTTATAACAAGTATGGCGGCACTGCCGTTTCCGGCCGCTTCGGAAAAGCCAAAGGGGGTCAAAAATGACCCTCATCAGGGCAACGGTTATATTTCTAGTGCCTGCTGTCTATACATGATATGTCTGAATATCAGGTGGTAGTCATCTAATGTATTCCTGAGGTTTACTAGTCCTGGACGAGTGGGATGGTCAGATCAGTGCAGACAGTTTCATCCTGGGCCAGCTATTTTCCAGGCCCACGCTGTCTTGCTCGGTGGCTTTCCTGTCATTCAAAGTTTAACTCGGGTACAGCACACGGTGGCTAGGGAAATTCGCATCGACATTCTGAGTCGAGTAGTTTCTGCACAGGAAAATATATAATTTGCTGAAATGAGTCACGGTATTGTGGTAGATCCCAAATATATGTATGCATTCACTGTAGACATCGCCTCCTGCAGAGGTCTGAGTCTCTTGGGCGCAACATGAGCTTAGCTGACGGCGAACCCATCAACCCACTTTACACTGACAGCGTAGATACGGACAAAAATATATAGGGCAGAGCGTAGGCGCTCGCTGCACTCCAGCGATCTACTTTTGCCGACTGTTATCCAATTTAAGCACTTAACCCTCGCCCCACCGGTGTCATCGATGGCCCCCTAAGGTTTTTTCAAGATAGCAGAAAAACGACGAGACGCAGCACCGCGGTTGAGTGCTCTATCTCTCACCTCATCATTTTCCCACCATCCCTTAAAATTTTTACTCCGGGTCACCCAAGGTCAGGTCACCATGCAAGGTCAACCAAGGTCACCTCACTTCAAATTTGAAGCTCTATAAGAGCTACATTTCTTAGTCGATCGAGTTGAAACTTGCTACATTCTATGAATCCTCCAGGATCTACAACGTGTATATTTGGGATTTTTCGATTTCGTGACCTGAGGTCAGTTCACGAGGCGACCTCTCCCATTGGAAAAGTATTGGGAAAAGCTGTCTTATGATCTAAAAGTCACAAAAATGATTGAAAATACTCAGACTGCGTAGAACAGCGTTTTTGGACACCTTTCCACAGATCCCAGGGGTCATATTTTCCCTTTGACTTTTCCCAGGTCATCCAAGGTCACCAGCGGTCAAAAACAATATTTTGACAATAACTTTTGACCTAATTAAGCTAGAGTGCTAAAAAAATCACCATCGTGTATGTCTCGTCACTGGCTTTCATTTGATATACGGCAAGGTCACTTTCTGACCTTTCGTGACCTTAGGTCATATTAGGTCAGGAGGAGACCTCTGGAGGTCAAACCACTGGCGGGAGGTCGTACGTTACGCTCCACATAGCGGAAAAAGAACTGGCAATTTCCTATTAAATTTACTTTACCAGATCTCAATAGCTCTAATGGCATAAGAGTTATGCCCAGTTTTCTGAAGCATTGCATATTTGAGTGAAAATAGCCTATCGTGACCTTGCTTGACCTCTTGAGGTCAAACCATAAGACTGAGTGCTTAAACATGTTAGGTAATTTCTTACTGAATTCACGCGAGCTTTCTAATGCACTTTGCAGATTTGCGCTAACCTCCATATTTTCGGAGTTAGAGGGGGGCCATCGATGCCCCCGGTGGGGCGAAGGTGGCGTCGGACCCCGGTGGGGCGCGGCTTAAAAGGCACGTCACCCTATAGAGAAAACCGTTGCGAGATTAAAAAGTGATGCTCGTCGAAACTAGAGAGAAACCACGCTTCCAGAGGCCCCTGCTCCTGAACAATGGGGTGTCTCTGATTAGCTGCAGTTTTTACCCCGATTATAGCAGTTACAGCCCACGAGGCATACTTCCAGCTGCTGGGTTTCCGCACTGTAAATCACTGGCGGCACGCTTTCCGGGAACTGGGGTACAAACCGGTTTTACCGGACGTGTAGAACCACTTCAAATCACATAGGAATAGCTCTTCCCATAAAAATATGTTCTAGGCTTTCACAAACAATTTCAAATCTAAATCAGATCGAATGAAAACGTGATTTGAGGTAACACCGTGATACACAGGATAAATCATCCGATAAATCAAAGTACAGATAACGAATTGCTGACGCTTATGTCAGCTTTACCCATGTCGTCAGCTATCCTGGTGCTCCATCACAGGAACACTCCCCATCTCACGTGCAAATATTGCGGAAATAGGAAGTCACTGTTACTACTCAACAAGATGAGCACATGCTATACAGATGGGATGTCGTGACTATTTCATGTATTGTTTGGCTAAAACCTTGCAAAAAAATAGACAAGCAACAGCAGTGCAACCTGCAGCTTCTGCTTGTGCTAATCTGACACAGGGGAACCGCTGGTTCGTAACGTAGAAGTTTCCATCACCTGAGTCAGTCATGCTTTGGATACAACCCCCCCCAAAAAAAAAAAACAGGAAAAATAACCAATATAAATAATGTATTATCTATAACAAATCCGAATATAGCGCTTTGTCTATACTGCGCAAACGCTCAAGCCGTGAAAGCTTAATTATGGGTATTAATAGTGAGAGGCGGTGAAGTGAAGAGGCGGCGTAGGGGAAGCACACAGGGTTCCTGCCTGGTTGAAAGATTCTTCGAAACGTGCATGGTTGTAGACCATAAAACATATCCGTACATAAAGATAGATAACTTCGTCGTAAATTTAACATTATTCCTAAAAATGGAAGCAGCCGATACAGCAACGTGGCAATAAGCGATACATGCATTTCCATTTCCTGAGATAATTCCACCCTAGCTTTCCTGCTCCACATGTCCCATATACTGGCATTTTCCTAATTTTTACCACAGGGAAGTGGAATCAAAATTGTATCAATAGAATCTTTTTTGGCGCGCCCGCGGGGCATCAGGAGCAATCGATAAAAAATTTAATCAAATAATCTACGATTGGTAAGACCGGATTGTAGACAGCTTTTTCGACTGACAGAGTTTGGTCAGTCATTACCTCATTTACTATACCAATAAAATATATTTGTAATGTCGTTATCGACTGAACGACGACGTCAACTGATTGATACCGCCTGGTTAACTCAGCTGGTAAACCACAAGGATTTGGCCCGCTGCCCAGAATCAGTAAGGTGGTGGTGCATTGGTTAAGGCAATTCCAATTCCGTGGAACCAATTCCCATAGGACGAACCAGCGCTCAATATTTACCAGACGTAGGCCGACTAGAAACTCACTGAAGAGAGGGTGACCTGAGCGAGGCAACCGTCCCTGTGTTTTGTGGGATTCAAAATTAAGCCATCATTGAATCCCTTGTTCTTATGGTAAACAGTGGAATAACCAAAGAGGGTCCTTGGATTCCGCAGACCCCCATGACCGTACCTTGTGCGCTGCAATGCATGAGCATTGGTATCGGGGGTGGACAAGCTTTCTGTCATTGATGCCATTGATTGAAGTCATCAAAAGCACGACCGGTGGAAGATAACCCTAAACCCACAATACCAACGTTCGCGCTTTTTTTCTTTGCAATCCTGCATGAGATCGAGATTGAGTTTGAGACGTTTGATATTGAGTTTTTTAACCCCTCCGGACCAAGAATGGATCGAAGGCCCACTGGAGTGGGGTTAAAAGAAACAAGGGAGAGAATCGCTCGTCTGAACCCTCATTTCTCTGCCAGGATTGGGACAGCGATCAAAAGCGCCCTCTGGGTTACTGCACTAAAATGTGGAGCTGCTAGTGTTCTGGCGGGCTGAACTGGTCGTCTGGTAGTGTACCTGGGTTCGCCGGAATTCACCAGTATCGGTTCCCATTTGCTATCTATCGGTAATGTGTGGGCTGTTGAGCTGTGTATGTAGATAGTCAACACCTCTCGCCACATGGCGGTATCGATATCTGGAAAAAAACACAGCGGGGGCACACGTATCGTGAACTTTAACATATATTAAGAAATAAAAAGACAAATCTAATTGGAGAGAAACACATACCAATACATAAATCATAAGAAGGATGCATCCGAAGCATACCTGATGGACAAAAACTTGGCACCAATCCGCAGCACTCTGCCCTGTCAACAACTCGCTCTCTACACGCTGGATTGCAGGCACAGCGTATTTTGATGGGTTGACTCTGGCGCTCTCTTTTAACGGTTTGGTGCATGCTAGCACGTCCAGAGTCGACTCATTTATTCGACTTCTATGTCGACTCAATTCAGAATTAGATTCAGATACAACGAGTCAGAGTCTAGTCGACCAGAATGCTATTCATCAAAATAGAACCTATTGACGCGTCAACTTAGAATTAGACTCAACTCTAAGCGACAAACGCATTCACTTGAATCTAAATTAAGTCAATTTACCTTTTGATGTTACAAAGGCACAGTACTCCGAGATTTGCGGATTCAATATCGCATTTCAGAGTTTAATGGCGTGCAGTGAAAATTATACAATAATCTACACCAGAGAGAAAATATACAATGATCTGCACTAGAGAAAATATACAATAATATTAACCAGTCACGGATGGTCAAGAGCGCAAACCAAATATCAGACCACTAACCCCTCCAGAAAAAAGCAGGCTGAACACCTAGGAGACTTTGTGCCCATTCGCACATTGTCGGATCACCTTAACGTCTAGCAAAAAACAAGCAAAGCGAAAGGGAAAACGGTCAAAGAAACGTTTATCCGTGTACGGTCATATCTTAACATCTAGCAAAGGCAAACAGCAAGTCCTGGAAAATAGGAAAGTTTCATCCATGTATAGAGAATCCAGGTATCCAGAGCGACCATTAAATCACCACCGCCTGACAAAGTTAAGCAGCAAACCACAGATATGTCTATATTCGGGCACACGGAAAAAGCATCAAATCACCACTGCCCAGCAAAGGTAAGCAGCAAACCACAGATCCAGAGCGACCATCAAGTCACCACCGCCTGGCAAAGTTAAGCAGCAAACCACAGATACGTCTATATTCGGGCACACGGAAAAAAGCATCAAATCACCACTGCCCAGCAAAGGTAAGCAGCAAACCACAGAAACGTATATAGTCGGGCACACGGAAAAATTATCACATCACCACTGCCCAGCCAAGGTAAGCAGCATACCCCGGATATTTCTCTAGCCGGGTACACGGAAAAAGCATCAAATCACCACTGCCCAGCAAAGGCAAGCAGCAAACCACAGATACGTGTACAGTCGGAGACCTGGAAAAAGCATCAAATCACCCCTGCCCAGCCAAGCAGGGGCCAAAAAGTTTTCAGGTTGTCACCATTAAAATTGCCAAACCATAAATGTGTCACCAGCCCAGGCTGCAAAATGTGGCACGTTTTGAGTTATTAGGATACCAAGGGATACTCCTGGACCATCTTAATTGTTGAAAAACATTGCGAGTTTAAATTGCATGTGCAAGTTTTGGCTATTTGTTCCGTTATTCGTCTGGAGCAAACATATCAGCTAATTTTTGTCACCTTGTCCACCTTGGGCTGGCACCATTTAGAATGCCAAAATGGTCAGTTTTTCGACCCCTGCAGCCAAGGTAAGCACCATACCCTGGATATTTGTCTAGCCGGGTACACGGAAAAAGCATCAAATCACCACTGCCCAGCAAAGGCAAGCAGCAAACCACAGATACATGTATAGTCGGAGACCTGGAAAAAGCATCAAATCACCCCTGCCCAGCTAAGGTAAGCAGCATACCCCGGATATTTGTCTAGCCGGGTACACGGAAAAAGCATCAAATCACCACTGCCCAGCAAAGGCAAGCAGCAAACCACAGATACATGTATAGTCGGAGACCTGGAAAAAGCATCAAATCACCCCTGCCCAGCTAAGGTAAGCAGCATACCCCGGATATTTGTCTAGGCGGGTACACGGAAAAAGCATCAAATCACCACTGCCCAGCAAAGGTAAGCAGCAAACCACAGATACGTGTATAGTCGGAGACCTGGAAAAAGCATCAAATCACCCCTGCCCAGCCAAGGTAAGCAGCATACCCTGGATATTTGTCTAGCCGGGTACACGGAAAAAGCATCAAATCACCACTGCCCAGCAAAGGCAAGCAGCAAACCACAGATACATGTATAGTCGGAGACCTGGAAAAAGCATCAAATCACCCCGGCCCAGCTAAGGTAAGCAGCATACACCGGATATTTGTCTAGCCGGGTACACGGAAAAAGCATCAAATCACCACTGCCCAGCAAAGGTAAGCAGCAAACTTCCAAGAAACGGGTATCAATCCGTGTATAACCAGGTACACAGAGCAAGCATCAAATCAATGTCAGCTCCAGCAAAAGCATACAGCAAATTCCTGGAAAACGGTAGCAAGTACCCAGACGTACACGGCTGAGCCATCTGGCTGGTATACGGTTAGACCACGGTTGCTCTAACAAAAGCGGGAAAAAACAGGTCAAGTACCGACTCGTGTACGGATGAACTAGCTTAACCCTTGCCCGGGTGCGGGGGTGTTTGAACACCCTCCGGGTTTTTCCGAAGCTGTTGGAAAAGGACGCGAAATATTTTGGCGACTATCTACAAAATCTCAGATTCGAGTCATCTAAGGTCAAGTCACTAGGGCAGTTCAAGTAACCAGACCTCTAAAAAAATTGCAAGCAGCAGTAGCGGGAGCGTATTAAATCTATTGATCTGAGATTCCCAGCACAGGCATTGGATCTAACTTAACCCGGTCGGAAGGTGGAGCCAAAACACGGTTCAACCCTGTCACCCTGCCATGGGCTCAATACTAAACTGAACCAGAAAGTGAAAAATAGTGTGGCGACCATCTCTTGCAGGCTAACTGACGCCATTCGCGTTTCATAACCGTCTCCCAAAAGAGCCGAGATTGAAGATAGGTGCTCAAGCACACCATGGGGAAGGTCAATTTGAGGCACACCTGAGCAGGGGTTAACGTCTAGCAAAAGCAGCACAGTAAACGGGCTCAGCATTCATGCGCATGTGATAGGGTACACATCACATCATCTTGATATCTAGACAGAGCCGACAACACGCACGGAAAACCGGTAAATATGCTGCCCGATACTAAGAATGTGGATTTAGATAGCCAGATCTGCGTAGCACTGTTCACAAAGTGGGGTTGTCGTCCCGTCGAGCGTGCCAGCAGCACCCACGAGTCTGCCGCCACCCACCACCCGCGGCCCTGGTACCCAGCACCCGGCTCTGAAGCTCGGCCCAGCCGGCGCGTGTTAACTCAGACGGTTGAGAGTTCAACACTGCTGGCTGCATGGCCTGGTCCCGCGTCAGTCCAGCAGCTGGAAATGTCGCACGTGCGGGCCGACCACGCGCTGGAACTGTTTTTTGTCGGGTATGAAGAGTCTATTTCAATGGTCTTGTAACGAAAAATATGACTCAACCATTACCACACTCACAGGATGCACCTTCGCCCAGTCGACTTATATCGTATGGCAACATATTTCGTTTCAGCGACTTTTTATGCCAACAATAAATCATGAAATGTTAAGCAATCACAAGAAACATCCGGATTTCTGAAACGGTCAGGTTAACACAACAATGCTTAAAAACACATCTGATGTTTCATCGCATAAACAGGAAAAGACATCTCCTCGCCTAGTAGTCACGCAGAGAAAAAACCTTGAATTTGTATTTGTTGTTTTATTATTGTTCAAGACTCAGCCTAGGCAAATTAGGGAAGGGGTAGTTTTGTATTTTTTTATTCTATCAAAATTCAGATGTGCTTTAAAGGTTTGTTGTGTGAACCTGACGTTTTAGTAATCCAGATGTTTCTTCTGATTGCTGTACATTTCATGATTTGTTGTTGGTGTAATTCGTCGCTGAAACGAAAGATTTTGACATACGGAATAAGTCGGCTGGTCGAAGTCGTATCCTGTGAATGTGGTAATGACTGAGTCATATTTTTTATTCATGTCTTATTCAAACTAAATCTTTAGACCGGATGACATTATTGTGAGAGAAACGCGTCGTCATAATTTGACCTTTGTTTTGTATATTACAAAATACATTTATTGTCATATTAATGATAAATATATTTTACTAATGGGTCATTTACGGCATTGTCCTAATATCTAGATAACTCCCGGTTAAAACTCATATCACGCCGTTGTCATATAAAACCACAAATTCGAAACACACTGCAAAAATTTGTCGGAACTATAACAGTTTAGACGTTTTTGGTGAGATCACTTGACTTAGGCCCAGTGGTGGATCTAGCCGGTCGGTTGGAGAAGGGGAACCAAAGTTGAAAAGCAAAAAATTGTAATAATAACTTCACACAGTGAAAAATTGTGCTCCAATGATATGATTTGACGGTATAATTTGGGATATTTGAGGGGAACAGCGACAGATGAGCTTAACCCTCGCCCCACCGGGGGGCCATCGATGGCCCCCTAAGGTTTTTCCGGGATAGCAGAAAAACGACGAGGCGCAGCACCGCGGTTGAGGGCTCTACCTCTCACTGCATCATTTTCCCATCATCCCTGAAATTTTTTTATCCCGGGTCACCCAAGGTCAGGTCACCAGACGAGGTCAACCAAGGTCACCTCACTTCACCTTTAGAGCTCTGTAAGAGCTACATTTCAAACTCGATCGATTTGAAACTTCCTACACTTCATGACCCCTCCAGGGTCTACAAGGTGTATATCCGGGATTTTTCGATTTCGTGCCCTGAGGTCAGGTCACGAGGCGACCTCTCCCATTGGAAAAGCATGGGGAAAAGCTATTTCATGATATAAAAGCCACAAAAATGATTGCAAATACTCAGACTGCTCAGAACAACGTTTTTGGACACCCTTACACGGATCCCAGGGGTCATATTTGCCCTTTGACTTTTCCAAGGTCATCCAAGGTCACCGGAGGTCAAAAACAGTATTTTGACAATAACTTTTGACTTAATTGAGCTAGAGCGGTGAAACAAACACCATCGTGTTTGTCTTGTCACTGGCTTTCATTTGATATACGGCAAGGTCACTTTGTGACCTTTCGTGACCTCAGGTCATATTAGGTCACGAGGTGACCTCTGGTGGTCAAACCACTGGCGGGAGGTCTTTACGTTCCACATAGCGGAAAAGTACTGGCAATTTGCTATCAAATGTACTTTACCAGGCCTCAATAGCTCTAATGACATAAGAGTTATGCCCAGTTTGCTTAATCATTGCATATTTGAGTGAAAATAGCCGATCTTGACCTAATTTGACCTCTGGAGGTCAAACCATTGACCTGAGCACTAAAACATGCGAAGTAATTTCTTACTGAATTCACGCGAGCTTTCTATTGCACTTTGCAGATTTACGCTAACGCCCATATTTTCGGAGTTAGAGGGGGCCATCGATGGCCCCCGGTGGGCGAAGGTGGCGCCGGACCCCCGGTGGGGCGCGGGTTAAGATACTTGTTGTAAGACCCAATATTTACACTGAGCTTAACTGGTTCTGTTTAAAGTTGAGGGTTAAAGCACAAAAATCTTGCTTATAAACTAGAAAGGAGTCGGGGCATAAAGAAGGACGATCGCTTTTGGGGGGGGCAAAACCATGGTTTTGCCAGAAACTTTTCCATTAGGGGGTAAATTCCTTTCCCCTCTGAATCAGCCACTGCCTAGACCCATGACCTGTTCTGACGTTAACTAGTCTTGACGTTTAGAAATGAACCTGCAAACATCAGAATGGTTAAAAATAGAGTACCATCAAAGGGAATGTTTTAAAGAAACTGACTACTCAATTACCGACCTGGCAGCCTGCTCAAATATTACATTTCCTTTATAAAGTATGACACTGTATCAGCTTGAAAATCTTCAGCTTTCCCGTATACAGGCCAAAAATTATTCCTGACCTCATCTCCCACACCGTTCGTAGTATTTCTGCCGGATGTGATGGCGCCATACCGGTAGCTGCCCGGAGTGTCAGTCCTCAACCGGATCACAATACCAGGGCTATTGGTCCAGGTCTCGTCTCGGCTGATCCATGGCAGCACTGCGTCTATGAGGAGGCCTTCGCACGAGTGTGAAATACACTTGGTGATGACGGAGGGCAAGTAATTGATCAGGGAAGCCGGCCGGGTCACTTCCCAGATGCCCTCTATTTTCTGATCTGTGGAGCCCAGCTTCGTGCCAACCACCCGGTAGAAGAAGGAGGGGAAGCTGCTTCCGTAGGCCAACAGCTGGTCCCCCAGACCCAGGATCGAGTAGTCGTCAGTCAGAGTCGGCCTGTGTGGATTCCGCAGCAGGGAGCTGTTCTGTGTCCAGGAGGGGGAGACTGAGGCCATCAGTAGCGTCCAGCCCCCTCCGCTGTTACGGTCGCAGTACACCTTGTGCTCTGGAAGCCACTTCAGGTACCTAAAACCGCTCGGCTCGTCCGGGTACATCTGCTGCAGCTGGCGGCAGGTTAGGGGACACTGGAAGCCGTGCAGGCCGCCGACTTCTGATCTGAAAGCCGGTGGATCTCTACGCCGCAAGGTGCATGTGTCGACCGGACTGAACAGCTGGCACGTGCCATCGGCCAGCAGGTTGAAGCCTCCGCAGGCCCCACTGCTGCTGGAACAGGTGACGGCACATTGCAACACGCTCTTGGTCGACGTCGTATATACAGGCGAGGCGGAGACCATGATCTCAGCGTGTCTCAGCGAGTAAACGTCACCCGCTGCCGGAGAACTGCAAATCAGGAAGGATAGCAGCAGCACCTTCGGAGAGGACATGCCCAGCGACGGAATAAATATGGTAAAGTTAAGGCCGTTTAGGAATTGGATTGTAGTGGATATTAGAAGCTAGAGTTCCTTCATCTAAGGACTAAGTTTTTTTGGAAAAGGAGCAGGTCAAAAGCACTTCGCTGTGCGAGTAGCTCCAGGAATTTCTGCGCCCTGGTGTTACGCTCACAGTTTCTTCCCCAACCTTGTTTGGAAGACAGCTCCAGTAAAACCAGCAGACAATGGTTTACCCGAGCAGAGCCACAGAACCGCCCACGTCGGGGTTAAAGCCTAGAGAGCCAAAAACTGAAGGTTGAACCACTCGTTTGGTCGGCAGGCATGAACTGTTGTCACCGGTTTCCATGGAATCTGCACTTTCGGGATCCGTGACTGGCTAGTCCGACCAGTGTTTGTTGCGCCAAAACAGAGTGGGTAACGAGGGCAAGTACGTTCCAGCTAGATCTATGTGTTTCCAGCTCGGTGATATGGATTCCCATGTGACCACTTTGTCGAGTACATGGACGGCCAGGGATGTCATGTCACTATGCATAATTGATCACTGGCTGAACTACCTAGCACTAAGATTGCCTCTTTATTTAGAACTTCACGGAAAATCGCTTATATTGGAATTACAAATGTAACGTCATGCCAAGTTGCGACGAAAAAGTCCACAAAATTCGAAACACACCTCTGGAGCACAGGGACAAGATTAGTGACCTTGGCATTTGGCTAGGTTCCAAATTAAACTTTTCAGAACATATCAACATGATCGTCAGCAAGGCAAACTCGATGCTGGATCTGTTAATACGCTCTCTTCAGACTGGCCGAGGTGCGGGTAGGCTTAAAGAAGGACCTATGTTTTTTAGCTGCATATTTTGCCAACGTTTGATCAATTCTGGAACATGGATGCGCCATCTGGGTCGGAGCTCCAAGATGCCAGTTGGACAGATTAGAAAGGGTTCATAATAAAGTTTGTATTTGGATGGCATCCGTTATTTGCCCATCGCGGCCATTTCATTCATTGTCATGATCTCTTCAAACTCTTCAAAATGAGCAATCTCCCAAAGGAGACTTCAGTATGATATTTGCTGTGTACCCAAAATAATAAACGGAAACGTCGACTCCGCCTGCCTGCAGGGGCGTTTCCCACTCCATGTGCCTCAGCAGCAAAACAGGGGAATGCAAAAACACGTCTGACATGCTTCCTTGCCTCGAGTGGAAGATCAAAAGGGGTTTATTTTGCAGGACAGTGATTTCTTTCAACGATCATCTTGGAGCTTTCCCGAGGCAGACACGTACGTTTCAACGTTTAGCAGTTTTAGAGCCAGGGTGAGAAAGTAAGCAATTAAAGATCATCAATTTTATGTTTTTATATGATTTTATGTCACTTGCTAAGATCTCTTAGTGTGCTGAAGTGTATTTAATGTGTTTTTATATGTTTCAGCTTCATAGTTTCGTGTATATTGCGTAACAATAAGTTTTACATCACCGTTGCAAGCTTATTTTTGCATTGTATTGTTGCACTGTTACATTGCAAATATTCATTGATGTACTGTTTTATTTATTGACTTCAGCTCTAATTAGGTTCCTGCATACCTCTTGCTGATCATCCTGAATAAATAAAGTGTATAAAATGACATGGAAATCATGCAACGTGGTATGGCGTGCCCGACAGTCCATGGGATTAATAATGGTGTAGCATGGAAGTCCACTGCATAGCTTTCCCTCCTGGGTAATTTATTTTTCATTTTGTACCTTATTTTATGTTACCTCGCAAAACTTTTGAACATTTTGTCATATACCGTTTGGATGTAGGAAAAGCCCAATACAACTGTATCTCTCTGAAATTAATGGTATTTCTTAGTCCTATGTGACACCCTGTTGAACTGTTTTTCCCTACATGTGCCGTCCCGATCGACCCAAACCCTGAAAAAGGAGCTCCGCCGCCGCGCCGCTGGCCCTGTCAATTAGGGGCTTCTGCGTCAAATGGCCGGGCCAAGCAACAAACACCTGCCCTGAATGAACTAAGAATTGTATCATATTCTTTGGAATAAAGAACACAAGTTTTTCTTGCGTTGGAAGCTTAATAATGCAGTGCTGTTTCAGGGTGAAATCCACTTGAAGCTAGCTGAAAAGGTCATCTATAAGACTACAGTTTATGTATGTTACTTGTAGATGTGAAGCATTGTATTTCCGATTCAATGTTCCATTTGGATGTCCAATGCATATTTTATCCGGCCCGTGGTTAAAGCCGAAGCAAATAATGCCGCGTCCTTGTTTTGCTTTTATACTTTCTCCACATCCCTAGCCTCATGGAAGATTAGATTATGCTTTAACCCTCGCCCAGTGGTGGTGTTTGAACATCTCCCCTTCGCGCTTCTCCGGCGGCACGAATAAACGGCGCGCGAACCACCGGCCACCGTACTTAGCACAGATTATCCTTGATCAATTCCGCAACTTTCCTCAAAATTGTAAGGTTGAGTCATCTCAGGTCAGGTCACCAGTGCAGGTCGTGACCTCACCTCCAAAAAATGTTTAAGATGACATGAGTAAGAATTGGGTGAATCTATAGAATTGAAACCTCTACCACATAATGGGCCCACCGGGTGCTACAACATATATTCCGGGATTTTTTCATATCGATGACCTAAGGCCAAGTACGGACCATGACCTCTCCATTGGAAATAGATGGGACAACAGAAATTTGGCTGTATTTGTGATACAGCCGCCAATTCCTTCATATTCTCCAAATCGTAGTATCCTGGGCCCCTTTCCAGAGTCATGTTGCAATTTTTGACCTGTAGCCTCTAAGAGGTCATCTGGGGCTACTTAAGCACTTTTCAGACTTAGGTCAATAACTTTGCATAACATGGTGATGCAGCTATCATTGCGTTGGGATTGCTATTGCAAGTCGATTGATATGAATATTGACTATGCTGGGTTAAAAAGTGACCTTGACCTGACCTGAGGCCAGGTCATTTTTTTCCCAGTATATTCATATTATGCATCATTCCATTCGCCGTGACAAAAGGAAGCGAATGGTGCCACAGAAATGATTCTAACTCAACTCTGTCAGACGCTAGAACCAAAAAACTTTACACTCAAAATGCCACTTTCTTTGACCTGTCATGACCTCAATATTGACATGAGCCAAAGTTTCTTCATGAATTTGCATAAGCTATCCACCAGCATTCGCGTTCTTTCGCTATCCCGCATAGGGGCCGAGTTCAAGGGGATGTTCAAACATCCCCCACCAGGGCGAAGCTGGCTCGGAGACCCACCGGGGGGCAAGTTAAAGCGGTTTTAAAACACGTTTAGCACTACTGAACCACTAAAGAAAATTATTAAAGTAAAGGTCACAAGGTCATGAGGTCAAAACCTGACATGAGGTCAATTTTATATTTGTATAATATAGCCCGTTGAATCTTCTATCAATTCGTATTAATTTTAGTTTCGATCAGGCACTTTTAACCCTCGCCCCACCGGGGGGCCATTGATGGCCCCCCTAAGGTTTTTCCAGGATAGCAGAAAAACGACGAGGCGCAGCACCGCTGTTGAGGGCTCTACCTCTCACTGCATCATTTTCCCATCATCCCTGAAATTTTTTACCCCGGGTCACCCAAGGTCAGGTCACCAGACGAGGTCAACCAAGGTCACCTCACTTCACCTTTAGAGCTCTGTAAGAGCTACATTTCAAAGTCGATCGATTTGAAACTTCCTACACTTCATGACCCCTCCAGGGTCTACAAGGTGTATATCCGGGATTTTTCGATTTCGTGCCCTGAGGTCAGGTCACGAGGCGACCTCTCCCATTGGAAAAGCATAGGGAAAAGCTATTTCATGATATAAAAGCCACAAAAATGATTGCAAATACCCAGACTGCTCAGAACAACGTTTTTGGACACCCTTTCACGGATCCCAGGGGTCATATTTGCCCTTTGACTTTTCCAAGGTCATCCAAGGTCACCAGAGGTCAAAAACAGTATTTTGACAATAACTTTTGACCTAATTGAGCTAGAGCAGTGAAACAAACACCATCGTGTTTGTCTTGTCGCTGGCTTTCATTTGATATACAACAAGGTCACTTTTTGACCTTTCGTGACCTCAGGTCATATTAGGTCATGAGGTGACCTCTGGCGGTCAAACCACTGGCGGGAGGTCTTTACGTTCCACATAGCGAAAAAAGTACTGGCAGTTTGCTATCAAATGTACTTTACCAGGCCTCAATAGCTCTAATGACATAAGAGTTATACCCAGTTTGCTTAATCATTGCATATTTGAGTGAAAATAGCCGATCTTGACCTAATTTGACCTCTGGAGGTCAAACCATTGACCTGAGCACTAAAACATGCAAAGTAATTTCTTACTGAATTCACGCGAGCTTTCTATTGCACTTTGCAGATTTGCGCTAACACCCATATTTTCGGAGTTAGAGGGGGGCCATCGATGGCCCCCCGGTGGGGCGAAGGTGGCGCCGGACCCCCGGTGGGGCGCGGGTTAACACGTGCATTGACGGGGGGCGGGTACCCGCCCCCCTCGGGTTTTTCGGAGACAGCAGAAAAACGGCGGCGCGTAGCGCCGCCGTACTTGGTATACCTTTTCCCTCATCATTTTTACAACTTCTGTGAAAATTTTAAGGTTATGTCATCTCAGGTCAGGTCACCAGTACAGGTTTTGACCCGACCTCAAAAAAATTTAAGATAGCATAAGTCGGAGCAGGGTGAACTTATCCGATTGAAACTCATAACACATAATGGCCCCACCGAGTTCTCTAACATATTTTCCGGTATTTTTTATATCGATGACCTAAGGTCAGGTACGAGGCATGACCTCCCCATTAGAAATCCATTGGAGAAATGGTTTTTACGGAATAACTCAGTTACGGATGGTGATAGAGCATTTATTTTAGCTGCATTAGACTTGCCTAGGCTTTGCAGTTCTAATGATATGCATTTTATATAATTTGACCCTGACCTGACCTCAGGTCAGGTCAAATCCTTGATTTGACCTAGCAAGGTCAAATTATATATCATTCGATTCGGCTTGCTAAGAGGATTCATATGGTTCAAGTCGTTTTGCTTTATCTTAACTTGTTCAGATGTAATGCTCGAAAAACTGAATTTTACATGTTATCCCTATGACGGGCATGTTTTGACCTCTCGTGACCTTAAATGTGACCTGACAAAAAATGGTTCAATTGTTTTCGATGGAGAAGTGGATGGGCAGCCCAACGCCGTTTACCGTTTTTCGCTACCTACCGTGGTTCTTGAGATCTTAGGGGGGCGGGTACCCGCCCCCCCGTCAATGCGAAGGTGGCTCAGACCCCCGTCAATGCGCGTGTTAATAGTGAGAGGCGGTGAAGTGAAGAGGCGGCGTAGGGGAAGCACACAGGGTTCCTGCCTGGTTGAAAGATTCTTCCAAACGTGCATGGTTGTAAACCATGAAACATATCCGTACATAAAGATAGATAACTTCGCCGTAAATTTAACATAATTCCTAAAAAAGGAAGCAGCCGATACAGTAAGGTAGCAATAAACGATACATGCATTTCAATTTCCTGAGATAATTCCACCCTAGCTTTCCTGCTCCACATGTCTCCACATACTAGCATTTTCCCCAGTTTTACCACAGGAAAGTGGAATCAAAATTGTATCAATAGAATCTTTTTTAATCTACAATTGGTAAGACCGGATTGTAGACAGCTTTTTCGACTGACAGAGTTTGGTCAGTCATTACCTCATTTACTATACCAATAAAATATATTTGTAATGTCGTTATCGACTGAGCGACGACGTCAACTGATTGATACCGCCTGGTTAACTCAGCTGGTAAACCACAAGGATTCGGCCTGCTGCCCAGAATCAGTAAGGTGGTGGTGCATTGGTTAAGGCAATTCCAGTTCCATGGGACCAATTCCCATACGACTAATTGTGAGAATAAAATCCTTTTTATTGCTCGTGTTGCTCGTGACTCATAAACTCTGCTGGCCGTCACTGCAAAAGATCCGATAACCAACGATACATTTATATCACATAAACAAGTAAATAGAACAAAGATAAGGTTTGTTGTGAGAAAGGACAGACAAAGTTCCCTGCACCTTGATTGTGTTACTCACGTTACACACTTGTCACTTCACTTCTTCACTCTGCAGCCGGCAAGCAGAAGGCCGGCTGCTGTACCTGTGGACTTACATGGCGAGCAGTCGAGTAGAGTGGGGGCGTGTCACAGATGTTCAACTCTCCTTTCGACGGACCGGGACTCTCTTTTTATATCAGACGCTTGAGGAAGTAACCAGTTGATAGATGGGTTACAACATTGGAGAATGGGACGGCGGGCTATTATGAAGATTGGGCCATCGCCGCTTGCTCCATC
This sequence comes from Lepas anatifera, assembly GCA_034440635.1. Lineage (NCBI taxonomy): Eukaryota > Metazoa > Arthropoda > Thecostraca > Lepadidae > Lepas > Lepas anatifera. The sequence goes on along the minus strand of JAOTON010000512.1, from coordinate 2,507,374 downwards.
GTCGCTTGCTCCATCGCCGCCCAACATAATCCAGGACGACGGAGTTAGCTGCTGTGGCTCCCGACCGCCGTCCAAAATATCTCCACAGAATCAGCGCTCAATATTTACCAGACGTAGGCCGACTAGCAACTCACTGAAGAGAGCATGACCTGAGCGAGGCAACCGTCCCTGTGTTTTGTGGGACGTTAAACATTGGCTTCAAAATTAAGCCATCATTGAATCCCTTGTTCTTATGGTAGACAGTGGAATAACCAAAGAGGGTCCTTTGATTCCGCAGACCCCCATGGCCGTACCTTGTGCACTGCAATGCATGAGCATTGGTCTCGGGGGTGGGCAAGCTTTCTGTCATTGGTGCCATTGATTGAAGTCATCAAAAGCACGACCGGTGGTAGATAACCCTAAACCCAAAATACCAACGTTCGCGCTTTTTTTCTTTGCAATCCTGGATGAGATCGAGATTGAGTTTGAGACGTAGTTTTTTAAACCCCTCCGGACCAAGAGTGGATCGAAGGCCCACTGGAGTGGGATTAAAAGTAACAAGGGAGAGAATCGCTCGTCTGTACCCTCAGTTCTCTGCCAGGATTGAGACGATAATCAAAACCGCCCTCTAGGTTCCTGTACTACAGAGTGGAGCTGCTGGAGCCATGGCGGACTCAACTGGTCGTCCAGCGGTGTACCTGGGTTCGCCGGAATTCACCAGTATCGGCTCCCATTTGTATCTATCGGTAATGTGTGGGCTGTTGAGCTGTGTATGTCGATAGTCAACACCCCTCGCTTAACATAGCGGTATCGACATCTTGAAAAAAAAACAGCGGAGACACACGTATCGTGACTTTTAAACATATATTAAGAAAGAAAAAAGACAAATCTAATTAGAGAGAAACACATACCAATACATAAATCATAAGAAGGATGCATCCGAAGCATACCTGATGGACAAAAACTTGGCACCAATCCGCAGCACTCTGCCCTGTCAACAACTCGCTCTCTACACGCTAGATGGCAGGCACAGCGTATTTTGATGGGTTGACTCTGGCGCTCTCTTTCAACGGTTTGGTGCATGCTAGCACGTCCAGAGCCGACTCATTTATTCGACTTCTATGTTGACTCAATTCAGAATTAGATTCAGATTCAACGAGTCAGAGTCTAGTCGACCAGAATGCTATTCATCAAAATAGAACCTATTGCCGCGTCAACTTAGAATTAGACTCAACTCTAAGCGACAAACGCATTCACTTGAATCTAAATTAAGTCAATTTACCTTTTGAATCTTACAAGAGCACAGTACTCCGAGATTTGCGGATTCAATATCGCATTTCAGAGTTTAATGGCGTGCAGAGAAAATTATACAATAATCTACACCACAGAGAAAATATACAATGATCTGCACTAAAGAAAATATACAATAATATAAACCAGTCACGGATTGTCAAGAGCGCAAACCAAATATCAGACCACTAGCCCCTCCAGAAAATAGCAAGCTGAACATCTGGGATACCTTGTGCCCATTCGCACATTGTCGGATCACCTAAACGTCCAGCAAAAAACAAGCAAAGCGAAAGGCAATACGGCCAAAGAAACGTTTATCCGTGTACGGTCATATCTTAACATCTAGCAAAGGCAAACAGCAAGTCCTGGAAAATAGGAAAGTTTCATCCATGTATAGTCGGGTATCCAGAGCGACCATCAAATCACTATACCGCCTGGCAAAGGTAAGCAGCAAACCCCGGATACGTGTATAGTCGGGCACATGGAAAAAGCCTCAAATCACCACTGCCCAGCAAAGGTAAGCAGCAAACCACAAATACGTGTATAGTCGGAGACCTGGAAAAAGCATCAAATCACCCCGGCCCAGCTAAGGTAAGCAGCATACACCGGATATTTGTCTAGCCGGGTACACGGAAAAAGCATCAAATCACCACTGCCCAGCAAAGGTAAGCAGCAAACTTCCAAAAAAACGGGTATAAATCCGTGTATAACCAGGTACACAGAGCAAGCATCAAATAAATGTCAGCTCCAGCAAAAGCATAAAGCAGATTCCCTGAAAACGGGTAGCAAGTAACCAGACGTACACGGCTGAGCAGTCTGGCTGGTATACGGTTAGACCACGGTTGCTCTAGCAAAAGCGGGAAAAACAGGTCAAGTACCGACTCGTGTACGGATGAACTAGCTTAACCCTTGCCCGGGTGCGGCGGTGTTTGAACACCCTCCGGGTTTTTCCGAAGCTGTTGAAAAAGGACGCAAAATATTTTGGCGACTATCTACAAAATTTCAGATTCGAGTCATCTAAGGTCAGGTCACTCGGGCAGTTCAAGTAACCAGACCTCTAAAAAAATTGCAAGCAGCAGTAGCGGGAGCATATTAAATATATTGATCTGAGATTCCCAGCACAAGCATTGGTTCTAACTTACCCCGGTCGGAAGGTGGAGCCAAAACACGGTTCAACCCTGTCACCTTGCCATGGGCTAAATACTAAACTGAACCAGAAAGTGAAAAATAGTGTGGCGACCATCTCTTGCAGGCTAACTGACCCGTTCGCGTTTCTTAGCCATCTCCCAAAAGAGCCCAGATTGAAGAGGGTGCTCAAGCACACCATGGGGAAGGTCAATTTGCGGCACAACTGGGCGGGGGTTAACGTCTAGCAAAAATAGCACAGGAAACGGGCTCAGCATTCATGCGCATGTGATAGGGTACACATCACATCATCTTAACCCTCGCCCCACCGGGGGCCATCGATGGCCCCCCTAAGGTTTTTCCGGGATAGCAGAAAAATGACGAGCCGCAGCACTGCGGTTGAGGGCTCTGCCTCTCACTGCATCATTTCTACACCTTCCCTGAAATTTTTTACTCCGGGTCATCCAAGGTCAGGTCACCAGATGAGGTCAACCAAGGTCACCTCACTTCAACTTTAGAGCTCTGTAAGAGCTACATTTCAAAATCGATAAATTTGAACTTTCCTACACTTTATGGCCCTTCCAGGGTCTACAAGGTGTATATCGGGGATTTTTCGATTTCGTGCCCTGAGGTCAGGTCACGAGGTGACCTCTCCCATTGGAAAAGCATGGGGAAAAGCTGTCTTATGGTCTAAAAGTCACAAAAGCGATTGAAAATGCTCAGCTGGATCAGAAAAGCGTTCTTGGACACCTTTTTACGGATTCCAGGGGTCTTATTGGCCCTTTGACCTCTTCAAGGTCATGCAAGGTCACCTGGGGTTAAAAACAGTATTTTAACAATAACTTTTGACCTAATTAAGCTAGAGCGCTCAAACAAACACCATCGTGTTTCTCTCGTCACTGGCTTTCATTTCATTTACAGCAAGGTCACTTTCTGACCTTTCGTGACCTCAGGTCATCTTAGATCACGAGGTGACCTCTGGAGGTCAAACCACTGGCGGGAGGTCTTTACTTTTCACATAGCGGAAAAAGGACTGACAATTTTCTATCAAATGTACTTTACCAGACTTCAATAGCTCTAATGCCATCAGAGTTATGCCCAGTTTGCTTAAGCATTGCATATTTGAGTGAAAATAGCCGATTTTGACCTAATTTGACCTCTGGAGGTCAAACCATTGACCTGAGCACTAAAACATGCCAAGTAATTTCTTACTGAATTCACGCGAGCCTTCTATTGCACTTTGCAGATTTGCGCTAACGCCCATATTTTCGGAGTTAGAGGGAGGTCATCGATGGCCCCCTCGGTGGGGCAAAGGTGGCGCTGGACCCCCGGTGGGGCGCGGGTTAATATCTAGACAGAGCCGACAACACACACGGCAAACCGGTAAATATGCTGGCCGATACTAAGAATGTGGATGTAGATAGCCAGTTCTGCGTAGCACTGTTCACAAAGTGGGGTTGTCGTCCCGTCGAGCGTGCCAGCAGCACGCACGAGTCTGCCGCCACCCACCACCCGCGGCCCTGGTACGCAGCACCCGGCTCTGAAGCTCAGCCCAGCCGGCGCGTGTTAACTCAGACGGTTGAGAGTTCAACACTGCTGGCTGCATGGCCTGGTCCCGCGTCAGCCCAGCAGCTGGAAATGTCTCACGTGCGGACCGACCATGCGCTGGAACTGCTTTTTGTCGGGTATGAAGAGTCTATTTCAATGGTCTTGTAACGAAAAATATGACTCAACCATTACCACACTCACAGGATGCACCTTCGCCCAGTCGACTTATATCGTGTGGCAACATATTTCGTTTCAGCGACTTTTCATGCCAACAATAAATCATGAAATGTTAAGCAATCACAAGAAACATCCGGATTACCGAAACGGTCAGGTTCACACAACAATGCTTAAAAACACATCTGATGTTTCGTCGCATAAACAGGAAAAGACATCTCCTCACCTAGTAGTCACGCAGAGAAAAAACCTTGAATTTGTATTTGTTGTTTTATTATTGTCCAAGACTCAGCCTAGGCAAATTAGGGAAGGGGTAGTTTTGTATTTTTCATTCTATCAAAATTTAGATGTCCTTTAAAGGTTTGTTGTGTGAACCTGACGTTTTAGTAATCAAGATGTTTCTTCTGATTGCTGTACATTTCATGATTTGTTGTTGGTGTAATTCGTCGCTGAAACGAAAGATTTTGACATACGGAATAAGTCGGCTGGTCGAAGTCGTATCCTGTGAATGTGGTAATGGCTGAGCCATATTTTTTTATTCATGGCTTATTCAAACTAAATCTTTAGACCGGATGACATTATTGTGACAGAAACGCGTCGTCATAATTTGACCTTTGTTTTGCATATTACAAAATACATTTATTGTCATATTAATAATAAACATATTTTACTACTGGGTCATTTACGGCATTGTCCTAATATCTAGATAACTCCCGGTTAAAACTTATATCACGCCGTTGTCATATAAAACCACCAATTCGAAACACACTGCAAAAATTTGTCGGAACTATATCAGTTTAGACGTTTTTGGTGAGACCACTTGCCTAGGACCAGTGGTGGATCTAGCCGGTCGGTTTGAGAAGGGGAACCAAAATTGAAAAGCAAAAAATAGTAATAATAACTTCACACTGTGAAACACTGTGCTCCAATAATATGCTTTGACGGTATAATTTGGGATATTTGAGGGGAACAGCGAAAAACGCCTCAGGGTAAAACAGATGAGCTTAAGATACTTGTTGTAAGACCCAATATTTACACTGAGCTTAACTGGTTCTGTTTAAAGTTGAGGGTTGAAGCACCAAAATCTTGCTTATAAACTAGAAAGGAGTCGGGGCATAAAGATCGCTTTTGGGGGTGGGGGCAAAACCATGGTTTTGCCAGAAAATTTTCCGTTAGGGGGTAAATTCCTTTCCCCTCTGAATCAGCCACTGCCTAGACCCATGACCTGTTCTGACGTAAACTAGTCTTGACGTTTAGAAATGAACCTGCAAACATCAGAATGGTTAAAAATAAAGTACCATCAGAGGGAATGTTTTAAAGAAACTGACTACTCAATTACCGGCCTAGCAGCCTGCTCAAAGATTACATTTCCTTTATAAAGTATGACACGTTATCAGCCGAAAAATCTTCAGCTTTCCAGTATGCCGGCCACAAATTATTCCTGACCTCATCTCCCACACCGTTCGTAGTATTTCTGCCCGATGTGATGGCGCCATACAGGTAGCTGCCCGGAATGTCAGTCTTCAACCGGATCACAATACCAGGGCTATTGGTCCAGGTCTCGTCTTGGCTGATCCATGGCAGCACGGCGTCTATGAGGAGGCCTTCGCAGAAGTGTATACACTTGGTGATGTTGGAGGGCAAGTAATTGATCAGGGAAGCCGGCCGGGTCACCTCCCAGATGCCCTCTATTTTCTGATCTGTGGAGCCCAGCTTCGTGCCAACCACCCGGTAGAAGAAGGAGGGGGAAGCTGCTGCCGTAGGCCAACAGCTGGTCCCCCAGACCCAGGATCGAGTAGTCGTTAGTCAGAGTCGGCCTGTGTGGATTCCGCAGCAGGGAGCTGTTCTGTGTCCAGGAGGGAGAGACTGAGGATATCAGTAGCGTCCAGCCGCCTCCGCTGTTACGGTCGCAGTACACCGGGTGCTCTGGCAGCCACTTCAGGTGCCTAAAACCGGTCGGCTCGTCCGGGTACATCTGCTGCAGCTGGCGGCAGGTTGCGGGACACTGGAAGCCGTGCAGGCCGCCGACTTCTGGTCTGAAAGCCGGTGGATCTCTACGCCGCAAGCTGCATGTGTCGTTCGGACTGAACAGCTGGCACGTGCCATCGGCCAGCAGGTTGAAGCCTCCGCAGGCCCCACTGCTGCCGGAACAGGCGACAGCACATTGCAACACGCTCTTGGTCGACGTCGTATATACAGGCGAGGCGGAGACCATGATCTCAGCGTGTCTCAGCGAGTAAACGTCACCCGCTGCCGGAGAACTGCAAATCAGGAAGGATAGCAGCAGCACCTTCGGAAAGGACATGCCCAGCGACGGAATATATATGGTAAAGTTAAGGCCGTTTAGGAATTTGATTGAATTGGATATTTGAAGCTGGAGTTTCTTCATCTAAGGACTAAGTTTTTTTTGGAAAAGGAGCAGGTCAAAAGCACTTCACCGTGCGAGTAGCTCCAAGAATTGCTGCGCTCTGGTGTAACGCTCACAGTTTCTTCCCCAACCTTAGTTGGAAGACAGCTCCAGTAAAACCAGCAGACAATGGTTTACCTGAGCAGAGCCACAGAACCGCCCACGTCGGGGTTAAAGCCTAGAGAGCCAAAAACTGAAGGTTGAACCACTCGTTTGGTCGGCAGTCATGAACTGTTATCACCGGTTTCCATGGAATCTGCACTTTCGGGATCCGTGACTGGTTAGTCCCACCAGTGTTTGTTGCGCCAAAACAGAGTGGGTAACGAGGGCAAGTACGTTCCAGCTAGATCTATGTGTTTCCAGCTCGGTGATATGGATTCCCATGTGACCACCTTGTTGAGTACATGGACAGCCAGGGAGGTCATGTCACTATGCATACTTGATCACTGGCTGCACTACTTAGCACTAAGATTGCATCTTTATTTAGAGCTTCACGGAAAATCGCTTATATTGGAATTACAAATGTAACGTCATGCCAAGTTGCGAAGAAGAAGTCCACAAAATTAGAAACACACCTCTCGAGCACAGGGACAAGATTCGTGACCTTGACATTTGGTTAGATCCCAACTTAAATTTTTCAGAACATATCAACATCATCGCCAGCAAGGCAAACAAGATGTTGAATCTGTTAATACGATCTCTTCAGACTGGCTGAAGTGCGGGTAGGCTTAAAGAGGGACCGATTTTGCTAGCATATTTTGCCAACGTTTGATCAATTCTGGAACATGGATGCGCCATCTGGGGCGGAGCTCCAAGATGCCAGTTGGACGGATTAGAAAGGGTTCATCATAAAGTTTTATTTGGTTGGCATCCGACATTCGCCCATCTCGGCCATTTCAGTCATTGGCATGATCTCTTCAAACTCTTCAAAATGAGCAATCTCTCAAAGGAGACTTCAGTATGATATTTGCTGTGTACCCAAAATAATAAACGGAAACGTCGACTCCGCCTGCCTGCAGGGGCGTTTCCCACTCCAGGTGCCTCAGCAGCAAAACAGGGGAATGCAAAAACACTTCTGACATGCTTCCTTGCCTCGAGTGGAGGATCAAAAGGGGTTTATTTTGCAGGTCAGTGATTTCTTTCAACGATCATCTTGGAGCTTTCCCGAGGCAGACACGTACGTTTCAACGTTTAGCAGTTTTAGAAGCCAGGGTGAGAAAGTAAGCAATTAAAGATCATCAATTTTATGTTTTTATATGATTTTATGTCACTTGCTAAGATCTCTTAGTGTGCTGAAGTGTATTTAATGTGTTTTTATATGTTTCAGCTTCATAGTTTCGTGTATATTGCGTAAAAATAAGTTTTACATCACCGTTGCAAGCTTATTTTGCATTGTATTGTTGCACTGTTACATTGCAAATATTCATTGATGTACTGTTTTATTTATTGAATTCAGCTCTAATTAGGTTCCTGCATACCTCTTGCTGATCATCCTGAATAAATAAAGTGTATGAAATGACATGGAAATCATCCAACGTGGTATGGCGTGCCCGACAGTCCATGGGATTAATAACGGTGTAGCATGGAAGTCCACTGCATAGCTTTCCCTCCTGGGTAATTTATTTTTCATTTTGTACCTTATTTTATGTTACCTTGCAAAACTTTTGAACATTTTGTCATATACCGTTTGGATGTAGGAAAAGCCCAATACAACTGTATCTCTCTGAAATTAATAGTATTTCTTAAAGTCCTATGTGACACCCTGTTGAGCTGTTGTTCCCTACATGTGCCGTCCCGATCGACCCAAACCCTGAAAAGGAGCTCCGCCGCCGCGCCGCTGGCCCTGTCAATTAGGGGCTTCTGCGTCAAATGGCCGGGCCAAGCAACAAACACCTGCCCTGAATGAACTTAGAATTGTATCATATTCTTTGGAATAAAGAAAACAAGCTTTTGCTTGCGTTGGAAGCTTAATAATGCAGTGCTGTTTTAGGGTGGAATCCACTTGAAGCTGACTGAAAAGGTCATCTATAGAACTACAGTTTTATGTATGTTACTTGTATACAAGTAACATACATAAACATACATAAACATACATCTATACATCTATAGATGTGAAGCATTGTATTTCCGATTCAATGTTCCATTTGGATGTCCAATGCATATTTTTCCGGGCCCGTGGTTAAAGCCGAAGCAAATAAAGCCCCGCCCTTGTCTTGCTTTTGCACTTTCTCCACATTTCTATCTTCATGGAAGATTAGATTACGCTTTAACCCTCGCCCAGTGGTCGTGTTTGAACACCTCCCCTTCGGGCTTCTCCGGCGGCACGAAAAAAACGACGCGCGAAGCGCCACCGTACTTGGCACACATTATCCTCGACCAATTCCGCAACTTTCCTCAAAATTGTAAGGTTGGGTCATCTCAGGTCAGGTCACCAGTGCAGGTCGTGACCTCACCTCCAAAAAATGTTTAAGATGACATGAGTAAGAATTTGGTGAATCTATAGAATTGAAACCTCTACCGCATAATGGGCCCACCGGGTGCTAAAACATATATTCCGGGATTTTTTCATGTCGATGACCTAAGGTCAAGTACGGACCATGGCCTCTCCATTGGAAATAGATGGGAAAACATAAATTTGGCTATATTTGTGTAGATACAGCTGCCAATTCCTTCATCTTCTCCAAATCCTAGTATTCTGGGCCCCTTTCCAGGCATGTTGCGATTTTTGACCTGTAGCCTCTGAGAGGTCATCTGGGGCTACTTAAGCACTTTTCAGACTTAGGTCAATAACTGCATAACATGATGATGCAGCTATTGTTGCGTTGGGATTGCTATAGTAATTTTATTGATATGCATATTCACTATGCAAGGTTAAAAAGTGACCATCATCATCATGTTTGGGGATCAGGGGCGCACTGACATCGTAGGTCATACGTCGCCCATGGGCCGTATGACCTGAGTAACCTTCTCCTGCGTCCCAGTTCTCATCACTCTCTCCTACCTGTACGAGTCGTGATCAATCCTCTGAATGCGGAACTGCGGTGGGTAGTTCAAGCTCAGAATTGAAGCAGAAAGGAAATGGCGCGATTCCACCCACGTGTAAACTGTAGTAAAAACATACCTTCCTCCATCATAGAAACACACCCAAACAAAAATCAGAAGAATAAATACCTTCATCTAGGGTAGTTTAATCGATCAAGAACTTGTTTTAATCTATTGGCAGGATTGTTTCACCACAGGAGAGTGAAACTATTCTTGGGGCAGTTTGTGAGTTCCATAGAAATACTCTGAGGTGATACATTTACACCTTTGCATTTTCAGTAAGAATGGAACTGCACTGTGCTAAAATGAAATAGTGATTAACTTACCACATGCGTGTAATATTAGACCTTTCCTTCTAATATTAAGCTGGATGTCGGAATATATTTACCAAGAACTCTAAACAAATTCTTGATAATGGGGTAATTTTAGGAGCAGACAAATTGAAATTCTACGCTTGAGGTGTTGTTTTTTTCAGTGCATAACAATGAATTAAGAAATACACAGCGTGGTATTACCCGGTTAAGTCAGTGTTAAAATGGCAGGGTGAGACAGATAAAGAACAAACAAACAAGTCGATGGTAAGATGAGTCGCGGAGTTAGAGATACCAGCTGGTCACATTGACGTGACATGAGGTCAGGTCACTTTTTTACCCAGTATAGTCATATTATGCATCATTCCATTCGCCGTGACAAGAGGAAGCGAATGGTGCCACAAACATGATTCTAACTCAACTGTCAGACGCTAGAGCGAAAAAACTCTACACTCAAAATGTCACTTTCTTTAACCTGTCATGACCTCAATATTGACATGAGCCAAAGTGACTGATATAGTTTCTTCATGGATTTGCATGAGCTATCCACCAGCATTCGCGTTCTTTCGCTATCCCGCATAGGGGCCGAGTTCGAGGGGATGTTCAAACATCCCCCACCAGGGCGAAGCTGGCTCGGAGACCCACCGGGGGGGGGGCAAGTTAACCCTCGCCCCACCGGGGGCCATCGATGGCCCCCTAAGGTTTTTCCGGGATAGCAGAAAAACGACGAGGCGCAGCACCGCGGTTGAGGGCTCTACCTCTCACTGCATCATTTTTCCATCATCCCAGAAATTTTTTACTCCGGGTCATCCAAGGTCAGGTCACCAGATGAGGTCAACCAAGGTCACCTCACTTCAACTTCAGAGCTCTGTAAGAGCTACATTTCAAAGTCGATCAATTTGAAACTTCCTACACTTTATGGCCCTTCCAGGGTCTACAAGGTGTATATCCGGGATTTTTCGATTTCGTGCCCTGAGGTCAGGTCACGAGGCGACCTCTCCCATTGGAAAAGTATGGGGAAAACCTGTTTCATGATATAAAAGCCACAAAAATAATTGCAAATACTCAGACTGCTCAGAACAGCGTTTTTGGACACCCTTTCACGGATCCCAGAAGTCATATTTACCCTTTGACTTTTCCAAGGTCATCCAAGGTCACCAGAGTTCAAAAACAGTATTTTGATAATAACTTTTGACCTAATTAAGCTAGAGCGGTGAAACAAATGTAAGGATTACATTTGCGCCGGTAGGGAGATAACACATTTTTATCGGTGGGGAAGCCAGTTTCTACTCCCAGAGAATCCTTCCATACTTCATTCCATTTTCACGATAGCAACAGATCAAACCATTTCGACAACTTCCTGAAATAATTATTCATGGCCTGAACGATATCAAGAAACTATTTCACAATCTAACCAAGAAGAGCTTGAACCAAAAAATTTAAATTATCACACGTTAGAATTGGTACAACAAGCGGAGACCAGAAAGTGTTACGAGACGACCGCCTCTGTTTCGCCAGCATCCCAAGCCGCGCGGCGCGGATACAAATCCCGGCCCCCAAGATTAAGCAGCAGTCACCGCAGGCCAGGCCCGACCAGCCTGGTACGACCCAAGATTCACTTCGACGTCAGGGCCGCGTGGAAGCCGCGACGCCTCACCCATCCCTGCGGCGATAAAAGGGGATGGAGGGGTAAGAAGAAATGGTAGAACAATTGACTACCAGGACCTCTTTCCGGTGAACGAGCCAGAGTGCGCCCAGCCCAACAATGGAGGGGATGAACAAAAATGACCAGGCATGCCGCACCAGCAATCTTCAAGGCTACGGACAGGGCCAACTCCGCCCCCAGGGCAGTTCAGCATGGCAAGCTCACGGTCAACCCTGGCCTAAGGCAAATGTCTTTAGCGCCACGTCGGCGACAAATGCGCCATATAGGCATGTCTGGCTTCCCCCCCCCTCTCCGTCACACAATCCAGCCTTGAGGGGAGGGGAGGGGCGTGAAGCTTCGAGAAGGAGGACTGGTTACAATGGCCAGGGCCTCCGGCAGAAATCCGAAGTCCTGCCCTCAAGAGGTGACGTCACCTGGGTTTTGCCGAGAGATGACGTCACACATGAGAAGGCGTCAGACCAAGCCTGAGGCGGTCACCGCAGAAAAATATATAAGAGAAGAGCTCTGTCTCAGCGCTCTCTCTCAACTCGCCCTCCCTCCAGTCCGGAACTTGTCAACGCTGCTCTCCCCAGTGCCAACGGGCGCTAGCGTCTCTCCCTTTGCCGCAACTCTTCACCGGCGCAGCTCGCTTTCTCGGCGCACCTCTCTTCTGTCAGCTATCCTGCCGACTGCAATGTTTCGCCATCAACATCAGCCAAGCACGGGCCTCAACTATAGCATCCATCCTCTCACTCAGGTCGGTCTTGGTTATCTGGAAAGGGTTTCGGCTTCAATCTCCCCCGGCTGCTTTCACGAACCAAAAATGTGTTATTTCCAAAATGGACCTAGAATGAAGCTCGTAATGGACGGCGGGACGCTGCCGGTTTATTAGATATGTGAGGCACGGGGGGTGTTAGTTTTGTAGGTAGGTTGGGAATATGTATTTGTTTTGGTGCTGTATTAACCCGCGCCCCACCGGGGGTCCGGCGCCACCTTCGCCCCACCGGGGGGCCATCGATGGCCCCCCCTCTAACTCCGAAAATATGGGCGTTAGCGCAAATCTGCAAAGTGCAATAGAAAGCTCGCGTGAATTCAGTAAGAAATTACTTCGCATGTTTTAGTGCTCAGGTCAATGGTTTGACCTCCAGAGGTCAAATTAGGTCAAGATCAGCTATTTTCACTCAAATATGCAATGATTAAGCAAACTGGGCATAACTCTTATGTCATTAGAGCTATTGAGGCCTGGTAAAGTACATTTGATAGCAAATTGCCAGTACTTTTTCCGCTATGTGGAACGTAAAGACCTCCCGCCAGTGGTTTGACCGCCAGAGGTCACCTCATGACCTAATATGACCTGAGGTCACGAAAGGTCAAAAAGTGACCTTGCCGTATATCAAATGAAAGCCAGTGACAAGACAAACAACGATGGTGTTTGTTTCACCGCTCTAGCTCAATTAGGTCAAAAGTTATTGCCAAAATACTGTTTGTGACCTCTGGTGACCTTGGATGACCTTGGAAAAGTCAAAGGGCAAATATGACCCCTGGGATCCGTGAATGGGTGTCCAAAAACGCTGTTCTGAGCAGTCTGAGTATTTGCAATCATTTTTGTGGCTTTTATATCATGAAATAGCTTTTCCCCATGCTTTTCCAATGGGAGAGGTCGCCTCGTGACCTGACCTCAGGGCACGAAATCGAAAAATCCCGGATATACACCTTGTAGACCCTGGAGGGGTCATGAAGTGTAGGAAGTTTCAAATCGATCGACTTTGAAATGTAGCTCTTACAGAGCTCTAAAGGTGAAGTGAGGTGACCTTGGTTGACCTCGTCTGGTGACCTGACCTTGGGTGACCCGGGGTAAAAAATTTCAGGGATGATGGGAAAATGATGCAGTGAGAGGTAGAGCCCTCAACCGCGGTGCTGCGCCTCGTCGTTTTTCTGCTATCCCGGAAAAACCTTAGGGGGGCCATCGATGGCCCCCTTCGGTGGGGCGAGGGTTAATATTCTTTGTTGTCAATTGTTGAAATTCACAGATGGTATGTAAAATTAAATTTCAGCCTATATCGTTCACTAATAAATGGGGGGGGTGTATCAATAACAATCGAAAGCGTAACATTTTGATTTTGACATCGCGAGGAGGTAATCATGAGGGTAAATGCTAGGCGTGTCGTTTCCCGGCTGGGAAATCCGGAGGCCGCATTTTCAGCGTGTGGGTATTATCGTAGCTTTGTAGATGAAAATAAATTCAAAGCGTGACCATAGGATTTGGCTGCTATAGAGGTGAGAGAAAAACGGTACAAATATTCCACCATTCAACGGAACGTATTCGTGCTTTCTTCATCTTGTGTTACTGACACCATCACGGCGACGCTCGCCGCCGCGTCCCGGACGGCCATAAAAATTCCGGAGACGATGGCCGGTCGGAGAACTGCATGTTCATCACAATGAACACTTTTTTATTTATTTCGCAGAAAAGGTGCGGAAGTAGGCTTGAAAATATCCAACTTATTAAGCGTTATTGCCAATACACTTGTATCCGGCAGCGATGGAATATTTGTGAGTCCGCGACAGTATGTGTGCAGGGGTGAGCGAATGTTTTTATTGCCGACCCTGGCCCTGACTCAAGTTTACTGTGCCAGTGGCACAGCTCCCGAGAATAGTGGAGGGACCGACCATAGCATTGTTTTGTTTCAGTAACGGGTACGATTTAGATTTTTCTCGTGACAATGAAAAAGGGGAGAAGGATACATTTATCCTTGTATCAAAGCCCGATTCGCAGTAATTTCCACGGCTGAAAGAATTCTGATATAACCAGTCAGTCTAATCTGATACTACTCAACGCCCTGGTCTAAGGAATTATCATCGATTGATACCTGTGAACCACCTGGGCATTGGATGGTAGCTTAACCAGCTACTGGAAGGTGTCTGTCCTTTTCCCCGGCTGAAAGAATTCTGATTTAATCAGTCAGTCTAATCTGATGCTACTCAACGCCATGGTCTAAGAAATTATCATCGATTGATACCTGTGAACCACCTGGGCATTGGATGGTAGCTTAACCAGCTACTGGAAGGTGTCTGTCCTTTTCCCCGGCTGAAAGAATTCTGATTTAACCAGTCAGTCTAATCTGATGCTGCTCAACGCCTTGGTCTAAGGAATTATCATCGATTGATACCTGTGAACCACCTGGGCATTGGATGGTAGCTTAACCAGCTACTGGAAGGTGTCTGTCCTTTCCCCGGCTGAAAGAATTCTGATTTAACCAGTCAGTCTACTCTGATGCTATTCAACGCCTTGGTCTATGAAATTACCATATACCAGTCAGTCTAATCTGATGCTACTCAACGCCCTGGTCTATGAAATTACCATTGATTGATACCTGTCAACCACCTGGGCATTGGATGGTAGCTTAACCAGCTACTGGAAGGTGTCTGTCCTTTCCCCCCGGCTGAATGAATTCTGATTTAACCAGTCAGTCTAATCTGATGCTACCATTGATTGATACCTGTGAACCACCTGGGCATTGGATGGTAGCTTAACCAGCTACTGGAAGGTGTCTGTCCTTTTCCCCGGCTGAAAGAATTCTGATTTAACCAGTCAGTCTAATCTGATGCTACTCAACGCCCTGGTCTATGAAATTATCATCGATTGATACCTGTGAACCACCTGGACATTGGATGGTAGCTTAACCAGCTACTGGAAGGTGTCTGTCCTTTTCCCCCGGCTGAAAGAATTCTGATTTAACCAGTCAGTCTAATCTGATGCTACTCAACGCCCTGGTCTATGAAATTATCATCGATTGATACCTGTGAACCACCTGGGCATTGGATGGTAGCTTAACCAGCTACTGGAAGGTGTCTGTCCTTTTCCCCCGGCTGAAAGAATTCTGATTTAACCAGTCAGTCTAATCTGATGCTACTCAACGCCCTGGTCTATGAAATTATCATCGATTGATACCTGTGAACCACCTGGGCATTGGATGGTAGCTTAACCAGCTACTGGAAGGTGTCTGTCCTTTTCCCCGGCTGAAAGAATTCTGATTTAACCAGTCAGTCTAATCTGATGCTGCTCAACGCCTTGGTCTAAGGAATTATCATCGATTGATACCTGTGAACCACCTGGGCATTGGATGGTAGCTTAACCAGCTACTGGAAGGTGTCTGTCCTTTCCCCGGCTGAAAGAATTCTGTTTTAACCAGTCAGTCTACTCTGATGCTATTCAACGCCTTGGTCTATGAAATTACCATATACCAGTCAGTCTAATCTGATGCTACTCAACGCCCTGGTCTATGAAATTACCATTGATTGATACCTGTCAACCACCTGGGCATTGGATGGTAGCTTAACCAGCTACTGGAAGGTGTCTGTCCTTTCCCCCGGCTGAATGAATTCTGATTTAACCAGTCAGTCTAATCTGATGCTACCATTGATTGATACCTGTGAACCACCTGGGCATTGGATGGTAGCTTAACCAGCTACTGGAAGGTGTCTGTCCTTTTCCCCGGCTGAAAGAATTCTGATTTAACCAGTCAGTCTAATCTGATGCTACTCAACGCCCTGGTCTATGAAATTACCATTGATTGATACCTGTCAACCACCTGGGCATTGGATGGTAGCTTAACCAGCTACTGGAAGGTGTCTGTCCTTTCCCCCCGGCTGAATGAATTCTGATTTAACCAGTCAGTCTAATCTGATGCTACTCAACGCCCTGGTCTATGAAATTATCATCGATTGATACCTGTGAACCACCTGGGCATTGGATGGTAGCTTAACCAGCTACTGGAAGGTGTCTGTCCTTTTCCCCGGCTGAAAGAATTCTGATTTAACCAGTAAACGGCGCCGCCAACCATTGGTCTAGCTATTCCTTCATCATTTTTACATCTTCCTGAAAATTTTGGCTCAAGGTCATATCAGGTCAGGTCACAGTCAGGTGAAGTGACTCACCTCAAAAATACTAGGACGGCATAATAAAAGAAGGTTAATCAATCAAGTTGAAACTCAACCACTCTTGGGCCAAGGAGCTAAACATTTGTTCCGGGATTTTGATATGGTGACCTAAGGTCAGTCAATGACTCCATTGACAATACATGGAAATCACGAAATGAGCTTTCTCAGTAAGTATGGATGGATCAACTTCAAACATCGGTTGCGACTTGTTCTGGCCCATTTCTGAAGCTGATATCCCAAGTTTGACTTGTGACCTTTAAAAGTCACCTAGGTCTAATAAGCATTTCTTGGTGTTTTCTATAAATTTGAATAAACTAAAAGAGCTTTTATTTGTCACCAAAGTGTTTGTATATACTGGAAGTCAAATGATATACATCATGACTATACCAGGTCAAGTTGGGTCAGACCGTTGACCCGGGTCAGGTCAAATTCTTAAATTTGACCTGGCATAAATATCATATATCATTCGATTCGTATTGACAGAGATTGCAATGGTGCATAAACTATGGCTGTATCTGTTTGGTTGGAAGATATTAGCAAAGTAAACGCCCTTCAGGTGCTATGGACATTCCCAAATATGCCCAATTGTATGACCTGTAGCTCCCTAGGCTTTGACCTGACACGAAAATGAAGCCACTGTAATGAAAGCCATCTCAAGAGCTTTCGAATGGTGTTAGAAAAATGTTTCTAGCTATCATAGTTTCTGAGATATAGGAGGTTTTCTTAGTATACCTCATATTAGCGATTTTGACCTATTTTGACCTCTGGTGACCTTGATATTGACCTGACAAGAAAATACCAATTTTTATATCATTTAAGAGCTTCATTGGTTTTCTTTAGTGAGATCGTGGGGGTCTTTAGCACCAGGGAAGGTGGCTGTCCCTGCCACCGGCGAAAGAATTCTGATTTAACCAGTCAGTCTAATCTGATGCTACTCAACGCCCTGGTCTATGAAATTATCATCGATTGATACCTGTGAACCACCTGGACATTGGATGGTAGCTTAACCAGCTACTGGAAGGTGTCTGTCCTTTTCCCCCGGCTGAAAGAATTCTGATTTAACCAGTCAGTCTAATCTGATGCTACTCAACGCCCTGGTCTATGAAATTATCATCGATTGATACCTGTGAACCACCTGGGCATTGGATGGTAGCTTAACCAGCTACTGGAAGGTGTCTGTCCTTTTCCCCCGGCTGAAAGAATTCTGATTTAACCAGTCAGTCTAATCTGATGCTACTCAACGCCCTGGTCTATGAAATTATCATCGATTGATACCTGTGAACCACCTGGGCATTGGATGGTAGCTTAACCAGCTACTGGAAGGTGTCTGTCCTTTTCCCCGGCTGAAAGAATTCTGATTTAACCAGTCAGTCTAATCTGATGCTACTCAACGCCTTGGTCTATGAAATTACCATTGATTGATACCTGTGAACCACCTGGGCATTGGATGGTAGCTTAACCAGCTACTGGAAGGTGTCTGTCCTTTTCCCCGGCTGAAAGAATTCTGATTTGACCAGTCAGCCTAATCTGATGCTACTCAACGCCCTGGTCTATGAAATTACCATTGATTGATACCTGTGAACCACCTGGGCATTGGATGGTAGCTTAACCAGCTACTGGAAGGTGTCTGTCCTTTTCCCCGGCTGAAAGAATTCTGATTTAATCAGTCAGTCTAATCTGATGCTACCATTGATTGATACCTGTGAACCACCTGGGCATTGGATGGTAGCTTAACCAGCTACTGGAAGGTGTCTGTCCTTTTCCCCGGCTGAAAGAATTCTGATTTAATCAGTCAGTCTAATCTGATGCTACTCAACGCCATGGTCTATGAAATTATCATCGATTGATACCTGTGAACCACCTGGGCATTGGATGGTAGCTTAACCAGCTACTGGAAGGTGTCTGTCCTTTTCCCCGGCTGAAAGAATTCTGATTTAACCAGTCAGTCTAATCTGATGCTGCTCAACGCCTTGGTCTAAGGAATTATCATCGATTGATACCTGTGAACCACCTGGGCATTGGATGGTAGCTTAACCAGCTACTGGAAGGTGTCTGTCCTTTCCCCGGCTGAAAGAATTCTGATTTAACCAGTCAGTCTACTCTGATGCTATTCAACGCCTTGGTCTATGAAATTACCATATACCAGTCAGTCTAATCTGATGCTACTCAACGCCCTGGTCTATGAAATTACCATTGATTGATACCTGTCAACCACCTGGGCATTGGATGGTAGCTTAACCAGCTACTGGAAGGTGTCTGTCCTTTCCCCCGGCTGAATGAATTCTGATTTAACCAGTCAGTCTAATCTGATGCTACCATTGATTGATACCTGTGAACCACCTGGGCATTGGATGGTAGCTTAACCAGCTACTGGAAGGTGTCTGTCCTTTTCCCCGGCTGAAAGAATTCTGATTTAACCAGTCAGTCTAATCTGATGCTACTCAACGCCCTGGTCTATGAAATTACCATTGATTGATACCTGTCAACCACCTGGGCATTGGATGGTAGCTTAACCAGCTACTGGAAGGTGTCTGTCCTTTCCCCCCGGCTGAATGAATTCTGATTTAACCAGTCAGTCTAATCTGATGCTACTCAACGCCCTGGTCTATGAAATTATCATCGATTGATACCTGTGAACCACCTGGGCATTGGATGGTAGCTTAACCAGCTACTGGAAGGTGTCTGTCCTTTTCCCCGGCTGAAAGAATTCTGATTTAACCAGTCAGTCTAATCTGATGCTACTCAACGCCCTGGTCTATGAAATTATCATCGATTGATACCTGTGAACCACCTGGACATTGGATGGTAGCTTAACCAGCTACTGGAAGGTGTCTGTCCTTTTCCCCCGGCTGAAAGAATTCTGATTTAACCAGTCAGTCTAATCTGATGCTACTCAACGCCCTGGTCTATGAAATTATCATCGATTGATACCTGTGAACCACCTGGGCATTGGATGGTAGCTTAACCAGCTACTGGAAGGTGTCTGTCCTTTTCCCCGGCTGAAAGAATTCTGATTTAACCAGTCAGTCTAATCTGATGCTACTCAACGCCTTGGTCTATGAAATTACCATTGATTGATACCTGTGAACCACCTGGGCATTGGATGGTAGCTTAACCAGCTACTGGAAGGTGTCTGTCCTTTTCCCCGGCTGAAAGAATTCTGATTTAACCAGTCAGCCTAATCTGATGCTACTCAACGCCCTGGTCTATGAAATTACCATTGATTGATACCTGTGAACCACCTGGGCATTGGATGGTAGCTTAACCAGCTACTGGAAGGTGTCTGTCCTTTTCCCCGGCTGAAAGAATTCTGATTTAATCAGTCAGTCTAATCTGATGCTACCATTGATTGATACCTGTGAACCACCTGGGCATTGGATGGTAGCTTAACCAGCTACTGGAAGGTGTCTGTCCTTTTCCCCGGCTGAAAGAATTCTGATTTAATCAGTCAGTCTAATCTGATGCTACTCAACGCCTTGGTCTATGAAATTATCATCGATTGATACCTGTGAACCACCTGGGCATTGGATGGTAGCTTAACCAGCTACTGGAAGGTGTCTGTCCTTTTCCCCGGCTGAAAGAATTCTGATTTAACCAGTCAGTCTAATCTGATGCTGCTCAACGCCTTGGTCTATGGAATTACCATTGATTGATACCTGTGAACCACCTGGGCATTGGATGGTAGCTTAACCAGCTACTGGAAGGTGTCTGTCCTTTCCCCGGCTGAAAGAATTCTGATTTAACCAGTCAGTCTAATCTGATGCTACTCAACGCCTTGGTCTATGGAATTACCATTGATTGATACCTGTGAACCACCTGGGCATTGGATGGTAGCTTAACCAGCTACTGGAAAGTGTCTGTCCTTTTCCCCCGGCTGAAAGAATTCTGATTTAACCAGTCAGTCTAATCTGATGCTACTCAACGCCCTGGTCTATGAAATTATCATCGATTGATACCTGTGAACCACCTGGGCATTGGATGGTAGCTTAACCAGCTACTGGAAGGTGTCTGTCCTTTTCCCCGGCTGAAAGAATTCTGATTTAACCAGTCAGTCTAATCTGATGCTACTCAACGCCTTGGTCTATGAAATTACCATTGATTGATACCTGTGAACCACCTGGGCATTGGATGGTAGCTTAACCAGCTACTGGAAGGTGTCTGTCCTTTTCCCCGGCTGAAAGAATTCTGATTTAACCAGTCAGCCTAATCTGATGCTACTCAACGCCCTGGTCTATGAAATTACCATTGATTGATACCTGTGAACCACCTGGGCATTGGATGGTAGCTTAACCAGCTACTGGAAGGTGTCTGTCCTTTTCCCCGGCTGAAAGAATTCTGATTTAATCAGTCAGTCTAATCTGATGCTACTCAACGCCCTGGTCTATGAAATTATCATCGATTGATACCTGTGAACCACCTGGGCATTGGATGGTAGCTTAACCAGCTACTGGAAGGTGTCTGTCCTTTTCCCCGGCTGAAAGAATTCTGATTTAACCAGTCAGTCTAATCTGATGCTACTCAACGCCTTGGTCTATGAAATTACCATTGATTGATACCTGTGAACCACCTGGGCATTGGATGGTAGCTTAACCAGCTACTGGAAGGTGTCTGTCCTTTTCCCCGGCTGAAAGAATTCTGATTTAACCAGTCAGCCTAATCTGATGCTACTCAACGCCCTGGTCTATGAAATTACCATTGATTGATACCTGTGAACCACCTGGGCATTGGATGGTAGCTTAACCAGCTACTGGAAGGTGTCTGTCCTTTTCCCCGGCTGAAAGAATTCTGATTTAATCAGTCAGTCTAATCTGATGCTACTCAACGCCCTGGTCTATGAAATTATCATCGATTGATACCTGTGAACCACCTGGGCATTGGATGGTAGCTTAACCAGCTACTGGAAGGTGTCTGTCCTTTTCCCCGGCTGAAAGAATTCTGATTTAACCAGTCAGTCTAATCTGATGCTACTCAACGCCCTGGTCTATGAAATTACCATTGATTGATACCTGTGAACCACCTGGGCATTGGATGGTAGCTTAACCAGCTACTGGAAGGTGTCTGTCCTTTTCCCCGGCTGAAAGAATTCTGATTTAACCAGTCAGCCTAATCTGATGCTACTCAACGCCCTGGTCTATGAAATTACCATTGATTGATACCTGTGAACCACCTGGGCATTGGATGGTAGCTTAACCAGCTACTGGAAGGTGTCTGTCCTTTTCCCCGGCTGAAAGAATTCTGATTTAATCAGTCAGTCTAATCTGATGCTACCATTGATTGATACCTGTGAACCACCTGGGCATTGGATGGTAGCTTAACCAGCTACTGGAAGGTGTCTGTCCTTTTCCCCGGCTGAAAGAATTCTGATTTAACCTGTCAGTCTAATCTGATGCTACTCAACGCCCTGGTCTATGAAATTATCATCGATTGATACCTGTGAACCACCTGGGCATTGGATGGTAGCTTAACCAGCTACTGGAAGGTGTCTGTCCTTTTCCCCGGCTGAAAGAATTCTGATTTAACCAGTCAGTCTAATCTGATGCTGCTCAACGCCTTGGTCTTTGGAATTACCATTGATTGATACCTGTGAACCACCTGGACATTGGATGGTAGCTTAACCAGCTACTGGAAGGTGTCTGTCCTTTTCCCCCGGCTGAAAGAATTCTGATTTAACCAGTCAGTCTAATCTGATGCTACTCAACGCCCTGGTCTATGAAATTATCATCGATTGATACCTGTGAACCACCTGGGCATTGGATGGTAGCTTAACCAGCTACTGGAAGGTGTCTGTCCTTTTCCCCGGCTGAAAGAATTCTGATTTAACCAGTCAGTCTAATCTGATGCTGCTCAACGCCTTGGTCTATGGAATTACCATTGATTGATACCTGTGAACCACCTGGGCATTGGATGGTAGCTTAACCAGCTACTGGAAGGTGTCTATCCTTTTCCCGGCTGAAAGAATCTATTTATCAGTCAGTCTAATATACCATTGATTGATACCAACCACCTGGGCATTGGATGGTAGCTTAACCAGCTACTGGAAGGTGTCTGTCCTTTCCCCGGCTGAAAGAATTCTGATTTAACCAGTCAGTCTAATCTGATGCTACTCAACGCCTTGGTCTATGGAATTACCATTGATTGATACCTGTGAACCACCTGGGCATTGGATGGTAGCTTAACCAGCTACTGGAAAGTGTCTGTCCTTTCCCCGGCTGAAAGAATTCTGATTTAACCAGTCAGTCTAATCTGATGCTATTCAACGCCTTGGTCTATGAAATAATAAAAGGAGAGTAATGAAGAGGTGAGATTATGAGTAATGAGATGACATAGAGGCCGGGCATGAGGAACTGAGATTAAGAGGAACTTGGAGGCCCAGAAGAGGAATAGAGGAATATAAGAGGATTTCGAAGTTGAGAAAGGAATTACAGGGGAATATGATAGCATATGGACTTTGGGGGCCCAGAGGCGAGGATATGAGGAAATGAGATTAGTGATATTAAGGTGGCATAGGGCCAGGTGATGAGGAGGCCAGAATAAGGGGGATTTGGAGGCCTAGAAGAGGAATAAGGGAACATTGGATGATTTGAAGGTGCGAGAGGAAATGCAAAGGTATTTGGGGGCCCGGAGGCGAGGATATGAGGAAGCGAGATAAAGAATATTAAGGTGATATAGGGCCGGACCAGGAGGAGGTTGGAATAAGGGGAATTTGGAGGCCTAGCAGTGGAATATGGGAACATTAGAGGATTTCGAAGGTGCGAATGGAAATACAAAGAGATACAAGGGTATTAAGGATTTGAGGGCCTAGAGGCGAGGATACGAGGTTTAAGCTCGGGAGCAATTTGAGGATGGGAGGATCGGAGACGTTGACCCGGGTAGCACGTTCACGAGTACGGCAAAGTGTAAGGCAGCATAGAAACCTACAATTTTGTCAGACCGGTCTAGAGTGACGACGGGAGCGTGGGGAAAGTCTGTTATCCAAGTTTTCCCGGACTTTTGGAAATCAGTATTAGTACTCAAGTCTGGTTGATGTTGTAAGTCCGACGGGTAGGCGTCGTCAACCGATAGGGTGAACAGAGCATTGGCACGTGGATTGCATCGATAGCCTAAGATACAATTACATTGAACGCTTAGATGATGTCGAGGGGAAAAATTGGGGCTTTCACAGTTTCGAAAACGGGGAGAATGGCACGAAGAGTGAATGAAGCAATTGGGAGCATGAATGGATGCATGAATGAAATAGGTTTAAGGCTCGACAGGGCTGGTGAAAGAGCCGAATCTAAGCGATCATGTTGCAGAATAGATGATATAAATGTTCATCCAGTTAACGTTTGAGATGGGACGATTGAGCAAAACTCAAGGGTGTAAACGACGGTATTTTCATCATTACCTCGTAACTGATACAGGAGTAATCTTGATTAAGAAGTAACAACGGGGTCGTGAGAGTTAAGACGATCGTGGTACCGCTCCTATGCGGGAAAGCCTGCCAGTCAAAGTAGGTTCAGAACACAAATAAGCGCAGCTAATAACCCACTGATTTGAGACAGGTTAACCCGGAGGGCAAGGTCAACCCCAAAGCCTATAAGGTGACTCAAGCAGCCGGGAGGGTTGGGTCGTTGTAAACCGAATCCAGCCCTTGGACTTGTCGAGTGCGGATTTGGACAGTTGCAGCTTGTGTGTCTGAGCTTACGAAAGCGGTGCAATACCTTCTTGTTGCCTCTCACACTATAAATATTTTTGTGTGTTGCGCCCGCAACATGGGCGACCGGCGGAGACGTGTGCACACCACCATCAGCGGGACGCGGCACTGCGTATCGCCCGAACGGCGCGCGCCATCGGCGCGAATCGTCGCCGACCGATGCCGGACGGCCAGCCGACCGTTGCGCGCACCCGACCGCCGCCGCCACGGTCGCCCAGCGGCGCTCCCCGTCACACAAACACCATCGTGTTTGTCTTGTCACTGGCTTTCAGTTGACATACGGCAAGGTCACTTTGTGACCTTTCATGATCTCAGGTCATATTGGGTCAGGAGGTGACCTCTGGAGGTCAAACCACTGGCGGAAGGTCTTTACGTTTCACATAGCAGAAAAAGTCTGGCAATTTCCTATCAAATGAACTTGATCAGGCCTCAATAGCTCTAATGGCATAAGAGTTATGACCAGTTTTCTTAATCATTGCATATTTGAGTGAAAATAGCCGATCTTGCCCTAATTTGACCTCTGGAGGTCAAACCATTGACCTGAGCACTAAAACATGCAAGTAATTTCTTACTGAATTCACGCGAGCCTTCTATTGCACTTTGCAGATTTGTGCTAACGCCCATATTTTCGGAGTTAGAGGGGGGCCATCGATGGCCCCCGGTGGGGCGAAGGTGGCGCCGGACCCCCGGTGGGGCGCGGGTTAAAGCGGTTTTAAAACACGTTTAGCACTACTAAACCACTGAAGAAAATGATTAAAGCAAAGGTCACAAGGTCATGAGGTCAAAACCTGACCTGAGGTCAATGTTATTTGTGTATAATATAGCCCGTTGAATCTTCTATCAATTCGTATTAATTTTAGTTTCGATCAGGCACTTTTAAGATACAAAATTATTTCCGCTTCAATGTTTGCATTAACCACGAAATTTTGATGACCTTTATCTGGTGACCTGTTTGACCTTGGGACCTGAAAATGGGCCCAACTTTTAATTTTGTATAGGGGACCTTGGGTACACAATTTGGTTGAAATTTAAGGGGTTGTGGTGAACTCGCCTGGGCGACTCGTCCTGGAAGACCCATATAATTGGAATTGATGTCAATGGATCCCACCTGTTGACCCGACCTGATAGGATCTTAAATTAAGACTTTCAGGAAAATGCGAACAAGATCTGTAAACAGTTATAACAAGTATGGTGGCACTGCCGTTTTCGGCCACTTTGGAAAAACCTAAGGGGGTAAAAATGACCCCCAGCAGGGCAAGGGTTATATTTCTAGTGCCTGCTGTCTATACATGATATGTCTGAATATCAGGTGGTAGTCATCTAATGTATTCCTGACGTTTACTAGTCCTGGACGAGTGGGATGGTCAGATCAGTGCAGACAGTTTCATCCTGGGCCAGCTATTTTCCAGGCCCACGCTGTCTTGCTCGGTGGCTTTCCTATCATTCAAAGCTTAACTCGGGATACAGCACACGGTGGCTAGGGAAATTCGCATCAACATTCTGAGTCGAGTAGTTTCTGCACAGGAAAATATATAGTTTGCTGATATGAGTCACGGTATTGTGGTAGATCCCGAATATATGTATGCATTCACTGTAGACATCGCCTCCTGCAGAGATCTGGGTCCTTGGGCGCAACATGAGCTTAGCTGACGGCGAACCCATCAACGCACTTTACACTGACAGCGTAGATACGGATAAAAATATATAGGGCAGAGCGTAGGCGCTCGCTGCACCCCAGCGATCTACTTTTGCCGACTGTTATCCAATTTAAGCACTTAACCCTAACCCCACCGGGGTCATCGATGGCCCCCTAAGGTTTTTTCAAGATAGCAGAAAAACGACGTGACGCAGCACCGCGGTTGAGTGCTCTATCTCTCACCTCATCATTTTCCCACCATCCCTTAAAATGTTTACTCCGGGTCACCCAAGGTCAGGTCACCATGCGAGGTCAACCAAGGTCACCTCACTTCAAATTTGAAGCTCTATAAGAGCTACATTTCTTAGTCGATCGAGTTGAAACTTGCTACATTCTATGAACCCTCCAGGATCTACAACGTGTATATTTGGGATTTTTGATTTCGTGACCTAAGGTCAGTTCACGAGGCGACCTCTCCCATTGGAAAAGTATGGGGAAAAGCTGTCTTATGATCTAAAAGTCACAAAAATGATTGAAAATACTCAGACTGCTTAGAACAGCGTTTTTGGACACCTTTCCACAGATCCCAGGGGTCATATTTTCCCTTTGACTTTTCCCATGTCATCCAAGGTCACCAGGGGTCAAAAACAATATTTTGACAATAACTTTTGACCTAATTAAGCTAGAGAGCTGAAAAAATCACTATCGAGTATGTCTCGTCACTGGCTTTCATTTGATATACGGCAAGGTCACTTTCTGACCTTTCGTTACCTTAGGTCATATTAGGTCACGAGGAGACCTCTGGAGGTCAAACCACTGGCGGGATGTCGTACGTTACGTTCCACATAGCGGAAAAAGAACTGGCAATTTCCTATCAAATTTACTTTTCCAGATCTCAATAGCTCTAATGGCATAAGAGTTATGCCCAGTTTTCTTAAGCATTGCATATTTGAGTGAAAATAGCCTATCGTGACCTTGCTTGACCTCTTGAGGTCAAACCATAAACCTGAGTGCTTAAACATGTTAGGTAATTTTTTACTTAATTCACGCGAGCTTTCTAATGCACTTTGCAGATTTGCGCTAACCTCCATATTTTCGGAGTTAGAGGGGGGCCATCGATGCCCCCGGTGGGGCGAAGGTGGCGCCGGACCGCGGTGGGGCGCAGGTTAAAAGGCACGTCACCCTCTAGAGAAAACCGTTGCGAGATTAAAAAGTGATGCTCGTCGAATCTAGAGAGAAGCTACGCTTCCAGGGGCCCTGCTCCTGAACAATGAGGGGTCTCTGATTAGCTGCAGTTTTAATACCCCGATTATAGCAGTTACAGCCCACGAGGCATACTTCCAGCTGCTGGGTTTCCGCACTAAATCACTGGCGGCACGCTTTCCGGGAACTGGGGTACAAACCGGTTTTACCGGAAGTGTAGAACCACTTCAAATCACATAGGAATTGCTCTTCCCATAAAAATATGTTCCAGGCTTTCACAAACAATTTCACATCTAGATCAGATTGAATAAAACCGTGATTTGAGGTAACACCGTGATACACAGGATAAATCAACGGATAAATCAAAGTACAGTTAACGAATTGTTGACGCTTATGTCAGCTTTACCCATGTCGTCAGCTATCCTGGTGCTCCATCATAGGAACAGTCCCCATCTCACGTGCAAATATTGCGGAAATAGGAAGTCACTGTTACTACTCAACAAGATGAGCACATGCTATACAGATGGGATGTCGTGACTGTTTCATGTATTGTTTGGTTACAACCTTGCAAAAAGAATGGACAAGCGACAGCAGTGCAACCTGCAGCCTCTGCTTGTGCCAATCTGGCACAGGGGAGCCGCTGGTTCGTAACGTAGAAGTTTCCATCAGCTGAGTCAGAAAAGATTTGGATACATCCCCCAAACAAACAAAAAACAGGAAAACCAACCAATATAAATCATGTATTATCTGTAAAAAATCCCAATACAGCGCTTTGTCTATACTGCGCAAACGCTCAAGCCGTGAAAGGTTAATTATGGGTATTGGTGAGAGGCGGTGAAGTGGAGAGGCGGCGTAGGGTAAGCACACAGGGTTCCTGCCAGGTTGAAAGATTCTTCAAAACGTGCATGGTTGTAAACCATAAAACATATCCGTACATAAAGATAGATAACTTCGTCGTAAATTTAACATTATTCCCAAAAATGGAAGCGGCCGATACAGCAACGTGGCAATAAACGATACATGCATTTCAATTTCCTGAGAGAATGCCACCCTAGTTTTCCTGCTCCACATGTCGTCATGCTGGTATTTTCCCCATTTTTACCACAGGGAAGTGGAATCAAAATTGTATCAATAGAATCTTTTTTAATCTACGATTGGTAAGACCGGATTGTAGAAAGCTTTTTCGGCTGATAGAGTTGGTCATTCATTACCTTGTTTATTACACTAATAAAATATATATATGTAATGTCGTTAGCAACTGAACGACGACGTCAACTGATTGATACCGCCTGGTTAACTCAGCTGGTAAACCACAAGGATTCGTCCCGCTGCCCAGAATCAGTAAGGTGGTGGTGCATTGGTTAAGGCAATTCCAGTTCCATGGGACCAATTCCCATACGACGAATTGTGAGAATAAAATCCTTTTTATTGCTCGTGTTGCTCGTGACTCATAAACTCTGCTGGCCGTCACTGCAAAAGATCCGATAACCAACGATACATTTATATCACATAAACAAGTAAATAGAACAAAGATAAGGTTTGTTGTGAGAAAGGACAGACAAAGTTCCCTGCACCTTGATTGTGTTACTCACGTTACACACTTGTCACTTCACTTCTTCACTCTGCAGCCGGCAAGCAGAAGGCCGGCTGCTGTACCTGTGGACTTACATGGCGAGCAGTCGAGTAGAGTGGGGGCGTGTCACAGATGTTCAACTCTCCTTTCGACGGACCGGGACTCTCTTTTTTATATCAGACGCTTGAGGAAGTAACCAGTTGATAGATGGGTTACAACATTGGAGAATGGGACGGCGGGCTATTATGAAGATTGGGCCATCGCCGCTTGCTCCATCGTCGCTTGCTCCATCGCCGCCCAACATAATCCAGGACGACGGAGTTAGCTGCTGTGGCTCCCGACCGCCGTCCAAAATATCTCCACAGAATCAGCGCTCAATATTTACCAGACGTAGGCCGACTAGCAACTCACTGAAGAGAGCATGACCTGAGCGAGGCAACCGTCCCTGTGTTTTGTGGGACGTTAAACATTGGCTTCAAAAATTAAGCCATCATTGAATCCCTTGTTCTTATGGTAGACAGTGGAATAACCAAAGAGGGTCCTTTGATTCCGCAGACCCCCATGGCCGTACCTTGTGCACTGCAATGCATGAGCATTGGTCTCGGGGGGTGGGCAAGCTTTCTGTCATTGGTGCCATTGATTGAAGTCATCAAAAGCACGACCGGTGGTAAATAACCCTAAACCCACAATACCAACGTTCGCGCTTTTTTTCTTTGCAATCCTGCATGAGATCGAGATTGAGTTTGAGACGTAGTTTTTTAAACCCCTCCGGACCAAGAGTGGATCGAAGGCCCACTGGAGTGGGATTAAAAGTAACAAGGGAGAGAATCGCTCGTCTGTACCCTCAGTTCTCTGCCAGGATTGAGACGATAATCAAAACCACCCTCTAGGTTCCTGTACTACAGAGTGGAGCTGCTGGAGCCATGGCGGACTCAACTAGTCGTCCAGGGGTGTACCTGGGTTCGCCGGAATTCACCAGTATCGGCTCCCATTTGTATCTATCGGTAATGTGTGGGCTGTTGAGCTGTGTATGTCGATAGTCAACACCCCTCGCTTAACATAGCGGTATCGACATCTTGAAAAAAACAGCGGAGACACACGTATCGTGACTTTTAAACATATATTAAGAAAGAAAAAAGACAAATCTAATTAGAGAGAAACACATACCAATACATAAATCATAAGAAGGATGCATCCGAAGCATACCTGATGGACAAAAACTTGGCACCAATCCGCAGCACTCTGCCCTGTCAACAACTCGCTCTCTACACGCTAGATGGCAGGCACAGCGTATTTTGATGGGTTGACTCTGGCGCTCTCTTTCAACGGTTTGGTGCATGCTAGCACGTCCAGAGTCGACTCATTTATTCGACTTCTATGTTGACTCAATTCAGAATTAGATTCAGATTCAACAAGTCAGAGTCTAGTCGACCAGAATGCTATTCATCAAAATAGAACCTATTGACGCGTCAACTTAGAATTAGACTCAACTCTAAGCGACAAACGCATTTACTTGAATCTAAATTAAGTCAATATACCTTTTGAATCTTACAAGAGCACAGTCCTCCGAGATTTGCGGATTCAATATCGCATTTCAGAGTTTAATGGCGTGCAGAGAAAATTATACAATAATCTACACCACAGAGAAAATATACAATGATCTGCACTAAAGAAAATATACAATAATATAAACCAGTCACGGATGGTCAAGAGCGCAAACCAAATATCAGACCACTAGCCCCTCCAGAAAATAGCAAGCTGAACACCTGGGAGACCTTGTGCCCATTCGCACATTGTCGGATCACCTTAACGTCCAGCAAAAAAACAAGCAAAGCGAAAGGGAATACGCCCAAAGAAACGTTTATCAGTGTACGGTCATATCTTAGCATCTAGCAAAGGCAAACAGCAAGTCCTGGAAAATAGGAAAGTTTCATCCATGTATAGTCGGGTATCCAGAGCGACCATCAAATCACTATACCGCCTGGCAAAGGTAAGCAGCAAACCCCGGATACGTGTATAGTCGGGCACATGGAAAAAGCCTCAAATCACCACTACCCAGCAAAGGTAAGCAGCAAACCACAAATACATGTATAGTCGAAGACCTGGAAAAAGCATCAAATCACCCCTGCCCAGCTAAGGTAAGCAGCATACACCGGATATTTGTCTAGCCGGGTACACGGAAAAAGCATCAAATCACCACTGCCCAGCAAAGGTAAGCAGCGAACTTAAAAAAACGGGTATCAATCCGTGTATAACCAGGTACACAAAGCAAGCATCAAATCAATGTCAGCTCCAGCAAAAGCATACAGCAAATTCCTGGAAAACGGGTATCAAGTACCCAGACGTACACGGCTGAGCCATCTGGCTGGTATACGGTTAGACCACGGTTGCTCTAGCAAAAGCGGGAAAAACAGGTCAAGTACCGACTCGTGTACGGATGAACTAGCTTAACCCTTGCCCGGGTGCGGCGGTGTTTGAACACCCTCCGGGTTTTTCAGAAGCTGTTGAAAAAGGACGCGAAATATTTTGGCGACTATCTACAAAATTTCAGATTCGAGTCATCTAAGGTCAGGTCACTAGGGCAGTTCAAGTAACCAGACCTCTAAAAAAATTGCAAGCAGCAGTAGCGGGAGCATATTAAATATATTGATCTGAGATTCCCAGCACAAGCATTGGTTCTAACTTACCCCGGTCGGAAGGTGGAGCCAAAACACGGTTCAACCCTGTCACCTTGCCATGGGCTAAATACTAAACTGAACCAGAAAGTTAAAAATAGTGTGGCGACCATCTCTTGCAGGCTAACTGACGCCGTTCGCGTTTCTTAGCCATCTCCCAAAAGAGCCCAGATTGAAGAGGGTGCTCAAGCACACCATGGGGAAGGTCAATTTGCGGCACAACTGGGCGGGGGTTAACGTCTAGCAAAAACAGCATAGGAAACGGGCTCAGCATTCATGCGCATGTGATAGGGTACACATCACATCATCTTAACCCTCGCCACACCGGGGGCCATCGATGGCCCCCCTAAGGTTTTTCCGGGATAGCAGAAAAATGACGAGCCGCAGCACTGCAGTTGAGGGCTCTGCCTCTCACTGCATCATTTCTACACCTTCCCTGAAATTTTTACTCCGGGTCATCCAAGGTCAGGTCACCAGATGAGGTCAACCAAGGTCACCTCACTTCAACTTTAGAGCTCTGTAAGAGCTACATTTCAAAGTCGATCAATTTGAACTTTCCTACACTTTATGGCCCTTCCAGGGTCTACAAGGTGTATATCGGGGATTTTTAGATTTCGTGCCCTGAGGTCAGGTCACGAGGTGACCTCTCCCATTGAAAAAGCATGGGGAAAAGCTGTCTTATGGTCTAAAAGTCACAAAAGCGATTGAAAATGCTCAGCTGGATCAGAAAAGCGTTCTTGGACACCTTTTACGGATTCCAGGGGTCATATTTGCCCTTTGACCTCTTCAAGGTCATGCAAGGTCACCAGGGGTCAAAAACAGTATTTTAACAATAACTTTTGACCTAATTAAGCTAGAGCGCTCAAACAAACACCATCGTGTTTCTCTCGTCACTGGCTTTCATTTCATTTACAGCAAGGTCATTTTCTGACCTTTCGTGACCTCAGGTCATCTTAGGTCACGAGGTGACCTCTGGAGGTCAAACCACTGGCGGGAGGTCTTTACTTTTCACATAGCGGAAAAAGGACTGACAATTTTCTATCAAATGTACTTTACCAGACTTCAATAGCTCTAATGCCATAAGAGTTATGCCCAGTTTGCTTAAGCATTGCATATTTGAGTGAAAATAGCCGATTTTGACCTAATTTGACCTCTGGAGGTCAAACCATTGACCTGAGCACTAAAACATGCCAAGTAATTTCTTACTGAATTCACGCGAGCCTTCTATTGCACTTTGCAGATTTGCGCTAACGCCCATATTTTCGGAGTTAGAGGGGGGCCATCGATGGCCACCTCGGTGGGGCGAAGGTGGCGCTGGACCCCCGGTGGGGCGCGGGTTAATATCTAGACAGAGCCGACAACACACACGGCAAACCGGTAAATATGCTGCCCGATACTAAGAATGTGGATGTAGATAGCCAGTTCTGCGTAGCACTGTTCACAAAGTGGGGTTGTCGTCCCGTCGAGCGTGCCAGCAGCACGCACGAGTCTGCCGCCACCCACCACCCGCGGCCCTGGTACCCAGCACCCGGCTCTGAAGCTCGGCCCAGCCGGCGCGTGTTAACTCGGACGGTTGAGAGTTCAACACTGCTGGCTGCATGGCCTGGTCCCGCGTCAGTCCAGCAGCTGGAAATGTCGCACGTGCGGGCCGACCACGCGCTGGAACTGCTTTTTGTCGGGTATGAAGAGTCTATTTCAATGGTCTTGTGACGAAAAATATGACTCAACCATTACCACACTCACAGGATGCACCTTCGCCCAGTCGACTTATATCGTATGGCAACATATTTTGTTTCAGCGACTTTTTATGCCAACAATAAATCATGAAATGTTAAGCAATCACAAGAAACATCCGGATTACCGAAACGGTCAGGTTCACACAACAATGCTTAAAAACACATCTGATGTTTCGTCGCATAAACAGGAAAACACATCTCCTCACCTAGTAGTCACGCAGAGAAAAAACCTTGAATTTGTATTTGTTGTTTTATTATTGTCCAAGACTCAGCCTAGGCAAATTAGGGAAGGGGTAGTTTTGTATTTTTCATTCTATCAAAATTCAGATGTCCTTTAAAGGTTTGTTGTGTGAACCTGACGTTTTAGTAATCCAGATGTTTCTTCTGATTGCTGTACATTTCATGATTTGTTGTTGGTGTAATTCGTCGCTGAAACGAAAGATTTTGACATACGGAATAAGTCGGCTGGTCGAAGTCGTATCCTGTGAATGTGGTAATGGCTGAGCCATATTTTTTATTCATGGTTTATTCAAACTAAATCTTTAGACCGGATGACATTATTGTGACAGAAACGCGTCGTCATAATTTGACCTTTGTTTTGTACATTACAAAATACATTTATTGTCATATTAATGATAAATATATTTTACTAATGGGTCATTTACGGCATTGTCCTAATATCTAGATAACTCCCGGTAAAAACTCATATCACGCCGTTGTCATATAAAACCACCAATTCGAAACACACTGCAAAAATTTGTCGGAACTATATCAGTTTAGACGTTTTTGGTGAGACCACGTGACCTAGACCCAGTGGTGGATCTAGCCGGTCGGTTTGAGAAGGGGAACCAAAGTTGAAAAGCAAAAAATAGTAATAATAACTTCACACAGTGAAAAATTGTGCTCCAATAATATGATTTGACGGTATAATTTGGGATATTTGAGGGGAACAGCGAAAAAAACACCTCAGGGTAAAACAGATGAGCTTAAGATACTTGTTGTAAAACCCAATATTTACACTGAGCTTAACTGGTTCTGTTTAAAGTTGAGGGATGAAGCACCAAAATCTTGCTTATAAACTAGAAAGGAGTCGGGGCATAAAGATCGCTTTTGGGGGGGCAAAACCATGGTTTTACCAGAAAATTTTCCGTTAGGGGGTAAATTCCTTTCCCCTCTGAATCAGCCACTGCCTAGACCCATGACCTGTTCTGACGTAAACTAGTCTTGACGTTTAGAAATGAACCTGCAAACATCAGAATGGTTAAAAATAAAGTACCATCAAAGGGAATGTTTTAAAGAAACTGACTACTCAATTACCGGCCTAGCAGCCTGCTCAAAGATTACATTTCCTTTATAAAGTATGACACGTTATCAGCCGAAAAATCTTCAGCTTTCCAGTATGCCGGCCACAAATTATTCCTGACCTCATCTCCCACACCGTTCGTAGTATTTCTGCCCGATGTGATGGCGCCATACAGGTAGCTGCCCGGAATGTCAGTCTTCAACCGGATCACAATACCAGGGCTATTGGTCCAGGTCTCGTCTTGGCTGATCCATGGCAGCACGGCGTCTATGAGGAGGCCTTCGCAGAAGTGTATACACTTGGTGATGACGGAGGGCAAGTAATTGATCAGGGAAGCCGGCCGGGTCACCTCCCAGATGCCCTCTATTTTCTTATCTGTGGAGCCATGCTTCGTGCCAACCACCCGGTAGAAGAAGGAGGGGGAAGCTGCTGCCGTAGGCCAACAGCTGGTCCCCCAGACCCAGGATCGAGTAGTCGTTAGTCAGAGTCGGCCTGTGTGGATTCCGCAGCAGGGAGCTGTTCTGTGTCCAGGAGGGAGAGACTGAGGATATCAGTAGCGTCCAGCCGCCTCCGCTGTTACGGTCGCAGTACACCGGGTGCTCTGGCAGCCACTTCAAGTGCCTAAAACCGGTCGGCTCGTCCGGGTACATCTGCTGCAGCTGGCGGCAGGTTGCGGGACACTGGAAGCCGTGCAGGCCGCCGACTTCTGGTCTGAAAGCCGGTGGATCTCTACGCCGCAAGCTGCATGTGTCGACCGGACTGATCAGCTGGCACGTGCCATCGGCCAGCAGGTTGAAGCCTCCGCAGGCCCCACTGCTGCCGGAACAGGCGACAGCACATTGCAACACGCTCTTGGTCGACGTCGTATATACAGGCGAGGCGGAGACCATGATCTCAGCGTGTCTCAGCGAGTCAACGTCACCCGCTGCCGGAGAACTGCAAATCAGGAAGGATAGCAGCAGCACCTTCGGAAAGGACATGCCCAGCGACGGAATATATATGGTAAAGTTAAGGCAGTTTAGGAATTGGATTGTAGTGGATATTAAATCTAGAATTTCTTCATCTAAGGACTAAGTTTTTTTGGAAAAGGAGCAGGTCAAAAGCACTTCACCGTGCGAGTAGCTCCAAGAATTGCTGCGCTCTGGTGTAACGCTCACAGTTTCTTCCCCAACCTTAGTTGGAAGACAACTCCAGTAAAACCAGCAGACAATGGTTTACCTAAGCAGAGCCACAGAACCGCCCACGTCGGGGTTAAAGCCTAGAGAGCCAAAAACTGAAGGTTGAACCACTCGTTTGGTCGGCAGTCATGAACTGTTGTCACCGGTTTCCATGGAATCTGCACTTTCGGGATCCGTGACTGGTTAGTCCCACCAGTGTTTGTTGCGCCAAAACAGAGTGGGTAACGAGGGCAAGTACTTTCCAGCTAGATCTATGTGTTTCCAGCTCGGTGATATGGATTCCCATGTGACCACCTTGTCGAGTACATGGAAAGCCAGGGAGGTCATGTCACTATGCATACTTGATCACTGGCTGCACTACTTAGCACTAAGATTGCATCTTTATTTAGAGCTTCACGGAAAATCGCTTATATTGGAATTGCAAATGTAACGTCATGCCAAGTTGCGAAGAAGAAGTCCACAAAATTAGAAACACACCTCTCAAACACAGGGACAAGATTCGTGACCTTGACATTTGGTTAGATCCCAACTTAACCCGCGCCCCACCGGGGGTCCGGCGCCACCTTCGCCCCACCGGGGGCCATCGATGGCCCCCCTCTAACTCCGAAAATATCGGCGTTAGCGCAAATCTGCAAAGTGCAATAGAAAGCTCGCGTGAATTCAGTAAGAAATTACTTCGCATATTTTAGTGCTCAGGTCAATGGTTTGACCTCCAGAGGTCAAATTAGGTCAAGATCGGCTATTTTCACTCAAATATGCAATGATTAAGCAAACTGGGCATAACTCTTATGTCATTAGAGCTATTGAGGCCTGGTAAAGTACATTTGATAGCAAATTGCCAGTACTTTTTCCGCTATGTGGAACGTAAAGACCTCCCGCCAGTGGTTTGACCGCCAGAGGTCACCTCGTGACCTAATATGACCTGAGGTCACGAAAGGTCAAAAACTGACCTTGCCGTATATCAAATGAAAGCCAGTGACAAGACAAACACGATGGTGTTTGTTTCACCGCTCTAGCTCAATTAGGTCAAAAGTTATTGTCAAAATACTGTTTTTGACCTCTGGTGACCTTGGATGACCTTGGAAAAGTCAAAGGGCAAATATGACCTCTGGGATCCGTGAAAGGGTGTCCAAAAACGTTGTTCTGAGCAGTCTGAGTATTTGCAATCATTTTTGTGGCTTTTATATCATGAAATAGCTTTTCCCCATGCTTTTCCAATGGGAGAGGTCGCCTCGTGACCTGACCTCAGGGCACGAAATCGAAAAATCCCGGATATACACCTTGTAGACCCTGGAGGGGTCATGAAGTGTAGGAAGTTTCAAATCGATCGACTTTGAAATGTAGCTCTTACAGAGCTCTAAAGGTGAAGTGAGGTGACCTTGGTTGACCTCGTCTGGTGACCTGACCTTGGGTGACCCGGGGTAAAAATTTCAGGGATGATGGGAAAATGATGCAGTGAGAGGTAGAGCCCTCAACCGCGGTGCTGCGCCTCGTCGTTTTTCTGCTATCCCGGAAAAACCTTAGGGGGGCCATCGATGGCCCCTTCCCGGTGGGGCGAGGGTTAAATTTTTCAGAACATATCAACATCATCGTCGTCAGCAAGGCAAACAAGATGTTGAATCTGTTATTACGATCTCTTCAGACTGGCCGAGGTGCGGGTAGGCTTAAAGAGGGACCGATTTTGCTAGCATATTTTGCCAACGTTCGATCAATTCTGGAACATGGATGCGCCATCTGGGTCGGAGCTCCAAGATGCCAGTTGGACGGATTAGAAAGGGTCCATCATAAAGTTTTTATTTGGTTGGCATCCGACATTCGCCCATCTCGGCCATTTCAGTCATTGGCATGATCTCTTCAAACTCTTCAAAATGAGCAATCTCTCAAAGGAGACTTCAGTATGATATTTGCTGTGTACCCAAAATAATAAACGGAAACGTCGACTCCGCCTGCCTGCAGGGGCGTTTCCCACTCCAGGTGCCTCAGCAGCAAAACAGGGGAATGCAAAAACACTTCTGACATGCTTCCTTGCCTCGAGTGGAGGATCAAAAGGGGTTTATTTTGCAGGTCAGTGATTTCTTTCAACGATCATCTTGGAGCTTTCCCGAGGCAGACACGTACGTTTCAACGTTTAGCAGTTTTAGAGCCAGGGTGAGAAAGTAAGCAATTAAAGATCATCAATTTTATGTTTTTGTGTGATTTTATGTCACTTGCTAAGATCTCTTAGTGTGCTGAAGTGTATTTAATGTGTTTTTATATGTTTCAGCTTCATAGTTTCGTGTATATTGCGTAACAATAAGTTTTACATCACCGTTGCAAGCTTGTTTTGCATTGTATTGTTGCACTGTTACATTGCAAATATTCATTGATGTACTGTTTTATTTATTGAATTCAGCTCTAATTAGGTTCCTGCATACCTCTTGCTGATCATCCTGAATAAATAAAGTGTATGAAATGACATGGAAATCATCCAACGTGGTATGGCGTGCCCGACAGTCCATGGGATTAACCCGCGCCCCAACGGGGGTCCGGCGCCACCTTCGCCCCACCGGGGGCCATCGATGGCCCCCCTCTAACTCCGAAAATATGGGCGTTAGCGCAAATCTGCAAAGTGCAATAGAAAGCTTGCGTGAATTCAGTAAGAAATTACTTCGCATGTTTTAGTGCTCAGGTCAATGGTTTGACCTCCAGAGGTCAAATTATGTCAAGATCGGCTATTTTCACTCAAATATGCAACGATTAAGCAAACTGGGCATAACTCTTATGTCATTAGAGCTATTGAGGCCTGGTAAAGTACATTTGATAGCAAATTGCCTGTACTTTTTCCGCTATGTGGAACGTAAAGACCTCCCGCCAGTGGTTTGACCGCCAGAGGTCACCTCGTGACCTAATATGACCTGAGGTCACGAAAGGTCAAAAAGTGACCTTGCCGTATATCAAATGAAAGCCAGTGACAAGACAAACACGATGGTGTTTGTTTCACCGCTCTAGCTCAATTAGATCAAAAGTTATTGTCAAAATACTGTTTTTGACCTCCGGTGACCTTGGATGACCTTGGAAAAGTCAAAGGGCAAATATGACCCCTGGGATCCGTGAAAGGGTGTCCAAAAACGTTGTTCTGAGCAGTCTGAGTATTTGCAATCATTTTTGTGGCTTTTATATCATGAAATAGCTTTTCCCCATGCTTTTCCAATGGGAGAGGTCGCCTCGTGACCTGACCTCAGGGCACGAAATCGAAAAATCCCGGATATACACCTTGTAGACCCTGGAGGGGTCATGAAGTGTAGGAAGTTTCAAATCGATCGACTTTGAAATGTAGCTCTTACAGAGCTCTAAAGTGAAGTGAGGTGACCTTAGTTGACCTCGTCTGGTGACCTGACCCTGGGTGACCCGGGGTAAAAAATTTCAGGGATGATGGGAAAATGATGCAGTGAGAGGTAGAGCTTTCAACCGCGGTGCTGCGCCTCGTCGTTTTTCTGCTATCTCGGAAAAACCTTAGGGGGGCCATCGATGGCCCCCCCCGGTGGGGCGAGGGTTAATAACGGTGTAGCATGGAAGTCCACTGCATAGCTTTCCCTCCTGGGTAATTTATTTTTCATTTTGCACCTTATTTTATGTTACCTTGCAAAACTTTTGAACATTTTGTCATATACCGTTTGGATGTAGGAAAAGCCATATACAACTGTATCTCTCTGAAATTAATAGTATTTCTTAAAGTCCTATGTGACACCCTGTTGAACTGTTTTTCCCTACATGTGCCGTCCCGATCGACCCAAACCCTGAAAAGGAGCTCCGCCGCCGCGCGTTGGCCCTGTCAATTAGGGGCTTCTGCGTCGAATTTCCGGGCCAAGCAACAAACAGTTGCCCTTAATGAACTAAGAATTGCATCATATTCTTTTGGAATAAAGAACACAAGTTTTTGCTTGCGTTGGAAGCTTAATAATGCAGTGCTGTTTCAGGGTGGAATCCACTTGAAGCTGACAGAAAAGGGCATCTATAGGACTACAGTTTATGTATGTTACTTGTAGATGTGAAGCATTGTATTTCCGATTCAATGTTCCATTTGGATGTCCAATGCATATTTTATCCGGCCCGTGGTTAAAGCCGAAGCAAATAATGCCGCGTCCTTGTTTTGCTTTTATACTTTCTCCACATCCCTAGCCTCATGGAAGATTAGATTATGCTTTAACCCTCGCCCAGTGGTGGTGTTTGAACACCTCCCCTTCGGGCTTCTCCGGCGGCACGAAAAAACGGCGCGCGAAGCGCCACCGTACTTAGCACAGATTATCCTTGATCAATTCCGCAACTTTCCTCAAAATTGTAAGGTTGGGTCATCTCAGGTCAGGTCACCAGTGCAGGTCGTGACCTCACCTCCAAAAAATGTTTAAGATGACATGAGTAAGAATTGGGTGAATCTATAGAATTGAAACCTCTATCGCATAATGGGCCCACCGGGTGCTAAAACATATATTCCGGGATTTTTTCATGTCGATGACCTAAGGCCAAGTACGGACCATGGCCTCTCCATTGGAAATAGATGGGAAAACATAAATTTGGCTATATTTGTGTAGATACAGCTGCCAATTCCTTCATATTCTCCAAATCGTAGTATCCTGGGCCCCTTTCCAGAGTCATGTTGCAATTTTTGACCTCTAGCCTCTAAGAGGTCATCTGGGGCTACTTAAGCACTTTTCAGGCTTAGGTCAATAACTTTGCATAACATGGTGATGCAGCTATCATTGCGTTGGGATTGCTATTGCAAGTCGATTGATATGAATATTGACTATGCTGGGTTAAAAAGTGACCTTGACCTGACCTGAGGCCAGGTCATTTTGTTTGCCCAGTATATTCATATTATGCATCATTCCATTCGCCGTGACAAAAGGAAGCGATTGGTGCCACAAAAATGATACTAACTCAACTCTGTCAGACGCTAGAATCAAAAAACTTTACACTCAAAATGCCACTTTCTTTGACCTGTCATGACCTCAATATTGACATGAGCCAAAAAGTGACTGATATAGTTTCTTCATGGATTTGCATGAGCTATCCACCAGCATTCGCGTTCTTTCGCTATCCCGCATAGGGGCCGAGTTCGAGGGGATGTTCAAACATCCCCCACCAGGGCGAAGCTGCCTCGGAGACCCACCGGGGGGGGGCAAGTTAAAGCGGTTTTAAAACACGTTTAGCACTACTGAACCACTGAAGAAAATGATTAAAGTAAAGGTCACAGAGTCATGAGGTCAAAACCTGACCTGAGGTCAATGCTATATTTGTATAATATAGCCCGTTGAATCTTCTATCAATTCGTATTAATTTTAGTTTCGATCAGGCACTTTTAAGATACAAAATTATTTTCGCTTCAATTTTTGCATTAACCACGAAATTTTGATGACCTTTATCTGGTGACCTGTTTGACCTTGGGACCTGAAAATGGGCCCAAATTTTAACTTTGTATAGGGGACCTTAGGTACACAATTTGGTTGAAATTTAACTCTTGCCCCGGTGGCGGGTACGAGCCACCTTCGCCCTGGTGGGGGGCTAAAAAAGACCCCCCACGATCTCAAAAACTAAGAGAGCTAGAAAAAAGCGCAAAACGGCAATCGAAAGCTCTTCGAAAATGATATCGAAAATACTTCGGTCATTTTTCTTGTCAGGTCAATATCAAGGTCACCAGAGGTCAAAATAGGTCAAAATCGCTAATATGAGGTGTACTAAGAAAACCTCCTATATCTCAGAAACCATCATAGCTAGAAACATTTTTTAACACCATTCGAAAGCTCTTGAGATGCGCTTTCATTACAGTGGCATTCATTTTCGTGTCAGGTCAAAGCCTAGGGAGCTACAGGTCACTAAATATTGGGCATATTCTTGGGAATGTCCATAGCCACCCATGCATAAGGGCTTTTACTTTTTCGCTAATAGCTTCCAAACCAAACAAGATACAGCCATAGTTTATGCACCATTGCAATCCTCTCGTCAATACAAATCGAATGATATATGATATTGCTATGCCAGGTCAAATTTAAGAATTTGACCTGACCCAGGTCAACGGTCTGACCCAACTTGACCTGGTATAGTCATGATGTATATCATTTGACTTCCAGTGACTATACAAACACTTTGGTGACAAAATAAAAGCTCTATCTTAGTTTATTCAAAATTTATAGAGAAAAACACCAAAAAATGCTTATTTGACCTAAGGTGACCTTTTAAAGGTCACAAGTCAAAAATTTTGGTATCAGCTTCAGAAATGGGCTAAGGGAAAGTCGCAACCGATGTTTGAAGTTGATTCCATCCATACTTACTGAGAAAAGCTCATTTCGTGATTTTCCCCATGCATTGTCAATGGGGAGGTCATGCTCTGCACATGACCTTAGGTCACCAATATCAAAAATCCCGGAACAAATGTTGTAGCTCCTGGTGGGCCCAAGATGTGGTATGAGTTTCAACTTGATCGATTAACCCTTCTTTTAGTTATGCCGTCCTAAGTATTTTTTGAGGTTAGGTCACTTCACCTGACCTGGTGACCTGACCTGATATGACCTTGAGCCAAAATTTTCAGGAAAGATGTAAAAATCATGAAGGAACAGCTAGACTAAGTTTGGCGGCGCTGCGCGCCGCCGTTTTTTGGTCACTTCGGAAAAACCCGAGGGGGGTCTAAAAAGACCCCCCACCCGGGCGAAGGTTAAGGGGTTATGGTGAACTCGCCTGGGCGACTCGTCCTGGAATGACCCATATAATTGGAATTGATGTCAATGGATCCGACCTGTTGACCCGACCTGATAGGATCTTAAATTAAGACTTTCAGGAAAATGCGAACAGGATCTGTAAACAGTTATAACAAGTATGGTGGCACTGCCGTTTTCGGCCACTTCGGAAAAACCTAAGGGGGTAAAAAATGACCCCCAGCAGGGCAACGGTTATATTTCTAGTGCCTGCTGTCTATACATGATATGTCTGAATATCAGGTGGTAGTCATCTAATGTATTCCTGAGGTTTACTAGTCCTGGACGAGTGGGATGGTCAGATCAGTGCAGACAGTTTCATCCTGGGCCAGCTATTTTCCAGGCCCACGCTGTCTTGCTCGGTGGCTTTCCTGTCATTCAAAGCTTAACTCGGGACACAGCACACTGTGGCTAGGGAAATTCGCCTCGACATTCTGAGTCGAGTAGTTTCTGCACAGGAAAATATATAATTTGCTGAAATGAGTCACGGTATTGTGGTAGATCCCAAATATATGAATGCATTCACTGTAGAGTAGACATCGCCTCCTGCAGAGATCTGGATCTCTTGGGCGCAATATGAGCTTAGCTGACGGCGAACCCATCAACGCACTTTACACTGACAGCGTAGATACGGATAAAATATATAGGGCAGAGCGTAGGCGCTCGCTGCACCCCAGCGATCTACTTTTGCCGACTGTTTTATATTTGAACACTTAACACGCGTCCCGCCGGGGTCCCTGGCATGACGCGCCCCGCTGGGGGGCGAATTTCGCCCCTCCCCCTCCGTACCTCATTTCCTAGGAAAGCTAAAGAAAAATTACGGAAAACGTTTGAAAGCTCTTGACAAGACGAAGAAAAATTATAAGAAGCATTTTTATGTCAGGTCAAATAATGTCCCATAGGCATACAACAGGGCAGTGTACGTTTCTCCCTCTAGATGTTTCCTTCCCGGAGCTAGAGCAAATATGTATCCATCGTTAGATTCCTCTCATAGTGGCGAATCGAATGATGTATAATATGAACTTGCTAGGTCAAACTGTGAAAATGACCTGACCTCGAACTAAGCCAAGGTAACGGGGTGACCTGGTATGGCCATGCTGCATATCAGTCGACTCCCCGTGACAATACAAGCACAATGCAAGCAAAATGGCAGCTTTATCTCAAGTTATTGGCAAAACAATCACTGTATGCTCCTGTGACCTGATATGACCTTTGAGAGATCAGATGGCCAAAAACTCAACATTATGGTCAAGATCGTGGTAAGAATACACCGCTTGAGCATTTTCAGCGTTATCTATCGCGTATTTACCGAAAACGAGCCCTTTCTATTTTTCTCCATAGACTTATAATGGGGTGACCAAAAAATTGACCCCACCTTAGGTCAACAATATCAACATTCTGAGATAGCAGATTTGTAGACCCTAATGACCTAATTATATTGTGAAAGTTTCAAACTGATCGGTTGGCTGACGCTCTTTAGGCGCCGCTTCAAACTCGTAATTTTAGGTTTTGAGGTCGGGTCACTTGACCTTGGATAGCTCCTTGACCTGACATGACCTAACCTAAAAAATTTGGTGAGATGCGTAAAATTGGTTAGGGTTAAGGTAGTGTAAGTTTCGTTGACTGTGTTTCTTCTTTTTGCGTTATCCGGGAAAATTAGGAGGGGGGCGAATTTCGCCCCCTCAGCGGGGCGCGTGTTAAAGGGCACGTCACCCTCTGAAGAAAACCGTTGCAAGATTAAAAGGTGATGCTTCCAGAGGGCCCTGCTCCTGAACAATAACCGTCTCTGATTAGCTGCAGTTTTAATACCCCGATTATAGCAGTTACAGCCCACGAGGCATACTTCCAGCTGCTGGGTTTCCGCACTTTAAATCACTGGCGGCACGCTTTCCGGGAGCTGGAGTATAAACCGGCTTTACCGTAAGTGTAGAACCACTTCAAATCACAGAAAAATAGTTCTTCCCATGAAACATTATTTTCCAGACTTTCACAAGCATTTCTGATTCTAAATCAGCTCGTGATAAAACCGTGATTCGGGGTGGCACCGTGGATACAGGCATTCGCCCGAAGAACTCGTTAGTCTCCATTGACCGTCAGACACGGCAGAACTGGGCAGCCGCACCAGGGCGCAGGTTCTGCTGGTAAATCACGCCGACTCCATTCCCGGACGCGGCGCCGTCAAACCAGAGTGGTCTGAAAATACTCCAGTGTATTTCTCTCTCGCTCTTTCTCCGTGTGATGTGTGTAAATGTATGACTGACGGCCGGGCAGCGGGCTGGGCCCACCGCCGCCCACCGCCCAACCAGCACCAGGGTCATG
Organism: Lepas anatifera; assembly: GCA_034440635.1. Taxonomy (NCBI): domain Eukaryota; kingdom Metazoa; phylum Arthropoda; class Thecostraca; family Lepadidae; genus Lepas; species Lepas anatifera. Next base: position 2,462,871 of record JAOTON010000512.1, on the reverse strand, counting down.
ATGATGAAGTCGCGTACAGCCGTAGTGGTAGCGGGCCAGGCCCCCGGACAGAGCAGCGCGCGAGGAAAGAGGGGCAGGGAGAAGAGCGCAACAAACAAAACAATCCCCCACAGTGTGTCCTTCCACGTACGGCCGGTAACAATCCCAGACAATCTTACTAAACTAAAGGCACCATTAGCTCGACAAACTAAATAACAAACAAACCATTGCACTTTTGCTTAGCAAGCTTACCCTGCATATGCGAAAAAAACTATACAGAAATGAGGCGAGTGCAGAAAAGGGCAGGTCCTGATTGAGCCCCATCTTGAAAACGAAGCGGCTAAGCCGTGCATGGCCAACACAATGGCGGCGCAGTAAAGTGCGGAGGTCGCGGGTTCGACGCTCAAAGCAGTCGAACTTTTGAAGCGGGCCGGCCTGGAAAAGTTGGCTCAAAAGGGCACTTGCGATCAGTCGGGCAGCCAGGCGCGCGTCGCGATGAGGGCGGCAGGTACTCGGGGTCACAGACAAGGTCACGTGCTAACCGGCGGTGCCAACACATTCGAGCCCAATCACAATCATCCGCGCCGTTTCTCGCCGCACTCGGTTTCAGCGGTATTTTCAAACGGCAAAATTGGTCAGCCAGTGACACGACGTTTTCGGCCGTACAGAGGTACGGATAAGACTCCTGAGTGAGCTCCCATGGAAGGTTTGGCACCGCCCGTGCACACCTCAACAGAATATCACCCAGGGCCGGGCGGACACCGGCGGGGACCACCCCAGCGCCACGCGCTGAGCGACACCGGCGGCTCTGCAGCGCCACGACACAACAGCTTCATAGGCCGCTGCTGGACACGTGTCCCATTTCGGGCCTGCAAGGGGCCCACATGGCACAGCTGAGAGCTGCACCCGCCGTGATTGCAGAGACCGATCCACCGCACACAACTAACCGGACACACGGTCACGTAACCACTAGTGCAGCGCTAATTCAACGGCATGCCTCGAAAGTTGATTGTCCGTAAAAATACAGACGTACAATTCGGAATAATCGGAGATTGGCTCCACGTGAGCACGCAGCAGCTGATAATGATCGGCTGGACGGCACGCCGATTAGCAAGCCTCCACCGGCAATGTACCAGCAATATCGAAATTGTAACAAGAACTCGCAAACACAGCTACCCAATCCGTTGAATCTACAGCTGATCGAAATGCACCTAACGCAGACTACCCTCGACTTGTTTCAAATCCCTCTGTCATCATCCAACAAAACGGATATGACAGCCATCGCCCACAGACCACCCGCACACGACCAACAGCTAATGAACACGACTGACGCGCGACTACGCTCTACGGTATTTCAGGCACTCACAATCACCAGCGTTCTCGGATCACCTAGCACACATTACCAGCATGATGAGAGTCATCAACAGCATCAGAGGCATCGGGAAAAACACCAGCAGCACCAGCAACAGCCTCAGAGTCAGAACAACACGAGCAGCAGACACAGGCGGCAGGAGTTGGAGTGTGCGTGGGGGTGTGCACCCCTCCCTGGGAGTCGGACGCGCTCAACTAGGTAGCACAGCCTTGGTCTCGGGTTGGAGCGCCGACGGAGGGCCGGGCCGTTTGGCCGCAGGTGGCGGCGGTGCGCCTGGTTTGGGGGAGGGCCGAGACTCGGAGCCTCGCTGGCTGGGCGGCTTGGCCGGGGAGGGCGCCTTCAGGCTGACGGGAGCGGACAGCAGGCCCCCGGAGGCGGTGGAGGCCGACTCGGACCTCGGCCGCTTGCTGCGCGGGCTGGCAGAGCCGTCGTGAGGGGGCGGCTGGCCGGCCGGCCGGTACTGAACTCCCGCCGTCGCCGCCGCCGCCGGATGGCCGTTGAGGCGCGGCGGCGCGCCTGCGACAGGCGCGGCCGGCAGCCCTAGCGGCGCCGTCGGCATGAATGCGCCCAGAGGAAGCCGCGCCGCCGCCGGCGCTGCCGAGGCCGGCCGCGGCCGCGACGTCGGTACCGAACACGCCACGTGAGGCCGCTGCTTTCCGCTCGCCGCCGCCGACGACGGCACCGGACGAGACGACAACACCATCTTTTGGGAGCTACTGGTACTTGTACTTTTCAGAGTGAGCGCAGCGCGGTGCTGCTGCGGCGGCGGCGGCGCCAGCAGCGGGGAGAAGGCGCCCGGCGCGCTGGTGTAGGTGAGTTGGCTGACACCGCTGTGCGCCGGCGGCGGTGCGAACATGCCGGCAGCCGGCAGGAAGGGCAGCGGCTGGGTGGCGTACAGGTGAGGGTAGATGAGGGGTCCGGTCGGCAGCAGCTGATCGCCCGCTCCGGGCCACACGGCGCCCAGCCCGGTCGGCTCCACCCGCATCAACAGCGGAGTCCGGGCCGGGTCGGCCGCCGGCGCGCCGCTCACCGCCGCCGCCGACGCCGTGTGGCGCATCTTGAAGAAGCGCGGCGGTTTCGGCGCGATGGGAGACATGGTCCTCACGCCGTCCGCCAGCGCCGACGCTGACGACGTCGACGTCTTCTGGCCAGCACCGATGTAGGAGCGCGGCAGCTGCGGGTTCCACGACTTGGGCGGCGTCTTCAGCGTCTTGTAGCCCACCGGGGACGACCGCTTGCGGCTGTCGTCATGCAGACGGCCGTGGCGCGACCGCAGAGGCCCGTCCTTGGCGGCGGGCGACCTCTTCTGGCCAGTGTCGTCCGGAGCCCGCGCCGGCAGCTTCGGCTTGGCATCAGCCAGCGTCGACAGCGGCAGGATGATCTCGTTCTTGTTGCTGTCTTTAATGGAAGTCTTCAGCCGGCTGGGAGAGGATGTCGGCTGTCCGTTACTGACCGTTGGCAGGGCCTGCGGCGCCGCCTCAGGCGTCACTGCCGAGTGCTCGTCCGTCTCCAGAGAGTCGAGGATCTTGCAGGCCTGCTGCAGAATGTCGACGTGGGCAGCAGCAGCCGGCCCCGAGCCGCCGCCGAAGCTCATCTCGCCGGTCTCGCTGATGTGCAGCTGTACCTCCTTATGGGGCGCACTGTCGCTGCTGCTGCTGGTGGTGGTACTGGTGGTGGTGGCGGTGGTGATGGTGCCGCTTGCCACGGCTCTACTGGCGGAGGTGGCGGCGGGCGCCGATGTTTTGGGAGGAAGAGACGGTCGCGACGGAGCGACGGCTGCTGCCGTCACCGTCACACAGGTAGCACTCGACGTCTTCGTCGCACACGGCGCAGATGTGGTCACAACTGTCGCCTCCGTGTCGGACACACTGGCCAATGTTGTCGCAGTCAACGCCACCATCTGGGCCACAGCCGCCGCCGCCGCCTGGCACTTCACTCTCGCTACAGGGTCCGGCTGAGACCTGGTCTCCGGATTCACCGCACTCTCACGACAGACAGCAGCGCTCTCGGCGGCCGGCACCACCACGGCGTCGCCGCCGGACACCGGCGGGTCCGGGCTCAGTCGGGCGGCGGCGGAAGCGGCGGAGGCGGAGGGGGCGAGCTTGGCCGCCTCCGGCGCCGCCTCCGACGGGAAGCGCCTCTTCAGCGGGACGGTGGCGATCCGGTAGTACAGCTGCAGCGGCCCCACCTGACGGAGGTGGAGTAGTCACAGTCGGTGGCTGATAGGGGGCAGCAGTTCACGGGACACGCGCCCGCTGGGAGGCACAGCCGGGTTCCGCCAGTCCTCACGCATATCTGCTATCTGAAGTCATCTTGTCCTGAAATACTTAGTTTATATCCTAGTTAATGTACTGCGGCATATATTCACGACAGAGAGAACCAGGCACTCGGTAATCCCCGTTCATGATCTGCAGACAACAACGGAAGGATAGACGGCACAGCATCAATTAAGCCGAAAAAGCTCATCTGACATAATGGGCTGGACTGTTTGAGTCCCCGCTGCGGATGATAACGTAGTCGGCAGTCACATCTACCGTCGCTGGGATTCACCTCCTGCCCATCCACGCATCAACCGCCGCATGTCACTCACCCGCCTCCAGCAGTGCAGGTAGGCGACATCGAGCAGCATCAGGTCGGGAGTGAGCACCTCGCCGCGCGCCAGCAGCTCCACCCGGCGGCCGGCCGCCAGCTCGTGCTTACAGCGCAGCATGTGCTGCAGGTGGCCCACCGTCACCACCGCCGGACACCGCAGGAAGCGCGCCTGTCAGAGGAGGTACACAGGTCACTACCGCAGTAAGCGCGCCTGCCAGAGGAGGTACACAGGTCAGCCACACCGGAGACAGTCGGGTACAAAGGTCACTACCGCAGGAAGCGAGCCTGTCAGAGGAGGTACACAGGTCAGCCACACCGGAGAGAGCCGGGTAAAAATGTCACTACCGCAGGAAGCGCGCCTGCCAGAGGAGGTACACAGGTCAGCCACACCGGAGAGAGCCGGGTAAAAAGGTCACTACCGCAGGAAGCGCGCCTGCCAGAGGAGGTACACAGGTCAGCCACACCGGAGAGAGCCGGGTAAAAAGGTCACTACCGCAGGAAGCGCGCCTGCCAGAGGAGGTACACAGGTCAGCCACACCGGAGAGAGCCGGGTAAAAAGGTCACTACCGCAGGAAGCGCGCCTGCCAGAGGAGGTACACAGGTCAGCCACACCGGAGACACCCGGGTACAAAGGTCACTACCGCAGGAAGCGAGCCTGTCAGAGGAGGTACACAGGTCAGCCACACCGGAGACAGCCGGGTACAAAGGTCACTACCGCAGGAAGCGCGCATGCCAGAGGAGGTACACAGGTCAGCCACACCGGAGACACCCGGGTACAAAGGTTACTTCCGCGGGCAGCAGGAGGGCGGGTACACAGGTTATGAAAAGGCTGCTGAGAAGGCACGGCTGCTGGGTTTTCTCACATTTGACCCCGTCTTCTGAAGCAGGCACGTGAGTAACCCTGCAGCCACGCACTGTCTGGCATTGGCCGGCTCAAGTCAACAGAAGCTGGAAGAAGACGCATGCCCCGTGGAATCTAAGTTCTAATCCCTGAGGGAACATGCGATACAATGTTGTATGCACCTCAACCATGATGATAGTACAGATAGCGAATTGTTGACGCTTATGTCAGCTTTACCCACGTCGTCAAATATCCTTGTGTTCCATGATAGGCACAATCCTCATCTCACGTGCAAATATTGCGGAAATAGGAAGTCACTGTCACTATTCAACAAGATGAGCACATGCTATACAGATGGGATGTCGTGACTGTTTCATGTATTGTTTGGCTAAAACCTTGCAAATCGCATGGACAAGCGGCAGCAGTGCGACCTGCAGCCGCTGCTCGTGCCAATCTGGCACAGGGGAAGCGCTGGTTCGTAACGTAGAAGTTTCCATCAGCTGAGTCAGTCATGCTTTGGATACAAACCCCCCAAAAAAAACAGGAGAAACTTCCAATATAAATAATATATTATCTGTAATAAATCCGAATAAAACGCTTTGTCTATACTGCGCAAACGCACAAGTCCTGAAAAGGTTAATTATGGGCATTAGGGAGAGGCAGTGCAGTGAAGAGGCGGCGTAGGGGAAGCACACAGGGTTCCTGCCTGGTTGAAAGATTTTTCAAAACGTGCATGGTTGTAAACCATAAAACATACATGTACATAAAGATAGATAACTTCGCCGTTAATTTAACATTATTCCTAAGAATGGAAGCAGCCGATAGATCAACGTGGCAATAAACCATACATGCATTTCAATTTCCTGAGAGAATGCCACCCTAGTTGTCTTGCTCCACATATTTAAACTAGGTTTCCGTGACCCCAAATACTGGCCTTTTCCCCATTTTTACCACAGGAAAGAGGAACCAAAACTGTATCAATAGAATCTTGTTTCATTCTAGGCTTGGTAAGACAGGATTGCAGACAGATTTTTCGGCTGACAGAGTTGGTACATCATTACAGTTGCTTATTTTACCAATAAACTATATTTTTAATATTGTTCATAATTCATTGACGACGTCAACTGAAAGACACCACCTGGTTAACTCAGCTGGTAAGCCTCTAGAATTCGGCCCACTGCCTAGAAACAGTGGTGGTGGTGCATTGGTTAAGGCTTGGGACCAAAAACCATCGGACGTTTCAGCGCTCAATATTTACCCGAGGTCTGGTAACTGATTGGTCAGAGGATGACCTGAGCGAGACGGCCGTCCCTGTGCTTTGTGGGACGGTAAACGTTAGCTTCAAAATTAAGCCATCGTTGAATCCCTTGCTCTTATGGTAAACAGTGGCATAAGGTTCCGCAGACACCATGACCGTACCTTATGCACTGCGAAGCACGAGCATTTGTCTCGGGGGGGAAGGGGAGGGCGAGCTTTGTGTCATTGATGTCATTGATTGAGGTCATCAAAAGTACGACCGGTGGTAGATAACCCTTAACCCACAATACCAACGTTCGCGTTTTTCGCAATCCCGCATAAGATCCGAGATTAAGTTTTTTTCTCGAAAATCCCCCTCCGGACCAAGAGTGGATCGGGGGCCCACTGGAGTGGGGTTAAAAGAAACAAGGGAGAGAACCACTCGTCTGTACCCTCAGTTCTCTGCCAGGATTCGGACGGTGATCAAAAGCGCCCCCCTGGGTTGAATGCACTACAATGTGGAGCTGCTGCAGTCATGGCGGACTGAACTAGTCGTCCGGCAGTGTACCTGGGTTCGCCGGAATTCACCAGTATCGGCTCCCATTTGCTATCTATCGGTAATGTGTGGGCTGTTGAGCTGTGTACGTCGATATTCAACACCCCTCGCTACATGGCGGTATCGATATCTTGAAAAAAACAGCGTAGACACGCGTATCGTGAATTTTAAACATATATTAAGACACAAAAAAAACAAAAAAATCAAGCCAGGCCAAATACAATGGGAGAGAAACACATACCAATACATAAACTATAAGAATGGATGCATCCGCAGCATACGTGATGGACAAAAACTTGACACCAATACTGGGCTCTGTGAATAACTCGCTCTCTGGACGCTAGATGGCAGGCACAGCGTATTCCAGTCAAGGCTCCGTCAGCTTTGTCAAGGTCAGCGCCGATTTGCTATAATGGGTTGACTCTGGCGCTCTCTTTCAACGGTTTGATACAAGCTAGCACGTCCAGAGTCGACTCATTTATTCGACTTCTAAGCTGACTCAATTTAGAATTAGATTCAGATTCAACGAGTCAGAGTTTAGTCGACCAGAATGCTATTCATCAAAATAAAACCTATTGACGCATTAACTTAAGAGTTCGACTCAACTCTGAACGACAAAGGTTTCACTTAAATCTGAATTAAGTCATTTAACCTTTGGAATATTACAACAGCACGGTACTCCGTGATTTGCGGATTCCGTCTCGGATTTCAGAGGTTACCGGCGTGCGGAGAACTTCATACAATTATCTACACCAGAGAAAATATACAGTAATCTACACCAGAGAAAATATCCAATAATCTATACCAGACAAAATATACGATAATCTAAAACCGCCAAGGACGGTCAGGAGCACAGACCGAATATCAGACCACTATCCAATCCAGAAAAAGCAAGCTGAACACCTGAGAGACCTTGTGCCCATTCGCACATTGTCGGATCACCTTAACGTCTAGCAAAAAACAAGCAAAGCGAAAGGGAATACGGCCAAAGAAACGTTTATCCGTGTACGGTCATATCTTAACATCTAGCAATGGCAAACAGCAAGTCCAGGAAAATAGGCAAGTTCATCCATGTATAGTCAGGTACCCGGAGTGACCATCAAATCACCACCGCCTGGCAAAGGTAAGCAGCAAACCCCGGATGGGTATATAGTCGAGCACACGAAAAAAGCCTCAAACCACCACTGCCCAGCCAAGGTAAGCAGCATACCCCGGATATTTGTATAGTCGGGTACACGGAAAAGGCATCAAATCACCCCTGCCCAGCCAAGGTAAGCAGCATACCCCCGATATTTGTATAGTCGGGTACACGGAAAAGGCATCAAATCACCCCTGCCCAGCAAAGGTAAGCAGCAAACCCCCAGACAACGGGTATCAATCCGTGTGTAGCCAGGTACACGGAACAAGCACCAAATCAATGTCAGCTCCAGCAAAAGCATACAGCAAATTCCTGGAAAACGGGTAGCAAGTACCCAGACGTACACGGCTGAGCCATCTGGCTGGTATACGGTTAGACCACGGTTGTTCTAGCAAAAGCGGGAAAAAACAGGTCAAGTACCGATCCGTGTACGGATGAACTAGCTTAACCCTTGCCCAGGTGTGGGAGTGTTTGAACACCACCTCGGGTTTTTCCAAAGCGGTTGGAAAAAGGACGCGAAATATTTTGACGACTATCTACAAAATTTCAGATTCGAGTTATCTAAAGTCAGGTCACTAGGGCAGTTCAAACAACTAGACCTCTAAAAAAATGCAAGCAGCAGTAGCGAGAGCATATTAAATCTATTGATCTGAGATTCCCAGCACAAGCATTGGTTCTAACTTACCCCGGTCAGAAGGTGGAGTCAAAAAAACGGTTCAACCCTGTCACCCTGCCATGGGCTCAATACTAAACTGAACCAAAAAGTGAAAAATAGTGTGGCGACCATCTCTTGCAGGCTAACTGACGCCGTTCGTGTTTCATAACCGTCTCCCAAAAGAGCCGAGATTGAAGTTAGGTGCTCAAGCACACCATGGGGAAGGTCAATTTGAGGCACAACTGGGCAGGGGTTAACGTCTAGCAAAAGCAGCACAGGAAACGGGCTCAGCATTCATGCGCGTGTGATAGGGTACACATCACATCATCTTAATATCTAGACAGAGCCGAAAAAACACACGGCACACCGGTAAATATGCTGCCCGATACTAAGAATGTGGATGTAGATAGCCAGATCTGCGTAGCACTGTTCACAAAGTGGGGTTGTCGTCCCGTCGAGCGTGCCAGCAGCACGCACGAGTCTACCACCGCCCACCACCCGCGGTCCTGGTACTCAGCACACGGCTCTGAAGCTCGGCCCAGCCGGCACGTGTTAACTCAGACGCTTGAGAGTTCAACACTGCTGGCTGCATGGCCTGATCCCGCGTCAGTCCAGCAGCTGGAAATGTCGCACGTGCGGGCCGACCACCCCCTGGAACTGCTCCCCGCGCGGAAAACCGGCGCAAATGCAGACGGGACGAGAGTGTGGCCGGATAACTGGATGAGTATTTCCCTCAGTGTCGGAGAACGTACAAATCCTCCCCATGCGTCCGACTCTCCCCTGCGCCCGGGTGCATCGCTTTGCTCGGTGTCGGAGATCTCAATAGCGCTCTATCCGTGTTGAGTTATTACTTCCAGTGTTCTGGTAACGGTACGAATGTGAGAAATGTTGCGGCAGTGCAATATCCAAGGATCAGACAAAACGGCAACCAAACCTGGCACCTCAGCACTCTTATAGACATGCCTAGGAAACTTCTGATAGGGTGTACAGTTCAAGAAACCTCCTGACTTCATCGCGCTGGGTAGCAGCTGCACTAAACTGCAACATTTCAGCATATGCTGCAAACCTGGCGAACTGGCATCGATAGGCGATTAACCACGCAGATGGGCGTGTTTTTACCGGTTCTTCATGCACGTGAATCCGTGTATCTTTCTGGTAAAATCTGTTCCGAGTAGGTAGCACTATTTTGTACGCCAACTTAACAGAATGAATTCCGCGGCAATGTTTTCTCAAATTATTTACCATGCGCATAAATCCCATATTGTTCTAAATATATTTTATCGCTAATAATTATGATTCGTGCCCACTTAAGTGGACCTTTAAACCACATTCGAATCGTAGAAAGACAAAAAATATGGGGACGAGAAGACGTCAGCTACATATTTATTCATATCATTACAGAATTTGTCGGCTTAGTTATCAAATCCCGATAATCTTTAAAAGGTCAGAAATCAAAGATCTGAAGTAATCTAAACCGCCAAAAAAAACGCAAACGATTGAGAAATTAAGGTTAGGTTCATACAAATGTGCCTCAATGCAGTGGCAGATACAAGAGGGACTATGGGGGCTCAAGCCCCCCTAAAAATGTTTGAGTGCCTATAGCTAATGCATAGGCTGAGGCTAATCCGACGCAATCGTACGGCAGGCTCGAGCCCCCTCCCCCCAAATGGGGCCCTGGATCTGCCACTGGCCCATTGGTCAGTTCTAGACTGGACTTTGGATCAAACTGGGTCAGTTACGATATTGTCCTAATGTTTACCAAATTTCAGGTAGAATATTGTTCCGTGTCTTTGTCATACATAATCACAAATTGGAACCGTACGATACAAATGTTTAGGAACTTTATCAACTTAGACGTTTTAGGTGAGACCACTTGACCTTGACATATGAACTGATCTGAGATGAACTAGATTTGACGTTTAGAAAAGAACCTGCAAACATCAGAAATGGCAAAAATAGGGTAACATCTGAGGGAGTGATATAAAGAAACTAATTACTCCATTACCGGTCTCGCAGGTTGAAAGATTACATTTCCTTTACCCAGTAGAACGCCACATCGGCCGGCAAGTTTTGAGGACTCCAGTGCGTCGACCAAAAATTATTCGTGACCCATTCTCCCGTATCGTCCTTAGTTCTTCTGCCGGATGTGATGGCGCCATACCGGTAGCTGCCCGGAGTGGCAGTCCTCAACCGGATCACAATACCAGGGCTATTGGTCCAGGTCTCGTCTTGGCTGATCCATGGCAGCACCTCGTCTATGAGGTCTTCCGACCCGTAGGTGCACTTGGTGAAGACTGATGGTGAGTAAGTGATCAGGGAAGCCGGCCGGGTCATCTCACAGGTGGCCTTTATTGTCCAGACTGTGGGGGTCAGCCGCGTGCCAACCACCCGGTAGAAGAAGGATGGAGAGCTGCTGCCGTGAGCCAACAGCTGGTCCCCCAGACCCAGGATCGAGTAGTCGTCAGTCAGACTCGGCCTGTCTTGATTCCGCAGCAGGGAGCCGTTCTGGGGCCAGGAGTGCGAGACTGAGGCCACCAGTAGCGTCCAGCCGCCTCCGCTGTTGTCCTGGTCGCAGTACACCGGGCACCGACAGCGCCTTCAGGTACGTCACACCGCTCGGCTCGTCCGGGTACATCTGCTGCAGCTGGCGGCAGGTTGCGGGGCACCGGGAGCCGTGCAGGCCGCCGACTTCTGGGCTGAGGGTCGCTGGTTGCCGCCAGCCGCAGGTGTCGGCCGGACTGAACAGCTGGCACGTGCCATCGGCCAGCAGGTTGAAGCCTCCGCAAGCGCCACTGCGAGAACAGGCGACGGCACAGTACAACGCAGACCGGGCCGACGTCGTATATACAGGCGAGGCGGAGACCATGATCTCAGCGTGTCTCAGCGAGTAAACGTCACCCGCTGCCGGAGAACTGCAAATCAGGAAGGATAGCAGCAGCACCTTCGGAAAGGACATGCCCAGCGACGGAATATGTATGGTAAAGTTAAGGCCGTTTAGGAGTTGGATTGAATTGGATATTTGAAGCTAGCGTTCCTTCGTCTAAAGACTAAGTTTTTTGGAAAAGGAGCATGTCAAAAGCACTTCGCCGTGCGAGTAGCTCCAGGAATTTCTGCGCCCGGTGTAACGCTCACCGTTTCTTCCCCAACCTCGGTTGGAAGACAGCTCCAGTAAAACCAGCAGATAATGGCTAACCCGAGCAGAGCCACAGAACCGCCCACGTGGGGGTTAAAGCCTAGAGAGCCAAAAACTGAAGGTTGAACCACTCGTTTGGTCGGCAGTCATGAACTGTTGTCACCGGTTTCCATGGAATCTGCACTTTCGGGATCCGTGACTGGTTAGTCCCACCAGTGTTTGTTGCGCCAAAACAGAGTGGGTAACGAGGGCAAGTACTTTCCAGCTAGATCTATGTGTTTCCAGCTCGGTGATATGGATTCCCATGTGACCACCTTGTCGAGTACATGGAAAGCCAGGGAGGTCATGTCACTATGCATACTTGATCACTGGCTGCACTACTTAGCACTAAGATTGCATCTTTATTTAGAGCTTCACGGAAAATCGCTTATATTGGAATTGCAAATGTAACGTCATGCCAAGTTGCGAAGAAGAAGTCCACAAAATTAGAAACACACCTCTCAAACACAGGGACAAGATTCGTGACCTTGACATTTGGTTAGATCCCAACTTAAATTTTTCAGAACATATCAACATCATCGTCGTCAGCAAGGCAAACAAGATGTTGAATCTGTTATTACGATCTCTTCAGACTGGCCGAGGTGCGGGTAGGCTTAAAGAGGGACCGATTTTGCTAGCATATTTTGCCAACGTTCGATCAATTCTGGAACATGGATGCGCCATCTGGGTCGGAGCTCCAAGATGCCAGTTGGACGGATTAGAAAGGGTCCATCATAAAGTTTTTATTTGGTTGGCATCCGACATTCGCCCATCTCGGCCATTTCAGTCATTGGCATGATCTCTTCAAGTTTTTCAAAATGAGCAATCTCTCAAAGGAGACTTCAGTATGATATTTGCTGTGTACCCAAAATAATAAACGGAAACGTCGACTCCGCCTGCCTGCAGGGGCGTTTCCCACTCCAGGTGCCTCAGCAGCAAAACAGGGGAATGCAAAAACACTTCTGACATGCTTCCTTGCCTCGAGTGGAGGATCAAAAGGGGTTTATTTTGCAGGTCAGTGATTTCTTTCAACGATCATCTTGGAGCTTTCCCGAGGCAGACACGTACGTTTCAACGTTTAGCAGTTTTAGAGCCAGGGTGAGAAAGTAAGCAATTAAAGATCATCAATTTTATGTTTTTGTGTGATTTTATGTCACTTGCTAAGATCTCTTAGTGTGCTGAAGTGTATTTAATGTGTTTTTATATGTTTCAGCTTCATAGTTTCGTGTATATTGCGTAACAATAAGTTTTACATCACCGTTGCAAGCTTATTTTGCATTGTATTGTTGCACTGTTACATTGCAAATATTCATTGATGTACTGTTTTATTTATTGAATTCAGCTCTAATTAGGTTCCTGCATACCTCTTGCTGATCATCCTGAATAAATAAAGTGTATGAAATGACATGGAAATCATCCAACGTGGTATGGCGTGCCCGACAGTCCATGGGATTAACCCGCGCCCCAACGGGGGTCCGGCGCCACCTTCGCCCCACCGGGGGGGCCATCGATGGCCCCCCTCTAACTCCGAAAATATGGGCGTTAGCGCAAATCTGCAAAGTGCAATAGAAAGCTTGCGTGAATTCAGTAAGAAATTACTTCGCATGTTTTAGTGCTCAGGTCAATGGTTTGACCTCCAGAGGTCAAATTAGGTCAAGATCGGCTATTTTCACTCAAATATGCAACGATTAAGCAAACTGGGCATAACTCTTATGTCATTAGAGCTATTGAGGCCTGGTAAAGTACATTTGATAGCAAATTGCCTGTACTTTTTCCACTATGTGGAACGTAAAGACCTCCCGCCAGTGGTTTGACCGCCAGAGGTCACCTCGTGACCTAATATGACCTGAGGTCACGAAAGGTCAAAAAGTGACCTTGCCGTATATCAAATGAAAGCCAGTGACAAGACAAACACGATGGTGTTTGTTTCACCGCTCTAGCTCAATTAGATCAAAAGTTATTGTCAAAATACTGTTTTTGACCTCCGGTGACCTTGGATGACCTTGGAAAAGTCAAAGGGCAAATATGACCCCTGGGATCCGTGAAAGGGTGTCCAAAAACGTTGTTCTGAGCAGTCTGAGTATTTGCAATCATTTTTGTGGCTTTTATATCATGAAATAGCTTTTCCCCATGCTTTTCCAATGGGAGAGGTCGCCTCGTGACCTGACCTCAGGGCACGAAATCGAAAAATCCCGGATATACACCTTGTAGACCCTGGAGGGGTCATGAAGTGTAGGAAGTTTCAAATCGATCGACTTTGAAATGTAGCTCTTACAGAGCTCTAAAGTGAAGTGAGGTGACCTTAGTTGACCTCGTCTGGTGACCTGACCTTGGGTGACCCGGGGTAAAAAATTTCAGGGATGATGGGAAAATGATGCAGTGAGAGGTAGAGCCCTCAACCGCGGTGCTGCGCCTCGTCGTTTTTCTGCTATCTCGGAAAAACCTTAGGGGGGCCATCGATGGCCCCCGGTGGGGCGAGGGTTAATAACGGTGTAGCATGGAAGTCCACTGCATAGCTTTCCCTCCTGGGTAATTTATTTTTCATTTTGCACCTTATTTTATGTTACCTTGCAAAACTTTTGAACATTTTGTCATATACCGTTTGGATGTAGGAAAAGCCATATACAACTGTATCTCTCTGAAATTAATAGTATTTCTTAAAGTCCTATGTGACACCCTGTTGAACTGTTTTTCCCTACATGTGCCGTCCCGATCGACCCAAACCCTGAAAAGGAGCTCCGCCGCCGCGCGTTGGCCCTGTCAATTAGGGGCTTCTGCGTCGAATTTCCGGGCCAAGCAACAAACAGTTGCCCTTAATGGACTAAGAATTGCATCATATTCTTTTGGAATAAAGAACACAAGTTTTTGCTTGCGTTGGAAGCTTAATAATGCAGTGCTGTTTCAGGGTGGAATCCACTTGAAGCTGACAGAAAAGGGCATCTATAGGACTACAGTTTATGTATGTTACTTGTAGATGTAAAGCATTGTATTTCCGATTCAATGTTCCATTTGGATGTCCAATGCATATTTTTTCCGGCCCGTGGTTAAAGCCGAAGCAAATAATGCCGCGTCCTTGTTTTGCTTTTATACTTTCTCCACATCCCTAGCCTCATGGAAGATTAGATTATGCTTTAACCCTCGCCCAGTGGTGGTGTTTGAACACCTCCCCTTCGGGCTTCTCCGGCGGCACGAAAAAACGGCGCGCGAAGCGCCACCGTACTTAGCACAGATTATCCTTGATCAATTCCGCAACTTTCCTCAAAATTGTAAGGTTGGGTCATCTCAGGTCAGGTCACCAGTGCAGGTCGTGACCTCACCTCCAAAAAATGTTTAAGATGACATGAGTAAGAATTGGGTGAATCTATAGAATTGAAACCTCTACCGCATAATGGGCCCACCGGGTGCTAAAACATATATTCCGGGATTTTTTCATGTCGATGACCTAAGGCCAAGTACGGACCATGGCCTCTCCATTGGAAATAGATGGGAAAACATAAATTTGGCTATATTTGTGTAGATACAGCTGCCAATTCCTTCATATTCTCCAAATCGTAGTATCCTGGGCCCCTTTCCAGAGTCATGTTGCAATTTTTGACCTCTAGCCTCTAAGAGGTCATCTGGGGCTACTTAAGCACTTTTCAGGCTTAGGTCAATAACTTTGCATAACATGGTGATGCAGCTATCATTGCGTTGGGATTGCTATTGCAAGTCGATTGATATGAATATTGACTATGCTGGGTTAAAAGTGACCTTGACCTGACCTGAGGCCAGGTCATTTTGTTTGCCCAGTATATTCACATTATGCATCATTCCATTCGCCGTGACAAAAGGAAGCGATTGGTGCCACAAAAATGATACTAACTCAACTCTGTCAGACGCTAGAATCAAAAAACTTTACACTCAAAATGCCACTTTCTTTGACCTGTCATGACCTCAATATTGACATGAGCCAAAAAGTGACTGATATAGTTTCTTCATGGATTTGCATGAGCTATCCACCAGCATTCGCGTTCTTTCGCTATCCCGCATAGGGGCCGAGTTCGAGGGGATGTTCAAACATCCCCCACCAGGGCGAAGCTGCCTCGGAGACCCACCGGGGGGCAAGTTAAAGCGGTTTTAAAACACGTTTAGCACTACTGAACCACTGAAGAAAATGATTAAAGTAAAGGTCACAGAGTCATGAGGTCAAAACCTGACCTGAGGTCAATGCTATATTTGTATAATATAGCCCGTTGAATCTTCTATCAATTCGTATTAATTTTAGTTTCGATCAGGCACTTTTAAGATACAAAATTATTTTCGCTTCAATGTTTGCATTAACCACGAAATTTTGATGACCTTTATCTGGTGACCTGTTTGACCTTGGGACCTGAAAATGGGCCCAAATTTTAACTTTGTATAGGGGACCTTAGGTACACAATTTGGTTGAAATTTAACTCTTGCCCCGGTGGCGGGTACGAGCCACCTTCGCCCTGGTGGGGGGCTAAAAAAAGACCCCCCCACGATCTCAAAAACTAAGAGAGCTAGAAAAAAGCGCAAAACGGCAATCGAAAGCTCTTCGAAAATGATATCGAAAATACTTCGGTCATTTTTCTTGTCAGGTCAATATCAAGGTCACCAGAGGTCAAAATAGGTCAAAATCGCTAATATGAGGTGTACTAAGAAAACCTCCTATATCTCAGAAACCATCATAGCTAGAAACATTTTTTAACACCATTCGAAAGCTCTTGAGATGCGCTTTCATTACAGTGGCATTCATTTTCGTGTCAGGTCAAAGCCTAGGGAGCTACAGGTCACTAAATATTGGGCATATTCTTGGGAATGTCCATAGCCACCCATGCATAAGGGCTTTTACTTTTTCGCTAATAGCTTCCAAACCAAACAAGATACAGCCATAGTTTATGCACCATTGCAATCCTCTCGTCAATACAAATCGAATGATATATGATATTGCTATGCCAGGTCAAATTTAAGAATTTGACCTGACCCAGGTCAACGGTCTGACCCAACTTGACCTGGTATAGTCATGATGTATATCATTTGACTTCCAGTGACTATACAAACACTTTGGTGACAAAATAAAAGCTCTATCTTAGTTTATTCAAAATTTATAGAGAAAAACACCAAAAAATGCTTATTTGACCTAAGGTGACCTTTTAAAGGTCACAAGTCAAAAATTTTGGTATCAGCTTCAGAAATGGGCTAAGGGAAAGTCGCAACCGATGTTTGAAGTTGATTCCATCCATACTTACTGAGAAAAGCTCATTTCGTGATTTTCCCCATGCATTGTCAATGGGGAGGTCATGCTCTGCACATGACCTTAGGTCACCAATATCAAAAATCCCGGAACAAATGTTGTAGCTCCTGGTGGGCCCAAGATGTGGTATGAGTTTCAACTTGATCGATTAACCCTTCTTTTAGTTATGCCGTCCTAAGTATTTTTTGAGGTTAGGTCACTTCACCTGACCTGGTGACCTGACCTGATATGACCTTGAGCCAAAATTTTCAGGAAAGATGTAAAAATCATGAAGGAACAGCTAGACTAAGTTTGGCGGCGCTGCGCGCCGCCGTTTTTTGGTCACTTCGGAAAAACCCGAGGGGGGTCTAAAAAGACCCCCCACCCGGGCGAAGGTTAAGGGGTTATGGTGAACTCGCCTGGGCGACTCGTCCTGGAATGACCCATATAATTGGAATTGATGTCAATGGATCCGACCTGTTGACCCGACCTGATAGGATCTTAAATTAAGACTTTCAGGAAAATGCGAACAGGATCTGTAAACAGTTATAACAAGTATGGTGGCACTGCCGTTTTCGGCCACTTCGGAAAAACCTAAGGGGGTAAAAAATGACCCCCAGCAGGGCAACGGTTATATTTCTAGTGCCTGCTGTCTATACATGATATGTCTGAATATCAGGTGGTAGTCATCTAATGTATTCCTGAGGTTTACTAGTCCTGGACGAGTGGGATGGTCAGATCAGTGCAGACAGTTTCATCCTGGGCCAGCTATTTTCCAGGCCCACGCTGTCTTGCTCGGTGGCTTTCCTGTCATTCAAAGCTTAACTCGGGACACAGCACACTGTGGCTAGGGAAATTCGCCTCGACATTCTGAGTCGAGTAGTTTCTGCACAGGAAAATATATAATTTGCTGAAATGAGTCACGGTATTGTGGTAGATCCCAAATATATGAATGCATTCACTGTAGAGTAGACATCGCCTCCTGCAGAGATCTGGATCTCTTGGGCGCAATATGAGCTTAGCTGACGGCGAACCCATCAACGCACTTTACACTGACAGCGTAGATACGGATAAAATATATAGGGCAGAGCGTAGGCGCTCGCTGCACCCCAGCGATCTACTTTTGCCGACTGTTTTATATTTGAACACTTAACACGCGTCCCGCCGAGGTCCCTGGCATGACGCGCCCCGCTGGGGGGGCGAATTTCGCCCCTCCCCCTCCGTACCTCATTTCCCAGGAAAGCTAAAGAAAAATTACGGAAAACGTTTGAAAGCTCTTGACAAGACGAAGAAAAATTATAAGAAGCATTTTTATGTCAGGTCAAATAATGTCCCATAGGCATACAACAGGGCAGTGTACGTTTCTCCCTCTAGATGTTTCCTTCCCGGAGCTAGAGCAAATATGTATCCATCGTTAGATTCCTCTCATAGTGGCGAATCGAATGATGTATAATATGAACTTGCTAGGTCAAACTGTGAAAATGACCTGACCTCGAACTAAGCCAAGGTAACGGGGTGACCTGGTATGGCCATGCTGCATATCAGTCGACTCCCCGTGACAATACAAGCACAATGCAAGCAAAATGGCAGCTTTATCTCAAGTTATTGGCAAAACAATCACTGTATGCTCCTGTGACCTGATATGACCTTTGAGAGATCAGATGGCCAAAAACTCAACATTATGGTCAAGATCGTGGTAAGAATACACCGCTTGAGCATTTTCAGCGTTATCTATCGCGTATTTACCGAAAACGAGCCCTTTCTATTTTTCTCCATAGACTTATAATGGGGTGACCAAAAAATTGACCCCACCTTAGGTCAACAATATCAACATTCTGAGATAGCAGATTTGTAGACCCTAATGACCTAATTATATTGTGAAAGTTTCAAACTGATCGGTTGGCTGACGCTCTTTAGGCGCCGCTTCAAACTCGTAATTTTAGGTTTTGAGGTCGGGTCACTTGACCTTGGATAGCTCCTTGACCTGACATGACCTAACCTAAAAAATTTGGTGAGATGCGTAAAATTGGTTAGGGTTAAGGTAGTGTAAGTTTCGTTGACTGTGTTTCTTCTTTTTGCGTTATCCGGGAAAATTAGGAGGGGGCGAATTTCGCCCCCTCAGCGGGGCGCGTGTTAAAGGGCACGTCACCCTCTGAAGAAAACCGTTGCAAGATTAAAAGGTGATGCTTCCAGAGGGCCCTGCTCCTGAACAATAACCGTCTCTGATTAGCTGCAGTTTTAATACCCCGATTATAGCAGTTACAGCCCACGAGGCATACTTCCAGCTGCTGGGTTTCCGCACTTTAAATCACTGGCGGCACGCTTTCCGGGAGCTGGGGTATAAACCGGCTTTACCGTAAGTGTAGAACCACTTCAAATCACAGAAAAATAGTTCTTCCCATGAAACATTATTTTCCAGACTTTCACAAGCATTTCTGATTCTAAATCAGCTCGTGATAAAACCGTGATTCGGGGTGGCACCGTGGATACAGGCATTCGCCCGAAGAACTCGTTAGTCTCCATTGACCGTCAGACACGGCAGAACTGGGCAGCCGCACCAGGGCGCAGGTTCTGCTGGTAAATCACGCCGACTCCATTCCCGGACGCGGCGCCGTCAAACCAGAGTGGTCTGAAAATACTCCAGTGTATTTCTCTCTCGCTCTTTCTCCGTGTGATGTGTGTAAATGTATGACTGACGGCCGGGCAGCGGGCTGGGCCCACCG
The DNA here is from genome assembly GCA_034440635.1 of Lepas anatifera. Classification (NCBI taxonomy): domain Eukaryota; kingdom Metazoa; phylum Arthropoda; class Thecostraca; family Lepadidae; genus Lepas; species Lepas anatifera. Next base: position 2,443,371 of record JAOTON010000512.1, on the reverse strand, counting down.
CCGCCCACCGCCCAACCAGCACCAGGGTCATGATGATGAAGTCGCGTACAGCCGTAGTGGTAGCGGGCCAGGCCCCCGGACAGAGCAGCGCGCGCGAGGAAAGAGGGGCAGGGAGAAGAGCGCAACAAACAAAACAATCCCCCACAGTGTGTCCTTCCACGTACGGCCGGTAACAATCCCAGACAATCTTACTAAACTAAAGGCACCATTAGCTCGACAAACTAAATAACAAACAAACCATTGCACTTTTGCTTAGCAAGCTTACCCTGCATATGCGAAAAAAACTATACAGAAATGAGGCGAGTGCAGAAAAGGGCAGGTCCTGATTGAGCCCCATCTTGAAAACGAAGCGGCTAAGCCGTGCATGGCCAACACAATGGCGGCGCAGTAAAGTGCGGAGGTCGCGGGTTCGACGCTCAAAGCAGTCGAACTTTTGAAGCGGGCCGGCCTGGAAAAGTTGGCTCAAAGGGCACTTGCGATCAGTCGGGCAGCCAGGCGCGCGTCGCGATGAGGGCGGCAGGTACTCGGGGTCACAGACAAGGTCACGTGCTAACCGGCGGTGCCAACACATTCGAGCCCAATCACAATCATCCGCGCCGTTTCTCGCCGCACTCGGTTTCAGCGGTATTTTCAAACGGCAAAATTGGTCAGCCAGTGACACGACGTTTTCGGCCGTACAGAGGTACGGATAAGACTCCTGAGTGAGCTCCCATGGAAGGTTTGGCACCGCCCGTGCACACCTCAACAGAATATCACCCAGGGCCGGGCGGACACCGGCGGGGACCACCCCAGCGCCACGCGCTGAGCGACACCGGCGGCTCTGCAGCGCCACGACACAACAGCTTCATAGGCCGCTGCTGGACACGTGTCCCATTTCGGGCCTGCAAGGGGCCCACATGGCACAGCTGAGAGCTGCACCCGCCGTGATTGCAGAGACCGATCCACCGCACACAACTAACCGGACACACGGTCACGTAACCACTAGTGCAGCGCTAATTCAACGGCATGCCTCGAAAGTTGATTGTCCGTAAAAATACAGACGTACAATTCGGAATAATCGGAGATTGGCTCCACGTGAGCACGCAGCAGCTGATAATGATCGGCTGGACGGCACGCCGATTAGCAAGCCTCCACCGGCAATGTACCAGCAATATCGAAATTGTAACAAGAACTCGCAAACACAGCTACCCAATCCGTTGAATCTACAGCTGATCGAAATGCACCTAACGCAGACTACCCTCGACTTGTTTCAAATCCCTCTGTCATCATCCAACAAAACGGATATGACAGCCATCGCCCACAGACCACCCGCACACGACCAACAGCTAATGAACACGACTGACGCGCGACTACGCTCTACGGTATTTCAGGCACTCACAATCACCAGCGTTCTCGGATCACCTAGCACACATTACCAGCATGATGAGAGTCATCAACAGCATCAGAGGCATCGGGAAAAACACCAGCAGCACCAGCAACAGCCTCAGAGTCAGAACAACACGAGCAGCAGACACAGGCGGCAGGAGTTGGAGTGTGCGTGGGGGTGTGCGCCCCTCCCTGGGAGTCGGACGCGCTCAACTAGGTAGCACAGCCTTGGTCTCGGGTTGGAGCGCCGACGGAGGGCCGGGCCGTTTGGCCGCAGGTGGCGGCGGTGCGCCTGGTTTGGGGGAGGGCCGAGACTCGGAGCCTCGCTGGCTGGGCGGCTTGGCCGGGGAGGGCGCCTTCAGGCTGACGGGAGCGGACAGCAGGCCCCCGGAGGCGGTGGAGGCCGACTCGGACCTCGGCCGCTTGCTGCGCGGGCTGGCAGAGCCGTCGTGAGGGGGCGGCTGGCCGGCCGGCCGGTACTGAACTCCCACCGTCGCCGCCGCCGCCGGATGGCCGTTGAGGCGCGGCGGCGCGCCTGCGACAGGCGCGGCCGGCAGCCCTAGCGGCGGCGTCGGCATGAATGCGCCCAGAGGAAGCCGCGCCGCCGCCGGCGCTGCCGAGGCCGGCCGCGGCCGCGACGTCGGTACCGAACACGCCACGTGAGGCCGCTGCTTTCCGCTCGCCGCCGCCGACGACGGCACCGGACGAGACGACAACACCATCTTTTGGGAGCTACTGGTACTTGTACTTTTCAGAGTGAGCGCAGCGCGGTGCTGCTGCGGCGGCGGCGGCGCCAGCAGCGGGGAGAAGGCGCCCGGCGCGCTGGTGTAGGTGAGTTGGCTGACACCGCTGTGCGCCGGCGGCGGTGCGAACATGCCGGCAGCCGGCAGGAAGGGCAGCGGCTGCGTGGCGTACAGGTGCGGGTAGATGAGGGGTCCGGTCGGCAGCAGCTGATCGCCCGCTCCGGGCCACACGGCGCCCAGCCCGGTCGGCTCCACCCGCATCAACAGCGGAGTCCGGGCCGGGTCGGCCGCCGGCGCGCCGCTCACCGCCGCCGCCGACGCCGTGTGGCGCATCTTGAAGAAGCGCGGCGGTTTCGGCGCGATGGGAGACATGGTCCTCACGCCGTCCGCCAGTGCCGACGCTGACGACGTCGACGTCTTCTGGCCGGCGCCGATGTACGAGCGCGGCAGCTGCGGGTTCCACGATTTGGGCGGCGTCTTGAGCGTCTTGTAGCCGACCGGCGAGGAGCGCTTGCGGCCGTCGTCATGCAGACGGCCGTGGCGCGACCGCAGAGGCCCGTCCTTGGCGGCGGGCGACCTCTTCTGGCCAGTGTCGTCCGGAGCCCGCGCCGGCAGCTTCGGCTTGGCATCAGCCAGCGTCGACAGCGGCAGGATGATCTCGTTCTTGTTGCTGTCTTTAATGGAAGTCTTCAGCCGGCTGGGAGAGGATGTCGGCTGTCCGTTACTGACCGTTGGCAGGGCCTGCGGCGCCGCCTCAGGCGTCACTGCCGAGTGCTCGTCCGTCTCCAGAGAGTCGAGGATCTTGCAGGCCTGCTGCAGAATGTCGACGTGGGCAGCAGCAGCCGGCCCCGAGCCGCCGCCGAAGCTCATCTCGCCCGTCTCGCTGATGTGCAGCTGTACCTCCTTATGGGGCGCACTGTCGCTGCTGCTGCTGCTGGTGGTACTGGTGGTGGTGGCGGTGGTGATGGTGCCGCTTGCCACGGCTCTACTGGCGGAGGTGGCGGCGGGCGCCGATGTTTTGGGAGGAAGAGACGGTCGCGACGGAGCGACGGCTGCTGCCGTCACCGTCACACAGGTAGCACTCGACGTCTTCGTCGCACACGGCGCAGATGTGGTCACAACTGTCGCCTCCGTGTCGGACACACTGGCCAATGTTGTCGCAGTCAACGCCACCATCTGGGCCACAGCCGCCGCCGCCGCCTGGCACTTCACTCTCGCCACAGGGTCCGGCTGAGACCTGGTCTCCGGATTCACCGCACTCTCACGACAGACAGCAGCGCTCTCGGCGGCCGGCACCACCACGGCGTCGCCGCCGGACACCGGCGGGTCCGGGCTCAGTCGGGCGGCGGCGGAAGCGGCGGAGGCGGAGGGGGCGAGCTTGGCCGCCTCCGGCGCCGCCTCCGACGGGAAGCGCCTCTTCAGCGGGACAGTGGCGATCCGGTAGTACAGCTGCAGCGGCCCCACCTGACGGAGGTGGAGTAGTCACAGTCGGTGGCTGATAGGGGGCAGCAGTTCACGGGACACGCGCCCGCTGGGAGGCACAGCCGGGTTCCGCCAGTCCTCACGCATATCTGCTATCTGAAGTCATCTTGTCCTGAAATACTTAGTTTATATCCTAGTTAATGTACTGCGGCATATATTCACGACAGAGAGAACCATGCACACGGTAATCCCCGTTCATGATCTGCAGACAACAACGGAAGGATAGACGGCACAGCATCGATTAAGCCGAAAAAGCTCATCTGACATAATGGGCTGGACTGTTTGAGTCCCCGCTGCGGATGATAACGTAGTCGGCAGTCACATCTACCGTCGCTGGGATCTATCTCCTGCCCATCCACGCATCAGCCGCCGCATGTCACTCACCCGCCTCCAGCAGTGCAGGTAGGCGACATCGAGCAGCATCAGGTCGGGAGTGAGCACCTCGCCGCGCGCCAGCAGCTCCACCCGGCGGCCGGCCGCCAGCTCGTGCTTACAGCGCAGCATGTGCTGCAGGTGGCCCACCGTCACCACCGCCGGACACCGCAGGAAGCGCGCCTGTCAGAGGAGGTACACAGGTCACAAAAGGTAAGGTAACGAGGAGGCCAGAGAGGTACACAGGTCAGCCACACCGGAGAGAGCCGGGTAAAAGGTCACTACGCAGGAAGCGGCCTGCCAGAGGAGGTACACAGGTCAGCCACACCGAAGAGAGCCGGGTAAAAAGGTCACTACCGCAGGAAGCGCGCCTGCCAGAGGAGGTACACAGGTCAGCCACACCGGAGAGAGCCGGGTAAAAAGTCACTACCGCAGGAAGCGCGCCTGCCAGAGGAGGTACACAGGTCAGCCACACCGGAGAACCGGTTACAAAGGTTACTACCGCAGGAAGCGCGTCTGCCAGAGGAGGTACACAGGTCAGCCACACCGGAGAGAGCCGGGTAAAAGGTCACTACGCAGGAAGCGAGCCTGCCAGAGGAGGTACACAGGTCAGCCACACGAAGAGAGCCGGGTAAAAGGTCACTACCGCAGGAAGCGCGCCTGCCAGAGGAGGTACACAGGTCAGCCACACCGGAGACAGCCGGGTAAAAAGGTCACTACCGCAGGAAGCGAGCCTGTCAGAGGAGGTACACAGGTCAGCCACACCGGAGACACCCGGGTACAAAGGTTACTACCGCAGGAAGCGCGTCTGCCAGAGGAGGTACACAGGTCAGCCACACCGGAGACACCCGGGTACAAAGGTTACTTCCGCGGACAGCAGGGGGCGGGTACACAGGTTATGAAAAGGCTGCTGAGAAGGCACGGCTGCAGGGTTTTCTCACATTTGACCCCGTCTTCTGAAGCAGGCACGTGAGCTACCCTGCAGCCATGCACTGTCTGGCATTGGCCGGCTCAAGTCAACAGAAGCTGGAAGAAGACGCATGCCCCGTGGAATCTAAGTTCTAATCCCTGAGGAAACATGCGATACAATGTTGCATGCACCTCAACCATGATGATAGTACAGATAGCGAATTGTTGACACTTATGTCAGCTTTACCCACGTCGTCAAATATCCTTGTGTTCCATGATAGGCACAATCCTCATCTCACGTGCAAATATTGCAGAAACAGGAAGTCACTGTCACTATTCAACAAGATGAGCGCATGCTATACAGATGGGATGTCGTGACTGTTTCATGTATTGTTTGGCTAAAACCTTGCAAATCGCATGGACAAGCGGCAGCAGTGCGACCTGCAGCCGCTGCTCGTGCCAATCTGGCACAGGGGAAGCGCTGGTTCGTAACGTAGAAGTTTCCATCAGCTGAGTCAGTCATGCTTTGGATACAACCACCCCCCCAAAAAAAAACAGGAGAAACTTCCAATATAAATAATATATTATCTGTAATATATCCGAATACAACGCTTTGTCTATACTGCGCAAACGCACAAGTCCTGAAAGGTTAATTATGGGCATTAGGGAGAGGCAGTGCAGTGAAGAGGCGGCGTAGGGGAAGCACACAGGGTTCCTGCCTGGTTGAAAGATTCTTCAAAACGAGCATGGTTGTAAACCATAAAACATATATGTACATAAAGATAGATAACTTCGCCGTTAATTTAACGTTATTCCTAAAAATGGAAGCAGCCGATAGATCAACGTGGCAATAAACCATACATGCATTTCAATTTCCTGAGAGAATGCCACCCTAGTTGTCTTGCTCCACATATTTAAACTAGGTTTCCATGACCCCAAATACTGGCCTTTTCCCCATTTTTACCACAGGAAAGAGGAACCAAAACTTTATCAATAGAATCTTGTTTCATTCTAGGCTTGGTAAGACCGGATTGCAGACAGATTTTTCGGCTGACTGAGTTGGTAAATCATTACAGTTGCTTATTTTACCAATAAACTATATTTTTAATATTGTTCATAATTCATTGACGACGTCAACTGAAAGACACCACCTGGTTAACTCAGCTGGTAAGCCTTTAGAGTTCGGCCCACTGCCTAGAAACAGTGGTGGTGGTGCATTGGTTAACCCTCGCCCCACCGGGGGGCCATTGATGGCCCCCCTAAGGTTTTTCCGGGATAGCAGAAAAACGACGAGGCGCAGCACCGCGGTTGAGGGCTCTACCTCACACTGCATCATTTTTCCATCATCCCTGAAATTTTTACCCCGGGTCACCCAAGGTCAGGTCACCAGACGAGGTCAACCAAGGTCACCTCACTTCACCTTTAGAGCTCTGTAAGAGCTACATTTCAAAGTCGATCGATTTGAAACTTCCTACACTTCATGACCCCTCCAGGGTCTACAAGGTGTATATCCGGGATTTTTCGATTTCGTGCCCTGAGGTCAGATCACGAGGCGACCTCTCCCCTTGGAAAAGCATGGGGAAAAGCTGTTTCATGATGTAAAAGCCACAAAAATGATTGCAAATACTCAGACTGCTCAGAACAACGTTTTTGGACACCCTTTCACGGATCCCAGGGGTCATATTTGCCCTTTGACTTTTCCAAGGTCATCCAAGGTCACCAGAGGTCAAAAACAGTATTTTGACAATAACTTTTGACCTAATTGAGCTAGAGCGATGAAACAAACACCATCGTGTTTGTCTTGTCACTGGCTTTCATTTGATATACAGCAAGGTCACTTTTTGACCTTTCGTGACCTCAGGTCATATTAGGTCACGAGGTGACCTCTGGCGGTCAAACCACTGGCGGGAGGTCTTTACGTTCCACATAGCGGAAAAAGTACTGGCAATTTGCTATCAAATGCACTTTACCAGGCCTCAATAGCTCTAATGACATAAGAGTTATGCCCAGTTTGCTTAATCATTGCATATTTGAGTGAAAATAGCCGATCTTGACCTAATTTGACCTCTGGAGGTCAAACCATTGACCTGAGCACTAAAACATGCGAAGTAATTTCTTACTGAATTCACGCGAGCTTTCTATTGCACTTTGCAGATTTGCGCTAACGTCCATATTGTCGGAGTTAGAGGGGGGCCATCGATGGCCCCCCCCGGTGGGGCGAAGGTGGCGCCGGACCCCCCGGTGGGGCGCGGGTTAAGGCTTGGGACCAAAAACCATAGGACGTTTCAGCGCTCAATATTTACCCGAGGTCTGGTAACTGATTGGTCAGAGGATGACCTGAGCGAGACGGCCGTCCCTGTGCTTTGTGGGACGGTAAACGTTAGCTTCAAAATTAAGCCATCGTTGAATCCCTTGCTCTTATGGTAAACAGTGGCATAAGGTTCCGCAGACACCATAACCGTACCTTATGCACTGCGAAGCACGAGCATTTGTCTCGGGGAGGGGGAAGGGGAGGGCGAGCTTTGTGTGAGTGATGTCATTGATTGAGGTCATCAAAAGCATGACCGGTGGTAGATAACCCTTAACCCACAATACCACCGTTCGCGTTTTTCGCAATCCCGCATAAGATCCGAGATTAAGTTTTTTCTCGAAAATCCCCTCCGGACCGAGAGTGGATCGATGGCCCACTGGAGTGGGGTTAAAAGAAACAAGGGAGAGAACCACTCGTCTGTACCCTCAATTCTCTGCCAGGATTGGGACGGTGATCAAAAGCGCCGTCTGGGTTGAATGCACTACAATGTGGAGCTGCTGCAGTTGGCGGACTGAACTGGTCGTCCAGCGGTGTACCTGGGTTCGCCGGAATTCACCAGTATCGGTTCCCATTTGCTATCTATCGGTAATGTGTGGGCAGTTGAGCTGTGTATGTCGATAGTCAACACCCCTCGCCACATGGCAGTATCGACATCTTGAAAAAAAACAGCGGAGACACGCGTATCGTGAATTTCAAACATATATTAAGACACAAAAAAAACAAAAAATTCAAGCCAGGCCAAATACAATGGGAGAGAAACACATACCAATACATAAACTATAAGAAGGATGCATCCGAAGCATACGTGATGGACACAAACTTGACACCAATACTGGGCCCTGTGAATAACTCGCTCTCTGGACGCTAGATGGCAGGCACAGCGTATTCCAGTCAAGGCTCCGTCAGCTTTGTCAAGGTCAGCGCCGATTTGCTATAATGGGTTGACTCTGGCGCTCTCTTTCAACGGTTTGATACAAGCTAGCACGTCCAGAGTCGACTCATTTATTCGACTTCTATGCTGACTCAATTCAGAATTAGATTCAGATTCAACGAGTCTTAGTCGACCAGAATGCTATTCATCAAAATAAAACCTATTGACGCATTAACTTAAGAGTTCGACTCGACTCTGAACGACAAAGGTTTCACTTAAATCTGAATTAAGTCATTTAACCTTTGGAATATTACAACAGCACGATACTCCGTGATTTGCGGATTCCGTCTCGGATTTCAGAGGTTACCGGCGTGCGGAGAACTTCATACAATTATCTACACCAGAGAAAATATACAGTAATCTACACCAGAGAAAATATCCAATAATCTATACCAGACAAAATATACGATAATCTAAAACCGCCACGGACGGTCAAGAGCACAGACCGAATATCAGACCACTATCCAATCCAGAAAAAGCAAGCTGAACACCTGAGAGACCTTGTGCCCATTCGCACATTGTCGGATCACCTTAACGTCTAGCAAAAAACAAGCAAAGCGAAAGGGAATACGGCCAAAGAAACGTTTATCCGTGTACGGTCATATCTTAACATCTAGCAATGGCAAACAGCAAGTCCAGGAAAATAGGCAAGTTCATCCATGTATAGTCAGGTACCCGGAGTGACCATCAAATCACCACCGCCTGGCAAAGGTAAGCAGCAAACCCCGGATGGGTATATAGTCGAGCACACGAAAAAAGCCTCAAACCACCACTGCCCAGCCAAGGTAAGCAGCATACCCCGGATATTTGTATAGTCGGGTACACGGAAAAGGCATCAAATCACCCCTGCCCAGCCAAGGTAAGCAGCATACCCCGGATATTTGTATAGTCGGGTACACGGAAAAGGCATCAAATCACCACTGCCCAGCCAAGGTAAGCAGCATACCCCCGATATTTGTATAGTCGGGTACACGGAAAAAGGTATCAAATCACCCCTGCCCAGCCAAGGTAAGCAGCAAACCCCCCAGAAAACGGGTATCAATCCGTGTGTAACCAGGTATATGGAGCAAGCATCAAATCAATGTCAGCTCCAGCAAAAGCATACAGCAAATTCCTGGAAAACGGGTAGCAAGTACCGACTCAGGCTAAGCCATCTGGCTGGTATACGGTTAGACCACGGTTACTCTAGCAAAAGCGAGAACACAAACAGGTCAAGTACCGATCCGTGTACGGATGAACTAGCTTAACCCTTGCCCGGGTGTGGGGGTGTTTGAACACCACCTCGGGTTTTTCCAAAGAGGTTGAAAAAAGGACGCGAAATATTTTGGAGACTATCTACAAAATTTCAGATTCGAGTCATCTAAAGTCATTTCAGTAGGGCAGTTCAAGCAATTAGACCTCTAAACAAAATTGCAAGCAGCAGTAGCGGCAGCATATTAAATATATTGATCTGAGATTCCCAGCACAAGCATTGGTTCTAACTTAACCCCGGTCGGAAGGTGGAGCCAAAACACGGTTCAACCCTGTCACCCTGCCATGGGCTCAATACTGACTTGAATTAGAAAATGAAAAATGATTTGGCGATCATCTCTTGCAGGCTATCTGACGCCGTTCGCGTTTCTTAGCCATCTCCCACAAGAACCCAGATTGAAGAGGGTGCTCAAACACACCATGGGGAAGGCCAATTTGACGCACAACTGGGCAGGGGTTAACGTCTAGCAAAAGCAGCACAGGAAACGGGCTCAGCATTCATACGTATGTGATAGGGTACACATCACATCATCTTAATATCTAGACAGAGCCCACAGCACACACGGGAAACCGGTAAATATGCTGCCCGATACTAAGAATGTGGATTTAGATAGCCAGATCTGCGTAGCACTGTTCACAAAGTGGGGTTGTCGTCCCGTCGAGCGTGCCAGCAGCACGCACGAGTCTGCCGCCGCCCACCACCCGCGGTCCTGGTACTCAGCACACGGCTCTGAAGCTCAGCCCAGCCGGCACGTGTTAACTCAGACGGTTGAGAGTTCAACACTGCTGGCTGCATGGCCTGGTCCCGCGTCAGTCCAGCAGCTGGAAATGTCTCACGTGCGGGCCGACCACCCCCTGGAACTGCTCCCCGCGCGGAAAATCGGCGCAAATGCAGACGGGACGAGAGTGTGGCCGGATAACTGGATGAGTATTTCCCTCAGTGTCGGAGAACGTACAAATCCTCCCCATGCGTCCGACTCTCCCCTGCGCCCGGGTGCATCGCTTTGCTTGGTGTCGGAGATCTCAATAGCGCTCTATCCGTGTTGAGTTATTACTTCCATTGTTCTGGTAACGGTACGAATGTGAGAAATGTTGTAGCAGTGCAATATCCAAGGATCAGGCAAAACGGCAACCAAACCTGCCACCTCAGCACTCTTATAGACATGCCTAGGAAACTTCTGATAGGGTGTACAGTTCAAGAACCCTCCTGACTTCATCGCGCTGGGTAGCAGCTGCACTAAACTGCAACATTTCAGTATATGCTGCAAACCTGGCGAACTGGCATCGATAGGCGATTAACCACGCAGATGGGCGTGTTTTTACCGGTTCTTCATGCACGTGAATCCGTGTATCTTTCTGGTAAAAGCTGCTCCGAGTAGGTAGCACTATTTTGTACGCCAGCTTAAGAGAATGAATTCCGCGGCAATGTTTTCTCAAATTATTTACCATGCGCATAAATCCCATATTGTTCTAAATATATTTTATCCCCAATAATTATGATTCGTGCCCACGTAAGTGAACCTTTAAACCACATTCGAATCGTAGAAAGACAAAAAATATGGGGACGAGAAGACGTCAGCTACATATTTATTCATATCATTACAGAATTTGTCGGCTTAGTTATCAAATCCCGATAATCTTTAAAAGGTCAGAAATCAAAGATCTGAAGTAATCTAAACCGCCAAAAAAAAACGCAAACGATTGAGAAATTAAGGTTAGGTTCATACAAATGTGCCCAATGCAGTGGCAGATACAAGAGGGACTATGGTGGCTCAAGCCCCCCCTAAAAATGTTTGAGTGCCTATAGCTAATCCATAGGCTGAGGCTAATCCGACGCAATCGTACGGCAGGCTCGAGCCCCCCCCCCCAATGAGGCCCTGGATCTGCCACTGGCCCATTGGTCAGTTCTAGACTGGACTTTGGATCAAACTGGGTCAGTTACGATATTGTCCTAATGTTTACCAAATTTCAGGCAGAATATTGTTCCGCGTCTTTGTCATACATGATCACAAATTGGAACCGTACGATACAAATGTTTAGGAACTTTATCAACTTAGACGTTTTAGGTGAGACCACTTGACCTTGACATATGAACTGATCTGAGATGAACTAGATTTGACGTTTAGAAAAGAACCTGCAAACATCAGAAATGGCAAAAATAGGGTAACATCTGAGGGAGTGATATAAAGAAACTAATTACTCCATTACCGGTCTCGCAGGTTGAGAGATTACATTTCCTTTACCCAGTAGAACGCCACATCGGCCGGCAAGTTTTGAGGACTCCAGTGCGTCGACCAAAAATTATTCGTGACCCATTCTCCCGTATCGTCCTTAGTTTTTCTGCCGGATGTGATGGCGCCATACCGGTAGCTGCCCGGAGTGGCAGTCCTCAACCGGATCACAATACCAGGGCTATTGGTCCAGGTCTCGTCTTGGCTGATCCATGGCAGCACCTCGTCTATGAGGTCTTCCGACCCGTAGGTGCACTTGGTGAAGACTGATGGTGAGTAAGTGATGAGGGAAGCCGGCCGGGTCACCTCACAGGTGGCCTTTATTATCCAGACTGTGGGGGTCAGCCGCGTGCCAGTCACCCGGTAGAAGAAGGATGGAGAGCTGCTGCCGTGAGCCAACAGCTGGTCCCCCAGACCCAGGATCGAGTAGTCGTCAGTCAGACTCGGTCTGTCTTGATTCCGCAGCAGGGAGCCGTTCTGGGGCCAGGAGTGCGAGACTGAGGCCACCAGTAGCGTCCAGCCGCCTCCGCTGTTGTCCTGGTCGCAGTACACCGGTACCGACAGCGCCTTCAGGTACGTCACACCGCTCGGCTCGTCCGGGTACATCTGCTGCAGCTGGCGGCAGGTTGCGGGGCACCGGAAGCCGTGCAGGCCGCCGACTTCTGGGCTGAGGGTCGCTGGTTGCTGCCAGCCGCAGGTGTCGGCCGGACTGAACAGCTGGCACGTGCCATCGGCCAGCAGGTTGAAGCCTCCGCAAGCGCCACTGCGAGAACAGGCGACGGCACAGTACAACGCAGACCGGGCCGACGTCGTATATACAGGCGAGGCGGAGACCATGATCTCAGCGTGTCTCAGCGAGTAAACGTCACCCGCTGCCGGAGAACTGCAAATCAGGAAGGATAGCAGCAGCACCTTCGGAAAGGACATGCCCAGCGACGGAATATGTATGGTAAAGTTAAGGCCGTTTAGGAGTTAAATTGAATTGGATATTTGAAGCTAGAGTTCCTTCGTCTAAAGACTAAGTTTTTTGGAAAAGGAGCATGTCAAAAGCACTTCGCCGTGCGAATAGCTCCAGGAATTTCTGCGCCCGGTGTAACGCTCACCGTTTCTTCCCCCAACCTCGGTTGGAAGACAGCTCCAGTAAAACCAGCAGACAATGGTTTACCCGAGCAGAGCCACAGAACCGCCCACGTCGGGGTTAAAGCCTAGAGAGCCAAAAACTGAAGGTTGAACCACTCGTTTGGTCGGCAGGCATGAACTGTTGTCACCGGTTTCTATGGAATCAGAACTTTCGGGATCCGTGACTGGCTAGTCCGACCAGTGTTTGTTGAGCCAAAACAGAGTGGGTAACTAGGAAAATTACCTTCCGGCCAGACATATGCTTGCAGCTCCGTGATTTGGACTCCCATGTGACCCCTTGATTGAGTCCACGGACAGCAAGCGACACCAGGCCACATTACATAATTTGTCACTGCCTGTGCTACTTAGCAATAAGATTGCTTCTTTGTTTGGAACTTCACGGAAAAGCGCTGATATTGCAACAACAGATATACAGTCATGCCAAATTGCGAGAAAAAAATCTACAAAATTCGAAACACACTTCTGGAGCACATGGACAAGATTCGCGACCTTAGCAATTTGGTTAGATTCCAAATTAGACTTTTCAGAACATATAAACACCATAGTCAGCAAGGCAAACAAGATGCTGGGCCAGTTAATACGATCTCTTCAGACTGACCGAGGTGCGGGTGGGCTTAAAGAAGGACCTATGTTTTTTAGCTGCATATTTTGCCAACGTTCGATCAATTCTGGAACATGGATGCGCCATCTGGGGCGGAGCTCCAAGATGCCAGTTGGACGGATTAGAAAGGGTTGATCATTAACTTTTTGTTTGGCTGGCATTCAATGTCAGCACATCTCGGCCATCTCAGTCAAGACCAATCAATCAATCAATCAATCAATCAATCAATCATTCAATCAATCGATTAAATATCAGTTGTTCAGTCACCGCTTGCCAGTTTGGGAGGACCTTTATAAAACGAGAACGTCGCTATCATTTTTCGACTACTTAAATTGGAAGTGCTCTCGACACTTCCTTTCCCTTCTTCCCGGCACTCCCCCATTGTCACTCTTCTGAGGCTTTTCTTTACTCTACCTGTGCTCATATTTGATCTCAGGAGTATCGTGCGGCGCCTGCCGCTGGACTTGAATGCGGACGTTTCTCCTGTCTTGTCTTTTAGCCATTCTTGTATGTATTTGAGTGTGTGTGTGTGTGCAAAAATACATGTCATGGCTGCAAGTCCGTGAGCCATTTGCCAGGGCACTTCGCCGCTGTTGGTTATCCAGTCATCATCTTTTTTATTTCATTTTACATACTGATAGGGAACAGAAGTAAGGGAACAGAACAGCAAAAGAAGACATGAGCAGGGCAAAGCAATAAGGAGCAACAAAAGGAAGACATTTATAGGTATACAGCATCGAACAAAAGGAAGCAGGCCAGCACGTAGTTAGATTATTGCAGATGATCAACATAGGTAGAAAAAACATAAACCGCCAACACAGAAGCAACACTCATATAAACAGCAAAAAACAAAGGAAAAAACAAAAACGCAATATCAAACAGAAAGACTGATAGAACATAATAAAAACGAGATGAGCCGATACAAAAACAAAACAAAACAGAACAAACGAACTGAGTAGAAAATATAATGCCAAAACACACTTACAAGCAAGTGAAAGTTAAGAGCGAACAAAGCAGACAGGACCAAATACAAATCAACGCAGTTAATTTATAAATAGATAGGTACAGTAGACAAGTAGAGGGCCCACATATGTTGAGCATGTTTAATCAAAGAAAACCATTACTAACTGAAATTAAGCAGGAACAAACATAAGAAAATATAGACAAGCACTTCAGCAGTACAGGAAACTATCACAACGCAAAGAACATATAATCCGAGCATGCGATCAGTGATAGCGAAATTATCAGCCTAATGTAATCAAACCAAAGCCAAATACAAAACAAAACAAAAACATAACGAAACAAGGAGAAGACACATTTAAGCAAGTAAGCAGAAAAAAGAAGTGTTCGGCAAGACCAAGAATAAGACATTTATGGAATCAGACCAACGAAAAGAACAAAAAAACAAAAAACTGGACACAATATAGAACAAAAAAGAATCGCCCGGAAAGACAAAACAATAATGCAAATAGACTTGTCAGAAAATTGGCGTTTGACCCCCTAGCCGGTATTAAGCAGCCGTTGAGAGAATAAGCATGTGTGATGCTGAGTTTCGAATACTTAATGATATGCTGATGTCTCATACGCCATTCTCTTCCTGACCACCAAAACTGTTGTAGAAACATCTATCGGAAGACAGGGTGAGCAATGTACAACATATAACTCAAGGGCACTTCCAGCACAAATTCACCTCAACAAGAGCAAATCTGAACAAGAAGATCATGTTAAACAACCTCTTCGATCCTTAACCCTCGCCCCACGGGGGGCATCGATGGCCCCCCCTAAGGTTTTTTCGAGATAGCAGAAAAACGACGAGACGCAGCACCGCGGTTGAGGGCTCTATCTCTCACCTCATCATTTTCCCACCATCCCTGAAAATTTTTACCCCGGGTCACCCAAGGTCAGGTCACCAGGCGAGGTCAACCAAGGTCACCTCACTTCAATTTTGAAGCTCTATAAGAGCTACATTTCTTAGTCGATCGATTTGAAACTTGCTACACTTCATGACCCTTTCAGGGTCTACAACGTGCATATCCTGTTTTTTTGATTTCGTGACCTGAGGTCAGGTCACGAGGCGACCTTTCCCATTGGAAAAGCATGGGAAAAAGCTATCTCATGATCTAAAAGACACAAATATGATTGCAAATACTCAGAATGCTCAGAACACCGTTTTTGGACACCCTTCCACGGATCCCAGGGGTCATATTTGTCCTTTGACTTTTCCAAGGTCATCCAAGGTCACCAGGGGTCAAAAACAGTATTTTGACAATAACTTTTGACATAATTAGGCTAGAGCGCTGAAACAAACACCATCGTGTTTGTCTTGTCACTGGCTTTCATTTGATATACGGCAAGGCCACTTTCTGGTCTTTCATGACCTCAGGTCATATTAGGTCACGAGGTGACCTCTGGAGGTCAAACCACTGGCGGGAGGTCTTTACGTTGCAAATAGCGGAAAAAGGTCTGGCAATTTCCTATCAAATATACTTAACCAGATCTCAATAGCTCTAATGGCATAGGAGTTATGCCCAGTTTTCCTAAGCATTGCATATTTGAGTGAAAATAGCCTATCGTGACCTTTCTTGACCCCTGGAGGTCAAGCCATTGACCTGAGCGCTTAAACATGCCAAGTAATTTCTTACTGAATTCACGCGAGCTTTCTAATGCACTTCGCAGATTTGCGCTAACCCCCATATTTTCGGAGTTAGAGGGGGCCATCGATGGCCCCCGGTGGGGCGAAGGTGGCGCCGGACCCCCGGTGGGGCGCGGGTTAATATAAGTGTATTGGGTTCTCCTGGACTCAAATTTATTATTTATTTATTTATAAAAAAATTATTTTAATGTTGCACTAATGCGTCAAAATACCAAAAACAAACGGTGTCTAACTAAAATGAGTCGGACGTGTAAATATACATACCCGATGGAGATCATTGCGGTAATATTCAATCCATAGCTGCTTTTTCGCGATCATAAGGCAACTAGAATATTTCAAATATCGTTTTTTATCTACCGCTTATAATCAAAGAGTGCTTGTATCTACAAATAAAATCTTGCCACGATACGATCGCCGCGATAATGAAAGGCCCCTAGCATACCTATGTAAATAAATGCCTTGCATCTTACGGTTTCTAGGTAAAACTTAGCAGTGGCTCAAAATACATTCCGTCCTGTGTTGAGATTTAGGTTACCAAATTAAAAAGCTGGGATTTTCACAATTGCTACCCCCCCCGCTTCCTCCTGAAACGTGCGGCGTAGATATGGCACCGTGTACTTCCGCTTACAATAGCTCATCAACCGGTCTCTTAGAAATAACTTTAAGTACTAACGGCAGTTTTCATTAAACAGTACAAAATGCTGTATCCATTCAAATTGGAAAATAGACAAAGTTTGGAATACCGCGGGCTAAACATACGAATGATGCTGTCAGTTGCAGAGTCAACTCTTTTCTCATCTTGCGGAAAAATCGTACAGCCGCGAACAGCAGGAGCAGCTCCGACATACGTATGTAAACTGCTTACACCTATCTTTAAACACATTTAAATACAGACAGAGATATACACCAGCCCGTTCAAATTCATACGTATAGCCACACACATACCGTAGTCCCTCTCTTTCGCCGAACTACACCATGCATTGCCCCCTCATAAAATGTCGCATTTCCTTAGTGATCTATAAATGAGCAGAATCAACATAACACACTACAACGAGACCAAAAACCTGTCAGGATAAAGATACCTTGCGTCGTTTCGTCACGTGTTTCTGGCCGGTTACGATGAGACCGAACTGTTGGAAAGGTAGCAGCTGCGACAGCGCCGCGCCGTTCGTCGCGCTTCCACAACACTGCTGTGGCAGGCGACAGGTACAGTACGCCCACCCTATCGTCGGCAACCGCGACTTCGCAAGCGGACGTACAAAATCCGCATTTTTGTCTTAACGCATTTTCCACGAGACAGAGGATAATTCAGATAATCAAGCGCGGATATGCTTTATACACCAGACACGTGAGGAATAGCCAAGCGCCAGATACAGAGTCGCAGCAGGTGCGGGGCCTTATCTATCCGAGCCGCGGCAACTTGTCTGGCGGCCGTCAGTGTCGCCAGGACAACAAAGCCGACGACAGCCCCAGCGGTGCTACCGCAGCGCGGCCCAGGCCCGTAACTCAGCGGCGCCGGCCCTGCCATGCATACTGCGCACGCCCGGCCCCACCGCTCGTCCGTTTTCAAGTTCACCGGCGCCGCTTATTTGCAGAGGCCGTCTGCATAATGCAGGTATAATTACGGGTGCAGGCAGCGCTGCCGCCGACCCGACGCTGGCTGCAAACGGTGGTGTCAAACGGCCCCGCGACAACGCTTCCCGGTCCCGGACATAGACGCTGATACACCGCCATCCCCCGGACGTCCGACAACCTGACGCCTTCTGTTCTATCGTGACTATTACGATCGCAGTTTCTACAGGTCGATGAGCATCCCACTCAGTTCGCACCCACTCCACCGGGGCCTCAGTCCGGGTGCGGAGTTGTTTTGGCGGCGGCGGCGGCGGCGGCGGCGAGTCAGGCTTCACAAACCGGGCGGCAGGCGGCGGGCCCCGGCCAGCACCTGGTGTGGGTCACTGGATGGTGCCGCAGCAGGCGCCACGGCAGCTGACGAGGGAGGCGGCGTCACCCGCACCTCCGCCACCGCCCCAGCTGACCAGGCACCGCCGCACAGGCGGAAACGATGCCGTCACCGACGCCGAAGCCCCAGCAGTTTTGAAAGTCAAGTAGCTGGAGCTACAACCACTCCAAATATTCCTCGTCGCCATTCATATGGAGAAAGGAGCTTGCTTCACGATAACAAAAAGGGTGAGATTAGGAAAGGGTGGTGAGCTCAGGAAAAAATACAATTCGCTCGCTCAGTGGTGTAACGATTAAATTTAAACCAAATTGTTAGGCTAAACTCAACTACCAAGATTGAGTCCGGATATAGAAATTAGCAAATCCATTACGATTCATATGAGCTTTTTTATTTAAACGCGTTGAAGGTTTTTTTGGCAAGCCACTGACAATAATTTAAAAGTTTCCGAAACGCAACATTTTTAAAACATTCGAATACTGAGGTGACAATAAAATTAAGGGTACACATTGGCTTCTACGGGGTAGACTAAGCCAACGATAAGATAAACTAAAGTAGCATCTGACATAATCTGATATCATATAATGCTGATAATATCAATGATGCCTATATCATATGGAATAATGTCAGGGAAAAATAAAAATAGTATTTAATGGCTATAGAATTATAATGGATTGCATCCCCTGCGGCGGACGCTGTAGGGACATACTCGCTAGATGGTATTTTGAGAAGGAACCTCAACGCACCAAAAGTTGTATCAGAATATTATAATACATATCGTCATAAAGCATTATGTAACACCACTAATCCCACGCTCTACATCATTACGTAATAGCATAAGACGTGACACGGTGCTAGTGGATACCAATGCTGCATGAAGGAACACCATCCAGGGAGGGCATCGGCTAGCGCGTCAATAGGTTTCTGAAACGCGGATATCCCGTCAATGGACGGATGCCTGGAGGGCGGGCACTGAAAGCCAACGCGACAGCGCACTCTGAGACGCTCTAATGCTGGCGGCAGTCGCATTGGCTCACCAATACACGGTGGACAGGTGCAAAGCTACCTGTCTGCATTAAAAGGACAACCGCTGCCGAATCTCGCCCATCCCATGGCACGCCTCTTCATACTACCATGTCTCTTCAGATTCGCCATAGACTACTTGAAACCAGCGCATATGATGTAAAAAAATACATACGTTAATAAAACGTAAGTCTTCGAAAAATTCCACCTTCGGACTTCGCCGAATGCTGGTAGAACCATTATTATCAGACCGACATATATTCCTCCAGGTATGGCAGATGACAGCTGTTGATGTTGTGGATGTGACCCCTTGAACACCCCAAGAGGTGGGGAGCGATCCGACGCCCCCACCACTCTCCTTTCGCGGACGATACCCAGCCGAGTTGAAGGAGAGACGGGTCGCTTTCCATACTTGCAGGTGATCAATTTTACAAATTGTGGTCTAAAATGTGTACCCAGTTACGTCTAGTTTACCGAGTTGTGACCTCATTTCTAAACCAATATAAAGCGATTTTGCTGTTCTAGAATCAGGCCGAAAAAGCAGGGTGTAACTCTGTTCCTAGAAGAGCTAGAGGAAATTTCTCAATCCCATTTGAAGGCTTTTGAAATTAAAAATCCCTGAAATACCAACCATTGTGAGGCCAGGTAAAAAGCGAGGTCAACAACGATTACGTTTTTCGAATTTGCTGGGGTTTGTTTGTTTTGAACGAAACAAGATATAGCAACACATTTTATATGAATGTGAAGGACACGATGTAAGGATTCGAATGATATGCAACACGACCTTGAAGTGATACAGGTAAAACACTACCTTTTTAAGGTGAAGTTGCATATCATTCGAACCCTTGGGCCAATGTGAACATATTGGTGCCCGGTGCTTTGTTCCACGTTCATCCCGAGTTATTGGGGATTTCCTAAATAGGTCCAAATTTGACCCATTTTGTCCCACTGTGACGTCACGGTTCAACGGATATGATTCAAACTCGGCTCAGCAGTAAAAGGTGGTCGGGCATATTCGGCACAGTTCCAATTTTTCCTTAAAAGCTGGTTCCTGAGATTGTAAAGCGGGGAGCTGATCGAACCTCCCGAGCGTGGTGGGTACGAAAAGAACGCAGGCGGTGCCGAGTTAACATGCGCAATAGAGGGGCTCTCAAGTACTACCTATTTTCCGAGGTGGTTGGAGAACCGTTCGTACCCGAAAAACGCCACTTCACTATATTTGAGAGAAGTGATAAGCTTGTCGATTGACAAATATTTTGGGAATTCGGTCAGTAGTCCTTTGACCTGCTCCAAAGTCAGCCATACATTATGAGATCGCCAAAATCGCTCGGTTGCACTAATTCGCCTGCAGTGTGGAGCGGCTGGTGACGTCGTAAGGACATATAATCGGGTGATATACAAAGACCATCTCGCATAAAGGTCAAGGACAAATGCCACAATTCAAGGTCACCCCAGCAATTCCGAGGCCATTGGCCTCGGTACTATCGGCCAGTCGTGGTTAATTCCCATAGTTACGGCATTTCCCAATATGTCACCAGCATAACCAGGATTTGACCTCAAGGACCATGTTTGACCTTGAGGATATCTAGACCAATAAAAGATGGATATAATTTACATAATAAATCCCGCCCCAAGGCAAACAAAACTAAGGAGCGTTTTCTTAACTCTCCTGATTTTTAAGATCTCAGGGAGGGGCACTGAGGGCACCCACCACCATACGGTGACACCCGAACTTTTTCAACCACGCGAGTTATGCTCAGCAGAAAGGAAACCTAAATTGCCTATCAAAGAAAGTGCTCTAATTTCCTAAAATTCTAAAGAACATTCTTTTTAGATAGAAAAACTCTAAAAATCTAGAAATCATCTTCAATCCCGCGTTAAATTCCTCGTAGTAAAAACACTGTTTTTCTTTCAAATTATGACGTCATCAAAACAACAATTTTCATCGTCCCCAAAATAGGTAATAGCCCTGATCAAAGGTCCCACATTAAGAACCCCTTTAAGCAGTAGCTGAAGGAAGCGCATCATCGGCATTCCGCATTCCATCTAATTTCTCGTTCGATGTTGAAACCCAAGGGCGTGGAGATTAGTGTCGTCCTTTTTTCATACAGAAACACGTCTACCATCTCTCGGGAGTTTACCAACATTTGAAGCTGGTAAATTTAAAAGTACAGCGGACAAATAGTAGGTATGGCTCACTCGCTAGGATGGTATTTCTAATGAGTGGGAAGGGCTTAGGATTTAGAATAACAGAAGTGTTGCAATCAGATAGGAAGATTCCTTCATTTTGAATTAAAAATTGTACAGAAATCCAACACAGTGAGCTTTGAGAGGAGTGGAACATGCCAGTAGTGGTTTCTCCACCCGCTCCGCAAAACGGCTTTTTCAGATCCAAAATCCATTGTAAAAGTGGAACACTCCCTTTAATGAGAACGAACCAACTGTACCATCGGTCATCATTTGTGACGTGCATATAAATTATCTGCGATGTTCTATAATTCAAATGAAACCCTCCACAGACATCTGTGATTTACTACCAATCCACATCTAATTATGTGTAGCCATAAATGATGCTAGGTTGCAAAATCGGCCGCAGGTTATTGTCATCATAATCCAGGGTGTACTTTTTCCAAGGAGGTGGAGGGCGATCAAGGATGAATGCTGATGCAGGCCATAGTTTCACAGAGATTAACAGCCTAGAGAAGTACTCAAAGAATAA
Organism: Lepas anatifera; assembly: GCA_034440635.1. Taxonomy (NCBI): domain Eukaryota; kingdom Metazoa; phylum Arthropoda; class Thecostraca; family Lepadidae; genus Lepas; species Lepas anatifera. Next base: position 2,421,683 of record JAOTON010000512.1, on the reverse strand, counting down.
ACTAGTCAGCCATTCCTTTCCTGGCCCGCCCTACGAGTCACACCTTAGTGTAAAAGAGCAACAAATGAGGCAGGATACAAAACATTTTTTCGCCTCGTGATTGCTGGCTAAATTGGCACGTATTCAAAATTTGTCAGCATCATTATCTTACTGAATGTTCACAAACATCCAGCATCTGACTGAGTAAAATGATATACTAAGCCGTTAATATTGAAAGACAGTGTGTAGCCGGATTAATCCTAGGTAAACTATATAACTTATCAACAAAACAACAACCCTGCCCCGGCGGAACACGCAACACATTAGCCGCCACAGCCGACTGACACCACCATACCGAGCTACAGTGAGTGCGGTCACCAACACCAGTCACACTCAACAACCAGAATATGGGCGAACTGTTCACGGCGGAGCGATCTTCGATCCACGGCGGATCTAAGAGGTATACAAAAGACTCAAGCACTGACCACAGGCAGGGAAGCCCCGGCGGGCCGGAGAGCCACGCTAATGTGCCGCTCCCGGCAACGGGTGCAATAAATCAGCTGAATGGCGTCCGATTCCCCAGTTCGGCGCCGGCGCTGCCGTTAATCCTGCCTTACAGGGAATGTGGCACCTTGGTCGAATCCTGGAATCTGGTGTAATTAGGCGTACTTTTAGTCAAAAATAATGAAATCACTCATGATTTCTCTGAAAAATGTACAATAAGCTGAATATTTGGTTTTTAAAAATATTCCTCTAGAAAAAGAAATAAATATCAGCCTGTGGATGATGTCACGATCTGGCAACCACTACCATACTTGAAACGCTGCAAGGGCTTCGATTGGCTGATGCTCATCGTGACGTCAGCACATGTCGTCACACCAGAAGCTCACAACAATGGCCGCCGGCGACGGGGGCTGAGGGGGGCTGGTATCAGGTCGGTTTTAGCTTTTTTCTACGGAAATATCGAGTTCCAAGACAAATGAAATATGGAGTACCGGGTTTTCCGACCTGCTTTACAACTTGGCTATCTCAGTTAAAATCACGTTGTGAAGGTGCCACACTCCCTTTAAACGACAGAGTCGACCACGCGGCCGAGCCACCGCGCACAACTGAGCCGCCAATGAATGCTTCGCTCCCTTCTCACTCGCGCTAAAGCTTCACGGTGATGCTGACTGTCGAATGAGTATTGTTCGTGTCACCGGGTACGGAGCCCTCCAGTCTAACGACGCTTTAAGCCGTTGCCGAAAGGCCACACTTCTGACCTAAGGAACGACGCATACCGCAGGAACGCCATTGGCCTAAGGAACGGGGCATGCAGCAGGGATACCAAATGAACTTAGGGGGGAGGGGGGCTACGTGGCGTGATCATGTGTGGGCGCACGTGCATCGGGCACTTCAGCGACTTCGGCTACGCGCCCACACGGGGACTAGTGAAGAGAACGAGAGAGCGACGAGAAGCAAGGCGGACACGCCGTGCGTCGGTGCAGGGTTCTGCGGTGGTGCGAGGATGGACTATCCCAGGACAGGCCGACGCGTGGGCCGCCGAGTCTAGCGCAAGGGCTGACCAATGGCAGCCATCAGCGCGACTAGGAAACGTGAGTGATGGATTTCTCCCAAACATCCAAGTGAATATCTAAACATGCTGACTGCACATTTGCAGTAAAAAAACATGATTCCATCAAATATACCGAAAACCCGCGATGTTTCGAGTCGGACACGTTTCGATACGCAATTATTTATGAACGGCAGGTGAATTTCCACCGTACAGACGACGCAGTCTGGCATCAGGAGTTAAGCAGCATGTCATATTCCCGAGGCGATGCGTTCCTTACAATGCCCCGGTCGCAGATAACCATCCTGTGCGACTGCGGCTGTTGGCGTGTTCAAACCACAGCGAGCTGCGTGGCAATACACGCCGCAACTGCTTTCGTTCCCCACACACTAGGTGATGAGCATCAGTGCCGAGACACCAGTGGAGGAACAGTAGGGAGACGACTGACCTGAGGGCGGCGCTGCCGGAGACGGGGCCGCCGGGACCGCCGGTGCCGCGCGGGCAGTACTGCAGCCGCACCTCCACCACCTCGTCCGGCGCGAACACGGCGCGCCGCTCCTCGCCCCGCGCCTCGCCGCGCTCGCACGGCAGCTCGGCGCTGGGCCGCGCCGCGTAGAACTCCCGCCTGCGCCGCATCTCGTCTGCGGGCCACCGGTCATACGCCGTCACACCGCGGGCCCGGTGTCCGGGGGCCAGTGGACCGCTGCACAGTAACAGCGTCACTGTGGCCGGAGTTCAACGTGGCGCGCAGCGGTGGAGCTACACTCGTCTGGACGACTGGAGGACTCACGGCTGACGAGCGACTGATAGGACTGAGCAGCACAAGTGGTCACGTGGAAGCCGGCAACATCGGCACAACACACGGTCACACCGCAGACATTCGACGGCGCACCGCGCGAGAAGCTCACGATCAGAGAACAGCAATACGTGCAAGTAACGGGACCGGACAACCAGCACAATGTATCAACCACAAAACAGTACAATAGTGAGCAAAACACATTTGAACAAGCCGATGGGCATAACTATGTCTCACTACCAATGCTGAAACTACTAGCATCACTGAATGACACCAGCGAATAGATCGTAAATCAAAATGTAGGCGGAGGAATCGTTCCTTAACGAAAGCGTTCACCCAACCACGCTATCAAACACCAATCCCTTACACTGCAAACCCGGCTGCTACAAATGCTACACAACCAGGCAAATCAGCATTCTCGGGCACCACGTCGGGGCTCCTTTGCAAAAACACTGCTGCAACATGAGTTATATTGGGAAAGCCGTGTACCACCATCCTCTCATAATTAAAAGCTGGCGGGGTGTCGTGCCGGGCGACGGTGAGGCTTTAACAGCCGTTGTAAGCCGGCTCCAGCGTCGGCCGAGAATGAGCTGGCCGCACGCGGCTGGCGGCCATTCCAGGAAGTCGCGTCACGTTCAGGCGAACCCGGCCGCACGGCCGCCAACCGGGCACACCGCCACACAGGCCACCTGAAGCGTACTATACAAATGCCACAAGGCCGCCTGAAGCGTACTATACAGCCGCCACACAGGCCGCCTGAAGCGTACTATACAGATGCCACACAGACCGCCTGAAGCGTACAAAACAGATGCCACACAGGCTGCCTGAAGCGTACTACACAAATGCCACACGGCCGCCTGAAGCGTACTATACAGCCGCCACACAGGCCGCCTGAAGCGTACTATACAGATGCCACACAGACCGCCTGAAGCGTACTATACAGTCGCCACACAGGCCGCCTGAAGCGTACAAAACAGATGCCACACAGGCCGCCTGAAGCGTACTACACAAATGCCACAGGCCGCCTGAAGCGTACTATACAGATGCCACACAGGCCGCCTGAAGCGTACTACACAAATGCCACAGGCCGCCTGAAGCGTACTATACAGATGCCACACAGGCCGCCTGAAGCGTACTATACAGCCGCCACACAGGCTGCCTGAAGCGTACTACACAAATGCCACAGGCCGCCTGAAGCGTACTATACAGCCGCCACACAGGCCGCCTGAAGCGTACTATACAGATGCCACACAGACCGCCTGAAGCGTACTATACAGCCGCCACACAGGCCGCCTGAAGCGTAAAATACAGATGCCACACAGGCCGCCTGAAGCGTACTATACAGATGCCACACAGACCGCCTGAAGCGTACTATACAGCCGCCACACAGACCGCCTGAAGCGTACTATACAGATGCCACACAGGCCGCCTGAAGCGTACTACACAGCCGCCACACAGACCGCCTGAAGCGTACTATACAGATGCCACACAGGCCGCCTGAAGCGTACAAAACAGATGCCACACAGGCTGCCTGAAGCGTACTACACAGCCGCCACACAGACCGCCTGAAGCGTACTATACAGATGCCACACAGGCCGCCTGAAGCGTACAAAACAGATGCCACACAGGCTGCCTGAAGCGTACTACACAGCCGCCACAGAGGCCGCCTGAAGCGTACTATACAGATGCCACACAGGCCGCCTGAAGCGTACAAAACAGATGCCACACAGACCGCCCGAAGCGTACTATACAGATGCCACACAGGCTGCCTGAAGCGTACTACACAGCCGCCACACAGACCGCCTGAAGCGTACTATACAGATGCCACACAGGCCGCCTGAAGCGTACTATACAGATGCCACACAGGCCGCCTGAAGCGTACTATACAGCCGCCTCACAGGCCGCCTGAAACGTACTATTCGGCCGCCAGCCAGGGGCAGTACTGTCACTCACCCCTATCGCCAGCTGTACTGATTATATCATCTACGCCTGGCCCCTAATGTCTAATACACCGAATATTTCAACCCACAAAACACTGGAGCGATTTATGAGATCAGGCCTCATATGCAATGATCGAATACAGTATCACCGTTGAGACTAATGGACAAACTTAGAAAATGCACCAGCCATTTCTCGGCACGCCCACTTGCCCTGACCTCGGCAATGCTTTGTCTGCAGAACAATGGAAGAATCTGCGGCCTTCTACCCTTAATCCATGTACGGGTTTCCACACAATCGCAAGACAAGTGTGCTACCCGGGAGCACCGTGACAGGGCCCCGTCTACGCTGAGATTGTCAGAGCTCGGCGCCGCGTCAGATCGTGTGGACAGTATCTCACCCCGGTACCAACGTGTGGACAGTATCTCACCCCAGTACCAGCGTGTGGACAGTATCTCACCCCGGTACCAACGTGTGGACAGTATCTCACCCCGGTACCAGCGTGTGGACAGTATCTCACCCCGGTACCAGCGTGTGGACAGTATCTCACCCCGGTACCAACGTGTGGACAGTATCTCACCCCGGTACCAGCGTGCTGGACAGTATCTCACCCCGGTACCAGCGTGTGGACAGTATCTCACCCCGGCACCAACGTGTGAACAGTATCTCACCCCGGTACCAACGTGTGGACAGTATCTCACCCCGGCACCAATGTGTGGACAGTATCTCACCTCGGTACCAACGTGTGGACAGTATCTCACCCCAGTACCAGCGTGTGGACAGTATCTCACCCCAGTACCAATGTGTGGACAGTATCTCACCCCGGTACCAGCGTGAGGACAGTATCTCACCCCGGTACCAACGTGTGGACAGTATCTCACCCCGGTACCAACGTGTGGACAGTGTCTCACCCCGGTACCAGCGTGTGGACAGTATCTCTCACCCCGGCACCAACGTGTGGACAGTATCTCACCCTGGCACCAACGTGTGGACAGTATCTCACCCCAGTACCAACGTGTGGACAGTATCTCACCCCGGTACCAATGTGTGGACAGTATCTCACCCCGGTACCAGAGTGTGGGCAGTATCTCACCCCAGTACCAACGTGTGGACAGTATCTCACCCCAGTACCAGCGAGTGGACAGTATCTCACCCCGGTACCAACGTGTGGACAGTATCTCACCCCGGTACCAACGTGTGGACAGTATCTCACCCCGGTACCAGCGTGTGGACAGTATCTTACCCCAGTACCAACGTGTGGACAGTATCTCACCCCGGTACCAGCGTGTGGACAGTATCTTACCCCAGTACCAACGTGTGGACAGTATCTCACCCCGGTACCAACGTGTGGACAGTATCTCACCCCCGTACCAACGTGTGGACAGTATCTCACCCCGGCACGAGCGTGTGGACAGTATCTCACCTCTGTAGAGGCCTGGCACCAGCTTGTAGACGATGTCCTGCAGGGTGGCGTCGGGCCGTATGCTGAGTAGTGGCTTGGTCTTGTGCACTTGCACATCGCAGATGGGGCAGAAACGGGACGACTCCAGGTACGTCACTATACATTTCCGGCAAACTGGCGAAGGCACGCACCCACGTCAGGCATTTCACGAAGGGTTTCAAAGCAGGGTAGAGAAAAATTTATCGTGAAAAATTATTTGATGCCAATTAATTTCTCCACAGCTCTTTCTTCACAGGCATGTTTAGTGCTAGGTCTGCATAGACACATCGCAACCAATGACAACGTAGGGAATAAAAATTACAGTTTTAAAATCAGTCCTCTTAATTCTTCGCCTACTCGTGAGACTGCAAACTTACGTAGGAGTGGGAATAGGGAGTTATGGGCAGTGCAAAAAGGAGAAGTGGTTTGTACTGAATCGTTACAATCAGCTCACTTTAATAAAAGTGGTATCCCAACGGCCGGCGAAAACTCACAGGAGTGGAGGCACTCGATGATTGTGGTGGCGTCGATGAAGTATCCGCCGCAGAGCACGCACATCACGTGCGGGTTCACCTCCAGCATCGGCACCCGGCACCGCACGCCGCCCGACATCTGCCGACCCCGCACGTCGTCTGCGTCACAGCACCAGCCGACCAGAGTATCGCGTCACCACAGCAGCAGACCGGCGCGCTCCGCACCGCCGCTCCGCCCGGCTAACACTGCTCACGCCACGCCGGCCGCTTATGCATCTCCCTCACGGTCACGAATCGATGTGTCTCGGCGGCGACGGTGAGTGGGCCGGGCCGGATCCTGAGTCACACACACGCGCCGCCCCCGACACCTCACTCCCCCGCCGCCCAGGCCAATTAGCCGGCCGGCCGGGCGGGTCAATAGCGGGCTAGGGGGGGCGGCTGCCGGTGTGGCGCCGGCCCGTCTGCGGCGTCATCGCCACCAGGGAGTGTCGCCGCTGACTGGACGTCACCGCCGCCAGCAGGAGGGCGGGTCACACCGCCACTGACGTCACCGCTGCCGCCCAGAACGGTCCGCCGCCGTACACGGGAGCCGGGACGTCCCCGCCAAAGGGCATAGTGCTCGGCGACACCACTGTGTGCATGTTCATGAATGGCATCGGCAATTGGGAGGTGGCAGCAACCGAAACGGTGCTTAAGAGTATTCAAAATAAAATGCAATAGCTGTTGGCATACCGCCATTAAAAACCGGGTTGTTTGACTCACGTCAGTATCACAATAGAGGGCTGCGCATGAGTCAGAGCGGCACGCGGCCCCCGCAAACGTGTCGTCTGCTCGTGGCGTGATTTACAGATCACCATCGGCGGAGTTTCGCCGGTGACACACCGCCCACGCCGGCTTTCCGGGGACCTCAATGGACGCCCACACATCAGCTCAGCCCGCGCCGGAGATGCCACACACCGGCACCGACGATCCCACCGGCAGCGCCGCGGCGCTGAGACCGACCATCATCCGACCTTGCCGATAGGAAACAGTACGTTCTGCAACGCCTGTTTCTACCATTTTGAAACAATTAACCCGAACATTACGTCAAAAGGAAAGAAACGGGTCCCATAGCAGCCCAAGCCGTCTGGCGTTGTTGACGTTACAGCAGCATCTTTATCCGCCATCGCCGAAGCAAGCGGGGGGAGGGGCTGTCATTTCCTGGAGGCAGCCTCAGTGGGCCTCTCCGAAGCCAGCGGGTGACTAACGGGTCTCCCCGCCCCACACACGACACCGCGTGGACCGGCACCGGTACCGACCCAACCACTCACACGTGCTCCGGCGTACGCTCCTGGAGCGGCACCCAGAGCGAGGTCGAAAGCCAGCCACCCTCCGCGGCTCTACTTGCCGGCGAATTCTTGCTATTGCGGTACAGATTACGAAAGGGCACGTGTGGCACGTATGAAGTCACGGCCATCACAATACCATTGGTCCTCTGTCGTCTTCACAGGCGGCAGAGAGACCAGGAGGTTGCAGTGTGCACCGGCACCGGTCGGCCAGAAAAGGGGCGCTCCCAGGCGCGGGCTCTGACTAAGGCCATGCGACAAAGATGGATAGCGCTGAACAATCCGTGCGGAGAAACTGACACAAAACCGTCCTTGGCGCCCCCAGGCACGAGTAATTCCCAGAGCTGGAACATTACGGACCACTGCGGATGTATACCCAGAACACGGAGATGCATCTGTCAAACCTGTTCCCGACACTTGAGGTGTCTTAACGACGCGTAATTCAGTCAGACCAACCAAGGTGATATTCATTCAGCCGGCACTAAGTGGTTGGCAATGTTTTGGGTTGAATTAGTCCAGCTAATAGGCTCAATAAAAACACACGCAGTGGCCCACTTCTGCGGGGTTCGCGCGGTGTTCGCCACACCCCATTATGTTGGCTTGGCTATAAATTCTACTTCATAACTGCCATTTACTAAAAACCATTCTGATGCAGTGGCATCAACTGATATTGCACTCAGCTCTCTCCTCCAGCCTTCTCATCTCAGTTCCGAATCGGATTGTGCGTTTGTCAATAAAAAGTTGAATAATAATCTAAAATAATATCCACCTGTTTGTTACTACAGTGTTCCCTTTAATAAATTAGCCCTGAACATGACGTCATCGCAGTCATAATCCTTCACTTCACCTCCACGCCAGAGGTCGTTCAAAACAAAAGAGCTGTTGTCAGTCCTTGAAGACCCGTCAGGGACAGAGCAGCAGCAGACCGCAGAATTAGCCAGCCGGCTGTCGGCGGCGCTGGGCCGAGAGCCGTGTTTACGCCGAGCCGCAATATCCCACCGCTCCGGCGGGTACCGAGTACCCAGTCCCGCCGAACATTGTACCGCTCCGGCGGGTACCGAGTACCCAGTCCCGCCGAGCATTGTGCCACTCCAGCGGGTACCGAGTACCCAGTCCCGCCGAGCATTGTACCACTCCGGCGGGTACCGAGTACCCAGTCCCGCCGAGCATTGTACCGCTCCGGCGGGTACCGAGAACCCAATCCCACCGGTCATTGTACCGCTCCGGCGGGTACCGAGTACCCAGTCCCGCCGAGCATTGTACCGCTCCGGCGGTACGATACCCACCCTTCGAACATCGCAGCGCTCCCGACTCTTCTATACAGCGGCAATGGAAAAACACATCAGTGTTGTAAATCAAAATCAGTATCACAGATGCTGGTCCACAAAATGCTCGAGGGAAGGGAGGATCAACCTAACCGCGTCAGAAAAACACCAATGTGATCTAGAAAAAAACGCTAATTATTTCAAACCCCAACAGGGAGCTTCAGCTGTCCATGTTAGTCCCAGGCAGTTCACGAACAATGAAGAGTTACCGGGCACAATCACCAAACGAAGTAGAGTGAATTTCATGTCAGAGCAGTTAAACCAAAACGTTTTCCAAAAACATTTCCTCAATCCTATGGTTGGCTGGTTTCATTGCGCAAAATCATCGTCCCGATTACTATAAAAACGTAAATTTTGACTAACCCCTAAAAACTTAGATAAAGGAAGCGCTTTACTCATCCTCTCAGGGTGTGTAGCAATTTTCAGATACTTGACACAACAGAGGACCCCACAAATCCAATTTAACCCATCACCCTAAGGTCCTAGGATGAGCCACGAGGAGCAAACATTATGCAAAGCACATTTATTACTCAGCAATTTAAAGCTACCCGGAAAACTGTTTTAGTCCCCATATACATATCAACACCCCCAGAAGCGGCCATAGGGCGCTTGGGCAGGATACACGTGCCCTTCAAATAAAAGAACCTATAATCTACTCTTCCCTGAATAGAAGAAGTCATTTTATCCCTACAAAATACCTGAAAGAAGGCGAAAGGTATGGCTACATCGCCATACCCACCATTGAATATCGATTAGAATGGTTCGGGTGTGTTGGGTGCCCTTAGTTTTGGGTGGCTCGGTAGCAGTGGACGCGCCACGTCGCTAGCGACGGCACGTCCAGACAAAGGAGGACGTCATCGCAGACAACCCGCCACCAGCGACCTCGCGTTCAGTGGAGCGCGTCCACCGCACCGCCGCGCCGGCGTGCAAGCGTAAGTCACAGAGACAGAGAGACAGAGAGACAGAGAGAAGAGAGACAGAGAACAGAAAAAGAGAAAGAGAACAAAAAAAAAAAAAAAGAAAAAAAAAAAAAAAAACAAAAAAGAAGAAAAAAAAAACAAAAAGAAAAGAAAAAAGAAAAGAAACAAACAAAACAAAAAAGAAAAAAAAAACAAAAACAAAAAACAAAAAAAAACAAAAAACAAAAAAAAAAAAAAAAAAAAAAAAAAAGAGAGAGAGAGAGAGAAAGAGAGAGAGAAAGAGAGAGAGAGAGAGAGAGAGCCAGCGGCTGGCTGGGCCTCATCGTATACTGCCCCACAGCCGGCACGGGGAGCTGCCAGTACTGCCCCAGAGGAAGCACGGGGAGCTCACTGTACGTCCGCGGGCACGGCACTGTGCTGTCCCACAGGCGCACGGGGTGACGAAGAGTTCTAATAGCGGATTTCAGTGAGAACTTCCGTGCAGTGCATTAAATAATGACGCTACGATCACATGGTCTTTTTTAGAAGTTGAATGGTTAACTATTTCAGCTTTGCATCGATTCCTATACAGCATAATTTATTCATTTTCATTCGATTTATTTATTCACGATTATCACCAAAAGACTTACGGCCAATGTCAGATGAAGTAAAAATGCAACTGTCATCACACCAAATTCAGCGCCTAGCATCAGCCCAAGATTACTACAGTCATGCAGTTGACCCATGCATTCTGACATAGAGATTTGGGAAGGAAAACCTGGGCCATCTTACTTGCGTGACTACCAGATGGACCATGCCAGGGTGTGAGTCACATAAGAGTCAGAGTGAAACCAAAAGGGACAAGATGTTATATTATTGTTATACGGGAGAAGAGATTTGCACAGGCGGTGAGAGGTACAATAGTTTAAAAACTCAAATATGTAAATGAGCAACTTGGAAACCAACGTGCTAAAATCTAGGGTTTGAGGTGGGGTAAATCCAGTCAATGTTCAATCTCTACTCTGTCATGATGTTTTTTTGCTTATTATTCCAATCGCCTTTTGTGCAGTGGAATAGCTAATTTTAACCTCGCTATACAAAAATTCCATAAATACTCAATCCAGATCAAAACAAGTCAAAATTGCTCACCACTTACCAGCCGTGTTTCTATTTACGAATTGGACAGGAACCTTTGCTCATTCAAAACTACAATGAAAAATATAACGATAACACCGGAAATGTTTGAACTTGTTCTTCCAGTAACGTAAAACTTATTTTTCACTCACCCAGGGCATACTTTAACGTAACCTTTCCAATCCGAATACGAGGAATAATCTTGGGAATCTCCCAGGAACACTAAATTGCAGTTTCGATGTTCGCATTACCACATTTTGAGATGCCGTTGGTCAAGAAAAATGTTTTATAGAGCCGCCGAATCCCAGTTTGATGAGTCGAAAAATATATAGCAAGGAGGGCCCTCTTCTACCCAAAAACTATCACCCCTCTTTCACGTGTTGAAAGTTGTAAAACATCAAGCCAGCAGGCCTCTGTTGAAGAATGTTTAAAAAAACAAGCAAACGAAAACGCTTGGGATAGGCACGACCCCCCTCACAAGTCCCAGTGTTTCCAATCTCTCTGCTGAGCAATAATCCGGATTCCGACACCAACTGAACCAGATCGGAGCTAGGGGTGGGAGCCAAGCCGCCGACGCTCTTTCGCAGAACCATCACGCCGCCGGACAGAAAAAGACATCGGCCCAACGTCACCCGTCGGCACGCCGCGGCGAACCCACCAGCCGACGTTTGTGCTCGTGTGTTGTCGGGGCTGTCCAACGAAAAAGGCAGTCGGCTATACAGTCGGTGTGCAGTTCGTGGTGAATTGAAAACACTATCCGTACCTGGAGCATCATCCAGAGCCTACACTGGATAATCAGCGAGGGACGGATACCCCTCTTGCGTAGCTGGAGCACCTTAGTTTCGGCATTCAGCTGCTTGAATGTTAGATGCAACAACAAAAAGACAAAACGCAATCACACCTGACCAGTCGGCCGCTAAAAATATACGATACAATTCACAGCAGCATGCTGGCAGCGTTGGTGGCCGAGGCGGTGTCGGCGACGGGCACCAGCCATAAGTTTGGGGACGGCGCGGGGGCCCGGCACAGGTGCGCGGGCAGCCCCCACCCGCCACCGTCACCGCCGCCGGCTCGCGTGCCGAGCCGCCTCATCGCCGCAGCCGGCCACCAAGCCAAACAAACGGCACGCGCGACCGCGCCGCGCCAAAACCATCCATGTTCCGCATTAGCCGCGGGGCGACGCGGCCGGCGGGAGCTCTGTCGACGAGTGACAGACACAGGGGACAGCCGCCGGGGCGGAATCCACCGCCACTGACCCTCGCTCCCAGCTCGTGCATCGCCCATCTGGTCACTCATCCAGTTGGCTTCAAATGTGTTCACTACTAGACACGCTCCTTGAAAAGGCCCAATGCTCCCCGACGAAAGTGGTTGGAACGCATCAATTTTATGCCACGATACCCGGTTCTCCACAGATTTGGCAACACTGGCGGATATTTTCCTCCGGTAAAAATTCAGGCACTGCATCGTACTCCAGCGAGGTGGGTATGGGTTAGACCGCTTGCGGCCAACACGATCTCTTCGATGTCCCACTATAACAGTTGGTACCAACGACACATTAAGTGCTAAGGTCATACGGCCCGCCAACTGGCGCAGTAATAGTAGGCATTGCAGGGACCAGATCACACCATATTCTGGGCACCCACCGAGACTTGAACCTGGGACATTTGACTCAGCAAGCGCGTACCCGGGACAACGGAGCCACCCGTCCTTCTTGTGAGGCACAAACGCCTTAGAGTCTTGAAAAATACCTCAACACATGGTGGTTTAGATTACGATTTCACCAAATCCATAAGAACCGTAACTGGCCTGTGATATTGAACTCCTGTTGTCCGAGGAATAGCGAACAGAGTCCCAACTTTATCCCTGATAGTGCATACTGATTCCCGTCCCACAATGGAGGGGCCTCAAGAATAAATGTACGTGATCGTGGTAAATGGGACACCTGTCTGTTAAGTCTTGTATAGGCTGAATAGGGAACTAATGGGTTCTGGGCCCCAGATGGTTTAAAGGGAGTGTCCTACTTTTTAACCGGCTTTGAGCTTAGATAGCAGTTTTGTAGAGCGCGTCAAGGAACCACTATTGATATGTTTTATTTCACCCAAAGCTATCCGTATTAAACTTTCACACGCTTTAAAGTTCAAAACAAAGGGGGTTACTTATTCTACTATTTCAAACCCGGAAGGAATCCATCTCCATCTGGCAGCGTATGTCACGTGATGAATGCTAACAAATAGCATGGCCCTCCACAGCGTTTCATGCAGCCAGCAAACAGATTCGCAATTACACGCGATGCTTGGGTCAAACCCAGGGCAGCAAAACAGGAGGCGATACGCTTGTTTGAACGAATGAAGGTGAAAAATATGGTTTCCCGATTTATTGGCCGTATTTTGCCCAGAAAGTCAATTTTAGAATATTAACGAAGTGGGCATTCTCTTTAAAACCGAAAGACAAATTATCACCGCTATAGAGAAGCTTCAATTTTGGATGGAACAAAAACGAAAGGGCAGTGGCAGGGGCCTTGAAGGAATGAGAACAGAAACCTTAGCGCTATCGATCAATCAAAAAGTGGAAAATTGACAGCGATGGTACGGTATTTCACGCTTGTGATGCACTTTCTTCTGTCTAATTTCACAAAAAGAACACAAATGCAGACTCGTGGTTGAATACGTGTGATCTCGCAAAGCTGCATAGAGCTTTAAGGCAGCAGTGTCCAAAAATCTAGGGTGCTGGGTGGAGAGCGGCAACCTGACAAGGCTAATTTTTCGCCCATTTCTGTCGTCTTTCTCACGTTTTAAATGGGTTTCTGGGGTGGCAACTTGAGATTTACCAGTAAGGACTTCTTCCTTGACAGGAAGAAGCAAATTAAAACCAATAAAATCATATTTCATCTACAAGACAAGTTCGTAAGCCTCATGCCACTGAAATGGGAAGTTCAGACTTTTCCACTCACTGACTGAAAACTTGGGTTGAATTTCCACTCGACACGCTAGCTTAAAATCAACTTTGGGACACTACAGTGCAGTGCTGGGTGACCTATCTTAACGAACATTAGAATCATACAAATAGCATCGATCATTTTGCAACATAGAAGCTTGCACAACCTTGCATCGTCCGTTTGTGATTTAAAAACAACACATTCGTAAAAGGCAGGTAACGCTAATGTTTGAAACACAAAATGGCATGTAGGCCTTCACGCTACCCCTATTGGTACATAAGTGGCCCAACATGTGTGTATTCAATTCATTGGAACAGCAAATACGGTAAGAATGAAGTAAGGGATACAAAAACACGGGTAAATGAATCACGTCAGCTCAATTTTCAGCAGAAACGCGACAATATACCATCAGCCTGAATGGCTATCACTGGTTTTACTTTGTCAAGCATGCTTAAATCAATATAAAGTGCAGGCAGATGGCAGTGTTAAATGCACCCAGACTGATATCTTCTGCAGATTTCGCATGAAGAAAATTCACTGGCATGCTGAGAAGCTGTAGAATTATACCTTTATCGACCTTGATTCGAGACTATCACCATGCCTACCAACCATTGTGGTAGCTCTGCCAAAATCCAGCGACATGTCCTACTACGTGACCTCACTACCCGGATCAAGTGTCTGTGTAATGAAGGCAAACTAGTACACGCCTTTAGGTTGTAACCTCAAGAAATTATCAACGAGAATATAATTTTTCAAGAAAAGGTCTGTTCAAATACCCATTTAAAAAGGGTTAAGTGGTTTATCAGCCATGTTCTAGCACGTGACTATCCCAGTTTAAACCCTTTTGTGGAGGTGTTTAAGTCCCTTTAACCTATGCATTTATCTCGTTTTCCCAATAGTATTCAGAATAGTACAGGAGAAGGCTCAACTATGCCGCTTGAAGTGATAAAACAGGGACAAGAATGCGATTTTCACAAAATAGGCCGATTTAGGGGAAAAAATGTTACATGTGGAAACTTAAACCAAGGCCCTACTAAGGATCAGGGTGGTTGCACTATTTTTCATAAAAAATATTAAAAATAATTTGGAGAATAAATTCAAACTACTACAACGTCCTTCTCCTGCTTTCGACACCGAGATTAGAAATTTCGACCATGCAACTTTAATGTTGTGCACTTTCGCCTGATGGTTGACTTTTATCGTCTGGTCGTTCTTTTTCCATCAACTCTTTTTATTATTTTGCATACAAGACAAATGAAGCAGAGTAATACCGATAAGATTAAAGAGTAAAAGTGACAGACAAGATTAAAAAGTTTGCCACCAAACATCAAAAGTGTCAGCTTATTCACAAGTGCCTGCTGCCGAAAAAAGTCCCTACAAAAGCCGAAAGTGATAGATCATCAAGTTAACCTAACCACAAGCCCCACAATATGACAAACCTGAAGCAATCTGTTTGTTAGATGGTTTGACAATGAAGAGGCCAGGCTAATTAACCACAAAGTGGGCCAGGTCCATACTCTTACAATATTGGAAGCTTTTAAGTAGGTAAGTCTGAATGTGCTAAGAAAAATGAACTGTGCATGTTACCAAGATAAGAATGGATATAAAAATAGTGATAAAGCTGTTCCTTTACTTTGGCAGTTCACCTCATTTAGAACACCTGATTACAGCATGAAACATCGCCCTGGCATAGTCCAAAGTCACTTAACTTCAAGTTGTCACAAAATTCACAATTTGTTTAAACTCCAGCTCAAAGCCAGGCTTTCAGAAGTCTGGATGTGACCCACTTCTTTAAGCCTGAGAAATATCCATGTCATATTCTTCTGGGTGCTATCATCATGCTCCACACTTAAGTAACTGGTAATGTAAGCAAGACAAGCTCCCTTGGGGAAATCAGAGCATGACAGTGATTTACATGCCAGATTTTTGGCTAAGACTGGCGGTCGTCAAAATTCTGCAGCAGCTGCACACCCCTAGGGAACAGTCTCCATTTGTCTCCTACTACACCAGTAGTGGAAGAATATCCGTGAAGCTTAGAGGCAGCAGCAGGCCAACTGAACTCTCAATTGGCATGACCAAAGACGACATACTTCTGGTCTGCAACAACCATGGCCGTGAGATGCGCAACCCGCCCAATGGGTCGGAGGTGCGCAGCCTTCCCTCTCTCCGTGATCGGCATGAGCTTGCCCGTGGCACGGGTTCTGCTCCCCCACCGCCTGGTCCGGTAGCCAGGTCGGTCCCGGCGCGTACTCTTCCTGTGCGGCCGACTGCGAACCGTGCTTCAAGAGTCTGTTGCTGGCTGGGGATTGCCCGTCGCTCGGGATATGTCGCGGACTAACTTTGGCCCAAATCAGGCTGACAGGGTTGGCTGTGTAGTTGGAGTGGGCGCTCCTTCGCCAGCCAGCTTGCATTCTGTGTCCATGCGGCCAATGGTCTCTGAAACTGTACCTAAGAGACTGCATTCTGGTGAGCCCTCTCCCGATCCAGGGGTGCCGCCCGACCCCTCCCTGAGGTTGGCTCTGTGGGCGGGCCTGCAGTTACTCATGAGCAACTCCGACGTCTGTCTGATGGTGAGGCGTCGGCCAGGCCAGGGGACTGTTATGGATGGGGCTGTGTCCTCCCTTCCAACACCAGATGACTTGGTCTCTGCTGGTTGTGAGGTTGTTCGTAGTCCTGCTCTTGGGCCCCCACCCGTGCTCTGGCTGCGGCGTGTGGGCCCCCAGCCACCTGGCAGTGAGCCGGGTGAAGGGGTATACCGGGCTACTCAGCCGCCCCCGACTTCTCATCTTCAGGGGACGTTGTACGCCCATCTTCTCCACTCACAACAACTGGAACGACCGATCTGGTTTAATCTTCTGCACTGTTTCCATTCAGTTCTGAATGCCCATTCCCCACTAACATCGAATGCACTTGTTCTAGGCCTTTTTTCCTAGTGCTCTGACCACTAGGCTTTGTGTCCACATTATTTTCCAGAAGTGTTGGTCCGCCTGCTGGAATCAGAGACCATGTTTTTTGTTTGTTTCTGCACCCTTGTGTTTTGGTTGATCAGTTAGTTTTTGTTTAGAAAGCCTTTTGTCTTTCTTAGACACTCTTTGTGTTGCAAAAAATGGTAGTATTCTGGCAAATACATCGCACCCAGTTAAATTGCGCCTAGACTTCTCTGGTTTCGATGATAATAACACTGATTTATATTCTCAACCAAACAACTTACTGAAAGCATGTTCATATGAAACTGTACTGTCCAAGACATTGCCCCTCATCTTTTTAAGATGTTGCATTTTAGTAAAAAAAATACAGGCCAAACTGTAAAAATGTAAGCCGGCCGTCTTTCCGAATTATCAAGTTGAGGTGAAAAATTTGTATCAAGTTGACAAATTTCTAAGCTTAAGCAGCCTGCAATATCATCCATGATTTTTGCTAAGCTTCTTTTACCAAGAGCATATAAGGATCCACCAAACCCAGTTTCCATGACACTGAAGCGTGGTCCAGGATAGAGTTGTAACATCAAAAAGTTTCCTATCTCAATTTTGTCACTGGTCCTGGTGCACTAGTGACCTTCTCTTCACCATGAGCTTGGATTTGCAACATAAGCAAAAATGTTGGGGGTAATGTGTTTTTCTTCTAAGATGTGGTTAGTTTGTTTTGTCTGGTGTTGGATAACTAGGGTTGCTTGTGTTTCTGAGTAGTGACAAGTTTTACCCCCTGTACAGTATTCCCTCCTTTACCCTGTACATCAGAAGGAAAGCATTTACTATCACTCTGCCCAACACTGCCAGATCTTGTTAGATGTGGATCTATGAGAATAAGATTGAAACCCAGTTTCTATGGCCCAATGCTTGATCAGCATCATAAATGCATCCAAGTCTGCAAAGTATGGCAGCAGGCCAGACGAGTCGCACCTGCCATCTAAAATTCTCACACTGCCAGCCACCAAAAATTCACACCAATCTGCCATATACCAAGGAGAAAAACACACCCATTCCTACCCACAAGATGCAATGCTACTCTTATTAGTTAGTTAGTTAGTTGAGGACTTTTCATAAGGCCCCCTCCTGTATCTTTATAACCATATAGCCATTATTTGTTTGGTTTTTAGTGTAACCTTCCTTGCACCTGTCTCAAATTTGCACCAGGTTGGTAAAATTTGCACCACTCGCTCCTGTCTCCAAGGGCACTCGCACCGAGATCTCATCGAAAATGTCATACTTTGCACACTGGAATGCATCTAGACAGCATCCAAAGGTGATCAGACCTGAGCATGGGAACTAGGTCTTTAGAGAAAATCAAATAAGTCAAACCAGCCTGTCATCTGAGCCATTCCCACCCCTAGCCTGCATAAGTGGCAGGTTGCAATGAGATCCCATTGAGGCAGCCTCCGGGCAGATCTGGTTTGCGGCAGCTTTCATCCAGCTTTGGATCAGGTAAGGACACCTTGAAGTTGTAACTGACACTTGGGGCAGCACCAACCCACTGCGGCAGACACAGATGCACCAATAAAAATCAGAGAAGAAAAAATATTATTATTGATTAAAACAGTGCCAGAGCATGACCTGCACCAAAATGTCATGCCTGCTCTCGAGGAAAGCAAAAAGGTATACCTACCAGATGGGTAAAATTCCTGCTGAAAGTAAAGTTTCAGGGTGTATTATAGAAATCAGAGGCCATAGTTTTCTTAAAATAGTTATAGCAGTTAATTTCAGAATATGTAAAGAAATTTGATGTTAAAATTGAAATTTGGGACAAAAAATGAAGGTAGTACAAAAAACAAGGTTGGCTTAGTTACGCGCATTAGGTGGTGAAAAAGTAAAGGAGGTTCCCACACCAATTTTTCCTGTGCATGACAGAAAAACACTGCCTCATTCAACAAACAATCTACCAATTATAATTCCTGGTGTGCACATGCTGAGGTGAGAAAGATATATGTATTTAGGGCCTACCTATTCTAAGTTTAGAAGTTAGTTGGAGCCCAAGGAAGACTGGGCACCTACAGCCTTTCATTTTCCTTACCTCTGAAACTGTAAGGATCCTCAATGTAGACCATTGACTTCAACTTGCAATAGGCGCGGAAATATGTTTGTCTAAGCCTTGACCTTCACCGCCCTATTCTTAGGAATAAGATGCTTCGGAGGCTTCAAAAGCACGTTTCCCTCCATTCCGTAGTTTCTGAAAGACTTGAAAAGGCTAGGAAGTCTATGATTACACTTCAATGCCCCCTTTAGCGCACTGCATGTATGTGGTCGTATGCCTGCCTGCCTGCCTGCCTCACAGACTTTCTAATTTTACGCAAACGGGCACAGCGCTAACGAATCTCTTCCTGAGGCGCTAAATGGTACACAAACTTGCAACACTTACTCTAGTGCTGAGAAGTGCGGAGATTTTCTATCGATAGAGGATAGAGACTTATCAATAACTGAATTTGGATAGCATTGTATTGAAATGCTGCGTGGTGTTTCAAATATGCAATTTTTCAAAAATATACATATATGCCTCAGTTCCCATCAACAAGCTTAACTTTCATCGAATGTTCCCTAGCAGTGATGGAAAATGTATGCACCGAAACTCACATTGAAACAGCAACATATCGAAGGCATTCAAGACGTTTGTGGCGCAGTGAATGTGCTGTTTACAGCGCCACCTATAAATTGTCTAGAGATAATACTAAAGGTAGCGCTGTAGTATTCTCGTTGGCAAAACAAACCAGAGGGAAGTTGAATGGACCGGAATAGAGTTGGCTTTCGCTGCTAAAAAATAAGGAATTTCTTGGTGACAAATATACGGATTTCAACTGTGATTCAGCAATTCCATGGAAAGCTTTACTATTTGTCTTTGACATTGGAGGTAAGCAGCGCATCACAGGAACCCCCATGTTGTTAAATCCAACAGACTGTGAGATGTTATATGCTCACTATGCTGAGGCTATGACCAGGGCTGAAGATTTCTTCTCGATTTAGGGGAAAGGGTGTCCTTAGTGGGTTTACGCTGGCATGGTAAGCTTTACCAACGCATTTACCTAAGTCAACCCATGTATAATAGGGGAAGTGCAAAAAAACCTAGGTAGAGTCCCTAAACTTTGGGAGACATCCTCCAATCGAATTGGCGGGAAGAGTCCCCTACCCCCAGCCTCCCCACCCCCTGCTTTCAACGTACATGCCCACACCACACAGTCATTTCGGTTGAAGGGAAGAGGGCTCGCTTGAAACACTCTTCAGTAAGCATTCATATGTGGATCTCACAACTCCGCTTGCTTTCTTGATAAAAAGTATTGCATTCAACGCCCACATATAGCACTCCTGTATGCCAGGAAAAGCTATCGGGTGAATGTACCATATGGCATAGGCGGATCCAGGGGGCAAGGGGGCACGTGCCCCCCCAGATCGACCCTCGGCGCCCCCTGAAATGGTCACGGCGCCCCCCTGAAATGTCGCTTGCCCGTCATAAGGATAACATGTAAATTAAGGTTTTTGGTCATTACATCTGAACAAGTAAAGATAGAGCAAAATAACTGGAATGATATGAATCCTTGCAGCAAGCCGAATCGAATGACATATAATATGACTTTGTTAGGTCAAATCAACGATTTGACCTGACCTGAGGTCAGGTCAAGGTCAAATTAAATAAAGTACATATCATTAGAACCGCAAAGCCCAGGCGAGTCTAATGCAGCTAAAATAAATGCTCTATCACCATCCGTTACTGAGTTATTCCGTAAAAACCATTTTTCCCATGTATTTCCAATGGAGAGGTCATGCCTCGTACTTGACCTTAGGTCATCGATATCAAAAATACCGGAACATATGTTAGAGAACTCGGTGGGGCCATTATGTGATATGAGTTTCAATCGGATAAGTTCACCCTGCTCCGACTTATGTTATCTTAAACTTTTTTGAGGTCGGGTTACTTGACCTGTACTGGTGACCTGACCTGAGATGACCTAACCTTAAAATTTTCACAGAAGTTGTAAAAATGATGAGGGAAAAGGTATACCAAGTACGGCGGCGCTACGCGCCGCCGTTTTTCTACTATCTCCGAAAAACCCGAGGGGGCGGGTACCCGCCCCCGTCAATGCGCGTGTTAAGTTTCATGCTTACTTTTGTCTTATAAAGAATCCATTGATAAGCCAAACACAGGCTCATTAAGTTCATTTACCATCCATGTCTCAATTCTCATGACATTGCCATTTCCATATCGGTTTGACATCGTATCTGACGAAATTTGATATTGTGTTTGGCGCACTAGTTCTGCACCAGGGGTTCTATTAGTTATACATCGCTTTACAGGTGGAAAATGACCATGTTCAGGACACTCGTTTACGGTGTGATTGTTGTTGAAATAAAACGAAACATCGTCAATGGCGGATCCACAGCTCCAGTTTTTCCAGTAGTCTCAAGTTTTGGATCGGACTGAAATGTAGAAAGGTCGCTCAGAGATGCCGTATGGGTGACCCTGATTGTTATTTTTCCAAACGGTTTTCCAGTGATTGGGGGTGACAATTAACACGCGCATTGATGGGGGCGGGTACCCGCGCCCCCTCGGGTTTTTCGAAGACAGCATAAAAACGGCGGCGCGTGGCGCCGCCGTACTTTGCATACCTTTTTCCTCATCATTTTTACAGCTTTTGTCAAAATCTTAAGGTTAGGTCATCCCAGGTCAGGTCACCAGTACAGGTCAAGTAACCTGACCTCAAAAAAGTTTAAGATAGCATAAGTCGAAACAGGGTGACTTTATCAGATTGAAACTCATATCACATAATGGCCCCACCGAGTTCTCTAAAATATGTTCCGGTACTTTTTATATCGATGGCCCAAGGTCAGGTACGAGCCATGACCTCTCCATTGGAAATACATAGGGAAATGGTTTTAACTGAATAACATAGTAATGGGTGGTGATAAAGAGTTCATTTTACCTGCATTAGATTCGCCTTGTCTTTGTAGTTCTAATGATATGTATTTTATCTACTTTGACCTTAACCTGACCTCAGGTCAAGTCAAATTCTTGGTTTGACCTAGCAAGGTCATATTTTATATCATTCGATTCGGCTTGATGTGAGGATTCATATAGTATAAGTTGTTTTTCTCTATCTTTACTTGTTCAGATGTAATGACCAAAAACCTTCATTTATATGTTATCTCTATGACGGCATGTTTTGACCTCTTGTGACTTTACATGTGACCTGACAAAAAAATGGTTCAATATTTTCGATGGAGAAGTGGATGGGCCACCCAACACCGTTTACCGTTTTTCGCTACCTAGCGTGGTTCTCGAGATCTTAGGGGGCGGGTACCTACCCCCCGTCAAGGCGAAGGTGGCTCAGACCCCCGTCAATGCGCGTGTTAATGTATTTTTGGGCTACAGGCATCACTTCAATATCAAGCTCTGGCACCTGAATTCTTCTAAAACCGGCCAATGAACCGATAGCTACCGGCTCGTTTTCGACCACGATCTCACGAAACCCCTAATTAAAAAAAACATAGCCGGTCCTCGGAATGTCGCGATACGTCAATTAGCGAAGGAAAGAGACCAGGCAATCAATGCGCAAGAATTAAAATGCCCAGCAGTGGGGGATCTAAATGAAACGCTGCAGGGAAGCAGCCAGGGCAAAATCATGAAAAATATAGTTTAAAAAACGATCAAGATGGGCTAAAACCAGGAAAATGTGAACACGAAGATATTTGTTACGCATCCAACCACTGCAAAATATCGAACGACTGCGCTGCGTTCTAAGGCGGATCTAACATGGTACAAGCATCTATAGCATGCGTTTCATCGAAGGCCAGCCTTCCACCGTGGTGCACAGTATACTGCGATCATATATGGTGTCATCCTGAGGATTATTGAGATGAACTGCCAAGTTTCAGTCAGGTCAGGCTGCTGACCTTCAGGTCAAGCAAGGTACTGATGTCCACGACTGAGCTTTGGTTAAGACCAGCCTATTGAACACGCCACTGACGGGCCAGGAAGACCCACTTTAGATGAAGTAGATGAGGTAAAAGCATTAGGTGCACTGCAGCATTGTCAAATCACGTTAAAGTTATTCGTTTCCGTTTTGCACATTACCTACAGACTATTCAGGCATATAAAATGATATAAGCTTCGTATGACATTCTAAGATCTGCGGAGCTTGGATGTCAGATATAATCGTCCCAACTTACATGAAATTCCTGTTGCAGGCTCGGGAAAACCTGCAGGTTTTTTACATGTGTAAATATGCCAGACCCCACAGTGTTAGTTCTGGATAAATGGATGTTGAATAACAACCGGTTGTGGAATGCACCAGAAGGACCTGTCGGTGGCAAAGATTCCAGAGCAGATTAGCCAACTTCCTGGCTGTTACAAATGTTGATGAGAATGATGTCATATCTGTTTGCTGCGGATAAGGATGCCAAACCAAACTGAAGTGACATAGAAAGCCTGAAAACGCCACTTTGATGAGACCTTTCGAACAACGACACCTCGCCCAGAGCTTAAAGGGAGATACGCGAAAAATTTTATTTGCTACATCGAAAGGTTACAAAAAGTTGTTTCAGAAATCCTATTCTCATTTTTGCGAATTCGGCCTGCAAATGCCTTAAAATTGCTCTCAAAGTCAACATTTCTAGACGACTTTACCGGTACACCTCATATCGATGTTTATGACGTCCACATGGCTAAGGCTATCAATTTCTCTATGAATTAGGCCATATCTATCCTAAACAGTGATGTAGAACTTTGGGCTACTCCAGAAAAAAATTACTTTAGAAAAACAGCATTCCAAAACTCTTTTTGAAACAGAAATATAGGGCTTAAAAGAAATCACAATTAACCAATCAGAAGCCTAGGAATTCTCAAAGCGGGGTCACGTGACCTATCTGACGCAAAAATTTTGTCATCCTGGGGCGGAAGCAGAAAATGGCTCAAGCAAGACCCGAGGTACGAAACCGCTGAAGACTTGAGTAATTATTTTTTCCGTTTTTAGGGTAAACTTATTCATTTTGGAATTTTTGAAAGCTTTTTAAAATTAATTCAAATACAAATACAGGAAGGCAAACATTTGTATTATAAAAAACATTATTCTTCATTTTTAAATAGTTTTCGAAAAGTAAGTGATGGGTATGGGCATGGGCAAGTGATGGGCATTTTATCAAAATCGTTAACCTATTTCGATAATAAGTGAGTGGCCTCCCAAAATTTTGCCGAAGATACAAAAATAATTGATAGTTTCGTTATCAGGATTTTTCAAATAGCAAGAAACCACAATAATAATTTTTTGCGTATCTCCCTTTAAAGGGAATGTGGCACCTTCACAACGTGATTTTAACTGAGATAGCCAAGTTGTAAAGCAAGTCGGAAAACCCGGTATTCCATATTTCATTTGTCTTGGAGTTCGATATTTCCGTAGAAAAAAGCTAAAACCTACCTGACACTAGCCCCCATCAGCCCGTCGCCGGGCGGCCATTATTGTGACCTACTGGTGTGACGACATATTCTGACGTCACGATGAGCATCAGCCAATTGAAGCCCTTGCAGCGTTTCAAGTATGGTAGTGGTTGCCAGGTCGTGACATCATCCACAGGCTGATATGTATTTTTTTCTAGAGGAGTATTTTCAAAAACAAAATATTGAGCTTATTGTACATTTTTAAGAGAAATCATGAGTGGTTTCATTATTTTTGGCTAAAAGTACGCCTAATTTCACAAAATTCCAGGGTTCGACCAAGGTGCCACATTCCCTTTAAGTAAATAGTGTGTGCTGAAATATGTCTCTGGTACCTACCAAATATGCTTGCTGGCTGCTGGTAACTACCGAATATAAAGTGACACTTCGATAAAAATGTGCATATACCTACACATAATTCCGAACTAACTGCCTCGACAGCTACCTTTCAATAAGGCGTCATTAGAAATTTTGAAGACATAATCAGAGACACTTTGCGTACATAAAATGCGTTTACAAATTTTTATTAACCCTTGCCCCGGTGGCGGGTACGAGCCACCTTCGCCCTGGTGGGGGCTAAAAAGACCCCCCCACGATCTCAAAAACTAAGAGAGCTAGAAAAAGCGCAAAACGGCAATCGAAAGCTCTTCGAAAATGATATCGAAAATACTTCGGTCATTTTTCTTGTCAGGTCAATATCAAGGTCACCAGAGGTCAAAATAGGTCAAAATCGCTAATATGAGGTGTACTAAGAAAACCTCCTATATCTCAGAAACTATGATAGCTAGAAACATTTTTCTAACACCATTCGAAAGCTCTTGAGATGCGCTTTCATTACAGTGGCATTTATTTTCGTGTCAGGTCAAAGCCTAGGGAGCTACAGGTCACTAAATATTGGGCATATTCTTGGGAATGTCCATAGCCACCCATGCATAAGGGTGTTTACTTTTTCGCTAATAGCTTCCAAACCAAACAAGATACAGCCATAGTTTATGCACCATTGCCATCCTCTCGTCAATACGAATCGAATGATATATGATATTGCTATGCCAGGTCAAATTTAAGAATTTGACCTGACCCAGGTCAACGGTCTGACCCAACTTGACCTGGTATAGTCATGATGTATATCATTTGACTTCCAGTGACTATACAAACACTTCGGTGACAAAATAAAAGCTCTATCTTAGTTTATTCAAAATTTATAGAGGAAAACACCAAAAAATGCTTATTTGACCTAAGGTGACCTTTTTAAAGGTCACAAGTCAAAAAATTTGGGTATCAGCTTCAGAAATGGGCTAAGAGCAAGTCGCAACCGATGTTTGAAGTTGATTCCATCCATACTTACTGAGAAAAGCTCATTTCGTGATTTTCTCCATGCATTGTCAATGGGGAGGTCATGCTCTGCACATGACCTTAGGTCACCAATATCAAAAATCCCGGAACAAATGTTGTAGCTCCTGGTGGGCCCAAGATGTGGTATGAGTTTCAACTTGATCGATTAACCCTTCTTTTAGTTATGCCGTCCTAAGTATTTTTTGAGGTGAGGTCACTTTACCTGACCTGGTGACCTGACCTGATATGACCTTGAGCCAAAATTTTCAGGAAAGATGTAAAAATGATGAAGGAACAGCTAGACCAAGTTTGGCGGCGCTGCGCGCCGCCGTTTTTTGGTCACTTCGGAAAAACCCGAGGGGGTCTAAAAAGACCCCCCACCCGGGCGAAGGTTAAAAGAAAATGAAGCTTGTTGGTATAAATCTTAGATTTGGATGGATGAACTTATGGGCCACTTAGCTTAAAACGAATCGCATCATCGGAACTAGCAGAGAATGTGTTTCTTAGGCAGCCTACGAAATTTACACCGTTGCACACAGATAGAGTGACGTAATAAATGTGGTGTTTGTTTAAAAATATTGTATTTGAGAACCACTTTCTGATTTTGACCATAACAGTCGTAAGAAAAGGTTAGACGTAATTTCATGTCATGCAGATTTACCAAGGATGCCTACTGTCAGAGCCGCATGACGAAATCCATAGAGCGAGGCAGATTGAGATTTCTCAAGAGGCTCTATTCTGGCCGCTTGGCGGTTCTGACAGTTGATGCCAGGGCTCTGCAATTGTGTAGGGTGATAGCTCTTTTACGCTAGACGCCCAAACTAAGGCCCCAAAATCTAAATTTAAAATAGTTTTTGAGAAATTTTGGACAAAATTTTTCAATTTTGCATTTTTCCCATTTTTATTTCTTAAGCGACGAACTTGAAATTTTCCTCCTTTTGAATTGGCAACAAGGGCCACCTAAGAAAAAAATCGAACTGGTCCGACAATATTTATTACGTCAAAACGCAGTATTTCTAATACAAGCAAAAAAACTATTGAAATTTACGGCCAACTTATAACCTCCAAATGTCAGAAGTCAGAAAAGCTTATCTCGCGGGCACCCCAGAGATGGTGCCTGTGTCACAAGGAAAAAATAAAGGGATAACACGCGTTATAGCTAAATAGACCTTGAAACAAACAAATTAGGTAAAAAGAGCCAATATAAGTCATATGAAGTCACGTCATACGTTATATTTATTTGTATTGTCTTAAACCACAAATTGTTTCTCTGCATGCATGATGTGGTCAGGCTACTAGCACGCTGCGGTGCTAAGTTAGTCTTTTTTGCGCCATTATACGGAACGGTTATAGTGCCACGTGGTGACAAGTGCCGGTGCAAAGGCTAATCTCTAGCAGCAAATAGCCGACTGTTTGCCCTGCGCGCAGGGAACGGACGTCGAATCATTTGGAGGATGCTCACACAGAATCCTGAGGAAGCGGGAAGATTTAAGGACTGCTGTTTGGTTCTGCACATAACTAACTTTGTTTTCATGTCCATCGACAATATGCAAGTTGAGGTAAGCTTGGCTCAGCTGGGGTGTTTTTGTAATTTGCAGGATTGAAAATGTCTATAAAGACCGGCAGAAACGAGTATGAGGCTCATAGTTTTAGAACCAGCTTGCTCTCACCTTCAGTACCATGTATATTTTGTCCCTTGAAATGACAAAGCTGTTCCAGTGAGCCGTGGTTGTTTTTTTTTTGTAATGTGATTTTTATATGATGTAAGCTATGCAGTGCTGCCTTACTTGAATCACCTTAAATATACTTTTTCAAGTACCTCTCTGTTTCACGAAGGGGAGTAGGTATTGGATTGTATTGATTGGGAACATTTTAAGCACTATTTTCAGTGCCCTTCAGACACCTTCGCAGGGTACTAGCGTCAATACCCAAAATGGAAGTACCCCAGGAGGCCTCATTTTTGGCACGGAACCAAACGGGGATACTAATTGCAAAAGTACCCATTTGGGTGTGATTGCAATAGGGTACTACGGGAAGTACAACCAGCTGTTACAAAAGAAGTGTAATCAAAGTACCTACTCATCTTTTCTGACGAGTACCAAAAATATCCGAAAACCGTTCATAGTATACTGAATTAAGTATCCAGAGAGTACTCATTTTTGGCACGAGCAAAGTGTTCCGTGGGGTGTGAATTTTTCTCTGTGTGTAGGCCAGGAGGTTCGAGACGGTTTTATACGGGTCGGAGGTCACCACAAGCTGAGCTTGCTGGTTATTTCTAGAGAAGTAAATACATTGCGTCAGTATTTCAGGGGATTTAAATAATTAGCATGTCGACGCAATTTACCCCTCATACCGCCCCTACAAGAAAGCCGCCTTCTGTATCATCTGCTTACCTTCTATTTGTGTACGAGCATCGACGGCCAATTGACTGCTGATGTGCAATGTACGAAAAGTACTGACAATATTCTGCTCTGTTATAGTGTCTCATAAATAGAGCTAGAATCTGTGCCAATGGATTCTTTTTTGCAGGCCTTCATTTTCGAAAATAATTAAAGTACCTACCAAGCAAATTAATTACGGATTTTTTTGTGGCTACTACAACAAATTTTCGGGGTGATAAATATTTAGTCATGAAGATGCTACCTTTCCCTTAGCCTTTCGCTGGGAAAATGTTCTGATCGAACCATCAAAAGCATGATTTACCACTGCTCTACCATTTTATTCCACGGGAATTGTGCGGTGTGGAGCCGCTTACTTGTTTCAGTCACGTCCGCGCTGTACGCTACGCTTGCTTCTAATGCCCCCCTCGTGTTTGGGATGTAATTAAGCTTTGGGGCTTTACACTACACCGATTTATGAGGTCATGTAGTGTCGCCAGCCCTCCCCAGTTGGACGGCTAGGCATAATTGGGTATCGGGAAGACTTATGCAGAATTCCCACCCGAGGATTTGAACGCGGGTCAGCGGCGTGGAGGTAGATACTCTTTCCCCACACCACCACATCCCCTTTATGTGACGCAATGGCGCGCCATGACGTGTGCGTGTGTGTAAAATGGATCCAGATGTGACAAGTTTGCTCCAGTTTGTATCACAAACACTTCGATTACTGTCACTTTATTCCGCGGTAATGTCTTCAGATAAAAGTTAAATAAAACAAGCTCTAACTCTCGTTTAATCACGGCAACAGTGGTAGTGCGTCGGGTGGACAGGTATCTATGGCGCCTGGGTCTGCAGTAGCGTCCATTCGACACATTTGCTCACCGCACCAGCCCTCAGCGAGAGCAATATATACACAGCCACGACACGCGGCTCGATAACAGACAATGGTCCAGTTCCGTGTGCTTGAATTCGACCGGCTGTGTATCCGCAAAGTCATCAATTCACCACCCAACATCCCGCGGCGCGCCCAGCCAGCGGAAGTCGGTCACAGCATACCATCAGTGCCTAAATTACGCTCCGATTATCCTTTAGCCCAAACAACCATCCACCCATTCAGGGCCATGTAACCGAATACGGCACCGGTTGCTTCTGGGGATGGTGGCGCTGTCGGGCAGGCCGGAAGCAGGGATGATGGTATGAACGGGGCAGGGTGCCACGGGCGCGCCCGCAGATGTCGCGTCCAGGCTGTGTTACTGACCTCACAGCACTGCGGTGTTGTAGCAGTCTGTCAAGGCAGGTCTCCCAGCTGGATATTTTCCGCATACCAGCGTCGTAGTTTAAAATCATGGCGACTCTACTAATGTTTGGGGTTCTCTGCGCAATGACGCATGCCTAACGCACATATCTGAGAAACCATTACACTGCATTCATGTTGAGGCCTCGAATCATCGGAGTTTGTGACTTAATAGCTACAGAACTGACTGACAGCTGCTGATAGATTTCGCATGGTGCTGAGCCGGGGAGCATGATTAAAAGTTGACAAGATGTTTACTGGCCTGCCTCTTCGAATCTGGATGTAAAATGGAGCTAATACGCTGATTATATATTCAGGCACAGCCCTTCATCAGAATTAGCATAATGCAATGGGTAAAATCACAAATTATTGGTCATAACGTAATAAGAACTCGGATGGGAAAAGAACTCGAAAGAACTCGAATTTCTAGTTCTTGCTACACTATGGCCAATAATGTATATATTGGCCATGCTGTGTTGTATTATGCTGATTCTGATGAAGGGCTGTGTCCGAATATATAATCACAGTCTATTAACTCGATTTTAAATCCGGGATCCGAGAAGGCAGTCCACATTCTTGTGTTGAGGCAAGCAATCATCCTGCCAACTGTCTGACAACTATTGAAGCAGACTCGACATAACGATGGAACCGCTCTCAGCTCCAGAAGCAATTCGTGGTAATACCAAACAGCTGGGCAAAAAAGATTAGGTTGGTCCTAGTCCCCCCTTCTCCAACAAACAGCCGCTAGAAGTGCTGATGCTGCCTTTACGGCAAATTAAACCCTCCAGTGGAACGACCATAGCAGATGCTTCCATGCTTCGAGCAAATTGCCATGCGTTCGGTACGTTCTTCCTACTCCCTGTTCTCGTAAAGAAGTCCATAAAGAGTATCCAATGTGATTTAGCCCTTACATGCATGGCTAATTTTCCAATGATCAACGCTCTTCATTCGCTATTACAATAAGAAATATTCGACAAAGTATTCACAGTAACACCCTTCTCGTAATAATGATACAAAATTAAGTATAAAATGATGTTTTGGTCACCTTGCTCCTGATTCCTGCAATAAATAACTCAACGGTCCGGTTTGGTAGTTCATCGTATATACTTTCGGCAGGAGACGATCTGCAGCGTTTTAGAAATATTTCTTAGATTTATCCTCAACTAATCCAACAAGTTTACGATAGTTCTCTTACTGCCCTGCCAGGTTCCCCTTGTTGAACTCTAAGAAGACTAATAAATCAAACATGAAAGGACGAAGTAGTTTATCATAAGTCAACCATAAGCGTTGGAAAAGGGGGAGCCAGGGGAGCCTGTCCCCCCGCACTTTTTGGCCAAAAATTTTCTGATCTCACTCAAAATGGAAGAAAACCAGATACACTTATAACCAGTCTCTGTGGAGGGCAACGAGGAGCCCAAATTCGAACAGTTTTTGGTCCTGACCTGGACAGTTTTTTTTTGTAAGCATCAGGTTGAAGTTTGGCTGCCCCCCTCCCCCCCCCCCCCACTTTTTTCCGGTGGCGACGCTTATGAGGAAAAAACACACAGACTTCCTTGCAATGCTCTTCCCTGTACCCTGTGATGACTGAGGCAAATGTTTCCACGCAGGAGAGGTATCTGCCAGCACAGTGCCTTCGCAATGCCGTGTCCGTGCTGCATACAAAAACCAAGGTCAGATCAACGCCTCTGGTGCAGCGAAAAACAACAGCCTCCGTGTTCCGGGTGCGGGGTCCGCTTCTGGTGCGGTCCCTGCCACATCACTGCAGCACGCCAGACCAGAGCATTGCTGATACAGTCAGCACAGCCGGCAGGGCGAGGGGCGGGGGAGGGGCGCTGCCGAACTCCGCTCCGTCCTGAGGCAAACAAACATGCACGGTTACAGCCTGCAGTTCTCCGTCGGCGGGAAATGCTGGCCGCGTGACCAAATGTGGATATCTACAGCAACGGTAGGTACAGACCCAGTGTAGCAGCTGCAAGATTGAATGAACACGTTGTTCAAATGTCAGATTTACTTGCGGTTGTGGGGAAAGCAGATGAATGGCGAAAGTTATGACAAGTTACAAATATACAGCTAAGCTTTCTTTAGGCACGCTTCTTCAGATTATACTCTTGCACAAAAGCCGGTCGCGGCAGCGATACCTTCGCTTAGAATCAGCAATCGCATGCATAGCCGCGGGCGCACTCACGTTGTTTCTACTGTGTAGTAGACGTTCTTTCCTGTGACGATAGGCCGCGGCACGCCGCTGGGGGTGGAGACACGCGCGCTGGGTTAGAGCTGAGAGCGGGCTACTGCGTGCGGCAGCCCCGACTGACATTCCAGCAGCTAGCAAGGCCACGGCCTGGCGTCGGATGGCCCGCGGGAAGGGGTCAAGGACGGCCGAGCACTGAACACTGCCAGTCGAAGGAAGTGCGGAAGAAGGTTGCGGAAATGACAGGAGCTGTTGAGTCGGGGACGGCCTCGAGAGCATAAAGCAGTCAATACAGCAGCACAGCCGAATTGCTCCCCTGTTGGCAGCGTGGGGCATTGGCATTAGATAAGGCTGGCTGTGTGATTTTTAAGCTTTGCTTATGCTACTGTCTGTCACTACATGTAAGTTTTGATTGCTAGTTCAGTCTAAATGATACCTAAGTATCGTAGTACTGGTTTCAAAAGCTGCGACATCCTGCAGTACTGGAGCGAGTAGCATGATTACGAGTCGATAAGAAGGTATTTTTGTTTGTCTCCTCGAATCCAGGATGAAAGGTGGAGTAAAATTAGTGATTATATATTCGGATGTTTGCAAAACAAAAGAATGATGGGTCACCGCATAATTTCCCAACTCGAATCAAGTTCTTTACAAACGTCGGTCATCATTAATTCTCAAAAATAAAATGTCCTCTCTACATTTCTCTGGTTATCGCTAACCGGGGATTGTGCCTTCAAAACGGCACAGACGCCCTAGGCTGAAATGATGCTCTGCTAGAGATGCAGGGTCCCCGGTGGGCAGCAGAAACATCTGAGCCAATTAGGCACCCTGGGCTGCCAATTATCCGGTATAAGGTGCATACTGTTACTAGGTGGCCCTGCTATTTTTTCTTCCACAGAATAACAAGTGAATTCTGGTCAATACATGCAGCCGACTTCAGGCGCAATATCAAGCTGTATGAAGATATGAAGTAAACATAAATAAAAGAAGTCCGACATCCCTGAAATGCAGACACCTCTCCGTAATTGATGAAGCCCCTTTACAAGTGAATGTTACCTTGTGGACAGCGGCAGGGGTGGATCCAAGGGGAGGAGGGCAAAAAAGTAATTTTTCCTAGGCCTAGGAAAAATTACCCCATTTGCCCCCATACCCCCATTTGCGTCGATGTTTGCCGATTTTCTCTAAAAAAAAAACTGTTTTTCAGGATTCT
This sequence comes from Lepas anatifera, assembly GCA_034440635.1. NCBI lineage: Eukaryota > Metazoa > Arthropoda > Thecostraca > Lepadidae > Lepas > Lepas anatifera. The sequence goes on along the minus strand of JAOTON010000512.1, from coordinate 2,389,077 downwards.
GAGCCCATTCCCCTCCAGCCTTTGGCCTGGACCCAACCCTGGACAGCAGGACACTATTTGTGCGCTACTAGTGCCATTTTACTAAACTCGGCTACGTTCTGGATGCGCCACAAAACAATGCGACACGCTCATTAAGCTTCTGCATGATACCTTCCCGTAAAGCCCTCAACTCTGCGTGGTCCCCGATTAACGACACTTCATGACCTAGTGGATGTAAAATCAAACGACAACAAAATGTAAACGTGAACTTGGTGCAATACAGGTGAGGCATGCATCTCTTTGAACGTCAGTCTCTCAGAAAGGCGGGCACAGCTCCGGGACATAAATGTGAGAGCGGAGAAATGTACCTCTCGTAATGTTGTAGGGTTTCCAATCGAGAAGAGACGGGACGAAAATAATGTGGTATAAACCTCAAGAGGAAGAGCAAATTTTCATGACACATGTTTTAGGAGGTTGTTATGCATATCCATGGTTTTACGAGTCACTGAATTTACAATGTCGGAGCTTTATGGACTCGCACTCCACCGAAAGAGGGGACAGTGCAGGGAGAATGAAAGGGGTCATCTTCAAGCGTTGCTACAGACAAAAAGGGAAGTCGCCATGAATCTTCAACCTCCCACTGACAAGAAAGTCTCCGCTTTGGAAAGAATTGGCCCACTTCTGGCTTTTTGTTATCTTCTCTACGTTGTGATGACAAAACTGGAGAATCACTTTTTCAACATGGCCAAAATCGGGAATTGTTTAATAGAAATGGGGTGGTTTTTTTAATAAAAAAACACGCCCGGCCCTTTCCGACGCGTATGGGATCACGGTTCCGGTGATTTCTCTTCCAAATGGTGAAAGAGTAACCCAAAGCTCTGGGTGACTCCGGCGTGTAGCGTAAAATGTTCAGAATTATCTTACGCACTGAATTAAGGGCCAATGCATACTGCATAAGCGCAGCAAAGGGAGAGAATCTAGCACCCGTTTTAAGAGCACTGCGTGGGTCTCAGATCAAGCGCGAAGTGCTGCTACCTCTCTAGCATATACATGCCGACATTCTACATACATTGTGTTAGCGACAAGCATGCACACTCTTCACAACTTACAGAAAGTCTGTACAGAGTCCCCAGCAGTCATGCTGTGGGGGTGCTTCCACACTTACGGGACTCTACCTGGGAACCCGGTCCTCGACGTCCGCGATCACGTAGGCGGACGCCGCCATCGTCGCCACACAGAGGTCCATCTCGTGCGGGTCGAGCGCGTCCATGGTGTCCGCCTGGGTGTGGTGGTACCAGAAGTACCGCTCCTGCTCCGTGTCCAGCGCCGCCGTCGGCACACCGCGCTTGTTGAAGAGCGAGGTCTCCGAGGCGGGCGGCAGTCTTCCGCCGCCGTCCCCTCTTGTGGCGTTCACCGCGCTTAGCAGCGCGGTCACATGACTCACAAAGCACGTGGTCTCCGAGTCGACGGCGCTGTTGGTCGCGAGACCGTAAGGCTTGGCCGTTCCCATGTCGTTATCAATCGCGAACTGCATGTTCTCGACGTCGAACTCGTGCTTGGCGACGTAGTCTGCGCCGCCGATGAGGCCCTCCTCTTCAGCCGTCCAGAACACCGCTCGGATCCGGCGGCGCGGCACCAGACCGAGTCTCTTCAGCAGCAGGAGGCTGTGGTAGTTGACGAAGACGCCGCCGCCGTTGTCCATGGCGCCTTCGCCCACGTCCCAGCTGTCGATGTGAGCACTCAGCAGCACGAGTTCCGTACTGTCCTCCGGCCCGTAGTCTACGATCAGGTTGCGCGACTTGGCCTCGGGAAGATTGGCGGCTGACATCTTCAGCAGGAGTTCCACCGGCTTACCTGCAGCCGTCGGAAAAAGTGTGTGAAGGGGCCATTTCAATAATGGGGTCGGCTCAGGTAACAAATGGGACAAAGACACCAGCGAGTCTACCCAAAGTTTTAACACAAATAGAGTGTGAGATAATGGCATTCGGGTGTACCAAAGTTAAACAACTTCACACTCAATTTCAATTTGACCTGAGAGTTTCTAGTCTTTTGGGACTTGAAATCGAAGTATGTAAAATACAACATTTAACTTCTCATTCGACCCCGCGCAAATGGTTTCAAGCGATCTCCTTAGTTCTCAAAGCAGACGCTAACGCCTGAACACACCCGGTTTTCGTTCTTCCGTATAAGATGTAACAAACATGCAGCGACCTTTTATCGGCTGTTTTCCGTGAAATACAGTGAAATCCTAGAGGTTGATATCTGTGAATTTTCCTTTCCCTTAGAATCCTATATGCGAAATTGAACACAGTCAGTGCCATGCATTCAGCATCATTCGTTGGAATCTCCATACAGGTAATAGCGTTAGCTTGGAGACATTAATACGAAGAGACAGTTAATATAACATTTTCGTTTTAGAATTACTTTTCAGGTGCATTTTTCTACAATCTTACTGAGGCGTATGTTGGAATTTTACAGCGCTTCAGCTACCAGATCGATAAAGCTTCACTGGGATGTAAAAAAACATCGGCACTCTTTGGGCTAAAACTGGTATATTTCAACACTAAACTCCGCTCCCCTTTCCCTATCAGGCATTTTTATTTCATGCATGACAAAATAATCCACTCCCATTTTGTATGTATCCTGCTTAATCTTACTTAGTCACTCAATCACAGACAGTCACTCAGTCATGTATCATTTGCTGCTCTTGGAACTACGCATCTAAAAGTTCTATAAATTGTACAATAACAACATTTGAAATATGTTGACACTTTCGGTACAAGGAATGCACACCCCTTAAGGTTTTCGCATTTATCTGGAAACGGCGGCAAGCTGCGTGCCACGGTAGTAGACATGCCTGTTATCAGTTTTTTGTGACTTATCAAAATTGTTATTCCCATGCCATCTCAGTTACGTCACGATTCCAGGTCCAGTGGTCTTCAAAGATGTCTACATACAGGTGCAGCTGTAAGATCACACTTAATTTATTGAAGCTTAATACCGTGCAATAAGGTCAACCAGTAAAATAGCTCGTGATAATCGGATTTTCATGTCAATGGTCTGTGGTCAGATGCAAGCCATGACCTCTCCGATGAAAAAGAGTTGGGAAATCAACTAGTTTCAAGACATTGCAGACAATGGTAGTTTGCGAAATTTTCGAAGTCATCCACTAACTTGATGAAGCAACACCCTAAGACCCACTCGGCCTCGTCAACCCAACGCGCCAAGTGTGCCCGCTGGAACACGGTGCCTGTTGCGACAGAGACGCGCCGCTCTCAGCAGCAGTGACCGCGCAGAGTCTGCCACTGCCGTGCCTACATGTTTGCCCCGTGTGATGACTTGCTCTTTTCAAGTTCGACTCATTGATATTCAAACGCTCTGTATACCCTTAGTGTCCCTGCAGTCTTCGAAATCCACAAGTGCTGATGTGTGTATGTGTGTATTTTACACTGTGATCTCTTGTTACTCTGTATTTACAGTTTCACCTGGACAAGTTAAAAGCCCTTTGAAGTGGTTATTATTCGAATAAACATGATTCTAATTATAGTGTTTATTTTGAAGTCACTTTTTTCGCCATTATACTTCGAATGCTTCGCAACATGCACTATGCTGACCTTGACCTGACATTAGGAAGATTTAAGGAATTGACAATAGGTCGATTTAGGGAAAAATGGCCTGACAGGCTCATATGATACATCATTCAACCGTGCTTGGCCGCCGAAAATCCCCAGGTATGGGTGTTTAAACAAATACCCCCCCCACCCCCACCGGGGTGAGGGTTAATTTCTAATGTACCGCTATTAGAACAATCTTTGACCTTTATTGATACTAAAAGTGACCTGATTAAAACATTGTATACATCGTTTTGGAAGAGATCAAGACAGGCATAAAACGCCGTATTCTGTCTTTCACTGCCTAGAGTCGTTTCCGAGATTGAAGGGGTGGGCGGATACCCGCCCACCCCAAGTGACATCATTGTCCTATTTTACTACACATGCTCATTAAATTTTGCTTTGATGTGACTTATAATTTTGTCTTGAAATGCATTATTGTTAGTTGTAAAAATTCGAGGGAAATGATCCTGTAGTTATTTTCTCGAAGGAAGCTATTTGGGAAAGCACGTTTACAATATTGATCTTTGTTAGAAGTTTTCGGGAGATTTGCTCATATTTACTCAGCCTTTAGCGATAGGGCACAACATGTGTTGTACCGACATCTAGGAACACAAATTTGCTATCTCAATATTTTGAGTGAGTTTGGCACCTAAAAGTTAACTCACAGAAAAAGGTAGCGATGCGGTTTTATTGCGCTTAACAAAATATTCGCGCACCGCCACACCAGCAAAGTCAAAAGTGCCAGTGCTGCGGGCCGACGCCATGCGCAGGAAATTTTTAAGCTGGGGGGCAAAATTTGTTACCGCTGGTGGGGTCAAATACGATTCGGCCTATCACTTGATCTGTCACGGCAAAGGTTTGGAATGGTCTCACAGTTTGGGGGCACTGCCCGCCAGTCCGAAAGTTAGAGGAAAGCCACTCCCTTGCCCCCCCTCCCAGTTCTCCGTCTGTAGCCAACGCCCAAACCCATTGTTGGCAGAGTCTGTGCAGAAACCCGCCAGGCCAGACCTCACCTTTTTGACGTGGCGGGCGATGATGCGCGCGTCCTCCATGGTGATGGCGGCGGCCGGTATGGGCCTGCTCCCCTCCTCGTAGGTCTGCTGTCCGGTGTGGGGCGTGTACAGACTGAAGTCGGTCCGCGACACCACCAGCATGGCTGCAGCTCCCAGCGCCGAGGCCTTGGAAGCACTCTTGGTGCGGTAGGCATTGGACTCAGCGTACCTGGCCAGCTTATCGGGCCCTGGCTCGCCGAACTTGGCGTTGAACACGACGATTTTGCCGGTGATCTGCAGATGAAGGGCAGTACAAGGAGGATGTCGTGGGTGTTGATACGTTAGCATGGTGTGTTCCTCAACCGTGAAGGAAATTACAGGAAAATTGGCTTTATGGTACCAATATCAAACACGGCCATGAACAAGAACGAGGTCAACAAACAATATAAGATTGCACAAGCCACCAACCCAAAATAAAAACACTAGTGTGGGCAAGTCAGTTTTGTTCATGAGCTAGTTAGATGACGCTTAGAGTTTTAAGGAACATCAGCTGCCAAGGCTAAGTGTACCCGTAAAACTACCACAGATCCACATCTGCACCTACTCGTTCTTTGCCGGCCTCTTCCATCTGGGTGAAGTTGTCGAACACCACCACCTCAGCCTTGAGCACGCCGCCGGGGTAGCCCTGAGTGCCGATGGTGGAGCCCAGTCCCAGCAGGGACATGCTCTTTCGCCGCGGTCGCAGCATCATCAGTGTCTCCTCCCCGCACCCAGTGCGGTACCATCACCTCCTCCGTGTGGACCTGCCGGAGAAGACGGTGACCTCAGTGTCTCCTCCCCGCGCACCCAGTGCGGTACCATCACCTCCTCCGTGTGGACCTGCCGGAGAAGACGGTGACCTCAGTGTCTCCTCCCCTGCACCCAGTGTGGTACCATCACCTCCTCCGTGTGAACCTGCCGAAGAAGACGGTGACCTCAGTGTCTCCTCCCCCGCACCCAGTGCGGTACCATCACCTCCTCCGTGTGGACCTGCCGGAGAAGACGGTGACCTCAGTGTCTTCTCATTGCACATTCACTAAAATTGCAAAACATTTGCAATGATTACTCTAGGATCTTGCCCTTTACATACATGTTTGTGATCTGTCCCAATGGAACCTTAAAATTATTCACCAGAAAATGGTTTTGACAGCGTGAATTCCTGACATTGTGAGAAAATCGCACCAATGGAGCTGACTGATACAAAGACGTCCTAGTTCTATAGTGGCAGAGAAGGTATGACAGTAACGTCGCAATAATGGTAAAGGCAGTGAAACTGATCATAATCTGCCCAATACCTGACAAAATAACATGATTTTGTGATTTTGCTGACGATTGTAGCTTTACAACACCGCAGCCCAGCTCCAACACAAACAGGCTCACGTTGAAGCCGTCCTGTTTGGCTGTCTGCTCCATGAAGTCGATGGCGTCCTCCAGCTCCCTGGATCCGGAAGGTCGCGCTCCGAACCGGTCCACGAAGTCATCCAAGCCCCGGTAGGCGGCGTGCCGACCGATGGTCTGAGCCGCCTGTAAAAGGCACAGATACTTCTCGTCAGCAGGGGCTCTGAGCGCTGCAGGTTCTCCGTGGTGACTAATGCAAATGGTTACCGAATTCTGCTAATGCTAATCTGATCCTTGAGTTGTGTTTTGTCAAACGCACTATGTTCAAATGGCTTTCAGCCCTCATGCACGGTGGAGCAGTGTAGCTACTCGTGTCACCACAAACGTGTTCGCGTTGAAGCTAGAATTTCTCGCACGAAACGTAAAGCAGTGTAGGACAGCCCGTAATTGGAGAGCATTCGACACCGATGCATTCTTATCGACGTAAATTCAACTGATTGGTATAGCATTGTTGGCCGTGACTTCACATGGAGGACAGTGGGATATGTTTTCTAGTAGGCTAATCGGTATTCTTAACTCACATGCACCATTCAGACGTTTTCTCGTGCACAACGAGCGTAAGCTCCCTGTCACGGATGAAACAATTGATCTCATGGAACAAAGAAGAGCTGCTATGAGTTTAGGCAATGTTTCCCTTTATAAGCAGCTGGATACAGTTACAAAACGAGCTATACGGAAAGATTGCAGGGACAGCATTTCAGATCGCGTAAACAATGGCAACTCATCTGAAGTATTTCGTCTTTTACGACCAGTGATAGCTCGAAGCGAGGACCAGCAACTCAGCCATTAAATTTGACCCTTAATGATCTAAATGCGTACTTTGCAGAAAAAGGTTCTGAAACACGAAATCAGGTAATTTCGGAATTTCAAAGATCGGGGCGAGCACCATTTCCGGTTCGACTGCCAAGAGTTGATGCGGGAGCTTTCCGTATCATGCCCATCACCATGGACGAGCTACGAAAAGTAGTGTTCTCCATGCCAAACAAAAATTCTTGCAATAAAGACGACCTGCCCATCAAAGTTTTGAAGATCTGTTTCAGCGTTATTGGTCACATTTTCTGCGGATTATAAATGCCAGTTTTGTTTCCGAAACCGTGCCCAAAAGTTGGAAAAGTGCTTTGTAATTCCAATTCACAAGCGGGGAGATCCATCTGTTTCAGCCCATTTCAGACCGTGACTACATTCCAGCCATTAGCAAAATTGTTGAGAAATTGGTCATACACAATTGACGGCATATTTGACCCACCAGAATCTCTTCAGCGAGGAGCAGCATGGATTCATGGAAAACATTCAACGTGCACTCACTTCTAACTATGTCTGAACAGGTTTTAAGTGGCAAGGACAATTCTCAAATATCATTTATTACTCTCATAGATTTATCTCGCTGCTTCGATGTTATCGACCACGAAATTCTTCTTAAAAAACTGGAACTATTGCAAATTTCAACTGGTTGGTTCAAAAGCTATCTACAAACTATATTTAAAGAGTCAAAATTGGGAAAACTTATCGGAACCGGCAGAATATCCATCGGCACATTTCAAGGTACTTGCTTAGGCCTTCTACAACATGCAACCAATAATCTGCTTGTCATATTCCCAGCGAAATCAAGTGCTTCGAAGTCACAAGTGCCTATGCTGACGATTGTCAATTAGCGATCACTGGACCACGGAATCGTTTGGATGAGATGAGGACAGCCGAATCAGTTTTAGAGTTATGAGTCAATGGTTTCAACAGCATGGTATGTTAGTGAATGCTGGAAAAACGAGCTTATTGTATGCGGCGATCGACGTCAACTAGCTCGCATTGACAAACACCCTCAATCAAGTTCATGGACAACAATTAGAATGAAAATCTGCCGTAAAAATTTAGGGTGATGATGGACAGCCAACTGGATGGGAGAACCACGTGAAGCTCGTGTGCGATCGATGTTTGGTAATATTGATAGGACTTGCCCATTCAAAACATGTGCTGCCTCGAGATGTGTTGCCACGGTGAATTGATTCTCTGGTATTCTCTCAACTAGGTATTCAGGTTTTGGAAGTGCAAATAGTACCTGTTTTGGAAAAATTCAAAGTGTTTTCAATTTGCGCTAGGGTTCTATCTGGGCGTCGAAAATATGATCATATTTCGGATGTGATGGGACAGCTTGGCTGGTTGAATTCTAATCAGTTCTTGGTTTACAGTGACCTTTGCTTGCTCTACAAGGTCTTACATCAAGCAGACGTCGTGCACTACATGCAATGTTCCGTTTCAATCATGAGTGAACCAACGTGGGACTCGACGTCAAACCATCTTCTGTGACTAGGCCAGAACAAACCATGGAAAAGAACGTTTTGTTATCGAGCGTCTCAATTATATAATCATCACACTGGTCGTTTAATGACCTCCTAGACATTCTATGGAAGATGTTTAAAACAATAGCCAGGGATATAGCTAAGAACACGATACCAGCCAGGATAGTATTTTAATGTCTTTTATCCATTGCCTCATTTATAATATTGTATATATTAGTGTGTCGACGGACAGCTTGTTGCTTACGTTTCGTTGACATATTGCACGAAAATACGATCTCAGTAGAGTGAAAAGAATGAATGTGCATACCTCATGACAACAACAAAGAATAGCCCAATCGTGGGAATGGTGATGGTGTACAAAACAATAACAACGACCGGAATGAGAAATGCGTATATCTAATCATTTTTGTTCACCCAGATCGGTGAGACAAAATACGTTGCACAAATTGATGCGCACTGACAGAAAGGTCTGTTGATGAGTAGGTCTTTTCCTACAGCCTCTTCACCTAACTTTAGTCATGCGATCCCAACTGAAGCGTTGTTTAGAATCACTACACAGCATTATTGAGCATAAACTTGAGTAGTTTTATACATATAACCTCATTACATTTTGCAAATACGTATATGAAACTATTCAGATGACCGGTTACAGGTGTCCGGCCAAATTTAAACCCCGAGAATTGGCCCTGAGCTCTTGACGTTACAATTTTTAAGTTCATCCGAGATATAAGCAGACATTTATATATTTACGAAAGAGAGGTCTTACGAAAGAGAGGCCATAGGTCTGACCCGATCTTAGACCATTGATATTGACACGCACGGGGGGGGCTGGCGTCAAAGCGCAATGGAGGGGCGTTCAAATGTGTCCCTTCTGAGATCTCAAAAACCAAGACTGAAAGTGTTTGAAGGGGCTGATGATTCCTGGCCTAGATTTTAATTATCATCCTGAGGTTTTCCAGGATAAAAGAAACTATCCAAATCGAGTACCCCTTCCCTAAAAAAACCACGGTGGGCCCCATCGTTTTGCATTTTTACAGTCCCCAGCAGCGCATCTTCAGAATCAATGAGTAATGGCATACCGTGATAAGCCTAAGAGGATCATATGTCTCCCCGAATTGAAGAGCACAATGCTCTTCACATCTGAAGAGGCCGCCGCAGCATCTCTTCAAACAAGCCCAAACTAGCCATCTGATCAGTATCAAGGCCTCCATACCATAAGCCCACAGCATTGAACAGGTGCACACTCTTGATGAGAAGTCAGTGATTATCTAAAGACTCAGCTTTTGAATAGATTGTGGTGAATGTGCAATCGCATAGCAATAAAAATGTGTTTGAGAAGCTTAAACCGGCACCACCTGGCCTGTTTTCGTAGACACCACCACTTGGGGGTCCAATTATACCTCCTACTATCTCGAGAATCGGAGGTAATACGGGAAAAATTGAAACAGCGCTGGAATAGCCTTGCCATCTTTTACTCTGGAGCCGATTTTGAACTATATCCATTGACCCGTGACGTCACAGGGGGCCAAGATGTGACAAATTTTGACCCATTAAAAATCCCTTATAATCATGGAACCATTAGAGCTAGAACAAAACAAAAGACATCAATGTTTTTGTCTTGACCTAAAGATTCAGATGATATGCTGCATAACCTTTTAAACTCATACTGTGACCTTGACCTTATATCAAGGTCAGATAATTACCTTTCAATGTCACTTTGGATATCATAGGAATTCTTGGATCAGGCTCATTACTATGATACCAAGTTAAAGATTGCATCATTTTTCGTTCAAAAAGTATAGACACAAATAATTTTAAAACCGTGACCTTTTGGTGACCTCTGGTTGTCTTAGTATAAGTCTGACGTCAAAACGGATAACAACTACAAATTTTTCGCTTCCAGAGATTTCGAATGATGATTAGAATCTTGATTTAGCACTTCTAGAAGCCAAGTTACACCCTGATTTTGTCAGCCTCATTTTAGAAGAGCAGAACGTTTTACATGGGTTTAGATATGATGTCATAACTCGTTGACCTGACCCAATGTTAATTTTTCGTTCTAAGTTGTCAAATTGATCACCCTAGAGCCCTGCAAAGCGATACGCGTCTCATTTAAATGAACTTAGAATCATACACGGGAAACCGAGGGGTCCGATTGGACCCCAGGCGGCGGTGATGGGTTACCTACATTTTCTTCTTCCTTTTAAGGACCCTATGCACATTTCAGTGTCTTTCAACGATAAGTCTATTCTAATCGCGATTTTTTGTCAGCGAATGCATTATCTAACCTTCTCCCAGGTGGTGGGTATGAGCCACCTTTACCCTGACGGGGATTATGTTTGACCTTTGACTATTGAACTCAAAAACTAATAAACCTAGGCAGACGCAGAAAATGCAACCGAAAGCTTTTTGTAAATGCAGCCGAAAATACTTCGATAATTTTTCAGTCGGATCAATTTTAACAGGAGATACGCGAATAAAAACGTTTTAGCTAGATCAAAAGGTCATTAAAAACAATCTCAGAAGTCTTATTCTCATTTTTGCGAATTCGGCCTGCAAATGTCTTAAAATCACTCTCAAAGTCAACATTTCTAGACGACTTTACCGGTACACCTCTTATCAGTTTAAATGACCTACCCACGGCTAGGGCTATCAATTTCTCTAAAAAAAAACCGGTCCTATTTTTCGTAAACAGTGACTTATAAGTTTTGAACTGTTGAAGAAAAAAATTATTTTAAAAAAGCTACAGCCAAAAATGATATTAAAACAGAAATATAGGAATTTTAAGACATCAAAATTCGACCAATCAGAAGGTACAGCCACTTCATAGGGGGTCACGTGACCTTTCTGGCGCAAAAGTTTTGTCATCCTGGGGCTGAAGCAGAAACCGACGCAAGACCCGAGGTACGAAACGGCTGAAGACTTGAGTAATTATGTTTTTCCGTTTCTAGGGCAAACTAATTCATTTAGTAGTTTTTACAGGCTTTGTAAAATTAATTCAAATACAAATACAGGAGAACAGACATTTTTATTAAAAAGAAAAACATTACTTTTTAACTTTGAATAGTTTTCGAAAACTAAGTGATGGGTGAAGGTTTCAGCATTTTATTGGAATTTTTAACCTATTTCGATAATAAGGAGTGGCCTCCCAAAATGTTTCTGAAGATACAATAATGAATGACAGTTTGGTAATCAAGATTTTTCAAATAACAAGAAACCACAATAATGATTTTTCGCTTATCTCCTGTTAAGGTCAGTAGGGTAGAGTGGGGTAACGCGCCCACCTGGGTAAGACGCCTACTTCTATGTCCAGGCTGATGTAAGAACTTAAGCCTCCATCTAATATTTTTTCTGGTAGCGGTCTTTCTGATCCGGTCTTGAGCATGACTGGACGCGTCCAGTAAGCTCCGTTATTTTTCAGCAAACATTTTTTGCTTTTGGCATCTCCGGACCTAAAAACAAGCTGTCTTAAAGTTGCAATTGTACTCTATGCGATGTGAATGTGCTCACTCTATCGACTTTGTCACTAAATTGTCTTACAACGTAAGTATTATGATATTCCTTTTTGTTCACGTGAAGCAATAGGTACAATATAAGCTGGGAGTTTTATGACGCCCTTTTAATCCGGGGCCTAGGCATTTTACCCCGCTATCGGGGTAAAACGCCTTATTATATGGTCTCAAGAAAAATAAATTTCGCACACTTTGCATCGTGTCAGAATAACAAATTTCTATCTGAGTGTAGACAAGCGATGAAAGAACTTAACGAAGAAAAAATAAAGTAATTCCATCCTGGCAGGATCGGTACAGACGAATTCTCCCTTAACGTATGCGTCTTACCCCACTCTACCCTAGAGGTCCAAATTAATTTAATATTGTTGAAATGATGGGCACTTTCAAAACCACGATTATATAAGGAACAAAAAAAACTAGAAACGTTTTCTTAGCGCCATTCAAAAAGGCATGCATAGCTCCTTCATTACGGTGTCATTCATTTTCTTGTCAGGTAAAAGGGTAAGGCGCTGCGGGTTACTGAACTTTGTAAGTTCTAGTATCTACCCTTTGACCAAAATATGAAGCATACTCAATTTAGACGCTAACTAATCGCGCTCAGGTACCTATGAAGTCTACGTTTGTCAGAGGTTTGGAATATTGAGTACCTACGCATCAATGACGAGGGGACAGCTATCATTAGTGGGGCTCCCTCATTTGAATACGACGTCGGATAGGCTCTCTTCGAGCTGTTCAGGAATTTGTCGCCAGCCACAGAACCTCCCGATACCGGCCAAGGGGGTTTAAACGTCCAATATGTAGCCATGAAACTACTGTTAGCATACATTTTGTTAATTAAACTCCAGAAGCCAGCACGGACTTCCAGAATCAAAGCGGACCCCTGAGCATTTCAGAGGATCCTCCTAAAATTGTATGGGTGCAAGACCCCCATGGACGGTGGCAGCGGCTCGACTTGTAGTTAAACAAGTAAGATAACCCACCGCCCTTGGCGGTTAATGCCCACTTAAGCTTCTTGAAAGCCTGTGATCTAAATTCTAGGTAATATCCTACGGACTTAAGCACACCCATAAAAGGACCAAATTCTGGCCATTGATGCAATCTCCAAGGATATTGTGTGTCGAGTCGAACGCAGCTGTTACATGACCAGCTTCTGACAGCGACTGTTACCTCGACATCGGCTGGCCCCACACACCAGTGACCTCAAGGTCAGCCGTTCCCCACGGCCTGGCAGAGGTGACAAAGCAACTCCTGATGCAACGCAGAGGTGGCAAACCAGCTCCCGAAACACCGAGGTGACAAACACCGCGCATTGAAACGGCTGAAGAGTCAAAGAACCCTAATTTTAACACATGCCCCTATATTAACCCAGCACCGCCTGGGCTCTTTTCGTGCACGCCATCGCCTCGGGGGAGGGGGCTCCGGCTGGACCCCTTACGATCTCGAAAACAGGAATTATTACGGAAAAATGCAAACAGCGCTGCATGTGCATTATCTTATAGTCTTCTACTTTGGAGACGAGTTTGAACCATATGTATTGATCTGTGACATCATATTGGACCAAAATTTGTCCAATTTAGACTAGTTTAGAGAATCTCTTATAACTCAGAAACTATCAGACATAGAACAGAACAAAAGGTGTTTTTCTTGTGCTAAAGATTCACATTATATACAGATTGGTCTTATGGGGTTACAATATGAACTTGGCTTTATTTCAAGGTCAAAAATGACCTTTCAAGGTCGTGTGGCACGTCATTCGAATTATTAGGTTATGCTTATTACTGTGATACCAAATTTAAGACTTTCTGGTTTCGCTCAAAAGTTATAGATACAATCAATGTTGAAACTGTGATATGGATGACCGCCGGTGTCCCTAGTACCTATTGTTTGGACCTCAGAATCGACGGCAGCACGCATATTTGTGTTTCAAGAGCTTTTGAAAGGTATTCAGAAACGTGATCTAGCTCTTCTAGAGGCCGGATTACACCTTGGTTTTTAAAGTTCCTATTTAAGAAGAACAGAATCGCCGTGAATAGGTTTCGAAATGAGGTTATAACTAGTTGACCTTACCTGACCCGACGTCAATTTTTGGTCATGATTTCTAGTTTAAAGGGATCACCGTCGAGATCAGCAAAGTGACGTACGTCTCATTCGAATCGGCTCAATCATTCGCGCAAAACCGAGGGGGTCAGATCGGACTCCAGGCGGCGATGTGTTAAGATATAGCAAGACCCTTTTTTCTTACATTCTTCATATTAAACTGTAACACATCCCAATGACATATTTGATTGATAGCCTGTTCCGAGCGAACCATTTGACGCGGTTTTTCGATTTCGGGTAACACGCTGGGTTTTAATCTGACATAAGATTCGTATAGTGTTTGTATCCATCCAAGACCCACCCTTCCTTTTGGATCGATAAAGAATACCCAGTCTTTATCAGATTATAGGATTAACTGTTTGGTGGTCGTATGTTATGGAGCACAAGTGTAAGCCCCCGCGCTCATTTTCGAGAACAGCTGTAGACGTCGACCGATGCTGTCGCGCAGACGTTGTGATTCTAGCTGAGTAATATGTGTACACGGTGGCTGCGCACCGTTTAATGCCCGTGTTTGAAGTGTAGTGGTCATTCGGTGGGCTTTAAAGTGAATTGAAACTAAAATTTGGAACTAAAACTTAAAACCAAGACCATGGTCGAAATACGATCCATACCGTATGTACCGGGATTAGTATGCATCGCTGAGTCGTGAGGTCATCGAGTGTCATTTCCCCAGCAGTTTAGCACGGACTGTGCCATTGTTTTGGGGAAACAGCACCTGAACTCCGTCGGAAATCTGATCCGGATCGTATTTTGGCCATGGGGATATGGACCCAAGCTCCTTAGCCATATTGCGACCGTACCGAACTTCCAATCTACTCCATCAAGAGCTTTTCCCAGCACTAGAGCGCGATCCGTGCTAAAATGCTGGTGAAATAGCACTTCAAGGAGTCGACGACTCCATTATTATCCTGATCGGTGGTCCCATCCGGATTTTATTCGCATAGGAAACAGATTCTAAGTCTAAAACATAAAAGTCCACAAAAACATAAAGTCCACAAAACATAAAAAGTTAAAACTGAGAAGACTTCATTTAACCTAGCAATTATGTGTGATTATTTTAATGCTACCAGTTATTTCCAGAATACATCACTCACATCAGATAGGCTGCACCTGACCCACCTTGATAATTCGATTGACGTCATCCTGGTAGGTGCGGATTCGCTCCTGCGGTCCCGCCGCCAGCCCACAGTCTAGCTTCGGCTCAGCGGCAGCAGAGCAGCCCACCAGCAGTACGGTCAGCGCCAGCAGCGTCCGCGACCTGACAGTCAGCATGATGGCGAGCGGTTGACGGCCGTCCTCCCCGGCTGACCGCGCGAGCTCGACTGATGCGCGTCCCGGCGCCAGCAGGGCACCCGGAACATGCGGCCAGCACACAAGGCCGCCGATGTCCCGACACTAGTCAGGTGGTGCGCAGCTCACCTTAACCGCTCCCATGAGTGTTCATATAGGTGGATCCAGGATTGCCGATCGGGAGGGCGCCAATCGGACCGAGGGGTGCCACTTCTGGAGGGTAATACCTATCAGGTGGACGCTAAATCCTATCGTGGGAGCGCCGATACTTGCATTCTGAGTTTTGGGGGTGGGGAAGCGGCGTTTTCAGGAGGGTCACCAGGGGGACGCCGTAGCCAGTTCAGGAGGCGCGAAGGGTCAATGGGTTATCGAGTGCTCCCACTACCCTTCCTCTGGATTTGCCTATGGGTGTTCATTAAGCCATTTCAAATTTCAAAAAGTTTTCAGAATTCGTAAGGTCAGCAATTTTCCCATGATTTGGTTCATTTCTAGTCGATTGACAACAATTTCACCCCAGTTTGTTCAGAAATAAGGTTGCCTACATTCACTTCAAAATTTAATGTTTTCGGGTTCGCCATTGGTGTTATGATCAGAACCGCCGTTGCAGTCGCCGATTCCATGAGCCCTGTTTCTCAGGTTGTAATTTCTTTCCAGCGCAAATTGTCTATAGAGCTGAATGCTGTGTAGTAGGGGAAAGTTGGGGGTCATGGACACCGTGGGTAAGATGGACACCCCCTGTTTGGGACGAACTGACAGCGCCACGACCGGCAAAAGCGTGTAATACGCTTCCTTTTAGCACACGTCGGTCGCAGAGCAGCGTTGGGTCCGGTGAGCTATCTAGGATTTATACAATTTTCAAAAGAGTAGAAACTGCAACTCACGTGTTATTTTCACCATCGAATTCGTAAGCATTGCATGGATGTTTCTATAGATATTTTGTTGGTATTACGTAATATGGCTCTTCAAGATGTTAGGGTAGACTGGGGTAAGACGCATACGTTAAGGGAGAATGTGTCTGTACCAATCCTGCCTGGATGAAATTGCGTCATGTTTTCTTTGTTAAGTTCTGTGATCTTTTGTCTACACTCGGATAAAAATTTGGGACTCTAGAACTATGCGAAGTGTGCGAAATTTGTTTTTTTCTTGAGACCATGTAAAAAAGGCGTTTTGCCCCGATAGCGGGGTAAAACGCCGTCATATAACACCCAGCGCATACTGTATCTCGTTACATGAACAAGTGGGAACATTGTTGTGATTTCGCTTTCCGATAATGTTGTGACAAAGTGGGCAAGTTATTCGAGACATTAAAGTCCGACACAGCAAAAATAAGCTGATAGGCTTTTTACCTATCAACGGAAAAGGCGAAAGCAATTTAAGATAGAGCCCCAACATATTTTAGGGGGCGCAAAGCACATTAAAGCGCCTCTGGTTCATTCTGCTCGCAAATGGTTTTTTCGGTATGTCTTCCCATATTCTGGAACCGGATGTCAAGGTAGGATGAGGATGGGTAGGTATGTATAATATGGAAAATGTAGTTAACGACGACGTTGGTTCGGGATCGCTATATGCAAACAGTGCTTCGAGCAGATCCATGCCGAATGTAGGTATTTTACAGATCGGCGGATCCAGGAGCAGCTTTTGGAGGGGCCAAACAAACGTTGGGGGAGGGGTAAATCAAGAAAAATCGAGAAAGAAGTATGAAAAAACGGCCAAAATTTGGTCTTTGAGGGGGAAAATATACATGTTTAGGCTTTGGTGGAGGCCACAGCCCCTTTAGCCCCCTTTGGATCCGTCAGTGATTTAAGACCACCCCTCAAGAGGACCAAATGAGAGCAAACGCGAAAACTTTCCTGTTTGCTATAGGAACTAATATTTGAAACTCAATGTCTTCTGTTACGGTGATTTGTTTCTAACCCAACATACTTCGCCATCACGACCAGTAGTGGTCGTGATGGTGGTAATAGTAATAGCAGCCCTACCTCCATGTCCTACCTATCCTAAGGACACACCCATCCATTGGGGTAAAACGCCTACCAGATATTGGGGTAAGGCGCCTGGGGCGTCTTACCCCGCACTACACATTGGCGCCTTACCCACGTAGCAACGGCAGCGTCGCAACAAATGTTACTTAATTCTGCGGCGTTTCCATGCCGCATAGTGGCTGTCAAAATGTGGCACAAACTCGCTGTTTCAACCTCACAAATTGCCGTGAGTGCATCAAAATCGCATACAGTACAATTGCAACTTTAAGATAGCTTGTTTTTATATCCGGAGGGGCAAAAACAACAAATGTTTGCTGAAAATTACTGGAGCAGACCAGGCGCGTCCAAACACGCTCAGGACCAGATCAGAAAGATCGCAACCAGAAAAAAATAATAGATGTAGGCTCCAGTTCCTACATCAGACTATAGATGGTAGTAGGCGTCTTACCCAGGTGGGCGCGTTACCCCACTCTACCATTTTGTTCACCGCAGGCGCTGACTGTGTAATCATAATGGCGTCCGATTCATGTCCAAGTTTGTTTGGGAAGAGCAAAGTGGGGTAAGACGGACACCACTTGTAGGGCAAGATAGACATGGTGTCCATGTTACCCCGCAGAAGAGTATATTAAATTTTATAAAATATAAGCTTAAATAAATAAATTCATCGAGGGTTTTGGGTTCCAGGGATACACCTGAGCAGAGGCGGACTTGGCTGATGGGTTTGGGGAGGGGGGGGGTGGGGACACAGGGTCCGAAATGCTAGAGAACATATAATTAAATATGGGGTTCATCCAGGGCAGGTGTACCCCTCGACCCTCAGCGCCCCCTAAAATTGTCACGTCGCCCCCTCACAGATTGATCGGCCAGTAAAGTGTCACTTCCAACCCCTCCCCTCAGGAGCGGGGGGAGGGGCGCTCTTAGCCCTGCGAGAGGATTTGGCGCCCACCTGATAGGCTTTGCGTTCCAAAAGTGGCACCCCTGGCAGGCGCGCACCCATAATTTTTGTTGGGGTGTTGGCCGGCTGACGAGAGGCAGTAGCAGGCCTGTGGACCGGGCGGAATTTTGCCTCAGGGGGCGCACTTGTTCACCCAAAGGGCGGCTAACTTTCGCATCCTCGGGGGGGGCGTGAAAGCGGTGAATTGTTTGTTCTACAGACCTATAGTAAATTGTTTTAGGGGGCGGCGTGTTGGGTGCAGGGGCAGCAAAGTCAGTGTAGAGGGGCGGCATGTTGGGTGCAGGGGCGACAGTCAGCGTAACACTGCCCCCAAAAGCCAGGTGAAGGCTCATCATTCCCCTCGATGGGCGCCTTCGGCGCCCCACATGGATGGGGCCGGCACTTTGGAGCCAAAGCGTTTGGGGCGGCCGGGCCCACATCTCCCCCAGGGTGCTGGCCCGGATGGCGCCCCTCCCCCGACAGGGTGCCCCGCCCCCTTGATCGGCGATCCTGGATCAACCTTTGCACAGTTCCACGACAGCCCTTGATACTTTAATCATCCGTCATAAAAATTCAGAAAAGGCAGGACCCCCTTTGAACCTTTGACGGAAAAAGTAAGAAAATGCCCTCTTTCCCACGGTGTACGACTGTCGCCTAGTGGGTGAATGCAGATGGAAATGTTCAAGGCCTGGCTCGATTACTTTGTTCATCTTGTCCATCTTTGCCCATGGGGTGACCATGTTACCCCACTAGGTGGGGAGAAATAAACTTTTGATACTTCTTTCTCAATTTTACGCAAGTTTTAATATGATAATGACAGACACATAGCTGCTTGCACAATGGTAGACAAATGTCTGAAGTATCTCTACAGCAAAAATAGGAACGAAACAAGCTCATTAAGTCATCGAAAACCCACACCATCGTTACGGTGTCCGTGACCACCCACTTTCCCCTACATTGCCTATTTTCCGGACGTTGTGAGAAGTATTCCTAAGTAGGAAAGGGAGGGGAATGGTCCCTGAAGAACGCTCTTTGGTAAATATGTAGGCAGATCGATAGAGTTTCTACCATATGTTTTAGTAAATTAACATGGTGCAATATTCGCTGGGAAAGGAAGACGAGCATGCAGAAATCTCCTGTGAGAGAGTCGGGAATACCTCCTCAGTCCCCATATCATTTAGTTTTAAGGCAATACATATACGATCCAATTATATTTGCAAGCGATTCGTCTCCCTCACAAGTCACAAGCGAAGTGAAAGCAGAGACGATACAAGTTTGCGCTTTTCGGCATACTTTCAGTTCGCTGACCCTCTGCCTAGTTGTACATCTTGACTATATTCCAGTAACATATCTGCACTACCTTTTAACAGAAACCACACTTATACCTCACGTGAGTATCTCACATGCATGTCACGTCTTGATTTCAGGCGTCATCACATAGCACTCTTTCCTTCTATAGTGTGCTCATCGCTGCCTTTTCTAAAGTCCGTCAGGCGCGCCCTGCGATGCTCTTCGCTTGCAGCAGGGACTAAAACTAACTATCATCTTTGACAGCTCCAAAAAAAAAACTGTTTGAAGCCTCTTCCCGATACGTCATTATTGACTTTGATCGATCGGACAAGCCCCTCGTGAAGCCACAAGTCTTTGTGAGAGGCTCAACATTTTGGATGTGCCGACAACCATGCATGGCCAGCGGATGTGAGGTCAAAAAGAAGCCACGAAGACTCATCCACCATGTCAGCCAGCTGGCTTGTTCCGTCGAGGACAACATCAGTGGGGAGTGGTCCGTCGCGGCTACTCTTGGTGTCGCCACTAGTTTCTCACTAATCTTAACCTCCTGCTCTTCAGAAACCTCTACGCTGAATAAACTCAACACGACGACTGGTAGCTTTAGATGCCACAAGTGTCGTCGCAACACCTTGATGGCAGCTTCCGCTTCCTGGCGGTCTACGTGCTTGTATGTGACCAGCGTTCGGTATAGTTGGAGTTCGTTTGCTGGTGCATCTGCTGCGACAGGCGCTTGAAGGCTGAGCTCGGCGGCCTCTGGTCGCCGAGCTCAGCATGATAGCTTTTGGTCTTGTACGTCCCCGAGGCACACGGTTCGTGAAGGTTCATGGTTCATGTTCACGGCTCATTCCATCAAGCCCGCTGGGTGGCAAGCGTCGGTTTTGATGTGACATAAGCCTCTGAACTTCAGTTCCAATGTTAACATCATTTGCTTTGCATAGTTTAATATGTCTAACTTTTCACAGGAAATTTGAAAAAAATACAATGTATGTAGATAACCGAGAATAATGCTGTGCCATATCTACGTGTAGCCTCGTTTGTAATGGGATTGTAAGGATTTCACTGACGCATCCATCGCTAATACTGTACATATAGCGTCAATCACCTGTTTCCTTTGAGGACAGTTTGTTGTGACATTGGTACAGTTGGTACGGTTTCAGAACATGGCGGTGCCGATTCCATGGTCTGATTCTATTTTTTGTCCCGGTTCTGTACTGCATCAAATTGTACCTGTTCGCCGACCAGATAGGCTACGAAAAATATCTAACACACGAGCTTCACTGCATAGCTCTGTTAATCGTGCTTGTGTAGGCCAGAGCACCTGTCGCAACACATGCACCAGCAAATGATCTCTAACTATACCGAACGCTGTTCACGTGCAATCGCACATAGACCGTGAGGTAGAGGAAGCTACCATCAAGGTGCTGCGACGATACTTGTGGCATCTAAAGCTACCAGTCGTCGTGTTGAGTTTATTCAGCGTAGAGGTTTCTGAAGAGCAGAGGGTTAAGATTAGAGAGAAACTAGTGGCGACACCCAGAGTAGCTGCGACGGACCACTCCCCCCACTGATGTTGTCCTCGACGAAACAAGCCAGCTGGCTGACACGGTGGACGAATCTTCGTGGCTTCTTTTTGACCTCACATCCGCTGGCCATGCATGGTTGTCGGCACATCAAAAATGTTGATCCTCTCACAAAGACTTGCGGCTTCACGAGGGGCTTGTCCGATCGATCAACGTCACTAATGACGTATCAGGAAGAGGCCTTAAACAGTTTTTTGGAGCTGCCAAAGATGATAGTTAGTTTTAGTCCCTGCTGCAAGCAGAAGAGCATCGCAGGGCGCGCCAGACGGAGTTTAGAAAAGGCAGCGATGAGCACACTATAGGAAGGAAAGCGTGCTATGTGATGACGCGTGAAATCAAGACGTGACATGCATGTGAGATACTCACGTAAGGTATAAGTGTAGTTTTTGTTAAAAGGTAGTGCAAATATGTTCCTGGAATATAGTATAATTGGATCGTATATGTATTGCCTTAAAACTAAGTGATATGAGGTCTGAGGAGGTATTCCCGACTCCCTCACAGGATATTTCTGCATGCTCGTCTTCCTTTCCCAGCGAATATTGCACCATGTTAATTTACTGAAACATATGTCAGACACTCCATCGATCTGCCAACATATTTACCAAAGAGCGTTCTTCAGGGACCATTCCGCTCCCTTTCCTACATAGGAATACTTCCCAAAACGTCCGTAAAATAGGCAATGTACTCCACAGCATGCCGCCCTATTGAAAATTTGCTCTGGAAAGAAATGACAACCTGAGAAACAGAACAGGGCCCATGACATCGGCGACTGCAACGCCGGTACTGCGCATAACACCGATGGCGAATCCTAAAACATGAAATTTTGAAGCGAATATAGGCAGCCTTATTTCTAAACAAACTGGGGCAAAATTGTTGTCAATCGACTAGAAATAAACCAAATCATGGGAAAAATTGCTGACCTAACGAATTCTGAAAACTTTTTGAAATTTGAAACGGCCTAGTGTTCATTCTGCGAGGTAAGGGGCGCTAAGTGTCCCAGAAAGCCGAGCTTGACAGCTGGACGGGTGGCTGGTGGCGTAATGTGCAGAGGAGGGGTCTGTTCCAACGCCCTCTACTAAAGCAACTGTGGAGGTAACACTGTTGAGAGACTGACGGTAAGGCACGTCCTGGTGGAGTGCCGTGACTTGGAGAAGAAGAGGAGGCGGTACTTGCCCGGCTCACCGTCGCTATTGTGTGTTTTTTATGAAGTAATTTCACTGATCCAGTTGTTTCATTCCCGTGATTAGGCGGAGTTTGTCTCGCTTTTCTTTATTTAGCGTGTGCATGTGCTACTGATTCTATCGCTTTAAATAAATGATCAAGGATCTTTTCATATTTGACCGGTTGAAACTGCTACAGTTTTTTCTCAAGTGCTATGGATGCCACATGACCTTGGCTTTTGGTGCACCCTTAAGCCCAAGAGATGATGATGGTGGCGGCGGACTGGAATCCTAGAGAGCTGTATGCGTGATCACTGACTCCCAGTCTGCCCCTGGCCAGGTTGGCTGAGGGCCCAGTGTCTCAGACGGAGACGCTCCCGAGTTCGGCCTAACCCCACCTTTTGGACTGGAGCGCAGGGTAATATTTATAAGCCTGCAGTGGGTGCCGGGCACCCCGGCCTTTTCGGGAACGAGCTGGGGTACGGGACGGCGCGTGGAGCCGCTGCCCTCGATCAATTCGGGATGCCCATTGACCTCGCTTCAGCCAGGGGCTGCCCCCGTCGCTATGCCCATCAGAAATGGACCGGGAAATTAGCGCCGACCCCACTACTCTGACGAGTGCCGGGCTGACCGGACCACCCTGGGGGACTGCCTGGGCCTCACACAGCAGGGGGTGTGGTGGTGCAGTGGCGCGTCTACGCACTGGCCACTCCCCTCTCTTGCGCGGTTACCGCCAGAGGATCAGCCTGAACTCAGCGGTCAAATGCAAGGAGAGCAGCGATGCAAAGGAAGAAGCCCTTTATTCCCTTCTAACCTGGTGCTCTGCACGCGCTGTCCTGCGTCGGGACATCTTCGGGCGAGACCACCCGACCATCCCACCCTCGCTGTCGGACCCATGCCGGCTGGCGGTGTTGCTGCGGCGCTTAGGGCGCCTCTGAGGCGCCCCACGTTTGGTAACATCGACGGCTGGGACTTCATTATTATCAAGGGGTCCTAAAGTGCTCCCCTCAAGATCCCCTCAAGCTCAAGATAAGATCTCAGAAACCAGGATGGTTAGATAAACACCCGCTTGGGAGTTTGTGGGGACTATGGTAATCTACAGTACAGCCAACTTTCATTGACCTGGGTCCATTTCTTCAAGGTTTAGCGAAGTCATAAAGGTCTGATTTGGGTCATGCTGCTTGGTGTCTTATTGTGAAATGTAGTGATTTTGCGATTAAAAGTCAGAAACAACACACAAAGTAGACCAAAGTAATTTCACTGATCGATGCCGAGAGTTAAAATCCGTGACATGACATGATAGTCGAGCATATAATGTGTTACTTTGACATATACCTCCAGTGATTCACCTTTGCGGATATTTTTTACTATTTGCTGGCCATTGCAACTGCCAGCCAACATTTTTGCTTGCTGCTCAAGGACAGGAAGCATGTTTTTGACATGAGGTGCCTTGCAGAAAAGCTTTGATAAGATACTTAGCTGACTAGACCGGTTTTCCATCGGCGTCACGGGTTCAACAATCTTTTGCTGACAGCTGGACCGGTTTTCGCTGGCGCCGGCATTTTCCATGCATCCTTGACTCACAGCAAAGCTTTTTGCCGTGCAACCAGAAAGCTCATGCTACAGGAAAAGTGTGACGATAGGCAGCGAAACTGGGGAAGGGGTGTACCGGGTCACTGAGATCCCCTTAACACGCGCATTGGAGAGGGGTGTAGCGTCATAATAATGATTTGTGGGGTTTAACGATGCACGTCACCCTGTTGGGAGGGATTTAGGGGATCAGATCAACTTGTTCCAAGGCGCCGCCGGGACTGGAACTGGGACGGGTGGCTTAGGAGATGTGACGATATCCACTAAGCCACCCATCCCCAGGGTCTAGCGTCAATACGCAGTGGAGGGGTCCTGAAGTCCCCCTGGGACCTCGGAAACCAAGAGGGTTAAAAAATCCCGTGCAGGGGCTTATGAGGCCATGGTAATCTAGGCTTTGGTATTTTCTACCTATGTCAATACTATTAACCCTCGCCCCACCGAGGGGCCATCGATGGCCCCCCTAAGGTTTTTCCGGGATAGCAGAAAAATGACGAGGCGCAGCACCGCGGTTGAGGGCTCTACCTCTCACTGCATCATTTTCCCATCATCCCTGAAATTTTTTATCCCGGGTCACCCAAGGTCAGGTCACCAGACGAGGTCAACCAAGGTCACCTCACTTCACCTTTAGAGCTCTGTAAGAGCTACATTTCAAAGTCGATCGATTTGAAACTTCCTACACTTTATGACCCCTCCAGGGTCTACAAGGTGTATATCCGGGATTTTTCGATTTCTTGCCCTGAGGTCAGGTCACGAGGCGACCTCTCCCATTGACAAAGCATGGGGAAAAGCTATTTCATGATATAAAAGCCGCAAAAATGATTGCAAATACTCAGACTGCTCAGAACAACGTTTTGGGACACCCTTTCACGGATCCCAGGGGTCATATTTGCCCTTTGACTTTTCCAAGGTCATCCAAGGTCACCAGAGGTCAAAAACAGTATTTTGACAATAACTTTTGACCTAATTGAGCTAGAGCGGTAAAACAAACACCATCGTGTTTGTCTTGTCACTAGCTTTCATTTGACATACGGCAAGGTCACTTTTTGACCTTTTGTGACCTCAGGTCATATTAGGTCACGAGGTCACCTCTGGCGGTCAAACCACTGGCGGGAGGTCTTTACGTTCCACATAGCGGAAAATGTACTGGCAATTTACTATCAAATGTACTTTACCAGGCCTCAATAGCTCTAATGACATAATAGTTATGCCCAGTTTGCTTAATCATTGCATATTTGAGTGGAAATAGCCGATCTTGACCTAATTTGACCTCTGGAGGTCAAACCATTGACCTGAGCACTAAAACATGCGAAGTAATTTCTTACTGAATTCACGCGAGCTTCCTATTGCACTTTGCAGATTTGCGCTAACGCCCATATTTTCGGAGTTAGAGGGGGGCCATCGATGGCCCCCCGGTGGGGCGAAGGTGGCGCCGGACCCCCGGTGGGAGCGCGGGTTAAGGTCAAACGAGGCCATAAAAGTCAAATCTGGGTATGGGGAAATGTCGTGATTTTGCGGTTAATACACTATAATCAGACTAAAATCACAAAGGTCCCGTCCAAAGTTGTCTGACGTTTTGGGATCAGGGACATTCAAGGTCATTGATCTACGACGGCACAATATGTAAATTCCCAATAATGTACACTATAACCCCAGCCAGCAATTCCGGGCGAATCCCGTACGGGGACGCCTGTGTAAAATGGTGGGAATTGATTGGGGAAACCCAACCGATGGGTTGGGGAATCACGAACGTTTGCTTGGGATATGAAACACTTTGTACGGGGAAATCACGGTTGGGGAAGTCGTAGCTTTCCCCACCCTTTAAGTTGGGGAATTCCCAATCATTTCCCACCGCGGTATGCTGAATCAAACAGGGCGCATAGACCGAACCCGTACGGGGATCCCCTACTTGTCCCCGTACTTTCAGGTGAGGTTTCCCCGAACCATCCCCATTGAGCTGATCTATTCTGTACGGGGATTCCCAACCTATTCCCGGACATTCACTCGTGATTTCCCCAACTTTCCCCCCATCACGCTATGTGAATTTAACCCAGAAAAGGGACTGATCCCGTACGGGGAATCCCAACCCGTCCCTGCAAGGCCATTTTTTACTTCCCCGGACGTTCCCCACAGTTTGAGGCATCAGTTTAATTAAATATATTACAGGTTTTATACTAACTTCAACAAGGAAACGCTCATCAATAGCAATGTTTACTCTCACGTATCGATTGAGAGGAATTTTTCTCCCCGAAACGATTGAGAGAATCAGATAACTTCTAGCCTGATTCATGAGGGTAAACTGAAAACAGATATACAGAAAAAATGTATTTCACATAATTCTGTGCTTCAGCATGTACAGGAGCAGAAGTGAAATATCATAGCTGCAATAATAAAATACAAGAAATAAATACAGAATGATACATCATGACGCTAATTTTCAAGGCATTTTTACAATTCAGAATTTACAACTATACACGTTCACGCAAATGCCATATTAAACAGGTTCGAGGTTCACGGTTCAATGGTACAACGATAACGACAGTGATACAACCCTCCGACAATACAATGTTCTAAACTGCGCTGAATCGTGGTATTCCTAAATCCTATCTTATTTACACTTTTCGGCTTGTACAGTCCGCAGTTTGGTTATAGTTCACAGTTTTGTATATCGTTTTCGGGCTCGTTTGTAGATGGCTGGGAATCATGGCCGATCTCCGTCTCTCCGTCGGCCTCTGGTTCATTTGCTGCAGCAGGAGCACTGCGTCTTTTTCTTCCGGGCCGGCTCTGTGCCAGCCCGCCGGTCGCGTGATCCAGACAACCAACGGGTCACCCGCTGGTTGATCTCCGGACGAGACGCCTCGCTGTCCGAATACAGTGCATCTGAAGAAGACAAATATCGGTATCCATTAAATAAATCAACCAAAATTAGGGCAAAGAACTGGAGGGCCAAATTCAACGGAAAATATTCGTGAGCGAGCAGCAATGTTGAGTATACACAGACACTTTAAGTTTTTCCTCGCCCTAATCATATTACATAGGGCTGACACTGCATCCTGCGTTCATGTTTTTAAAGTTCGACTCGTACGACTAACCTGGAAATAACATAGATATGGCTCTGTAGCAAGAAGGCATTTAAATGAACGAAATTGCATATTTAGTAGCTCCATCCCTCCCCCGTCCGGCCAACCTATCACCGTGCAGCGGTGGAAGGTGGCAACAGCGTGAGACAGCCAAAAGTTGCGCCCTAAGTGGGTGGTTACAGTTCTTATGACGAAACGCGGCCAACTCAGGATCATTAGTTACATCACTTCTCAGAAGAATTCGATGGCTCATTCATTGATGATAAATTATTTTGAATATTTTACTCTGCGCGCGAGCTAATGCCAGGGGTCGCATAGCTCAATTGGTAAATGGTTAGACTGGTAATCGAAGGAGGGCAGGTTAGATCTCCTGGCGGCCCATATTCTCATTTTACGCCAGTGCTGCTTTACAGTTGTCCAGCTTTAACAGTCAAAACGGACAGCTTTTGGCATTTGACATTTATTTAGCGACCAGTTTGAGTTTGTTTCCTCCCCTGATCTGAAATAACATCGTGAATAAAGGTCTGGGACGTCGTCAGGGATAAAACCACTCCCAGAAAGGGAGGGGGATTGCCCTGGTTATCGTATTCTTGCTCATAATACTTAAACAGAGTTGTGTGCTGTTGTTGAATATTTCGGACAAACACTAGGTAAAATATAGAAATATAATATATACTCAGTACTTGGGTACAGTTGGACATACCTCTTAAGAGTTTGAACAAATGTGGCGAAAGAAGACCAGCTTACCAGTGTTTTTTATAATAAAAGACAACCAAACGCGTATAAAAACAGCACTATCCCTCAGTTTCTAAACGCAGTCGTTTTTCAAGGAACTGCAATCAAAGCTTCTCAACATATTTGTTAGAGCTAATGATCCTATTAAGGAATGCTATTAGAAAGGGGTTGTTTGTGAGACTTCATGCCAGTGGGGGCTTCTTACTTGGGAGAAACAGGCCGACCAAAAAGCGTCCGTCTGAAGGAGCACTTGGCCAACATCCGACATGCGACTGAGCGCGCCGAACTATTCCCCTGGCCAAACATAGGATGGGCTGCGGCCACGATTTCAACCCTAGCAAAGCGGTCACTCTGGCGATCGAGTCACAGTGGTGAGGTCAGTGCGAGAGCCTATTAACCCTCGCCCCACCGGGGGCCATCGATGGCCCCCCTAAAGGTTTTTCCGGGATAGCAGAAAAACGACGAGGCGCAGCACCCGCGGTTGAGGGCTCTACCTCTCACTGCATCATTTTCCCATCATCCCTGAAATTTTTTACCCCGGGTCACCCAAGGTCAGGTCACCAGACGAGGTCAACCAAGGTCACCTCACTTCACCTTTAGAGCTCTGTAAGAGCTACATTTCAAAGTCGATCGATTTCAAACTTCCTACACTTCATGACCCCTCCAGGGTCTACAAGGTGTATATCCGGGATTTTTCGATTTCGTGCCCTGAGGTCAGGTCACGAGGCGACCTCTCCCATTGACAAAGCATGGGGAAAAGCTATTTCATGATATAAAAGCCACAAAAATGATTGCAAATACTCAGACTGCTCAGAACAACGTTTTTGGACACCCTTTCACGGATCCCAGGGATCATATTTGCCCTTTGACTTTTCCAAGGTCATCCAAGGTCACCAGAGGTCAAAAACAGTATTTGGACAATAACTTTTGACCTAATTGCGCTAGAGCGGTGAAACAAACACCATCGTGTTTGTCTTGTCACTGGCTTTCATTTGATATACGGCAAGGTCACTTTTTGACCTTTCGTGACCTCAGGTCATATTAGGTCACGAGGTGACCTCTGGCGGTCAAACCACTGGCGGGAGGTCTTTACGTTCCACATAGCGGAAAAAGTACTGGCAATTTTCTATCAAATGTACTTTACCAGGCCTCAATAGCTCTAATGACATAAGAGTTATGCCCAGTTTGCTTAATCATTGCATATTTGAGTGAAAATAGCCGATCTTGACCTAATTTGACCTCTGGAGGTCAAACCATTGACCTGAGCACTAAAACATGCGAAGTAATTTCTTACTGAATTCACGCGAGCTTTCTATTGCACTTTGCAGATTTGCGCTAACGCCCATATTTTCGGAGTTAGAGGGGGGGCCATCGATGGCCCCCGTGAGGCGAAGGTGGCGCCGGACCCCCGGTGGGGTGCGGGTTAAAATTAGGACGAGTATGCAATCAAATCCCTTAACCAGGGAATGGGGAAGTTCACCCTGAACCCGATATGGGATGGTGTACTTTGAAAAAGGCTGCGTTTAGAAACTGAGGAATCGTGTCGTTTTATATACGTTTTATTGTCTGTTATTATTATCTCTAATGGGCATGTCCAGATGTACCGAAGTACAGAGTTTTTAATTATGTTTCTATCCTTTTACCTAGTGTTTGTCCGAAATATGAAGCAATTCTATAAAAGTAGGAAAATTACTCTCCAAGTGCATAGAGTTTTCACTATACGCGGTAAAAATTGTATGATAAATATTCCTTGAATATCTGGTTGATTGAGCATAGGAAAACATGGGCATAGCTGTTTACGTAGTAGGAAAGATGCCGCTCATAGGTTTCTTCCGTGCCGACAAGACAGGTCTCTTGCATGCACTGATGGCCAAAAGGGAAATGTATAGAGTTGTCACTGCATTTCACCTACCACATATAATTTCGTAGAGGGTTGTCCCGGCCAACTGCTTCTTGTTGTTCTGTCCCTTCAGAGACAGCTGTCGGGACAGGCTGTTGCTGAAGATTTGCGACATCATCAGGCGCAGACTACTGGACAGGTGACCAGTGGCGCCCTTCCGAAGCTCTGAAAGCTGCCGAAACCAACGTCACAAGTATAAGGTTCAGCAAATGCTTCTATGCATAGCAGAGGCTGTTTTGTGAGTGGTGTTTCAACGAAGGACAAAATAGCAACACATTTCGTCAATGGTTTAGAATTTTTGTGTTTCACTACGCACCTACAGAAATGTTCATGCAGTTACACACATTCCGTCGCACATGAAAAGGGAGATGTGCTGTCATCATATTGATTCGAGCTCACAACACTGGGATATCAAAATTATATACAAAGAAGGCTATTTGTCATAAGAAAATTATGGTTACATTTTCCGATTCAAGGGCCAGAAAATAGGCTGTCCAGACTGCTAAGAAAACTTAAGAACAAGTGCTAAGATAAGAATATCATCTAAGGAGGTGTTATATGGAATAAGTTATCTGATCGAGTCGAAATGATGACATTCAATGAATATGACTGAACTTAGGATGCTAGATCAGAAATTTGTCTGTTTTCTTTCTTTGGTCGGCATCCAACAGTAAAAGCTTTGCCAGATGGTAGGCATTTAATTTGTTAAACTTAATACATTGGAGTCGTGGGAAATTTTGAGAGAACAAACGTTTATTTGGATGATCGTGAAGTTTTTAACGCCGTTAAAAAAGTATTTTTACGCATATTATACTGAATGTGATGTTAGATTCTCTAAACCAAACGATAATGCATAAAGCTCGCAAGATAAACCAGAAAAAGTACATAACCCACGAAGACGTTACAATTATCATTATCATCACTTACCCACACCTTCCTCATGCTTGCGTCGTTGGTCAGCTGCCTCTCAGCCTCCTCAAAGTCGCGCATTGTGAACAAGCGACGAAGCGAAGCGCTCTCGCCATCAAGGCGCACCTGGTTCAGCGAGAGCTCTATATTACTGAGAGAGCGCTCCACGCCTTCGAGCCGCGTCAATATCTTGGCGATCCCTGTCATCACTCGACTGCAATCTGCCGGCCATAGAATTATCTCAGAAAGGAGAAAATGCAGCAATGCACACAAACAACAACATATTAATAACAAGTGCAGAAGGAACAAGTGGGCAAAAACAGCACGAAAGTAAATTGCTAATTGCTCAATGAACTTAGGATGCGTCGTAAAAGTATTTGTCTCTCGAAAAAGGTCGGTCGAAAAGCAGTGTGCGATTAGAGCACGGGCTAGTCAAATTGTGGGAGCAGAAATGTCTGAAGTAGCTATATACATATATTTATCCTAAATCACTCATTTATTACGATTTACATGCATTTGCTTGTGTAAGGTTTTCCTGCGATAGCAAATGTATAAATGAAGCTTTTATCCTCAGTAAGGCAGAAATGTAAAGCGCGACCAATTTATGCACCCTTTTGTGCCTAGCTAGGTATTTGAACATCTATCGATACATGACGGTTGCACTCATGCGACTAGCCTGGGTCACAGGCTGCCCATGTTTCATAGATTCATATATTCTGTTGTATTCGAGTCAAGCCAGACTGACCGCATTTGTCTGCTCGCCTGTAGTCGGAGGATCTGGGGTTCGATTCTCCAGATTCGGTGGCAGCTAGATCACGAGCGAAGGTGGCGCTCGTCAGCCCTCCACGGCGAACACCTGCTGGGGCAGATAACAATGCGAGGTATGTCATTTTGATGACAACTAATATTTCCTATATCCAATCAAATAAGCACAAGATGTTTTTGATGGCAGTGCGTGACACCACACATTCGTTGTGTGGTGTGACATTTCACTTCAGCCAAATCGAAAATAAAGGAGAAATTTGTATAACTAGCATGTGGTAGAGGTGATAGGTGCCCAACTCCGGCGAGGGGACTAGAGAGAAAAGTTTTTTTCAGCAGGAAGATGAATAATTGTTCTCACGGGCGTCGCCACCATGGGAGTTATGACCACCATTACATTTCTGGAGGGCCCTTCCTGAAACAGGAGGCCTCCTTTGATGCTTCTAATCTGGAATAGCCCCTTGAGTATCAATGAACCTAGCATATCTGCTTATAATGTAGGCCTCCTAATTGGTCCATGCAGTTGGCCCCATAACGGCCTACCCAGGCGACCCATTTACTTAAAAAGGATGCCCTAAACGGCTCACATATGTGGCCCTTTACTTATAAAGTAGGTTCCCAAAACGGTTTATTCAAAAGGTCCCTTACCTGTGAAGGAGGCCTACTAAATAAACTACGGGAAGGCGCCTTTTCTTATAAAGGAGTGCACTAAATGGCCAACATAGTAAAACCCTTACTTATAAAGAAAACCCCTAAATAATCTACAAAATAGAAACCCCCCCCCAAATGCTAGGAGGAAACCCTCTGGCCCATCGATAAGAGGCACCCATTGAACATGGCCCCATGGAAAGAAGTCCGTCACAACGCCCCCGAGTGGCCCCTAATTTTTGGTCGGTGGTGACGGATGGTAGGGCCTTCAAAGGGACAACCTAGATTAAACCACGACGATAAGACCATCCGCAGACAAGATGCTGAAGAAAACAATTTACATCCACTCAACTGGTTCCATGAAATCTACTTTTCCTCACATGCAAATAGAAGTCATGATCATCGTACGTATCGTATGGTTTTATATGATACGAGTCGTCACTAGTATGTAATATTATAACAAATTAGCCCCCCGTTCCTTTCAGTAACGGCTGCTGGTATATGATGACTGAAAGCCGAAATATTTAGTATGCACCCACCATTGTCGAGATGCGAACGGCCGTTTTGGGCTGCTGGGTCCTGGCCACGGCTGCGAGGAGTGTCTCGTCTTTCTGAGCGATCTGCCAAATTAGAACAACATGATGTACACGCCACATCGACAAGTCAGTGCTCGGGTGCTGCCCATAGTATATTTTAAGATAGCTAAGCTCCGGAGCAACCATTATTTCCTACTGGAGAACGCGAGGGAGATAACCAGTATTTTCATCAAGTCTCATATGAGCCACCATTCGATAAATGCGATATATTTCTGCTAACGAAGTAATTTTTCTACCATGATCACACTGGTGGCTGGTGAGTCCAACATGATCCCTCCATATTTTTTTTACGCTCGACTAGAATTAGAATTAGAAGCTCCAATAGAATTATTCAATACATAGAAATAAGTAGAACGAGAGCGATACTTAGTTTTACTTGGTACGAAATTCATGAAGAGCAGCCTTCTTTATGCATGCTTGAAATTGCACATGGATAATGTTCTAGCAACATTTTCCCTTGTATTCCCAATTTCGAAAGACGTTTTTTCAGGCTTTGATCATTCAATTTGTAATGCAGCTTTCCTCCATAAATTTGGAAACGTTGAATCTAATGAAAAAAACAAATCGTTCAAGCTAATTTCTTAAAATTTTTATGTGAGCAGTGTCTCACATAGCAAAACGAATCAAACTGACAAATGTTATTTGAGATACGTTTTCCAAGTTATTTTTACCCAGATTGATTAAAATGGAAATTCCGTTGTTTTTCAGCCTAGCACTGGGTGTAGAAACGATTTCTAAAATTAAGCCACATATTTCGATATCTTTTGTAATATCTTATTCACTGGTTACACGCAAGTTAAACGTGCGGAAAAAAACGATACCGAGATCAAGACAAAAACACCACGGATTACACACAAGCTGCAAGTTTGAAAAATAACGAGATCAAGATAACTCACTCAGTGTGTTTTACTTGATCTCGGTGTCATATTCTCAAACTTTTTAACTTGCGAGGAACCAATGAATAAGCTATCGCAAAAGGTATCGAAACACAGTTTGAAGTAAACAAAAACAATTTTTTTACCGAGTGTACCCCAAAAACAACGAAATTTACCACATAATATCTAAAAGTGCATCTGGGGTAGTGGGGTATATGATTACTGTTCTAATTGGTGCTCTCCCATAGGGTTTTTATGCGCTTTAATTTATTGTACCAGTACTACCCTATCCAGGGCAATTCCTGCCCCTTCCTTGATTCGAAACAAGATCTCAAGCCTTGATGACAGTATGCAAACAACACGCCTCGTAAACGACTGGATCGGACTACAGTCTCTATTCGTTGCATGGCCATCGTTTGTTCTTGAACTTCGACCGGAAACCCAAAAATCAAGTGTCCTGCGTCCTGTGTACACCCCCACTCACACGGCGTGCTAGTGCGCAGCGATTCATTCCATCCCGCAGACTGTTTTGGTCATACCTTAACATTGCAGATGCTCTTAGTCGTGCATCTGCACTCTTCAGTTCCTAAGGTATAGCTACACAGTCTATGTTGTTTATTAAAAAAAGTCATATTCTTTACAAGGAATAGGGTACCTTTATTCCATGCTCTTTGTCTTTTTCTGACGAAATTATTCTACCAACGACATACCCAAATACCCAGCTCTCAGGGCTCCATCGAGCTAAGCCCGTTCCGAACCACTGCGACGTTTACTTACTAAGTATTTTTTATATGCCGGTGTTTAAAGTGTGTGGGATAGTTTGTGAGGAGGGTTGGCTACTTGTCGCAAAGCAAAGGGGAGGTCACCTCAATTATTCGATCGCGAGGTGTTTCAATACTTAGGATGGAATGGTCATGGCTACGGCAGAAAGGCCGAGCCAAGGGTGTTGGATTATAGTAGGGGATTGACGGGGTGCGTGACGAAGCCTGCCACCGCTAAGGTTAAGGAATTTAAAGTTTATAATTTTTATTTTTGTTGCATGTTACCGAGTGTCCACTTTGCTTACGTTACTCGTGTTCCTCCATTTAAGCATTAATTTTCGGCTATTTAGAAACGGCCACTGAGCACTTGCCAAGGTGCGGTGGGTTCTTTATCCTGCAACCAGGCGAGGTTACAGCGCCCTCTCCGGTTGGGCAACCACCACACAGAGGAAGAGAGAAGTGTAAAATAGATTGCTAGTGATAGTTGGGAGTTGGTTAGTTAAAGGGAATGTGGCACCTTGGTCGAATTCTGGAATTTAGTGTAATGAGGGGCATTCCTGGCCGAAAATCATTAAAAAGTCCTTGATAGCCCTGAAAACTTACCATGAGCTCAATATTTTTATTTTTAAAATCCTCAAGGATAAGAAATCAACCTCTTAAGGTCTTACGTTAAGGTTAGTTGGTTAGTGAATATCAACGGACGGTAGGTTATGTTTAGTTGGTTAGCTGAACGTTTTTTCCCTACTGCCTATTTTAGCCTAGGTTGGTTCTAAGCCTGTCATACCCTAGTTATAGAGTATTATAACCTAATTTGAAGCACCTGGTATTGAAAGTTGGCAGGGGAAAGTCTGTGGCGTAAATGTTTGATATGATAGGCAAGGATGCTATTAGGGTGAGAATATTGCGTATACCTGCCATCATAGACGTTTGTATTATACTTTTATATAAACACTCTAGCCTAGCAGCTTTCAAAAATGGAAAGAGCTTGTCCAGCAGTTCGGGGTGGTCATTCCCGATTTTGGTTTGGAAATAGTTTACCACGGGATACCTATAGGCATCGTACTGGGAACATTCAATTGAGATGTGGTAGGGGCTTTCCAGGGCGTTTCAGGTACCACAGGTACCTGCGCGTCGATAGGCATTTTATTTGGTGTGTCCATTCCTAAGTCTGGTCAGGATGACCTCGCGCCGACGACGGTTTTTGTTTGAACTGTGCCAGTAGCCGATGTTTGGCTTTATGTTTAATAATCGGCCGCTGTGGTCAGTGGTTCAACCATTTTGGATTTGCTTTCGGATATGGTTCTGGAGGAGAGCTATTTACCGGACCATTTGAGAGGCGCTATCCACTGCGACGCCTTGTCTCGAGGCTAAAAAATTGAGATCCGTCCCTATTCTGGAGAAAGCGTGTTATGCTTGTCACGTGGTGCGCTCTTGTTTGTTTTAGAATCCTTACCATGGCAAAAAGCCAAAGCTACGTTTTGGGCCCCGGTCGCCAAAAAGTACACTCATTTGGACGAAACAATCATATTTTTATGGTGGAGTGTAGTATTTTCTCTGTTTTAAGCTCCCACATCACTGACGCCACGTTAAATCAATAAACGAATACACACTGTTTTAATTAAACCCTGCCTGAAAACTATAGTCACCAGCGGGATGAAATATGGCCTATACACCTGATCACTTATGGCAAATAGTGGCTAAAAAAATGTCAGGTATGTGACCCCATTGATCTTGGATCCACGGCATTCCGATTGACGTAAGAAAATTGGTGTCTGAATATCAACTAAATTATGAAAACATACTTAAGTCGTCATGACAGGTATTTTCATGCCACGACTAGAAGTGATCAACTCTCATATATAATATCCCGCGCCCCACCGGAGGTCCGGCGACACCTTCACCCCACCGGGGGACATCGATGAACCCCCCTCTAACTCCGAAAGTATGAGCGTTAGTGCAAATCTGCAAAGTGCATTAGAAAGCCCGCGTAAATTCAGTAAGAAAATAGTTCACATGTTTTTGCGCTCAGGTCAATGGTTTGACCTCCAGAGGTCAAATTAGGTCAAGATATGCTATTTTCACTCAAATATGCAATGCTTATGCAAACTGGGCATAACTCTTATGGCATAAGAGCTATTGAGATGTGGTAAAGTACATTGGATAGGAAAATGCCAGACCTTTTTCCTCTATGCAAAACGTAATGACCTCCCACCCGTTTTTTACCTCCAGA
The DNA here is from genome assembly GCA_034440635.1 of Lepas anatifera. Classification (NCBI taxonomy): domain Eukaryota; kingdom Metazoa; phylum Arthropoda; class Thecostraca; family Lepadidae; genus Lepas; species Lepas anatifera. The sequence goes on along the minus strand of JAOTON010000512.1, from coordinate 2,352,833 downwards.
GGTCACCTCGTGACCTAAGATGACCTGAGGTCACGAAAGGTCAAAAGTGATCTTAAAGTATATCAAACAAAATCCAGTGACGATATATTCATGATGGTGTTTGATTCAGCGCTCTAGCTTTATAAGGTCAAAAGTTATTATCAAAATACTGTTTTTGACCCCTGGTGACCTTGGATGACCTTGGAGAAGTCAAAGGGCAAATATGGCCAATGGAATCCGTGAAAGGGTGTCCAAAAACGCTTTCCTGACCAAGCCGAGCATTTTCAATCGTTTTTGTGAATTTTAGATCATAAGACAGCTTTTCCCCATGCTTTTTCAATGGGAGAGGTCACCTCGTGACCTGACCTCAGGTCACGAAATCGAAAAATCCCGGATATAAACCTTGTAGACTCTAGAGGGGTCATGAAGAAGTGTAGGAAGTTTCAAATCGATCAACTTTGAAATTGAGCTATTATAGAGCTCTAAAGTTGAAGTGAGGTGACCTTAGTTGACCTCGTCTGGTGACCTGACCTTGGGTGACCCGGGGTAAAGAATTTCAGGGTTGGTGGCAGGGTCGGCATTTTTGCCAGTTGAGAGGGGTTTCTGCCGCCAGCCGGTTTTTACCGGTTTAAACCGGCAAAAGTGGCAGAAAGTGGCAAAAACTCGGGGAGGCCAAATTTGCCACTATTTATGGAAACTGAACTTCAAGTGTTTTCCAATAGTTGTTACCAACATCATGCTGATGATTACACTGTATTTCTGGTATTCTGATCATCTTATTTAGCATTATATATTTTCTAGTCTTAGTCTTAAGCCTTAGAGCAGCAAACGCAGATAGCATTGCATGCTATCCACATTTTAATCTGTTCAATTGTTAATCATCGATAATATTATCAGCTGAATCAAACAGGGACTAATTGGATGTCTGATGGTAGTCTAGATGAAATAAAACGGTTTTCCTGACTAGAAAGTCAAGCTGCTCGAGCTCAGTAAGAATCCAGCCCATGCGTTGGGGTCTCCGATGCAGTTCTCCATTGGAGGCAAGGCAAGTGCCTTTTAGGTGCACGACATATTATTTCGAAGACCGCTGTTATTTTATGTGTCATATTTGGTGACAATTTTGAGTCTTCTTCAACGCCGAACAGTGGCGAACATTAGAAAGGTACAAGCTGGGGATTCCCAAGCCCCTCCGAATGATTAGTGTACTGGATCTTTTTAAGGTGAATTACATTATTTCAGCCTGAATACATGAAAACTGCCTTATTAGCAGTACTTTTGAGATTCTGCAAGCTATACTCATCAAGTGAAGATCAGCATTGGCTGACCTGTTCTGGTTAAAACATTCACCTTTTTCAAACATGTTGTCTCCTCGAGCTACTTTGGTCGTCTCTTCTGATCACAAGCTCTCAAACCTAGTGGCTTGTACCCCCAGTGGTCGGTTATACCATACATTTATCTCTTGGCAGGCGCACACCCAGGATTTTCTTTTGGGGCTGGCAGGTTGATGGGGGAGAGGGGCGTCATGTCACGCGCAGGATTTCTTTCCCTGGTGAGGAGGCGGCAGTTTCGGAACAGGCGCGGCTTGAATCACATTTTGGGCGAATGCTTCAACGCAGGGGCGGCACGCTTGGGGCAGGGACGGCAAGGTGAGAGTAGAACTGGTGCTAAAAGCCAGATCAGGCTCATTTCTGCCCTCCATGGGTGCCTGCGTCTGCCTCTTCCCCCTTGGATGGGCTTCTGTCTCTTCGAATAAAATATCTGAAATAAATTATATAAAATAAGATAAGGTTGAATGGACCAAACTGTTATTTAATAATATGCACACGATTTCTTGCGATTAGAGAACAAATCTTTACATTGGCATACCTACATTTCTGATGTGGTATTTCACTTGTGGCGTCATCTAGAATGTACGTACTGGTTCCTAACTAACAATAGAAGCAACGACACTTCATCCATTGTAAAAACCCTTGATATCAGAAAGGTGAGGTCACTTGGGGATCCAGGCGGTCCGTTTGGGGGCGGGGCAAACTGAGCGGCAAAGAAACTGATCACTTGGGGCCGGGTGGCGTTGTGGCTTTGCTGCCAGTCTTCGGATCGGATAGCATGGATTAACGTGGGTTCAACCCCCACGGCGGGAAACCGCCTTCCGTGTCCGATCTGACCCGGTGGAGAGGATCCTTAAACACCCACGCCAATACTCCCAGTAATTGGGCAAGTGTGTCTGTTGTGAGTGGCCCTAAATAGATAAATAAAAAGCCGATGAACAAAAAATGTCACACAGCTTAAATGGAAGCTGACTGCTTCTAAGATTTCTTGCTGACGGCCGTGGGGGGGGGCAAAAACACTATTTTCGACTTTATAGGGCTGGTCTCTTCCCTCCCCTCTGGATCTACCAATGTATTGGCTCCAGCCATAAAAGACCTTTCGGTTTGAACAGATTATTGAAGTTATGTGATGAAATGGAAGAAGAGAGTGCTGAAACCTCCCAATACACAGTAATATACGTTTTCACCCCAGAAGATGCCCTTACATTCATATCCAACGCGAATATCAGTTAATTTTTAGTATTTCATAGTTTTTGCCACTTTTTGCCACCGGGTTTATGCCAGCCGGCTTAAACCGGTTTAAACCAGTGGTTTAAACCACTTTCTGCCGGCTGTTACCAACCCTGGTTGGTGGGAAATTGATGCAGTAAGAGGTAGAGCCCTCAACCGCGGTGCTGCGTCTCGTCGTTTTTCTGCTATCCCGAAAAAAAAACCTTGGGAGGCCATCGATGCCCCCCCGGTGGGGCGAGGGATATAGCAGACAAGCATACTCGGTTTTTTCATGTTGTCAGTTCGTCCAGTACGTTTGAATTTATTATTCACTGGAGCAGAGCGCATACATGGACTGATAAGTGACTGTTAACATTAATGTGTGTAATTTGCTCCAGCACAGCGCAATAGCAGAAGTTTATGATGACTGAAAGCCGATATATTTAGTATGCACCCACCATTGTCGAGATGCGAACGGCCGTTTTGGGCTGCTGGGTCCTGGCCACGGCTGCGAGGAGTGTCTAGTCTTTCTGAGCGATCTGCCAAATTAGAACAACATGATGTACACGCCACATCGACAAGTCAGTGCTCGGGTGCTGCCTATACCAGGCTGCAAAAATATACACACTGGGCAGAAAATAACAACTTGAGACAATCGTTGCCAAATCAGTCTGACATATGAATGTTAAATTCCACGGTCTATTCTGCTAGGCTTTTTGCTTTGGTTGGAAATGTGGCAAGAGCGATAACTTTCATATCAAAATTTGGCAAGACATAGAATATCAGAAGTTGGGATAATGCGTACCACTTGTGTGTAATATTATATAAAATGCATGTCATTAGAACTGCAAAGACAAGGTAAGTCTAATGCAGCTAAGATAAAGGCTCCATCACCACCCGTTACCGAGTTATTCGGTAAAAACCATTTTTCCAATGTATTTCCAAGGGAGAGGTCATGCCTCGTACCTGACCTTAGGTAATCGATATAAAATATACTAGAACATATTTTAGAGAACTCGGTGGGCCCATTATGTGATATGAGTTTCAATCAGATATGTTCACCCTGCTCCGACTTATGCTATCTTAAACTTTTTTTTGAGGCCAGGTCACTTGACCTGTACTGGTGACCTGACCTGAGATGACCTAACCTTGATATTTTCACAGAAGTTGTAAAAATGATGAGGAAAAGGTATGCCAAGTACGGTGGCGCTACGCGCCGCCATTTCTCTGTTTTCTCCGAACAACCCGAGGGGAAGGGCGGGTAGCCCCCCCGTCAATGCGCGTGTTAAATCAGCCAAACGCTAGAGTAGAAAACATTCTAAATTGTACTTTTCTCCTTTGAATGAGCTCAATATTACTCTGAGCTAAAACGTTATGGGAAGAGTTTCTTAATCGGTTCAATGGTCTATCAACCCATTCTCGCGTTTTTCGCTACCCCGTTCAGGAGCGGAATTCGAGAGGGGGAGGGAGGTGGCAACACTAGCCCAGTTTGTTAAGATTGGTTCTGATTTCGCTTTGCTTTTCAGCTTTAGTAATGGACTGCACTCTGGTTTTTTACTTGTATTGTAATAATTTCATATTGCAACAGATTCGCACTTTGCGTTTTTCTTTTGTAAAAATAATGTTCTTCGCAGGAGGTTTCGCAAAACGTCTGATGGTTTCACAAATAAAAATCTTTCAGCTTTCAGTTCAACCATATAATTTTTTTGATACAGTTCTAGAATAGGTTATTCAGTACTTCGAAAAAGTGTAATTTCTCCAATACCCTGCACAGTAACTGTTGTGCCTCTCCAGCCCTGATGACGTAATGCTGCGAAACAACTTGAACGGGGTCTGGGAAAAACTGACTAAAAATAAACAACTACAAAGCAATCGCACCGATTTGGTTAAGAGCGCCATAGCTGGCGCAAACTACATTCTTGAAATAATGTTTACATATTGACAGGTAAATTTAAGACATGTGGGTGGTCCAAATAAAAATACAGCAGTTTTGCAGATTTCTTATTACTTACATTTGGCCTTTGGGAGGACATAAGCTTTGCACGAAGGAAAGCTTTCGGAGGCAAACGTTCCGCCAAAAGCTGAGCTTTCCCGTTCAGTACCATTTACTACAAAAAAAGGCTTCAAATCGATGTGCCTCCAACTTTGCCACGCTGCCTGACGTGATGACAGCACAGTGTTGTTCTGTGCTGCAGGTGCAGCTGTAGCTGAACCGAATTAATTACAGATTAATTGGTGATTGGCAAGATATCATTAAAACTTGTTTTCAGAAAATCTGTGTATTGAGAGAGGAGTTCGAGTGTAGTATTCAACAATAGAGGTGGGACTTTTTGATCCCGCGGTCCCAGCGCCGGGACCAAACCTGGTCCCGGCGGGACTTAAGCCGGGACCAAAGGCTAGACGCCGGGACTGTGCCGGGACCAGAGCCAATCTGGATGAAGCAAAATTCATGATAATGGTTTCCAAAAAAATGAAGCAAAATTCCGTTTGGGCAGAAAAGGAATACGATCTTTATATGCTGAACAATTTCTCATTTAAAAATTGCAACCCATCGATATACATAAGTTGGAAGTTAACTGTAATGTCTTATCCAACAGTACATCACACTGTTTGCGTGGCACTGGGCTCTCCATGTGCAGCAGTCTCAGAGCCATCCGGACCGGCCCCTCAGACTTACGTCTGCGGCATTTATTTCTGAATAACATAATCTTTCTTGGCAACAAAGTTCGGCCTTCAATTTCTCGCGTCCAGCACCACCTCAATCTTGTCACTTTGAACCTACTGGTTAGTTGATGTAACCTGGGTGACAATCTTCACTGTTCGCTCAACCGACTGGGAATGACACGGGAAGGCGGATAAATTCAGCGGGTTATCAACTGTGGCACTCAATTACTCATCACTGAGCTGGGAGGGAATCCTTGGCTCGTAAACTTTCAGATCAGACCATTTGATAATTTCAGTCCATTTGGTGGCATCACGACGCAGACGGAGATTGCGTCATGCTTTAGGAGAATTATCCAAGGATCTGATGAGATCCCCCAGCTTGCGCATTGATGTCACCTCATGAACCTGTGCTTACTCTGGTGGAGCTGGCCCGATGGAACGAGTCACCTCCTGACCCTAAGCTTACTCTGGTGGATCTGGCCGTGAAACGAGTCACTTACCTTCTTCTCTGTTTTCTTTTTCTGGCCATAATTCAAAGCCGAAGTTTGTTGCCAAGAAAAATAAGGTGATTTAGAAATAAATGCGGCAGACGTGAGTCTAAGGGGCCGGTCCGGATGGCTCCGAGGCTGCTGCACGCGGAGAGCGCGGGTTCCACGCGGACAGTGTGATGCGCTGTTGGATAACACATCACAATAAACTTCCAACTTATGTATATAGATGGTTTTCACTTTTTAACTTAGCACTTGTTCAACACATAAATATCGTATTCATCTTCTGTCAAAACGCCTACTACGAATCTGCTTCAATATTAAATTATTACAATAAAAATAAAGAAACCAGAGTGCACTCCATCACTAAGGCTGAAAAGCAAAGTGACGTCGGAAGCAATCTTGACAAGCTGGGCTAGTGCTGCCACCCCCCCTCGAACTCGGCCTCTGAGCGGGGTAGCAAAAATAACAATGCGAGAATGGGTTGATAGACCATTGAACGGATTAAGAAACACTGCCCATGACATTTTAGCTCAGAGTAATATTGAGGTCATTAAAAGTAAAAAAGTACAATTTACAACACTTTTTACCCTAGCGTTTAAGTAAGTTAAGTTGGAGCCAAATTTAAACGTTATTCGGTTCCTCTCTTTATGACGATTCGAATGATGTATGCACAAAATGACCATACTAGATCAAAGTATAAAAATGGCATTATCTAGGGTCAGGTCAAGGTTATTCTCTAACTAAACATAGTCAATATGTATATCACTCGACTCGTAATGACAAATCAAACATAGTGGTATCTAAATGAAAGCTCTATTGCAATTTACTGCGCAGTTATTGACAAAAGTTTCAAAACGTTCTTAAGTAGACCCAAATCACCTCTCAGAGGTCACAGGTCAAAACCTGCGAAATTAACCTTAAAATTGGCCTGTAATACAACGGGTCCCGAGGATAAGAAGTCATTATAAGCCCTATGTACAGAAAAAGAAACATTTTTCGGTATATTTGCGCTTTACCCATGCGTTTCCAATGGAGAGGTCATGACTCGTACCTGACCTTAGGTCAATGATAGACAAAATACCGAAACATAGTATGTAGCCCCCGGTGAACCCATTATATGAGATGGGTTTCACATCGATAAATTAGCCCTACTTAGAGTTACGCAATCCCAAACATATCTTGAAGTGGTCACTGAACCTGGCCTGGTGACCTGACCCGAGAGGACCCGAACTTATTTTTTTTAGAAATTGCGGAATTGAGCAATGATAAGCTGTGCCAAGTACGGTGGCTCTCGGCGCCGCCGTTTCTCCGCGACGACGAAAACTCTGTAGGGTGGTTAGTTAGCACCCCTCCGCCCCACTGAGGGAGGGTTAAAAAGCGAAATTCCGTCCCTTAAATTCCGGGAAATGACACATGTTTGTAACAAGATTGTCCTTATATTTGTTTCCACCGTCCAAAACAGCGTGGGAAAAGTTTTGATTTCGAAAAAATGTTGTTACGCACACCCTATTAGAATAGAGTGCGCGTTACAACATTTTTACAAGGTGTACAAGGCGGACATGTACACCTTGAGGTGCAAATTAGCCCCCGGTCAGCCCGGGTAACGCCATTTGACCGGAAGCACTAGTTTCAATGACCTTGAAAGTGCTGATATGACCTTGACCTGTGAAATTTTACCTTAACCTTGACCTTTGTGTGAGGTGACCTTGACATTGACACTGACCTTGACATTGCCGATTATATGGCGTTATGACGTCACCACTGGGTCTCCAATGCAAGTCCGACCGCGCGATGAAAGCGATCTCAAAATGCAGGTCCAGCTTTGAAAACCTATAAGTCAATGCATTGTCGGCCAATTTTCAAAATTCTCTCACGAATGGACGCGCCGTTAAATTTTCTCAAACATGGCCCAGTATCGTTTTGTTGGCTACGAGTGGTTCTCTGGCCACCTTGGAAAACAGGTGGAGGGGGGTGACTTTCGACGCTCCCCTCCAGTGCGCATGTTACTCAATTTCATCCTGGTAGAATCACTGCAAGTAATGATTTAGGTTCTGCATTTTTTTAATTTTTTTTAAATTTTGTGCAAGTTGTTCCTAGTACGGTTGCTGGAGTCAAGAGTCTCACTAAAGTCATCGAGGGACTTGTCACGGAGACCCCGATCCCACCACCCGAACGAGCAACTCCCTCAATGGAGGGTTAATTTAGAAGCCAAAGTTTAACGTCCCACAAAGCACAGGGACGGCCGCCCCGCTCAGTTCACCCTCTCACCAGTCAGTTGCCAGCCGACCTACGTCGGGCAAACCATTGAGCGCCGGAGCGTCTCAGGGGAACCGATCCCAAGCCTGGACATGCACTGCCACTGCATGTGTCTGAGCAGCGGGCCGGAGCCCAACGCTCTACCAACTGAGCTACCGGGGCGGCATTTGTTGGCAGAGGCGGGCACTTTGTTAACACCTGCACTGGAGAGGGCCACGATTTGCACTGACGCGCACTGCATGGGCCCTAGGGCATTACATTACATTTACATACATAGGTCAAACATTACATTGACCATCATCAAGACTTCAGATATCTTCTCGACCCGGGGGGGGTCCTGAATGGATTAAGGCTGGCACGAGAATACAAACCCTATAAAAGCCTATGAAAGACCCAAAATCCAGGGGGTTCTGACCTCCCCAACCCCTGGGACTTCCACTCATGGCCATCATGCATCTTTTTCATTGGTGGAATTCTTCCCAATCATCAGCTCATTTGTCATTCATCCTGCCGTGTTTTAACGCTGTAGTCATGCAGGGAATACTGAACATAGAAATGAAAATATTGAAAACCTTGCTACAATTACAATATCATAAGCTTATAGGTCTTTGGAGGTGATTTTCACTGAAGAGGCGAATCCAGGCATAGTTTTTTAATTGAGAGTTGCATAATTTGGCGGCGTTTGAGGGTCTATGGTTGAAAAGACCCCAGCCCGCTCGGAAACCCCTCTGAACAAATTTCCCTATCCATACAGTCAGCACCGGTTGCTCCAACATTCAGTTTGCCTGCTTAAAGGGAATGTGGCACCTTCACAACGTGATTTTAACTGAGATAGCCAAGTTGTAAAGCAGGTCGGAAAACCCGGTACTCCATATTTTATTTGTCTTGAAACTCGATATTTCCGTAGAAAAAACCTAAAACCTACCTGACACCAGCCCCCTCAGCCCCCCGTCGCCGGCGGCCATTGTTGGTAGCTACTGGTGTGACGACATATGCTGACGTCACGATGAGCATCAGCCAATCGAAGCCCTTGAAGCTTTTCAAGTATGGTAGTGGTTGCCAGATCGTGACATCATCCACAGTCTGATATTTATTTATTTTTCTAGAGGAGTATTTTTAAAAACCAAATATTGAGCTTATTGTACATTTTTCAGAGAAATCATGAGTGGTTTCATTATTTTTGACTAAAAGTACGCCTAATTACACTAAATTCCAGGATTCGACCAAGATGCCACATTCCCTTTCGGTCTCCCACGCCCGCGCTGCTTTTCTGGTTCCGCGTTCCAACACACAACGCCGTGGGTCAGGGGAGTACCTCTTCATCGGCCCCCGTCTATTTGACCAGCAGACCATCCCCCGTCTGGCGGAGTTGGCAAATATCTGAGCGCCGGCAAGTCCCCGGGCATGCTGTCGCGCCGTGCATAGGCGGATCCAGGGTTCCCGATCGGGGGGAGGGGGCAAGTGGTCGGGGAGGGGTATTGCCATCCAGGCCAGGAGGCGGCACTTCTGGCCTGAAAACCTAGCACGTGGGCGCCAAGCCTCCCTATCCCTATCCCAGTGGCGCCAATACTCGCGTCATGGGGATGGGAACAGACATGTCAAGGGGCACCATCGGCCTTGCCTTGCAGGGGAGGAGCAGTGGCCATTTTTGGGTGTGTCAAGGGTCGATCGGGGGAGCGGGAGAGATGCCTCCCTGAGACCGCTCATGGCGCTGCGGTGTTAGCATACAGTGTATGTTTTTTCGCTTTTGGATGATTGAATTCCTCCCACATGGCCTAAGAGCGCTGTGGTGCACCAACAGGCTTTAATGTGCTTGAGGCAACATGGCAGGCGCACACTTTTTTCGTCCCACACTGACAAAAATGAGAGCCTATCACTTGAAAGAAATGCTCAAACCCTTATCATGTCTGATATATATATATATATATATATATATATATATATATATATTATGGCTGGATATGTTTTCTTGATCCATATATATATATATATATATATATATATATATATATATATATATATATATATATATATATATATATATATCTTCGTTTAGACAATGACGATTAAAATTAATAGATGAGTCACATTTTGAGAGCTTCTTTCATGATTTCATTTAAAGCGTAATGTAAGAGACTAAAATACTTTCACCCTAGAAAAAGGAGTTTTTGCCTCCTCACCTGGGATCGGCCGACCGCCTACGCAGGTTTCTTCACTGAAAAGACATTGCGCGTGCGCGGTTGTTGTGGGCCCGCTTAAACTGTTATCTAGTGAATATTTTTTTAGGTACAGCCCCTGATGCATTCAACCCGTGATGCAACCAGCCCCGGTCTCCCCTAACACTGGCACGTCAACATAAGCCCTATACAAAATCTACAGACCCCCAACCCCCCGGGATTTCCACCCAAGGTCAAGTCAGGAGAAAAAGGAGCCGGTCTGCGCTGAGTAATTTTTTTAGTCTAATAAGGGTTAGTTGATTTCCTGCGCTCTCCCCGCAAAGAATAGTGGAACTAGTAACATTCGGGGAGAGCACAGGTAATACACCAGCGTGCAGCATAAAGTGTTTGTGCACACATCCATACATGCATTGTTACACCGCTCCCACTATCAGCGCCGGTCATCGAGACTCATAATTAATAATTTTATATCTATCAAAGAATAGCTCTCTGATCTGTTGTTTGAGTACGTGTTTGTTTAAAGGTACTTCCGTTATTGTTTAAGAGCCATTTGACATGAACGATAAAGGGAAAGGTACACACTGGCAGATTGGATATTAAATATATTAAAATCAAACACACGGACGCGTTTCGTTACTTCTTCAGCGTATGTTTGAAGTCTTCAAACATACACTGAAGAAGTAACGAAACGCGTCCGTGTGTTTGATTTTTAATATATTTAATATCCAATTTGCCAGTGGGACTCTTTTCACTTCCGTTATGCGTTTAAACATTGAACGCATAAATTTTGTTCCAAATTTCAGGTGCAGAGCATGCCAGAGCAAACTTCCTACAACTTTTTGTAGCCAGAAGTATTTCAAAATGTCGTATCAGCCTCGTATTATTTGTTCTGTATATCTGGAAAAGAGACGATACCACTCCTGGCATTGTACCACCTAGTACGTTACACGATATGATAATTTTTCGTTCTGAGACTAGTTTAGGGAATTTGAATTTTTTTGATTTTATAAAAAAACTATTTTGTGTGATTATAGAATGGTTTTTCAATGATTCGAATAGCACGTTTCTGTACTTCGATGATTTTATCAAGAGTAAATTTGTAATTACTACCCCAAACCATCGCAAAATGATTTAGATGGGGCAATATAAAGGCATTAGGTATATAAATGAGTAAGTTTGCATGATGCTATGGAATACTTGAATCTGCTCATGATTCTTAAATTTATATTAATAATTGAAGATAACTAAAATATCACAGGTGTTATTAATTGATCATGCATCAGAATGGTTCATAAAAGTGCAATAAGGATGAGTGGTTTTTGTCGGAAGTGCATTTGTGCACTGTGTGTTTTTAGGGGCGTTGGTGACGCCACATAGACGCACGTCTTATTTTTAACCCTCGCCCTGCCGGCACCCCGGGAGGTACGCGCCCTGCCGGCATGGCTGAAAAAAACCTCCTCTGGTTTACTGATAGAGAACTTGAATTGTAGTCGGTCGTATGTGCCTTACAGGGTCTCAAAAGAAACCTCAATCATTTTTAACCTTGTTCGTATAAGTTTCATACATGAATTCCTATCAAGTGTGCCTAAATTAGTCCTTTTAACCAAACCTTGCAGTTTCATCCCGACCACAGCAGCCGCCACGCGCGGCGCGCTACCGCTTCCCCCGTGTCCCGGGTATAGCCTCAGACAGGCGGTGCCGGCACCTGGCACCGGTGCCTGCGCGCTGGGAGTGGCGGTGCCAGCGAGCACGTGCATTCGCTGTGGGATGGCGCCCCAACGGCGAAACAATTATATGGGACCATTTCAAAAGCAGAAAAGACACTTTTTGACGTTTGATTTGTCATCTGCATAAACCACTAGAGCCACCTGTCGGATATATCCTAGCAAACAACTGTCACAGTCCCCTCTTAATTGTGATTATACACATTGTGAACATATAGATTTTCGGGGAATTAGTTTGACATGCTTAAATTGTTCGTGCATAGTCTCGTCTTGGATACTGACGGAAAGATCGCACCTCGGTTCGCTAAACCTAGCCGTACTGACATGCGCTCTACCTGGCTGTAGATGAAAAAATGGCATTCATAGGAAAGGGATGTTTTCGGGGAATTCGGACACATAGTTTTTACAGAGTGACGTGGTGTCAGAAATGGCTAAATAAAAAGGAAATGTCATAATCTAGGCATGCATGGAGAGAGGATGCGTATGTTTTTCGTCATTCAATTTTTTTTAATCACATGAGTATTCAATAAAATGTACAGGAAAATTCAAAGAACTAAAAGGCTAGGGACAATTGCACCATTACTACCAATGGATCTTCTTACATCCCCATCCGTTGACTACCCTTTTACACGGCAAATTATCCCTTTGCTATCCAGCTGTGAACCTGGCACAATGTCAAGCTTGGCGTGGAAATCTCCCCTGGGTAACCATGATACAAGGAGGGTGGCCTGAGACTACCCCTCTCACCCCATTAGCCCCTGCTGATGTTGTCGAGCCTGGCGTTGCCGCCATGCCGTCTGGGGACGTTTTCCAGGAAGCAAGCGTTAGAGGTGCTGGCTGGACCATTGTTCCGTATTTTCACGCGTGTCCCTATCGTCCCCTCGATCGATATCAGCTGACCAAACCACGAGAATTGTCACCCTTCTGCCCGCCGCCTGCGTTGACGAGACCGGTCTGTGTCAGAGGCTGTCGCGGGCCCCAGCGGGCCGCAGCAGGGGCCGCCACTGCCAGAAGCGGGTAGAAAAGCGCGAACATCATCTCAATAACTTTCGCTTTACGCAAAAAGTTGAAACAGTTTCTACTTTCTGTTTGTCGGGAATGATGCAGAATTGACATAGGAATAGCTACCCCAAGCATTATCATCGGGACGGTTGGTCGGATGTAGATATTCGTGTTGAAACGGTGAGAGGAGGAAAAAACGGCACCGCCGACAGGGCGCGGGTTAAAACGCTAGTGTCATCTCTGCCAATGGTCTTTCCGGGAATTTTCAGAGCCCTGTGATTTATCCAGGTGAGCAGGCATTGTGGGTTTTAGCCAACCCTCCAGTTCCCGTCCATAACAACCCTGCGTGTTGTTCCCTCTGTCCCACCCACCGCGAAAGCGATGTATAGAAGGCCCGGAGTGCGTATCGCCGGCATACGTACCAGTTGAAGTCCTGACACCCGTTGACGGTCTTTTGTTAGAGAGTTGAGTGATACCTTGACATGTTATTGCTGTGGCCACCTTATTCACGCAGTAAAGGCATCACATAACCGTTTTTCATCCTCCCTTCGCCAGAATGTGCCTTCGCAGTGAAACTTCCGCATTGTGTTTCGGGTAAGGAGGCGTCATGGCTTTTATGGTTACCATGTCTTTCAGTTCTCGCGAGGGCCGTTCCATGGCAGGTGTGATTGATCAGTGGACAGGCTTACCTTCTTACGATGGTCTACAATACTCCAGAAAAGATTGAACAGGAGCGTTGTAGGAGACAAACACTGATTTGACGTTGAAGTGTCTCCTTCTCTTGACGATTTGAAACGATCTTATCAGTACACCGAGAGCCCTATTATATTGGCTCGCATGATGATGCCGTTGACGTGGGGTTCAAAAGTGAGTTCAGCGTCCATAACAACTCCCAAGTCGTGAATCATTTCTACTTGTTTCAACTTGTACTTCCGATGTAATAGGGTGATTTTAGAGGCCTGGTTTTTAACGTCATGGTAAAGCTTTTGCACTCGGTCGGATTCAAATTTAGTTTCCAGGACTTCGGCCACTCGCAGTCTTTGCAAGTCAGCCTGAAGGAGAGAGACATCAGCTGTGCAGGTGACCTTTCGGAATAACTTCATGTCGTCGGCAAACATCAGGCACGAGGAGGTCATATAATCCGGGAGGTCGTTGATGAACAGCGAGAACATTAAAGGAGATAACAGCACTCCTTTAGAGGAGTGCTTGAGGCAACCGGACACCAGTCCGGTTCAGAATCACACGCTGTTGTCTGTAAGTAAAAAAAAACCATTTGGAGTTGAACCAGAGACGCTGGAGTTTTTTTAGTTTGTGTTTCAGGAATGAGTGGTTCAACCTTTGAAAGGCCGCAGTGTAATCGGTATATATGCAGTCTATTTGAAAGCGCTCCGAAGCAGTCCCAGGTAAAGTTGCCAGGTTTGTAGCTCACGATCGCTTGGGGACGAAACCATGTTGTAATAAAGATAAAACTGGGCTAACATGCTACATAAACACGAATACGTATCCTTTTTCTCAAATCCTCTCCAATCAGTGGAATAAAGGACAGTGGCGGATCTAGCCGGTCGGTTTGGGAGGGGAAAGTAAAAAAAACGTCACGCGGTGAAAAATCACACTACAAGACGACTTTCTGCTGGAATTTTGGGTATTGCAGGCGAAAAGCAAAAAAAACTAACTTGTTGAAAAATATGGGCTCAATATATTTTTTCCATCCAAGGCCCCATATTTCCATTGAACTTAACTGGTTCTGTTTAAAGTTGAGAGTTGAAGCAACAAAATCTTGCTTATAAACTAAAAAAGAGTCGGGAAAAAAGGAGGTCGATCACTTGGGGGGGCCAAAAACATAGTTTTGCCCCGAATTTTTTCCGCTTGGTGGACAAATGCCTTTTTTGCCCCCCTGGATCCGCCACTGATGAGGGACACCCATCGGTAATTTGTGTTGCTGTTTTGGGAAAGACTGACGTTTTGCAGCCGGTGCCTTGTCCATGAATCAGGCCTTGCCAACTCTGCATTCTTGGTTGATGGCTTCTGCACATGTTGCGTTCACCCCCCCCCCCCACACGTGCATTTCCGGATGTACGGGAAAATCATGTAGCAGTTCCGTAACACTTCAATACCCTCGTCAGAGTTTGTTCACCGTAGGCTGCAGCACACCATCGACAATCTTGTTGCCGTCACTTTCTCCGAAACTTTCACTCTCAAGAAATCGTGCGAAGCGCGTCTCACCCCCACTATGCTCTGTGGCCAAGTTTGAAATTTCATACCAGACAGGGCCCTCTTAAGTCCTCTTCAGCAGTCTATTATGTAACAAAAGGGTCCCTTTTACCCATCAGGACCCTCTTGGCGCTGTCGCAGGGGCCCTTTTCGGGGCACCGCCCCCCTGAGCGAAATCCTGGCTACGCCCCTGTGACAGACCTAGTATAATCTACCACTATAAGTATATGATCACTCTCCTGGGGTGGGGGGGGGAAGGGCGAGCGAAGAAAAATGTTTCACAGATCTAGTGTAAACATCTGTTTTTCACAAATTTCTCCGGCCTTTGGGGGCAAAATATAGTTTGGCTCCCCTTCCAGTGCTTTGGAGGGCCAAGGCCGGAATGCCCCCCCCTGCGTCCGCCGATGGCCCCGCACGGTGCCGTGTGCCACGACTTCCGCTTCTTGACACAGTAATGACATCCAACTTTGGCGGCGGACGGGATGAAGCTATACGGAGAATTAACTTGCTTTAATAACACATGGTGAATTGATGGAGATGTCTCCACATGCCTGCCTAACACTAATCAAGCATATGTGTTACTGCTTATAGCAGTGGTAAGTATATATCACTGGCTTTCACTTGATATACGGCAAGGTCAGTTCCTGACCTTTTGTGACCTCAGGTCATGTTGGGCCAAGAGGTACCCTCTGTAGATTAAACCACTGGTGGGAGGTCATTATGTTCCACATGGCGAATAATGCCCTGGAATTATCCTGTCAAATGCTCTTTACCAGATCTCAATAGTTCTAATGGTATGGGAGCTATGCACAGGGTTTCTTCAGCATTGTATATTTTAGTGGAAATAGCCTATCGTGGCCCAACTTGACCTCTGGAGGTCAAGCAATTGACCTGAGCGCTTAAAAATTTCAGGTAGTATACTACTGAATTCACGCGGGTTTTTCAATTCCCTTTGCAGATTTGCGCTAAACCCCATATTTTCGGAGTTAGAGGGGGGCCATCGATGCCCTCCCTCGGTGGGGCGAAGGTAGCACCGGACCCCCGGTGAAGCACGGGCTGATACCTCTCACGCCCGCTATATAGTACCAGACGACTCTTAGAAAAAATTCGGTACTATGCG
Organism: Lepas anatifera; assembly: GCA_034440635.1. Taxonomy (NCBI): domain Eukaryota; kingdom Metazoa; phylum Arthropoda; class Thecostraca; family Lepadidae; genus Lepas; species Lepas anatifera. The sequence goes on along the minus strand of JAOTON010000512.1, from coordinate 2,336,672 downwards.
GCTGAGTTCCAAACGTAAAAACGTCCACTGCTGCATCCCACGCACAGTTACAGCAGCCGGCCTTTCCGTCTGGCGGCCAGTTTCTGAACTAGAATCGTAGCTGCGTAGCTGCTTTGGGAATTTCCCACCAGGTGGCTAGCCTCACTAGTGTCAAGGTCAAGGAACGAATTATTACCCAACGATGCATTATTGACAAAAATGTGTATATGTGCCGAACAATCATATTCCCTCACATATGCATTCATCACCATTGAACAGGGGAAGCCTGTCCCTTTCTTTTTCATTTCCTAAGTTCAGTTCAATCGAGGAGAAATCGGGAAATATTCTAACCACTAAGTGCAAAAAGCATCAATGAGTTCTACCTAATATATTTTGCTTGTACAAGGCGATTCTAAACGAGCACGTCCTCATAAGTTCAGCCAGCGTAAGTGTTTGGATTGTACTCCACCGGGTCAGATTGGCCATAGTAGGCAGTTTCCCCGCCCTGGGGATTGTACCCACGTTAATCCTCGCTGTCCGATCTGCGGAGTAGCAATGAAGCCAACAGGCCACTCGGTCCCCGCTGGGGTTTCAGTTCCAGAACGCAGAGAGGAAGATCCTTGCCAGCAATATGTTTGGGATTGACTGTCCCCTCACTTTGTTGATGACGGCGACGCATATGATGCTGACGGCGATGTTTTGATCAAGCCATTGGCGCATAGGTAGTATAGTGAAGCACACATGGGCTGTTGAGAATGGGGACTACAAGCTGCCAGGGTGAGCTTGGACTAAAAATCCTCATTCGAAGAAAAACAGCACCCTAAGGTGAGCTCCCTTTCACCGTCAAATATTGCTCCATTACATATTTGTTACCAATATTAGATATGACAACAAGGTGTAACGTACCATATTTATTAATGGACGAATTCTGCTCAGAGTATTCGCTCAATTTTTTACTGAAACTTATCCTTGATCCTTGACAATAATAGCCTCTGACAAACAGAATCAGAAGCAGATCAAAATCAAATGGTAAGGGGCCTACCTGGGGAATCCCAAACAACCCCCGAATTCGAAATCTATAGGGGCTCCCCAAACAAATCCCGCACGGGGAACTCTACTTTTTCCCCTACCCACTGGAAGGGTGACCAGTTTGGTAGGGGAATCCATCACGCTACCCAACCTATATGGGTATCGATTGGGATTCCCCGTGCGATCCCCAACTCCTTCCCCAACCTTCCCCTATCAAAATGCTGGCTGGGAACGGGCGCTATAGCAGCCATTGAACGGGAAATGAAGGTTTGACCTTGAGTGAAGTTTGAACTTTCTGCTTGCGTGACGTGTCGTTCTCCTGCTGCCATTGAAATTCGTTCGTGGTGAAGTGTTACTGCTGGAGAGAGCATGGGCGGATCCAGGGGGCCACTTTCCCCCTTCCCCGATCGACTCTCGGCGCCCCCGAAATGGTCACGGCGCCCACCTCAAAGGGCGATGGCGCCCCCTGCAATGCCACTTCCCATCCCGCTAACACGCTCTTCAGAATGCAAGTATCGACGCTTCACGATATGATTTAGCGTCCAAAAGCGGTGCCCTCTTGGTCTAGATGGCGCCCCCGCCCCGACCATGCCCCCACCTGATCGGCAATCCTGGAACCGCCTATGGGAGAGGTGAGTTATCACTGGGTGGTTTCACAATGTCCATCTTACAGAGAAACTCTCTGAGTCGGGAGATTCCCGGAACTGTTGTTCTCCAATCGTCTGGGTTTTCCTAACGCCTACGATGTTCGGGTATGGTCGGGGAATACCGGATGGCAATCAGACGTATTGTTATATCTTGTATAGACACACTTTCCGTTAACATGCGTGAAAGGAGTTTTCCAGGAAAAAACATGCTGGCAAGCTCTCAAAGTTACTGCGTTCTTTTTATTGGCAATTCTACATCTTCAGGGATTTTTGTCGCTGCCGAAATTCACTGTGAGAAATAATCTGGCTTGGAGAAGCACTAGAATAGAATATATCTATCGAGCTATCACAGGCAAAACTCACCCAGAGCACATGGATGACACTCGACCGACTTATTGACCTTTGAGTATCCAAGGCCATCCAAGCTCAGTGACCTGAAATTACCGTATTTAACAGACAATAGTTTATCTAGGAACACTTGGACGCATTGAAAGTCATTTGGCTGAAACCGTATAGTTGCTCGCATACTCGAAGAGGTCAAAGCTCGTTAGGTTATACTGGGTTTTCAAGGACATTTGTTGGCCTACTAGAGACTTTACGGATGGGCAGTGCGCGCTACAACGGTGGAATCGACGCCGTGCCAGCCGGCGTCCCTGGTTTGGGTGCACCGGCTTGGTCTTTCGCCCGCAGCCCTCGCGTGAGGGGTAGGCTTCAGCCGAGCGCTCCGGCTTGGGGAGACCGCAGCAGCCCAAACACCGCAGAATGCGGTGCCGCCGTCCCGTAAGTGTGCCGGTAAATGAAAATTTCCACGTTTTATGGTCCACTGCTTAAGAATTGTTCCTTTCCATTGGTTATTGAACCGTCTTGCCTAGCATTTTTAAGAACTCGATGACTAATCCCCAATATAATCATCTTTGCTAGGGTGTTATCAATGATGATGATTGTGATGATTGATGATGATTGGGGGCGGGGCTCTAAAAATCCTCGATTCTGGACTGTTCAACAGCATATATGATTGCAGCAATACTTTTGCAGCAGACTACATGCGACCGAATTCCGTCCACATGAGTGAAGATCCCGGGAAGATTGCGGGGGGGGGTAGCGCCTCCTGTACTTTGGGTCTTCCATAGGCTTTGTATAGCACTTGTATTGCCGTGCCAGCGTTACTCATTCAGGACCCTGGGTCGAGAAGAGATCTCCAGCCTTGGCGGACGATATGCATAGTGTCAGAGCGCGTGCGAATGTGACTGCCGCAGCCAACCAAACATTTTCTGGTAAAGGAAAATGCAAAAATATATAAAATAGTGACTTATGGGAAATAACCGCGAATGCAGAGCACTGCAAATGTCTCAAAACACGTTTCTGCGATGTTCCGTCACTAAACTTTGGTACAAAAGCGCGTGTTGATCGTGATTTTCGTTGTTTCGGTATGCTGGTGCCATATGTGTAGCCCCTCAAGGTCATCAATTGGCCTAGAGTAAAACAATGTGTACAATCTGAGTTTTAACCCGGCACCGCCTGGGTTCTTCTCGCACACACCACGATCTGGTGGACTCTGATCGGACCCCCCCACCCCTCCTACAATCTCTGGAACCAGAATTCATATGGAAAAGTTGAAACGGTGCTGAAAGGGCCTAGTTTAGAGTCGAGTTTGAACCATATCCGCTTACCCGTGACGTCACACAGGGCCAAAATGACTTAAATTTAGCGATATTTAGGAGATCCCTTATAACTCAGTAGTCATTGGATCTAGAGCAAAACAAAAGGTATCAATGTGTTTGTTTTGACCAACGGACTCAAATGATCGAGGTCACAGAGAGGTCCATTATGACCGTAAATCAAGGTCAAATAATGGCATTTTAAAGTCATTTTGCATATCAATCGAAACATTGGGTCATGTTTATCATTATGGTACGAAATTAAATATTTTACTTTTTGTTCAAAAGTTATTGACGCCAAGACTTCCAAAGGCTGTGACCTTTGGTGACATCTGGTGACCTTGATATTGATCAGACCTCAAAGTGGATGACAGCGTACAGCTTTATTTCAAGAGCTTTCGGATGTTTAGGAATTTGATCTAGCTCTTCTAGGCCGAGTTACATCCTGGTTTTCTCAGGCTCATTTAAGAACAGAATCGCCTTGCATGGCTTGAGAAATGGCGTCATAAATCGTTGAACTGACTTGACCTGATGCCAACTTTTGGTCATACGATGTTCAATTGATCAGCCTAGAGGCATGCAAAGTGACACGCGTCTTAACTAAATCGGCCCGGAATAATTCGTAAAAAACCGAAGGGTCCTCCCACCCACCCCCTCCCCTTCCCCGACGGTGAAGAACCAAGGTCAGGCAACACAATGCAAGGTACAGCGTCTTTCTATCTTTCTTAATTTCCAAGCGGCGAGGAAGGGAGAGGGTCAAATCCATCCTCCCATGGTAGCGCCAGAGTGCACTGACGGATCCAATGAGGGCCAAAGGGGCCGTGGTCCCCTTCAAAGCCTAAAATAGTACCTTTTGGCCCCCAAAAGAAAAAAATTGTAGCCGTTTTCCTAAAAATACTATATTTTTGTTATTTTTCTCAATTTAGCCCTCCCCACAAGCGTTGGTCTGGCTCCCTCCAAAAGTTGCCCTTGGATCCGCCAATGCTGGAGTGTAAAATGACTGCGGCAGGGCTAGACCTCAGACTACTGGCCCACACAGCGTATGTCGTACACCGGTGCGACTCTCTTTCGAGCCTCCAGCAGCCGGCGCTGGTGGCAGCCAGAAGAGACCGCAGGAGCTGGGAAATCCCGACTCTGGAAAACAGGAATGTGGCCACAGAGTCCGCGCCTGGAACGCCTGCAGCTACCATAGTGACGGCCCCGGTCCTGCGTTTACAGAATGATGTTATCAGGTTATGAAAGTTATGGAAGTTAATGTATGTAAGTTGTTATATGCCGACATCTCAGCGATTAAGGGTGATCGTTTGAACCATAGCATGCGCATAGCCTCAAGTCTTTGGTGTTCCGTTTTTTTGCACCAGTTTTTTTCTGTCTGAAGCGCAGGTAAGGACAATTAGCGGCTGTTTGTGGGTATTTGGTATGGGTATGCTCCAACAATAGAATATTCAACCTGAAGACATAACTGGCATAAATGAGACATAAATGAGGAGTCATTTTGCGGGAAGTACAGACAGTGGAGTGACTTGCTAGATCCACCACGTACTCTAATGCACAATTAATTCGTGAGCGGTGCAACTCATGTGTTAAAAAAAACTATGCAACAGCTTAAAGGGAGATACGCGAAAAAAATTTTATTGGCTATATCAAAGGTTACAAAAAGTTGTTTCAGAAGTCCTATTCTCATTTTTGCGAATTCGGCCTGCAAATGCCTTAAAATTGCTCTCAAATTCAACATTTCTAGACGACTTTACCGGTACACCTCATATCGATGTATATGACGTCCACATGGCTAAGGCTATCAATTTCTCTAAGAATTAGGTCATATCTATCCTAAACAGTGATGTAGAACTTTGGACTACTCCAGAAAAAAATACGTCAGAAAAACAGCATTCCAAAACTCTTTTGAAACAGAAATATAGGGCTTAAAAGGAATCACAATTAACCAATCAGAAGCCTAGGAATTCTCAAACCGGGGTCACGTGACCTATCTGACGCAAAAGTTTTGTCATCCTGGGGCCGAAGCAGAAAATGGCTCAAGACCCGAGGTACGAAACCGCTGAAGACTTGAGTGATTATGTTTTTTCCGTTTTTAGGGCAATCTAATTCATTTTGGAGTTTTTGAAAGCTTTTTAAAATAAATTCAAATACATATACAGAAGGGCAAACATTTATATTACTAAAAAACATTATTTTTCAACTTTAAATAGTTTTTCGAAAAGTAAGTGATGGGTATGGGCATGGGTAAGTGATGGGCATTTTAGCGAAACTGTTAACCTATTTCGATAATAAGTGAGTGGCCTCCCAAAATTTTGCCGAAGATACAAAAATAATTTATAGTTGCGTTATCAGGATTTTTCAAATAGCAAGAAACCACAATAATAATTTTTCGCGTATCTCCCCTTTAAATGTCTAAAGCACTCAGTGAACTTGCTAGGGTTATGAAGAATGGGCATAACATGAATTATGTACCCTGTTTGAATGTGACTTGAATAAACAGTCAAGCAGGGACTGTTTGGGTACTCTGCATATATGTAGTCCTTGACAAATTCAGGACTCCTTGTACTGGTAACCATACAATGTATTTAGTGTTTCCAGCAGAGGACATCACAACAGATTTCGATCTCAGATTTGCATACTAACATGCACCAGCTAGTCTGATAGTTCCGCAAGCTCCTAGTATGCCATCAGGCCACACTCGGCCTCCACCAAGCCCCAGGCGCGGGGCCCCTAGATTTCGCCGGGGGAGGGGGCAAGGAGATAGATCAACTCAAAAGTTCCAAGACAAGAATGATACCCTGTACCCAGTACACAATCATTTAGACCATGGCAGAACACATGGCGGCACGGCCACCGCAGCGCCGCAACGCCCGAGGTTACAGCGACCTAACCCCCACAACAATACAATCAAAGCGGGGGGGTCGCTCATCAGGAAACGAAAGCCGTCTACCAATACTCCTTGATAAGGCAAGTTCAGGACCCTTTGGTAAAAAAATAATAACATGAATTATCGTGGGCTTATCACGCGCCTCGGAGGCGCGTGTTTTTTCAAATTTTTCGATTTTTTTCACCAATTTTTTCGAGGTGGCCGGAGAAACATTCGTAGCCGAAAAAAACAGATACTCGGCCACATTTGAGAGAAGTCAATGGCACGCCGATTTGTGAAAATTTTTAAATCTATCAAACATTTCTGACTGATAGGTTTTCAAAGTTAGACCTACCTATATCTTGAGATCGCCTCAATCGCGCCGTCGTCGGACCAGTTCACTTGCCTGGGAGACCGAGTCGTGACGTCAAAACGCGATATAAATAGGATGCTATGCCACGGTCACTTCACATGAAGGTCAAGATAAAAGGTCATACCAATACTTCCAAGGTCATTGACCCCAGTGCTTACGGTCAACAGGCGTTACCCCCTCTAACGTATTTTATGCTATGACGTCATAGTTAAGGTAACTCACTGTCAGTATCAAGGTCAAAGGTAATGAGTAAGCTCCAATCCTCATTTCCCGCCCAACGGTTGCTATATTGCTAGTTATAGTGTATATCATAGGGAGCATACCATATTGTGACGACATAGGACAATGACGTTAAATGTCCTTATCCCAAAATTTTAGAAGATTCTTGGTGACCTTCCCCTTGTCACCCTGGTACACCTTTGGTATATTTCCGACTTTTTCTCGCATAATTACGGCATTTCCAAATAGGTTTCCAGCACGACCAATGTTCAGCTTTTATGACCTCGTTCGACCTTGATACTGACTTAGGTCAATTGTATTGACTTAGGTCAATTGCAAATTGTATACGATGTATATCGCCATAACCCCCACGTATTACCCAACTGCCGTTTCTTTAAGCCTCTTAGTTTCGAGATCTCAGGGGGCCTATCAGGCCCCCTCTATTGCGCGTCAGTGCCAGACCCCTCCCCAGTGCGGGTGTTTACCCCTGCGCCAGGAGGCCCCGCTCTGTGTCCCGTCTGAGCCGGTGGCATAAGCTTCTTGCATTGGCTGGACTGCCCCATAGAGACTATACTTTAATTCTATACTTTAATTTCCCAAATCTTAATATCCTGGGCCCCTTTCCAGGTTTGTGTTGCAAGTTTGAACCTGTAACCTCTGAGGGGTCATCTGGAGCTACTTTTGCAGGTTTTCAAGCTTGGGCCAATAACCTCGCAGGAAATGATGATAAACCTTGTAATTTGATACCACTACATTTATAGTATTATTTCGAGTCAAACGATATGCTCATTTACTATTCTAGATCAAATTGAGACCTTGACCTGACCTCACGTCAGATCATTATATTTTGACCCAGCATACTCACATCATACATAATTCGATTTTCCGTACCGAGAGGAAGCGAATGGTGCCTAAGAAATTATTCTAACTCAACTCTGTTAGACGCTAGACCCAAGAAACTCTTCTCTAGCCTGTCACCTTCTTTGACCAGTCATGACCGTAATATTGACCTGAGCCAATAAGTGACAGACGTGTTGGGCGATGTGTTTACTGTGTGGGTATGTATATGTCTCTGTAGCTCTGCGTGTTGACCCTTTTGGAGGGCTCTGTCATGTTTTTCGGTGAAGAATGAGTGAATGAAGACTGAATGAATGTGTATTGAGCACTCTTCCTCTTGTCTTTGCTAAGACTTCGTTAATCTTTCCTGTCTCTTGGTGGTAGGGTGCAAAGACAAGGTAATCCTTTAACCGCTCCCTGCCCTATCCGAAATTTAAGAAAAAATTACTTTTCTTCCCATCTGTGCTCCCCAAACCCCACCTGGGTGGTGCGAGAGTCATGACATGGATGGAGCTGTGGGCTATACCGGGAGTACTGGGGGTAATTAGCTGGACTCACACCTGCCTCCCCTGGCAGCTCTCTCCCTGGATCGACGGTCTGTCGACTGGAGGAGTCCGGTATGGGAGAATACTGGTTCTCTCGGCGACATGCGGCCCCCCTGGATGGAGTGGCGGGGGCGATTGGGGCCGTCTGCTTCGTGCTCCGTGGCGAATCACTGGCTGCGTGCCTCATTCGGGACCACCGGACACCGTGCTCTTTACCGACGTCGCCCGCGGCGCTGCATACCTCGTCCGAGCACCGGAAACCTGGCTGCTGCGAGGTGGTGGCTGGCGCTACACTCTCCCCCCGTGGGCGGGCGTGAGCGACCCCTGCCCGATCTGTTGTCGTACTCATCGGCGTGTGCGAGATGAGGCGTGTCGGGGGAGCAGTGCTGGCGTTGTGAAGTCCATTCGGGCGCTCGATATGCTCTACACCAGTTGATCCCACAGCGCCGCATGCCGTTCGCCTGAAAGCTGATCTGGGACTCGTGCGCGGACACCGTTTGCAGGATGAACACGCTGGGCCTCAGCGGCGACTCGGATGGCTCTGTTTCTGCAACTTAGTATCCGGCCCCTTTAACAGTGCAGAGGTCGGCGCTGGTGGGGACGTACATTCCTTGATGGCGGCGTTACTATATTCCTCCGAGGACACTGACTCTTCAATCTCTGGCGACGTATGCCGGCGCTGATCGCGGACTCGTACCGGATGGGACCGTCTCCACGGGCTGCACCATTGGCCGCTGGGTCTAGGCGGGGCGATGCTTTTTCGCTGCCTCCGGCGCCCTCTCATGCATCCTCGAAGGTGCATGTCTGGATCTCGTCCCTTGCTGACAATCTTCATCGCCATATATCTTGAAGTGACGCATCGAAGTGGATGCACGTGTGGCTAGAGAAGTGGCCCTGCTTTTTTTCGTCGACTGGAGTGTGGGCCCCTCACTGCCTCCGAGTTGACGTGCTCGGAAGCGGGGCACAATTAGTCTGTACGTGCGGGAGTTACGTGCGGCGCGGCCGCGTTGTGAAAACAGCTACTCTACTCGGCAATCAAGGTTTTGTGCGAAAGAACGCCTCAGGTGTTGCTGGTGGCTTGAACCTGTGTGATGAATGTCTCATAATCTCCGATGATACTTATGTACTGGGAAGTGCTTCTTCTGTTATTATAATTGTTGGCGTCACTTTCCAGCCTGATGAGTCTCGCCGATCTGCTGTTTGGCGCAAAGGCTGTCGTTGTTATGTGCAATCTGTCCCTCATCATACTCATGCCGTCATAATCGTATCTATACCTAGGTCATAATGGACAGACTGGCGTGTGACGCCGCGGGGATGGGCCGGGTGCCGGATGCTGTGGCTTGGGGTGCCGACTGAGACACCTAGCGGTTGGGGTCCAAATGAGAGCTTCAATATGTTGTCGACACTCGTGTATCACTGTTCATCAGACTCTTCACTTGGCTGGTCATGAGACCGTGGAGCTGGGACGACGGTGATACATGCGCTACTTAAATTGTACAAGGCCAGTATTTGATTGAGTTGCGTTCGAGTTTGGATGGGGTGCGGCGGATGGCTGCGGGTTGATACTGCTGGAATCTAACCTTACTTGAGATGCGTCGTGTTTGTGGTGGGAGTTGTTGATGTACCGCCTGCGTTCTGGATGTGGGCGCTCGTCTGGGAACGGGGGCTGTGCCGGTGGGTGCACTGGTGAGGGTAGTGTACAGACCCTCACCCTCGCACCCTGCGGGGCGGTCGTGTGTTCCCCGCTGAGCGCCTGATACTCGCCGACGCTCCTGGGGGAGCTTCCTGCTCATCGCTGACCTAACTATGCATTGAGTTTTAACGTCGAAGAGTGTAAACTATGAATAAATGCCTCCGCCACCGGGGTGGGGGAAAACCGGAAAAAAAGTGGTTTCTTCAAATTTTTTTATGAGATATTTACCAACTTCGTGTTTTTTCGCTGTCCCGCATAGGAACCGAGATCAAGGGTTTTTAAACCCCCTCCCACCGGGTCGAAGGTAACTGGGAGGCCCACGGGGGCGGATGTTAATAAAAATGCGACAGCGAAGAATCACTTATGAGGCATTCAGAAGAAAATCGATACATCTTAGATCCGCACCAGACATCCTTCAGACTCTGGCATCCTTCAGCTCTGAGTCTAACACAAAGTTGGGCTTCGTTTCAATGCCGCAGATTTAGTCAGTACCACTACCGAGACGGCAGTATGCGTTGCTGGGCCCAAATTCAATCCTCTGGTGCCGGAGCCAGAAATTTTGAGAACGGTAGAGCTTTCTCTTCACTCCTCTATCAAGGCTCTCTGAAAATAAAGGGGGACGTTTGCTGGCAATAGCTAAAAAATAAAAAGTAAAATAAGCTTAAAGATATGTCAGGTTTTCCGACTTGCTTTACAACTTGGCTATCTCAGTTAAAATCACGTTATGGAGGCGCCACATTCCCTTAATGATATCGTCTTCAATCCTCGAGATTCAACCATGCTAGGGCATTTTGTGCACACAAACTGGGGTGTAGCAAGCGGAAACGTTACAGAGGACCATTTTCGGTCCCCAGCCCCTCTCATTGATCCTCAGCCCTTCCGTTTTTTCTCCACTGGGAACTAGTGCCCTTCTAGTACCAAAACCTGAAGGCATGTTCCTCGTTCGGTAAAGGCCTTGGTGCCCCTCGATAAAGACCGCTATGGCATTCCAACAACGTTAAATGTAGGGTGTAGTAAAACGGCGTGCTCACGGAAGAAAATGAGGGTGCCTTTTAAAACTGTCAAGGTGTGCCCTTTGAAGCCCTAGTGTGTCGTTTTCTCTCCGTGGTCCTAAGTGAAAGATTGAGAAAAAACGCACTGAACCATGCTCCTGTTTTTAAGCATTTTTCGTAGATGATATGTTCTTTGACCTATTTACATAGGTCTTGGCGTAAACTAAGCATTGACAGTAATAGCCTCGATATTATTTTCTGTTTGTATTTTTCCGTCTTAGCTACTTTGAGTAAGATGATCAAGCCCTCCGGGTTTTTCGGAGATGGCAAAAACCGGTGGCGCGTAGTGCCGCCGTACTTGGTATACCTTTTCTCTCATCATTTTTACAACTTTTGTCAACATTTTAACCAGAAAGGTGGACGACGGCGCCCGCGGTGAGGCCCCATTCCACATCCAAATTCCGGTACAAGGTAGGTCACGAGGTACCAGGTCACCACCGACGACATTTCAAAGTATGATAAACACAGACCCCCCAGGGCCAGGAGGATTTTATCCAGAGGTCCAGGCGACTAAACAGGAAAACATAATAAACACAAAATCAACACCAACAACGTTTACACACGGTCAGGGCAACCGACCAAGTCAACCAAACCAGAGGTCAAAACAGTATACAAACACAATAAAAAAAAACACCAGTGTGTCGACGCTTATGATAACCAAACTACCTTCGACCAGCATATTAGGTCCAGGGACCCGGCGGAAACAAGCGGGAGGTTTACGTACAAGCGAAAAACGCAATCACAAATGTCACCAGGCCCAATACCAATACAAAGAGTATGCCCAGTTTGCTTAATCATCATATTTAAAAAGCCGATCTGACCAATGACCGAGGTCAAACCATACCACACAAAACATGCGAATCACGAATTCACGCGAGCTTTATTGCACGCAGATTTGCGCAACGCCCATATTTCGGAGAGAGGGGGCCCGGGCCCGGGGGCAGGGGCGCCGGACCCCGGTGGGGCGCGGGTAAGGTCAGGTCAGCTCAGGTCAGGTCACCAGTACAGGTCAAGTGACCTGACCTAAAAACGTTTAAGATAGTCGGAACAGGGTGAACTTATCCGATTGAAACTCATATCACATAATGGGCTCACCGAGTTCTCTAAAATGTGTGCCGGTATTTTTGATATCGATGACTTAAGGTCAGGTACGAGCCATGACCTCTCCATTGGAAATACATGGGAAAATGGCTTTAACTGAATAACTTAGTAACGGATGGCGATAGAGCGTTTATTCTAGCTGCATTAGATTCACATTGTCTCTGTGGTTCTAATGATATGTACTTTATTTAATTTGACCTTGACCTGACCTCAGGTCAGGTCAAATCGTTGATTTGACCTAACAAAGTCATATTATATGTCATTCGATTCGGCTTGCTGCAAGGAATCATATCATTCCAGTTATTTTGCTCTATCTTTACTTGTTCAGATGTAATGACCAAAAACCTTAATTTACATGTTATCCTTATGACAGCATGTTTTGACCTCTAGTGACCTTAATTGTGACCTGACAAAAAAATGGTGAAATATTTTCGATGGAGAAGTGGATGGGCACCCCAACACCGTTTACCGTTTTTCGCTACCTAGCGTGGTTCTCGAGATCTTAGGGGGCGGGTACCCGCCACCCCCCGTGAAGGCGAAGGTGGCTTAGACCCCCGTCAATGCGCGTGTTAAAAAATGCAGGCTATCTTAGGTTCACCTATTTTGTACATATGTGAATGATGCTGTGGGGTGAATAATTCCAAAAATTTGCCTCACATATCAAAGACTGGGCTGACGTATATATTGTTCAGGTGCTGCTATAGGCTATAGTACGTCAAAACAAAAACAAAGCAAGTTTAGTTTCACTAGCTTCCAAATTCATTCAGAAAAGATTGCACGCAGCAGTGGAGGAGAAACTACCAGGACCCAGGCTGACTCCCAGGTTGTCTTTTTTCAAATTAAGGGGTCATGATCTCTTCTCTACTACCCTGGTCATGACCTCCACCGACCACCGGGATTCCCACCCTGCCCCACAGACGCGTACAAGAGTTAAGTTATGCTTATCAAGTGTTGGGCCTGCTGGCGTTACACTGCGTGCACAGAGTTCGCAAGACTAGTCGTCACGCAACTGTTTACCCGCAGGCCCACTGCTTGCGTGTGTACAATGGTGAAGGTTAAAGTCTGCGTAACTGGAGGACAAAGACGTCGTCAGTATGCTGCAGTGACGCGTGAATTTCAGCTGCTGTGGAGATAGCCTCTCTGTCTTTGAAAATGTTTCCGCAATTTCTAGCATATTATATTTCTATAGCATAGCAATTTCTAGCATAGCCGATGATTTGCAATGAATTACAAAGTTTTTACTCCGGTTCCATATGAGTCGGGATAGGAGGGGGCTGAGGGCTTACTTGCGTCACTTGGTATCTGTAATTTCCCGGTATCAGCCCGATTAACCTGGGATAAATGAGCAGGTAGGCCGTTGAACAAACGGACATATAAACGGACTAAATCCTTTTGAGAAAGACTAAGTAAAACGAGTTACACACCCAGATAGTACGTTCTGAGCCCGCTCATGTAACCAGGGTATGTGATTCTCCTCGGGTAGGGTTATGCTAAGCATTAGTTCCGCTATTGGCCACCAGTTGTCCAATTTTGATAGGTGGCTCTGCGTTTCTTATGGGGTTTAGATTTGACATGGTCGCCAAGCAGATTTGATTATTTCGGAAGTTAATAAAGACACACACAAATTAGAAAATCATTACCTGTTGTGACCTCTGATGCCCTCGTTACTGATTTGACCTCAAAAGGCAGCGGAGTTTTCTTTTATAAGCTTTCGAATGCTTAAAAAGCTGATCTAGCTCTTCTTGGAGCCGATACATCCTAATTTTGGTGCCCTTATTTTGAAGAACAAACACGCCTTACATGGGTTAGGAAATTATGGCATAACTGGTTGACCTCATCTGACCTTATACAGTTTTTCGGCCATAAATAGTAAAATTAACTACCTGAGAATTACGGAAAGCGACGCGTCTCTCATTTAAATCAGCATGAAATCATTCGCAGAAAAACGGGCAGGAGGGGCAGTCATGTAATCGTACCCTCAGGCAATGAATAAAATACCGTTAAAAAATTGGAGCGTTGGAGGGGAGCCGCATAGGGGATGCGGCTTTACATCGCTTTGGTTGTATGCGGGCACTTCCAATGAAATATCGAGGTGGTGTAAAAGATCCTTGAAAACTCCCATGTTTTTCTTAAATATATTAACACACATTGACGGGGGTCGGGTAACCACTCCCCTTTGAGCTTTAGGCCACCATCACAGGTTAACACGCGCCCCGCTGGGGTCCCTGGAATAATGTGCCCAGTTGGGGAAGGGCGTATTTCGCCGCCCCCTCTCCGTATCTCATTTCCTGGAAAGCTAAATAAAAATTACGGACGGCGTTTGAAATCTCATGACGAGGCGAGTATAAATTATTCGCAGTAGTTTTTCATGTCAATATTGAGGTCAGCAGAGGTCAATGAAGATTCCTCACATGACCTTTGAGAGGTCAGATGGCCTAGAACTCAACTTACGCCAAGATCGTGTTAAAGGGAGATACGCGAAAAAATTATTATTGTGGTTTCTTGCTATTTGAAAAATCCTGATAACGAAAATATCAATTATTTTTGTATCTTTGGCAAAATTTTGGGAGGCCACTCACTTATTACCGAAATAAGTTAACAGTTTCGATAAAATGCCCATCACTTGCCCATGCCCATACCCATCACTTACTTTTCGAAAGCTATTTAAAAATGAAAAGTAATGTTTTTTATAATACAAATGTTTGCCCTCCTGTATTTGTATTTGAATTAATTTTAAAAAGCTTTTAAAAATTCAAAAATGAATAAGTTTGCCCTAAAAACGGAAAAAACATAATTACTCAAGTCTTCAGCGGCTTCGTACCTCGGGTCTTGAGCCATTTTCTGCTTTCGCCCCAGGATGACAAAACTTTTGCGTCAGATAGGTCACGTGACCCCGGTTTGAGAATTCCTAGGCTTCTGATTGGTTAATTGTGATTTCTTTTAAGCCCTATATTTCTGTTTCAAATAGTTTTGGAATGTTGTTTTTCTAAAGTAATTTTTTTCTGGAGTAGCCCAAAGTTCTACATCACTGTTTAGGATAGATATGGCCTAATTCTTAAAGAAATTGATAGCCTTAGCCATGTGGACGTCATAAACATCGATATGAGGTGTACCAGTAAAGTCGTCTAGAAATGTTGAATTTGAGAGCAATTTTAAGGCATTTGCAGGCCGAATTCGCAAAAATGAGAATAGGACTTCTGGAACAACTTTTTGTAACCTTTTGATATAGCCAATAAAATGTTTTCGCGTATCTCCCTTTAAGGATACGTGTTATGAGGACTTTCAAGTTGATCTATCGTGTGTTTACTAAAAACGAACCCCCTCCCCCGAACTGCCAGAGTGCCTGTAATTAACACAGAGCCGGAGACTCCCGCGGCAATGACGGGGAAGCTCGAACCCCTGCTCCCTTCCCCGAGATGGAGTCCGGATCCGCCGCTGCATCATAGGCGGATCAGGATTGCCGATCGGGGGCACCTTCCCGGGGGCGCCATCCGGACCGGGGGCGCCATCCGGACCAGGGGGCGCCACTTATGACCGGCAAAAGCTATCAGGTGGGCGCCAAATCCTATCGGTGGGCGCCGACTTCGCATCCTGGGGGTGGGAAGCGACATTTCGGGGGCGCCATCGACATTTCAGGGGGCGCCATCGACCTTCAGGGGGCGCCGAGGGTCGATCGGGGGCACGTGCCCCCTTGCCCCCTGGATCCGCCCATGCGCTGCATGGAGTGCAATGTCAATGAGTGGCAGGGATACACAAATGTCTATAGAAGCTCCAGAGGAAATTGCATCACTGTCACGTGTGAACCAAGCGTGATACAGAGCATCAAACGTAACTGTGCACAGCAAAGGTAATAATCTTGACTGTGCACGTCTCATCGCGCTAATCACCCACCTTTCTGTGCTACCAAATGCTATCTTACGTTGACCACATTACTCACCATCCCATGGCTCAGCTAGAAACCCAATGTCCTGGGTTTTGTCCCGAAATCTTGGGATAAATTTTTAGTCGCTGATCGATCTAGTACCAGCTTTGTCAGTTTCTGAACCAGTGGAAAATCGAGTACTTTTGTACCATGGCCCGGATAAGTCAGGGACTTGATAGGAATTTCAGTACTGTTCACTTAAGTACCAAATCAGGGATTATTATCATTATTAACCCGCGCCCCACCGGGGGTCCGGCTCCACCTTCCCCGCACAGGGCCTACAGAGGACCATCAATGGCCCCTTCTAGCTCCGAAAATATTGAGAATAACGCACATAAGCAAATTTCATTGGAAAGCTCGTGCTAATTCAGTATGATTTTACTTCACATGTTTAAGCGCTCAGGTAAATGGGTTGACCTCTAGAGTTCAAGCTGGGTCGCGATAGGCTATTTCCACTAAAATATGCTATGCTTAACCCGTGCCCCACCGGGGATATGAGGCCACCTTCGTACCATCGGGGCCATCAATGGCCCCTCCAACTCCGAAAATATGAGGATTGGTGTAAATCTGCAAAGTCCATTGGAGTGCTCGCCTGAATTCAAAATAACTTTACTTCACCTGTTTATGCGCTGACCAGGTCAATGGTTTGAACTCCAGAAGTCAAGTAAGGTCACGATAGGCTATTTCCACGAAAATATGCAATGCTTAGGAAGCCTGGGCATAGCTCTCATGTCATTATTACAGATATTTAGATCTAGTAAGTCAATTTGATAGGAAATTGTCAGGGCTTTCTCCGCTGCGGAAACACCAGGACCTCCCGCCAGTGGTTTGACCTTCAGAGGGACCTCTTGACCTAACATGACCTGAGGTCATGAAAGATCAGAAGATGACCTACTGTATATGAAATGAAAGCCAACGACAAAACATACACGATGACGTTTAATTTAGCGCTCTAGCTTGATAAGGGCAAAAGTTGTCGTCCAAATGGTGTTTTTACCCTAATGACCTGTGATGACCTCCAGTAAGTAAAGGGGCAAATATTGCCAATAGAATCCGTGAAAGAGTGGACAAGAATGTTTTCTGAGAAATCTGAGCATTTGCAATCTTTTTGTGACTTTTGGATCACAAGACAGCTTTTCCCATGCTTTTTCAACAGAGGAGGTCACCTCGTGACCTAAACTCAGGTCACCAAGTCGAAAAAACCCATATCATAATTTTTTAGACTCTGAAGGGGTCATCAAGTGTAAAGAATATCAAACCGATCGGCTTAGAAATGTAGCTATGGTAGAGCTTAAAGGTTGAAGTTTAGTGACCTTGGTTGACCTCGTCTGGTGACTTGACCTATTGTGGTCCGGGGTAAAAAAATCCACAGATGAAGGGAAAATAATGGAGTGAGAGGCAAACACTTCAACTGCGTCGCTGCAACACGTCGTTTTTCTGCTATTCTGAAGAAAGCTTAGGGGGCCATCGATGGCCCCCGGTGGGGTGAGGGTTGAGAAACCTGGGCATAGCCATAATGCCTTTAGAGCTATTGAAATCTGGTAAGGTACATAGATAGGAAAATTCCAGGGCTTTCTCCGCTATGTGATCTGAGGTCACAGAAGGTCAGAAAGCAGCATTGCCACCGTATATCAAATGAAAGCCAGTGTTAAGACATACACCCAAACTTTTAATTCAGCGCTCTAGCTTGATTAGGTCAAAAGTTGTCGTCAAAATAATTTGTATTGCCCTTGGAGACTTGTGATGACCTCAGATAGGTCTGAAGGAAAATATCAGGCCTATAATACGTGAAGCCCTATAATACGTGCTTTAATAAGTGAAGATGAATGCTTTTCTGATCAATCCGATCATTTGCAATCATTTTTGTGCCTCTTTGATCATACAACAGCTTTTCCCCGTGCTTTTTTTATGGAAAATGTCACCTCGTGACCTGAACTCAGGTCAACAAATTGAAAAATCCTGGATATAAACTTTTTAGGCCCTGGAAGGGTCATCAAGTGCTGCAAGTTTCAAATTAATCGTCTTAGAAATATAACTATGGTAGAGCTAAAAAACTTAACACGCCATTGACGGGGGTCTGAGCCACCTTCGCATTGACGGGGGGGCTCCCGCCCCCTAAGATCTCGAGAACCACGGTAGGTAGCGAAAAACGGTAAACGGCGTGGGGCTGGCCATCCACTTCTCCATCGAAAACATTTAAACCATTTTTTCAGGTCACATTTAAGGTCACGAGAGGTCAAAACATGCCCGTCATAGGGATAACATGTAAAATTCAGTTTTCGGGCATTACATCTGAACAAGTAAAGATAGAGCAAAACGATTTGAACTATATGAATCCTCTTAGCAAGCCGAATCGAATGATATATAATTTGACCTTGCTAGGTCAAATCAAGGATTTGACCTGACCTGAGGTCAGGTCAGGGTCAAATTATATAAAATGCATATCAATAGAACTGCAAAGCCCAGGCGAGTCTAATGCAGCTAAAATAAATGCTCTATCACCATCCGTTACTGAGTTATTCCGTAAAAACCATTTTTCCCATGTATTTCCAATGGAGAGGTCATGCCTCGTATCGACCTTAGGTCATCGATATCAAAAATACCGGAACATATGTTAGAAAACTCGGTGGGGCCATTATGTGATATGAGTTTCAATCGAATAAGTTCACCCTGCTCCGACTTATGCCATCTTAAACTTTTTTGAGGTCGGGTCACTTGACCTGTACTGGTGACCTGACCTGAGATGACCTAATCTTAAAATGTTCACAGAAGTTGTAAAAATGATGTGGGAAAAGGTATACCAAGTACGGCGGCCTACGCGCCCGTTTTCCCTCTCTCCGAAAAACCCGAGGGGGCGGGTACCCGCCCCCGTCAATGCGCGTGTTAAGTGAAGTGAACTTGGGGTCCGTGAATGGCTTTTTACAAGGTTTTCTATGCAACGCACCTTTACCTGGTATGAATAGGTGGTATGAATAGGCACATGAATAGGTACTCGTGTACCTATTCATGTGTCTGATACGTTTTGCCAAGACCGAGTATACTCGGCCTTGGTCTCATGATGTGAGCAGCGGGATAGGTGGTGCGCCAGAACATGAGAATGGCACACGTTTCGACAAGCGCCAAATATTCGGCTAGGGATGCTGATATAGTTGGATGCGGTTGCATGCACGGCAGCATGTCCCCTGTCGCAGAGCTTGCCCCAGCCCATGAAAATTTGTCTCACCGAAAGGCCCTACTTCCTTTCAGGGGTAGATTCTAGGGGGCAGTAAATGCGAACCAGTGGAGGTCGGAAAATGTGTCCAAGTGTCACCAACGGAATCCCAAATCAAACTTGTGGGACGAAAAAATGTCGAGGTTTGGCACCAACAATGGATTATTTGCGAGAACTTCAAAATCCGTCGAAAGTTAACACACGCAGTGAGCTGCCCCCATCACTTACTGGACGTGGGGGAATTCCCACCCCCGCAACTTTCGAGTGGATTCATTTCTCGAAATATTCCCTTTCGCAAAAATAGATACTATATCGATATCCATCACTAAGTTTAACCCTCGCCCCATCGGAGGCCATCGATACCCCTCTCCTAAGTTTTTTTCGGGATAGCAGAAAAATGAGGAGGCGCAGCACCGCGGTTGAGGGCTCTATCTCTCACCCCATCATTTTCTCACCATCCCTGAAATTTTTTACCCTGGGTCACACAAGGTCAGGTCACCAGGCAAGGTCAATCAAGGTCACGTCACTTCAACTTTTGAGCTTTATAATACCTACATATATCGGCCGATCAGTTTCAAACTTCCTACACTTCAT
Source organism: Lepas anatifera (assembly GCA_034440635.1). NCBI lineage: Eukaryota > Metazoa > Arthropoda > Thecostraca > Lepadidae > Lepas > Lepas anatifera. The sequence goes on along the minus strand of JAOTON010000512.1, from coordinate 2,316,949 downwards.
GACCCCATCAGGGTCTAAAAAATTTGTATCCGGGAATTTTCGATTTCGTGACCTGAGGTCACGTCACGACGTGACCTCTCCCATTGGAAAAAGATGGGAAAAGCTTTCTTATGATCTAAAAGTCACAAAAATGATTGCAAATGATCAGATTGCTGAAACAGCGTTCTTGGACACCGTTTCGCGGATTCCAGGGGAGATATTTTCCGTTTGACCTATCTGAGGCCATCACTGGCTTTCATTTGATTACAGCAAGTTCACTTTTTTACCTTTCGTGACCTCAGGTCATGGTAGGTCACGAGGTGACCTCTGGTCAAGCTAATGGCGGGAGGTAATTATGTTCCACATAGCAGAAAAATGTAGCATGGCGTGCACACATTTTTGGGGAGTTGGTGGAGGATTTACTATCTGGCATTGAAAGGGGAAGGGAGCATCAAAAATTGAATACCAACATTCCGCGCAAGCGTTATTGAGCTTTTTCATCCAGCACCATGTGGAGAATATTACAGAAGTTTCCTCTGCTCGGCCACTTTGGGGAGAGCATCTTTCCCCTGCCCAACAGGCCCCCAACCCTACCCCCTCCCTGCTCGGTAACATTTGCAAAAAACCGGTGGGGTCAAAGCGGACCCCTAGTAGCGTACCCTAATCTGGGACCTAGGCTTGGAATACAGATACCTGGAATGGGGACCTAACTGCAAACCCGCCCCGCTTTTGAGTGCCAATCTAGGACATTAACAAAAATCCTTCGGTAAGTAAAGCTCGGTAAGGACCAATGTAAAGTCTATGGGAGATGTGGTGGCCGATGACTTTGATGCGTTGTAACTTATAAACCGTGGCTTGCACAGGAAAACGGCCAGGCATTTCGGAAAGCCCAATCTGTGCTGCGTCCGCTAAAATACATTTTAGGCATCAAATACCTAAAATCTCAGAGCAAAGCGCAGGAGAAATCAGAATCTGATACTGCAGCTCAATTTGTATTATGACATGTTTTAAGCGAGCGCGGCTCAGCGCCGTAATAGCGAAGTATGTTAGCGCTCGTCTAGTAAGGGAAAGATCCTGCGTTCGAATCCTGCGCGTGGAACTGTTCATCTTCATAATGGTAATTTCGTCGCTCAATGGCGCAGTTGGCAGCATGCTTGTCTAGCAATCCTAGTGTTCCGGGTTCGAATCCGGGCTCACGCTGATTTTGCATTCATATTTTATGGCTATTATGCAATAATTTTAGTTTATATTGGATAAATAATACATCAGTAGTAGCTGTTTACTCTCGGTTGAAGCAAGGCACGCGCAAAGGCCTGTTTTTGTTGAATATTTTACTGCCGTGTATATTTTAATGTTCTATGCTATTTACCCAATTCTTTTTAATGAGCCCTACAAAAGCATCCCAGAAATCAACGAGGCTTCCGTTCCAGGTATCTTTATTCCATGACCTAAGACCTAAATCTTGGGATATTTCTATGCAAACATTGGGATCTCCGAAAATCATTGGGGCAGCACAAAGGGGCAGCACAGATAACGGCAATGGCAGCATGGCTGCGGCAAATGTGGAGAGCGACTGAGCGATAGAGCGGCGGCACGAAAGGTGGGCGTCAAATGCCGTGCATTTTCGTGCGCGTTGTGGACGCTGGGGTTGCCGACGAGAGGGGTAGATACCAATGGAAGTTCCTTTAAAGATATTGGTTATACGGTGACCAGGCATCTCCCTTATCAAGATGCGGGAGTTTAAAGTGGTGGTCCTAGGATCGGGAGGAGTGGGGAAAAGTGCGTTGACTGTCCAGTTTGTGTCGGGACATTTTATGGAGAAATATGACCCGACAATCGAAGATTTCTATCGTAAGGAGATCGAGGTAGATGGCTCACCATGTGTTCTAGAAATACTGGATACAGCAGGCACAGAACAATTTGCCAGCATGCGGGACCTGTACATAAAGAATGGACAAGGCTTCCTGGTTGTTTATAGCCTCACCAATCATCAGACCTTCCAAGACATCAAAAACATGAAGGAGCAAATTGCAAGGGTGAAGGGAACTGACAGAGTGCCCATCATGCTTGTTGGAAATAAGAATGATCTGGAGCATCAGCGTGAGGTGTCCACGGTCGAGGGAATGGCCTTGGCGCAGATGTGGAGCAGTCCGTTTTTGGAGACTAGTGCTAAAAACAAAACAAATGTTAATCAAGTATTCACTGAGATAGTGCGAGAGATGAATGATAGCCCAGAGGTGGAGGGCGGCAGCAGTTGCTGCTGCACCATCTTGTAACACTGCCTGGACAGTACCTATCTGCACTGGATTTATGGACCTTTGGTATCACAGAAGGTAAGTCATGAGAAGATTGAGTTCTTTGTATGTATTTGTCAAAGTCTTGCATTGTGCAGGCTGTAAGCTCTCTGTTTAATTATATCCTTTGTATTGAAGTGTTTTGTTTGCAAGTGGATATATTGTTGATTCAGGGCCTGGATGCAAAATTGAGCAAATTCATTGTGATTTTATGTTGGGGCACTTCCCTTCATCAGAATCTTGTTTGGACTTTAAATATTTGAGGTAATGGCTCACACTATGACATACAATTTTTCTTACCATCCATTAACTACATTAGCAATCTTATGAAAGGCTGATTCTTAAGAATAGGTAGTCACAGAATTTTCTATATTTTGCATCCAGGATTTGATGAGAGATACCAGTTAACAACTTATCAACTTATAACCATGCTCCTCAGTGCAGCTCTTCAGAATCTATGAAGTGTTTGAAAGGGCATACAGTTTTTGTGCACTTTGATTTTTTGCTTCTTAATTTCTAAAAAGACTACCTAGTTCATCTCAGGGATTTTTCCTACCTTCTCGCTATGACCTCGGCTCCATGGCCAAATTTTGATCTGTATCAGACTGCCAATCCTCTCCATCAAGGCCAATTTCCCCAGCACTAAGGTATGATCTGTGCTAAAGTGCCGGTGAAATAGGACCTGAAGGAGGCCATGACTCCATCATTATCCTGGTTAGCAGTCCCATCTGGATTGTATTTTTCCCATAGAAACTAAGTTTTTGAATGCCTGCTTTGGGGAATACTTCATTTAAGCTGCTCATCTTGGAGCTCAAGGGAAATGAATGGCTCAATGGACCTTTCTTTTTAATTTTCCTCCTTTCACCTGTGGCTGGGGCTGCAGCAGTCAATTGCAGCTATAGCTTATATTCAGATTTAATCTTTTATTTGTAAATAGTGAGTTGTCTGAACCAAACTTGGAGTGGCTGATTTAAACCTGTCAGTTGAGTCAATATGTTGCATGAAACAATTTACTAGAGGAGGTTTCTGGACAACCTCCACTTGAATGGTACCAATTCTTCAATTATTTCATGCCCAGCCTATATTGTGTGGCCTGCTCCTGCAATACCAAAAAACAGCTGTCTTAGGAGTTTTAATGAAATAAATTAATTTGGCTGTGGTTTGGCACTCATTTTGTGCACTGGCGGACGCAGGAGCGCCGTTTGGGAGGGGGGCCCACTCGGGAAAAGTCGTAAAAACAGTGTTTTTTAGAAAATCGGCCAAAATTTTGCCATTCTGGGGGGCATGGCCCCTTGTCCACCCCCTCCTCTGGATCCGCTTGTGATGGTGTATAATTTCTGAAAATGGAGACAAACATTCAAGCTAACCTTTCCAATCTTGTGTTGACTAAAATAATCCAAAAGCTACTGATGGTTAAAGTAAGTTTTCAATTCCTGAATCAAATTATGCTGATTTTTTCTGCAGTCAGTGGATCTGTCTTTCGATCCCCCCGATCCCCCGATGTTCAGTTTATACCAATGACCTAGGTTCCATGGCCAAAACGCGACCCGGATCGGATTGCCGGTCAGGATACGCCTTGGAGTCATCGACTGTATCAAGTGCTATTTCCCCGGCACTATAGCATGATACGTGCTAGAAAGGATGGAAAGAGCACTCGATGGACTCGAAGACAACACAATGTATCCTGATTGGTTACCCTATCCGGATCGCATTTTGGTCAGGGAAACTAAGCTCACTGAACCTGCATTACCTGGATATGATTTGTTCCAATACTTACTCAGTCCCTAGATATCTTGAACACATCAGTCCTATGTGTTTAGCAGTGAGTAGGATTGTTTAAAACATCCCAGTTTCCAAGTGGTGCGCTGGAAACTATTGTGTGCTTATCAGGGGCGTAGCCAGGGGGGCGGCAGGGACAGCCGCCCCCCTGAGGCGAAGGGCCCCTGGGGACACGATTATGTAACAAGCAGGGCTCTTTTTACCCCAATCAGGGCCCTTTTGGTCCTGTCGGAGGGGCCCTTTTGGGGCACCGCCCCCTCCCCTGAGCGAAATCCTGGCTACGCCCCTGGGGGCTATTTCATGGTTCCCCTATCATTGGGTGATATTGGATCTGCAGCAGCTGCATCACAGTAAGCGGAGACTTAACACGCGCATTGACGGGGGTGGGTACCCGCCCCCTCGGGTTTTTTCGGAGACAGCATAAAAACGGCGGCGCGTAGCGCCGCCGTACTTGGCATACCTGTCTCCTCATTATTTTTACAACTTTTGTCAAAGTTTTAAGGCTAGGTCATCTCAGGTCGGGTCACCAGTACAGGTCAAGTGACCTGACCTAAAAAAAGTTTAAGATAGCATAAGTCGCAACAGGTTGAACTTATCCGATTGAAACCATATCACACAATGGCCCCACCGATTTCTCTAAAATATGTTCCGGTATTTTTGATATCAATGGCCTAAGGTCAGGTACGAGCCATGACCTCCATTGGAAATACATGGGCAAAAAATAGTTTTAACTGAATAACTCAGTAATGAATAGAGATAGAGCGTTTCTTTTAACTGCATTGGGTCTGCCTTGTGATTCCGGTTCTAATGATTGCATTTTGCCCAATTTGACGTAGACTTGACTTCAGGTCAGGTCAAATCCTTGATTTGACTTAGCAAGGTCATATTATATATCATTAGATTCGGCTTACTGCGAGGATTCATACAGCTCAAATCGTTTTGTTCTATATTTACTTGTTCAGATGTAAGGGCCGATAAACTTCATTTACATGTTATCCCTATGACGGCATATTTTGACCTCTAGTGACCTTAAATGTGACCTGACAAATAGTTCAAATATTTTTGGTGGAGAAGTGGATGGGCTATCCAACGCCGTTTACCGTTTTTTGCTACCTAGGGCGGTTCTCGAGATCTTAGGGGGGGCGGGTACCCCCGTCAAGGCGAAGGTGGCTCAGACCCCCGTCAATGCGCGTGTTAACTGCAGGGCCTGCAGGTGGAATCCCCGACTATGCAGAGTTGCGAAGGTGCAGGAAACACTAAACGGAAACCGTGGATAACGATTGTATCGCCATCACGGCGAATGGTGCCGTTGTCGTAGATGGAGGGATCAGGTTGTTAATTTTAAGAATTTTTCCCAGCTAGGGATAATGGGCTGCAGAAGAGAAGCTAGCTGCCTCTTGTCTGTTCTAACTTTTCTAGCTGCCTCTCTTTATGAAAACTTACTTTGAAGGTCAAATGAACCTAATCTTGATGGTGTTCAAAATATTCTTCTAGATGGCGATTTTAGTGTCCTAGAATGGTTTCGGCTGAAGGAACGTATTTTTTACACAGCGATATTTGTAAAAAAGTAGCCACAGCTCCTGTGGTATACCTGGAAGGCAAGTTGTCAACTGTGAACTCGAAGTCAACCCCTCCCCCGACCGATAATTTCCATCCAATATCGATTCAATGCATTGCATTGCACGAAAGTTACATGTTTGTGTTCTAATATTGTCGGTTGCATCTCCATCGTCTGTTTTGTCGTCTTGTCCCGAACGTAGGTAAGAAGAGGAAGCATACTAACTCGTCATATTCTGGCTCCTTAGCTAGGTGCAAGACGTGTTCAGGCTCTTCGTTAAACTAGTAAATATGTAGCTTCCCGCTGACGGGTAATTTGTTAGGACGGCCTGTGCTGTCCTTAATGAACTGGTACACCTGTCCTGGTCGCCTGGGTAATGTGTTCAGCTGTACAGCCCAGGACAGTGGCGGTGCGGTCCCGCCAGTCAGTGCTGTTTTGGGGCGCCTGAACTCTCCCGGACACCCGCTCCCAGTCCCCGCTGCGCGTTCCGGTGTGGGGCTGGAGAAAGGGTGGCCCCCTGCTGAGAAGGGCCCCTGTTTACCATGATCAACGCGAGGCGTAAAATTATCCCCTTTGAAGTTTTAAATCAGCGAGAACAATGTGCACCAATTACTGTGAAGCATTTTTGTGTTGATAATGTAGTCAACACCCTTGAACAGTAACGGTAAATGTTCATTTCATATCACAGCTAATTCGGCACACTTGCTTTGGCTGAATTTCGTTAGTGCACAGCCCAGTGACCAGTCACAATTAAACACTTATAAACAGGCCGGATCCAGTCTGATGACTTGTGGAGAGGGGGCAACAAGGCCCAAAATCGTGGAAAATTAGGGTTTTTATAAGAAAATGGGCGGAAGTCGAGAAGTTTACAGGAAAAATTATTTTGCCCATCCCTGGATCCACCCCTGCTTATGTATGTCTACATCTTACTCACATTGTTTGTGAAATATTATAATTTTTGTTTGTGAAATGTGAAAATTTTGTACAAAATTGCTTTCGAATTTCACTGCTATATGTTATAGCCCCATTCTTATACACATCTGATCGACACACAGGCGTTTGGAATGACTGCATCCCGTGTCTTGTTGGCAAGCCTGTCTTTCGTTTGAGGTATTGCATTGCGTTGAAGGCTTATATGTGGTGGATTTGTGAGGCCGAAGCCATCTGGCACAGAGAAGCAAAACCTGCTTCCTTGTACCTGAATCACCGTGTTTTCCGAGTAAAATTAGCATAACCGCAGATCAATATCATACGGTATGTAAGCAGCCGAGGGATTATTTCCACTGGATTTGAGATGTGCGCGTCTGTATTGGGGATTCTCTGGAGCGGTTTGGCCTGGCGCTGGACCGCCAGCGGGTGATCTGATCTAGTTCTCGCGTTCGTTTTTGTCATCAGCCCATCTGACGTGGCAACAGCGGCCGTTTCTGGAGCAGGAGCTCTGTGTTGTCGTGACAGTTTCCAATCTTTTCCTTGTCTGGCCCTAGCTCACGACACATCTGTGCAGCTTTGTCCGAGGACTTTGCGCCGGAACATGAACTAGTTTGTGATTGAACTTAACGGACCTTACCGAACGAGAAAATTTTTGTCTATTCTTTGTTTTACTTGCCCTTTTAACTAGACTACCAGTTTGTGTGGCATTTCAGGTTGTTTTTTGTAGATAAGAAACTACGTTTTCTTCTTTACTCATGGGAAATTACATTGGTCTCTTCCTCTTCTCAGGTTTATGAAGCATTGCGTCTGAGGTGTAAAATGGCGGCTATTTTTCGGCTCATTTTGGGCTGTCAACGTGGCAAACTACTTTTTGTGGCGTTGGTAGGTCAGTGAGACATTTCTGAGGGGAGTCGAACGGGACTCAGCGAAATAGCCGAAACTGGTCGGAAACTAACCCTTTGCACAGACATATTCCGAATTTTTCCTAATGTGCGTGCTTACAGTTCCTAGCAAAAGCAATGGTGCGTCTTGCCTCGACAAAGCTTTTTAATGCTCTTTGATAACTGAATCTGCGCCACGTTATCTGAACGTGCTGCTTTGTGCCATATATCTAGCAGACAGGGGACAGAAGACAGCACACTGAGTTTGTGTCGTGCAGATGTATCCATTTGGGTATGATGCACAGTTTCGGCTGTCAATTAGGGACCCACCATTTATCTGCAGAGAACTCTTCTATATTTTGTGGCCTACCTACTTCCAAGCTCTGTGGTTTCAGCTGATTGTAAGTCCTGGTTAATTGCAGCCGGAGGATGTCTCTTTGTGTTCTCTCAGTGCGCGCTGTAGTTTGCACTGCTGACTTTTTTGCGTGCCTCCCGCTAGGCGATGTATCACTTTGTTTAACTATCCAGCCGGGTATGGCGCGGAGCTGTTTTTACGCCTTCTTGTGTGGCACGGGGGTGAGTCCTTGCACCCCGTGTCCGGAGACGGGCCGCGGCGCCGTGCCGTGTCGTTCTCTGCGGTGGAGGGCCGGTCCCTCCGCTCGGGAGCGGGCCCGTCGTGACCGCGGAATTCGGACCCCGGCGCCACCGGGCCTGCCGTCCGGACACCCTAATTACCGGCGACCTGTTCATAAATTTGTGCTTCATAAATCTGCACGGTGCCGAGCTGCCGGCGCCGCGGCGAAGGTCGCGCCGGGAGATCAGCTGATGGCCGCTCGGCCCGCCTTGGGGTGGGAGAGATTAGCGGCCCGCGTCGGCGTGAGGTGTCGGTGTCGAAACACGGGCCGGGAAAACGCGCACTATGTTTGCCTAATAGATGCTCGGCACGGCAGCGGTGCTGGTTTGGAGAGAAAACACCCGGGCCACTCCCGGCAGCGGGACCTGCTATCCGGCGGTGGTTGATCGGGCGTGAGGTGTGTGTGTGTGTGTCGCCGCGCTGTCGGACATGCGTGGGTGGGACCGCCGGCGCTGCAGGGAGACTGCTGGAGACCATCTGGTGGGCGGTGCGTCAGTGCCAGCCGCTGCCTCCCGCCGCGGCGCTCGCTGCCGCGCGTGCTCTGCTGCCGGTGGCTGGACGGACGCCCGTGTCTGAAACGTCATCGGTGGCGGTTTGGCGCGGTGCCCTGCTTCCTTCCTCTCCTCCTGTTTATAGCAGAAAAGCTGGAAACAAGCGAAATCCACTGAGAGCAGCACTGTAAACTTACCGCATTTATAATGGTGTTTACCTGTTTTTGGTCTTGTGTGAGGAAGTTCCTATGATTCGGATGTGTTAACTTCAGAGTAGGGCATTGTGAAAGCTGGATTTATATCTGTTTTACTGAATTCTTGAAACATCGAGAACTGAAGTTTTGGCGAACACACCCGGATATTTGGAGTTGAGAGGTGGGAATCATGCCTTATAGCTTTGTGAAATGAAATGTATTGGTATATTCATTTGGACGCAGAATAAATTCGGGGCCTCTAGGTGCCCTTGGTCAAGATCCGAGAGGCTATTTGAGTGATCATTTATTTACGTCCTGTTTTCGGTTCACTCAGGGCCTCGCTTGATATGACATGCAATTTATCCAGCAATGTTTGCGCTGACGTCAATTCTAAGCTTCTCAGACGAAAATTAGCCAATGTTTTGAAGCGTTTCTGCTGGATTGGGCGGGCCGAGTCTGATCACCTGTACTAGCCAGGACTTCACTGGGCTTTCTCATCCGTATGCTTTCTGTATCAAGGGTGATTCCAAAGTGGAGTGTAAGCAGGTGATCGCTCCGATGGGATAAGTGTCAAAACTGATGTGAGATATGTCTATCCGCGCCAATAAAGGATGGGCTTCATCTATCACGCGATAGCTCCGGCGTTGTTAGCTACGGCTGAGAACGGAGGCCCCCAGCTCGGCTGACTGGGTTTGGTTAGTTCTCGTTTGAATGTGGAGCCCGGGAATGTGGCTAAATGGGTCTCATCCGGCTGGCCCTGTTGTTGACCTTGGAGAAGTTCATGGTCATCCTCCTGAGCTCTCGCTGGGTGCTTACGGCTTAGACGGGCCGCGGGTGCGGGAATGTTGATCAGGGTGGAATGTACCCGGCGGCGAAGAGATCGGAAGGTCAGGTCAGTTCGGGTGACGCAATCAGGCGAGAGGTCGGCCTGTTAGAGGCCGCTTTACTATTGGTTGGCATGCGCTTGGGTCTTGGGGAACTGAGATTGTGTGGTTTTGTTTCGGCAGAAAGAAAGCTGAAGCTCTCGGATTCAGTTGCATTATCGAACCGTGCACTAGGACATTTCCGTGTACCGCGAAACCGTGTACCGTGTACTATCCGTTGTCGAGAATCGTTCTGGACCTCGCAGTGTGATTTGAGCGCAGAGCTCTGATCCGGCTGAAGTTTATTGGTCCTGGAAATTCCAAAACATTGCCGTGAAAATTATATTTTGGTTTGCTCCAACTTCTCCCCAGATTGATTGCCCGCGATATTTCCATAACGTTAAAACTTCAGGTGATCTAGCAGCGCCTCCGCCCTAATACAATAGATGAGAATACATGCGTCCTGATATGGATAAATCTCTGTAGTGTCCCGGAGGAGATAACGGCAGCTGGAGATGGGCTGTGGAGCCAGCTGTTCCGTCGTCACGGCCCGGCGCCGGTCGCCGTGTGGCTCTCTCCGCCCGCGGCTCCGTTCGATGACTGCTGATAGTTTTGTCAGCCGAATATGAACACGTGCCCGCGGTCCCTTCCAAGTGCGACGTCAGGGTGCCAATGGAACTCGGCTGAAATCGGACAGCTATGGCTAGAACAGAGCCCCCGTTTCCGCAGCTGTAGCTGAATCAGAGGAGTCAGTTTGTGATGGAGGGCTGAAGCGGGTTCTCGTTACGGAATGTCTGAAATCGTGAACCGCTGGCGAGTTCTCCCACCGCGCATAAAGTGCCAGGGACTTTTCAGGGTCGTGCATTCCACGAAGAGGTCAACTGTCGCGACATAAGACGAGACGCAGTCCGTCCATTAGCGGTGATTAAACTAGCAGCGCCCCAAAGTGTGACCTGGTTGACCCCGAGCTCAGCAGTGCGACGCTTGACCTTGCCCCGGCCCGGAAGTCTCGAGCTGGCCTGGTGCTGAACCTGGTGCTCTCTTTGTTGCCGGGAGCCCTTGTCTGCGTTAGCGCCGTCTTAGACGTTATCAGTGCAATGCGCTGCCGTCCTGTATGCTGCCAGTGGGGGTAAACTCCAAGCGAACAGGTTTTAAGCTCCGCGTATCTTTTGATCGGCCAGACCAGACCATTGACGTGTCCTTGTCATCTTGGACGCGCCTTAATGCAGCTTATTGCGGGCACCATTGTACGACGGTGTTTAAACCCGCAAACTTGGGATTTTACTCCTGTGCACAGCATGACTGGTGGCGATATCCATCAGTGGTGGTTGTACAGTCACGGAACCTAAAACCGCACCGATTATATTTGTCCATTTTATTGCAAAAACCGATATTATCAATCATAGGTAAGTATAGATACTGTTTCTGTGTTCTGCCTAACCGTTGTGGATGGGTGCGCCCGAAAGCCCGAATAACTAGTGACCCGGCACCGATGCCTCGTGAGGCTCCGGACTAGAATTCTCTTCCCCTGATGCACCTGTCTTCTGACCTGGCAGGCGCTGTTAAAATCATGCACAATGCTCCTGAAAACCTAGAGTATATGACGTTCTTTTCTAAGGTTATTCAAGGCCGTGGTATGAGTCAGAAATCTGGTAGGGACCCGGGTCGGTTCCCGGATTTCGGATTCTCATTGACTCCACCTGTCTCGTCTTCACAAAGAACGTTCGTTGCTTGAGGGAAGCCTCTCTGACAAGGTCAAATGACTAATCCCATGATGGGTTAGTTGAGGCAGCGACGGACAGGGTGATGGTCCGTTCCCAGGCGCCGCCAGCGTTGATTGCTCTCTGTCTTGTTCGGCTCCGATGAGCCCTCTCTCTGTTGCTGTTCCACTGAGGCCTCTGTCTGGCTGTTCCGCAGAGGCCTCTGTCTGGCTGCTCCGCCGAGGCTATTGCCGCGGGATTGCCACGTGTCTCGGGTGCGGTCCGACCAGCGAGTTCGTTAACAGGTGATGAAGCCGCGCTCGGAAACGGCCAAGCAGGTCGGGGCTTGGCTGCTCGAGCAACAGCATTCTCAGAATTTACCGGGACAACTGATCAGTTCTACAAGGGATCTAACGCACGCCGATTTAGATCACACCCGCTTTGAAATAGATGCACATATAGAGTGAGTGAAGCTGTTGAATATTACTTTATCGCGCAATCAACGAGGATTAAGTGTTACACGTTTGGTTTGTTTTAAATGTTTCGGGACAGTTGCGGATCCAGGAGTTCATTTCGGGATGGGGGCTAGGTGGCTCGAGCCTACCCCGCCATTGCCTCAGATCAGTCTCCGCCTATTCGTTAACTATGAACACTCGGACGTTTAGGGGGCCTGAGCCCCCTTGCCTCCCCTTGTATCCGCCACTGCTTCGGGGAATAGGTACAGGTGGGTGCGGCGAGCTCCCTTGTCTCCTGTGGCGTCGGCGGCGCTGGTGGGTGGGTTATGGGCGTCTGCTGCGCGCTCCCGGCCTGTGCGTGACGCGTCGCTGTAGCCGCGGCCGCCGGGCACGCCGGGCGCCCGATCGGCCCGCACGCGGCCGCCCGACGGCAACGCGAGCCACGAGCTCTGTCTGGCACCCCGGAACGACGCGGCGGCGGGGCGTGGCTACTGGATGCTGGCGCTTCGAGCTCTTCTCCGGAATTTGGTGAAAGGAGAAGAAACATCAGCGGCTCTTTGTGAAATGACTGTTTTAGCGATTGATCTCAAAGATATTCCGAGGTCTCGATAGACAACATCATCATTGGTGCTTTTGCTATCTGCCTTTTTAGTTATTGTTTCCTGTTGGCCTTTGACAAACGGACGCTCAGAAATACTGACAAGGCTTATTTGTTTCACCTTGGCTCCTCATTGGCAAAAGAAAGCAGGGTTTTGCTGCCTCTGTGGTTGGATGGGCGAGGGTCAGGGAATATTGGAAAGAATATTGCGTGACGCCTACAATGTGAGTCTATTTTATGAATGAGATTCCCAATATAGGACGCGTGCGTGTTTTGGACTCGTTTTTCTCGGCTGCATTCGGAAATGAGATGCACTTCCCAGCTCAGGTAACACAGGGAGAACGCGCTAACGCCGACATATGACGGGCTGACTCGTGACATGTGTTGGGTACGATTGGAAGAGCTAACGGGTGAGCCGGCCCGCGGCCGGTTCGATCGTTATTTGATTGAGGTGCGGCCCGCTCGATGCCGGGGTACCTGTTACCGTACACATGGCCGTCGCGTGCTGATAGAGCTGGTTTTGTGGAGCTGTCAGCTGCTAAAAGCTTGATCTGTTAAAAGCTCGGCACTGGCGTCGCCTGAAGACGGAGCCGCGCTTCTAAAACGTGGTGGTGTTTTTGTTATTGGCTGCCTGAGCGTTTCACAGACAGAATGAATGTACTAGAGGTTTGAATCGATTTGATTTCATTAACCACAGTTACGAAATGTTATGTAACGGTGATATGAATAGATTTAACCAGACTTTAATGACCCATGAGTTTTGACCACGGAACGGTTTACCAGATCAATAACCGTGCTGTAACATGTATTACTGTTCAAAGACCGATTCTCTCTCCTGTTTGCTTTTTATGAATGAGTTCTGGATCTGTTTGCCGGCCAGCACAAGGGAGTGGCCGTGGCTGGTAATTGCGTCCATACCGGCGGTGTTTTTACCGCGGGCGCTCGGGATCGATTCGCAGACGCGGCGTCCGTTTTTGCCCCTCTCAGCCCAGTCGATGACTGGTTGGACGGCCGCGGTTGACCAGCCAGGGCCGTGATAAACGGCAGGGCATTTATAATGGCTATTAGCAGGAATTGAAAAGCTGTAGTAATTCTTCCCGAATTGTTTTGAATTTTCTGACTGTAATCTTTCATTTGTTGTTCTGTAAGAACTCCCAGCTTTCATACATAACAACCCTTGGCCGAATAAAATGGGTCGGCATTATGCCGTTGTATAATGATTCTGGAGCCGCCGGTCTGGAGCGGCAATTAGCCGGGATAAAACAGCTCGAGAGTCGGACACCCCCAACCCGCACCGGTACCGCTGACAGTCCAGACAATCAACGGCGTTGGAAACGACTCTGTGGACTGGGGGCGCCGTCAGACAGTATGGCACGTGATGTGGTCGGCGGCTCCGAGCGTCGGCTAGCACCGCAGCGGGCGGCGGTAAATCACTAGTGGCGGCGCCCGGCTAACCAACCAATCGAGCTAACGACGCTGGGTGGAGGGGTAGATATCAGATACGCCATGCGGGGCGCTGACTGGGAAGATGGCTGGCTGCAGCCTGCTTTGAAACAGAACATGCATACAGCAAGGCAAAGTTTCACAGCATAGGTTTGTCGGATTTAGCTTTCGCCACAGTTTTGACGCCCCAGAGTATTTTAAAGATGAGGTGGACTTGTTGTCTCGTGACGGACGTATAGAAAGGATGCTGCTGTTTTCTCTCGCGGGAAGTCATTTCAGCCAGATTCGGCGTCAGTGCCGGTTCTGCTGGAGACGCCTGATATCAGCCAACCGTAACGAGCCAACTTCTTTGAGGCGATTTGGCGGGATTGGACGTCATCTGAGCCTGCCATTGTGCAGCTCAAACGGCCGACCGACCGAAGCTGTGTTTCGCAATGCCCGATGTTATGGCAGTATCCCAGTCAGCAATCTTAGTTCGTTAGGTGTACATCTGCGTTTGTAGGAGCATTCTGTCTTTGAGTCTGCCGATTTTGTGAATTGCCGATAATTTGGGGAGTCTTGTGGTGTAAGTGAACGTAGTGGTAGGCTTGCTGGTCCGAAAATGTGGGAAACTGAACAAGCTCCTTCACATGGGACTGGCCAGATGTTTTGGGCTCTGGTTCAGGTCTTCAGTTATCTTTATCCTTATACGTCAAACGGATCTGGGAATTTGATTGGTTCAAAGTTGATGGTGCATTTCTCCCGAGTTTTATTTTTCATGTGCCTCTTGATGGCTGTCTAGAGGGGTCATCGCCGCAAATTCACTGAATTACTTTCGATAATCCAGTAATGCTAATGCGGCAATGACAAAAGCAGACGACGTGAATTCGAATTTGCCGTCTTCCTTGAAATTAACGGTGGATATTTGCTTGTTTGATGATTAGGCGGCCAGATTATGCCTCATACAATCATGCTTCTTTATATGACCGACGCTGGTGTATCCTTTCCAACTGCAGTCGAAACCTGAGCATCACATGTGCTCTCTGTCGATGTGTATTCCCGTCTGTGGTTTCCTGGTAGTTGTAACTAGCGCTCTGCGTGAGCACTGCTCCGGAGCTGGCGGCGGCTGGCTGGTTCTCACGCGCGCAGCCCCATCTGGCGGCGGGACGTGCGTGTCCACCATCTGCGTGTGGCGGCGGCAGGGGGTCGTCGCCAGTGTCCGCTCCTCCCCCAGGCGATGAGAGCACAGGTGTCGACGGGCAGCCCCCGGTCGGGACCCCGGCCCGCGCCGAACAATCCGATACGCTGCGCCCTGCTGTGAATGTAATTGCTTCAATGGCTGATACGCCGTAAACCAGTAACGACGATGGCCTCCCTGCGGTTTATTGGCTGTGTCGCTCGCCTTTAGTATGTTCGCCAGAGGACTAAAAGGTTTTCTATTACTCCCGAATCTGGATCGGATGCGGGGAGCCTTGACATGGAAACTGAGCAGCACCCACGGCATAATTAGGATGTCCGCCAGCGATTTTACCCAGCGATTGTTCTGTCTATCGAGACAATGCCTCCTGGTCTCATCACCATTACGCTGTTTCAAATAATGGACTGCTAGAAACCTCTGCTGATACGATTTGGTACCGCCTGACTGTATCCGTGACAGTCTAACAAGTTATTAAATCGTAGGCGGAGATGGGAGCTTACGCCCCAGTCACACTGTCACCATTTGGACCACGATTGGCGACCATTCGGCTGTTCGTGGGCTATCGTCATTGAATCGTGGAAATCATCCTAATTATTCTTTGATATCGCGTTCATTCGTAATCATTCGTAGGTACTGTTAGTCAATCGGGATGTGCCAAGATATTTGTAAACGGTTCAAAACTCTTGTATCCCATTGTGGTTGGTCTGCCAGATCGCATCTTTTTTCGTTGGAAAATTGGGATAATCGTGTGACTTTCGCAGGGTCAGTCGGGATTGCTCGTAGCGTAGCCAATTCTTGACAATATCATGCACAATGCCACTACATCGTGCTGCGAATCATTGTGAGCCTACGATGAACAAGCCACGATTCCAGTCAGCCCCCTCCAACAGCAAGGCAGTTCAAAGATGACGTCACACCTCGTAGCATATAACATGGGAAAATTAAATGATTGAATATCCAAATTGTTGCAAAAAGAGGCCCAGAATCGAAGACGAAATGCTTATTTATTGCATTTGGGATAAAATTGCTTTCCCTGTATTCTCAAAATTCGTAAGCGGGCAGTGCCATTGGCAGCAGTTGGACCACGGCCCAAGGGTGAAGGAATTCCTCCACGCCCTGGTGACGTCACTCGGGCGTGAAGGTATCCCTCTTGAACGTACTTTTAAGTAAAGGTATCTTGGATACCAGTAAGACAGTGGTCCAATGGCCAGGAGCGCCGCCACGGAATTTTTACAGCGTGGACGAACCCGGGCTGGTGCGACCGGGGGAGGCGAATTTTGAGCACATTCGGTACCTGATAGCTTTAATGACGATGGACCAAATTTTTTTGAAGGACGCCCCCCTGGATGGCCAACAGGGGACGTGGACGGACCCTAGGGCAAATTCAGTTCTTGGGAACTGAGAAAGATAACACAAATTTCAGTGGGGATTTCCGCAGATTTTACCCCTGAACCATGATTTAAGACGAAACCGCTTCAATGAGCTACGATATTCCTGCCGATCTTCTACGATTCTTCAAAGTTTTGCGAGAGAAAAATTGGTGAATATTAAAGGAATGTGGCACCTTCACAACGTGATTTTAACTGAGATAGCCAAGTTGTAAAGCAGGTCGGAAACCCCGGTACTTCATATTTCATTTGACTTGGAACTCGATATTTCCGTAGAAAAAAGCTAAAACCTACCTGACACCAGCCCCCTCAGCCCCCGTCGCCGGCGGTCATTGTTGTGAGCTACTGGTGTGACGACATATGCTGACTTCACGATGAGCATCAGCCAATCGAAGCCCTTGAAGCGTTTCAAGTATGGTAGTGGTTGCCATATCGTGACATCATCCACAGTCTGATATTTATTTCTTTTTCCAGAGGAGTATTTTTAAAAACCAAATATTGAGCTTATTGTACATTTTCAGAGAAATCATGAGTGGTTTCATTATTTTTGACTAAAAGTACGCCTAATTACACTGAATTCCAGGATTCGACCAAGGTGCCACATTCCCTTTAAGTAGAGGCAGTTGTTCCCGCACTTTCTCTCGCCGTTTCCAAGAGTTTAAATCTATTTTTGACGACTGCTAAAGATGCCCCCAAAAGAAATAAGATCACCAGTCCGAAACATTCTCTTTTTTAAGATCCCTGGTCTAACCCAGCACTTCCTTTGTATCTTTTTCTTGCTGCGCTGATATACAAACTTTGCCAAGATTTCTTTATTTTTTTTACTTACATTCTTTCTGCGATTAACCGTAAACTCTCCCACAATTATGATGACTCCAGGCAACTAATCTTCCTGATGTTTTTTATATGTATATGCGTGTTTTATGAAGGGAATATGAGGCAGAATGGCCATGCGTTTGTTACAGCGTCGTGGACACCGTCTGACGTTACCTTCAGGTCTATGTGTGCCGGCGCACACAGCCAATCCCCCGGGCGAGACCAGTGACCGGCAAACACAGCCGATCCCCCGGGCGAGACCAGTGACCGGGACACACAGCCAATCCCCGGGCGAGACCAGTGACCGGCAAATACAGCAAATTCCCGGGCGAGACCAGTGACCGGCACACACAGCCTATCCCCCGGGCGAGAATGACACACACAGCCGATCCCCGGGCGAGACCGGCACACACAGCCGATCCCCCGGGCGAGACCGGCACACACAGTCAATCCCCCGGGTGAGACTAGTGACCAGCACACACAGCCAATCCCCCGGGTGAGACCGGCACACACAGTCAATCCCCCGGGTGAGACTAGTGACCAGCACACACAGCCAATCCCCCGGGTGAGACCGGCACACACAGTCAATCCCCCGGGTGAGACTAGTGACCAGCACACACAGCCAATCCCCCGGGTGAGACCGGCACACACAGTCAATCCCCGGGTGGAACCAGTGACCGGGACACACAGCCAATCCCCGGGCGAGACCGTCACACACAGCCAATCCCCGGGCGAGACCGTCACACACAGCCAATCCCCGGGCGAGACCAGTGACCGGCAAATACAGTAAATTTCCGGGCGAGACCAGTGACCGGCACACACAGCCAATCCCCCGGGCGAGACTGACATACACAGTCAATCCACCGGGCGAGACCAGTGACCGGCAGGCACAGCCAATCCCCCGGGCGAGACCGGCACGCACAGCCAATCCCCCGGGCGAGACCGGCACGCACAGCCAATCCCCGGGCGAGACCAGTGGCCGGCACACACAGTCAATCCCCGGGCGAGACTGACATACACAGCCAATTCCCCGGGCCACACCAATGCACACCGGCCACTGGACTCGCCAGCAGTGCACTGAGAAGGCAGCGGACGCGACCTTATCTGTGGCGGTAGCGCACACGTCGGTGGCCGTCATTTAATTAGTGCTGATGGAGAGAGCACGCCCCGCTGCGGAATTCCAGGAGACTGGAAATGGTAGTGGTGGAGGCGATGGACTCGCTAAGATAACCGTAAAGAGTGGCGTGTGGAAATGCACCGGCTGTACTGCACGGCCGACAGCACTAGCTCGTCCGCCTGCTCTAATGGCCATCATGATGATTCGGTTGTTAACCTTCGCCCCAGCGGAGCCACAGGCCGCACGCCCTCCCCCGGGAGAACGTCTATAAAGTGGTAAGACCGGTCGCTACGCGGAAACATAATTTTCTGCCTTGTATGCTGATGCAGTCTGGAATGTGTCACTTGGTAACTCCTGCTAAAAGTTGATGTGTTTTTTTCTCACACAGCGCCGCGAATGCTGCCTCTTGTTTCGCGTACATTCAGGTTCGTTTCGGGGTCAAAGCTGCAATGCTGGTGCTCGTTCGGCTGCCGTCCTCTGAAGAAACCAGCCACTGCTTAACATGCATATGGATCCATGAGGGGGGCAAGAAGGGTATTTGTCTTCAAACCCGATTCTTCCGATTTTCTTAAAACCACATGCTTTCCACGACTGTGCCCGGCTGACTGGTTCACGAAAGGCCTGGGAAAGGCTCGACGTTGGTTTCTCTCTTCTCGACTGGGAGAGGCAGCAAATGTTGGGGCAAAGCGAGCGTAGCAAAGCCGATTGTCGGGAGAGCGGACGTGAGACTGGACTGAGCGGTCCCGGCGAGGCCTTTCCAGAACGCGCCTCGGGATCGCTTCTAACCGGATACGCTTTGTCTGAAGGTGGTGAAGACCAGTGAGATCCCTGCCTGGTAATCTCCAGTGTTGCACCAATGCCGCCTGCCATTTCCGCTGGGTGGAAGCTCTGCAGAGTTGTGCTATGCCAGGCACGCGTTAGGCGCCAGACGCTTCCGTGCATGCTTTGACGTGTGACTATTGAGCTTTAAGGCTGGATCTCTCAGCGCGCCAAATAAGGCGGTGAACTGGAACGGTTATTTCGGGCGGCCGGTTGATAAGCCCCGGTAATATTCAGGCTTGGCTGTAGCCGCGTTCTCGGCGTTGGAACGTGTGGCGGAGGGCCGGGGGCGGCGGCTCGGAGGGGAGCGCGTCGGGCGCGGCGCCAGCGTCCGCCCCAGCGCCGCTGTCGCCGTCCTCAGAGTAAATGTTTACGGCGTGACTGCCGCCGGCGACGCTGCCGCTCTGGTGAGACGCTGCAGCGCGCCGGCCGGCAACTGCTGAAAATGCACCAGGGGCCCGTCCAAAGGAGAACATAGTTCTTGTCCGTTAACTGGTTACAAGGCTTTAAGCTGGTTCAGCGTTAAGACGGAGAATGTGTGGTGCAGTCGGGGACTGGCTGGGGAATGTTCGGCGGTGGAATGTTACTGCTGATACCGAGCAGGAAGGAGACGGCTGAGTCCCTCATTCCCGCTGATTGAACTAGTATCGCAAGATTATCTTACTGGCTGCAGTGTTTTCACCAGTGCAGGCTAACTGTGTAGCTAGCTAGCTGTGTATTTACACTAGCTGTGTATTTACACTTACTAGTAGGTGTTTGTTCTGTATCAGGATAGGCTAGAAATGAGTGTTCGCAATTTATGTAAATTGATCCTTGATTCTTGATATCGTCGAGTGTGAAATGCAGTGCTGGGCCTATTTAACACTTTCTTACGTCTGCCAAATTTTATTTACATATACGAAGCTTATGTGCAGGCAGGAATTAATTAAACATCAGTACAAATGTCGGATGGTTTAACGCAATGTGCTTTGCCAGGACCAAAAAGGTGCACACTGATCTCAAAATTATACTAGTGTGTTATCAATGCGCCGGAATAATTCCTCGCTTTGTACAACAGGCTCGAGGCTCACGCGAACGTTGTCGTCTTCTCGGACGCTTTGTTCTAATCGCCGCCGTGGGAGGAGTGTCAGTCAGGTACCTCTCTGTATGCCGTTACAGCAGTTGAGATGGCTCAGTTCCACTACAGCCCAGACCGGCCGGCGGTCATCTCACGGTGCGGCTGGCTGACGGACAACCAGCTTTTACCGTTTTTGTGCGAGTTTCACGCACCTGGTCGGCAGTGGCCCGTGCTGGGGGAGTGCTCGGACACCCTCCCACAGCGGGTCGTGCTGGAAGGAGTGCTCGGACACCCTTCTGCTGTGCTGGGCTGAGTGCTGGGACACCCTCCCGCAACGGGCCGTGCTGGGCTGAGTGCTCGGACACCCTCCTATTGCGAGCCGTGCTGGAAGGAGTGCTGGGACACCCTCCTGGAGAGGGCTGTGCTGGTAGGAGTGCTCGGACACCCTCCCGCAGCTGGAAGGAGTGCTGGGACACCCTCCTGGAGAGGGCTGTGCTGGTAGGAGTGCTCGGACACCCTCCCGCAGCGGGCCGTGCTGGAAGGAGTGCTCGGGCACCCTCCCGCAGCGGCCCTACCCCGTGCCCGCCGCCGTCTCTGCGCCTCTGGCCCACGCCGCCGTGCTTTCAACGCCCCCGACACGGCACATTTATTCACCGATAACGATGCGGCGTCCGGTGCGGTTTTTGTCAGCGTCGGCTGGACATTAGACAAGCCAGAATCGACACCAAGAGTCCCGAGCAGCCAGCCCCGTCGTCTCCGGAGCCGCCTCGCTGGCTGTCCGCGTCGAGACCTGATCCAGTTTCACGGCGGCTCTTCGCATCAGCTGTAATGTATCCGCTTGAGCCGCGTGGCGGTTGTGGCGTTTGGCAGCGGCATGGGCGCGCCGCGCCGCCGCGGCGGGTGATGTTTCATCTCGCAGCTGCACCGGTGAAATCTGGACCACCAGGAGACGGCCAGGGCAGCCCGGCGGCGGCCACCACCAGGTCTCCTCCTGGGGCTGAGTACCGACGCCGAACCTGGCCTCGGACGCAGACGCTCTCCTCACTGTCGCTGCCAGCAGTTTGCTGGTGTTAAATGTGAACCGAACTCACCGGCCTCACTGCCTGAAGGCGGCACAAAAACTTCGGTAACAGTCGACTGATCCTCTTGTTGAATTGTATACTTGAATGCACCTGTTTGCTTGTGGAGCTATCTGCAGTGCAGCACCTGCTGCTCCCAGAAAGGGTAACTGGACTGTGTGGTCGCTAGCTCGTCTGCTGTCAGACTCCTGTTCATCACCCGTTGACTCTGCTTTTCGATAGGACGCGGCACCCAGGAGGGGATTCGACTAGGCAGCACTTCAGGCACATTCGCTCTTACCGATATCCAGTTGAAATTGAGTGATTGGGAGTCCTTGTGGTGTTTTTTTCTGAAGCTTAGCCTGGTTGTGCTGTCGCGGTCATTGATTCCTGTCGCTGCCGGCCGGCCTGAGGCGGTGGTGCGGAGTGTGCCCGCGGTCTGTCGCAGCTGTCCTCGGTTACTGAGACTCCAGACGGCAGCTCCGGCTGTATGTAAACACTGCGGCGATAGCGCAGAGAAGCGCGATTCAAAGCCTGGGTGGACTGTGTATCGGGGCGGCGGTCCGCCCGCTGTCGCCGAGTGTGGACAGCTACAGCTTCAACTACAGCTACAGTTACAGCTACAACTACAGCTACAACCACAGCTACAGCTACAGCTTCAACTACAGCTACGGCTACAACTACAGCTACAGCTACAGCTACGGCTACAACTACAGCTACAGCTACAACTACGGCTACAGCTATAGCTACAACTACAGCTACAGCTACAGCTACAGCTAGAACAACATCTACAGCTACAACAACAGCTTCAACTACTGCTACAGCTACAACAACCGCTACAGCTACAGCTACAACTACAGCTACAGCTACAACAACATCTACAGCTACAACTACTTCTACAACTACAACTACAGCTACAACAACAGCTACAGCTACAACAACATCTACAGCTACAACTACTTCTACAACTACAACTACAGCTACAGCAGCCAGCTTGGACATGGCAGGGAATGTGCAGAAACTGCGCGGGGCCCGCGCTATCTGCACTTGTGGCCCGAAGCTGGCCTATGATTGCTTACATGAAGAGTAAGCTGGGGTGAAATAACACAATTTTAGAGAATCATCCTAGCTCAGTATTTTTAAGTGCGTTCGAACGTGCTGAATCGAAAAATGATACTTAAAGTTGTCAAAAATGTCTGCGATACCCGGCCTTTTTTGGTTTTAGGTTAGTCTTAATTTTCGCGTTTTACCCATTTTTGTGTCATCTTCCAAAAGTCGCAAGTATGCAAAATAGTACCTCATTTGAAAGATCTCGATGATATAGATTGATCTAAACCCATGAAAATCTAAATAAGAGTAACGTCTTGGAAAATATTAAGGCTTAAATGTTCATAGCAAGAGGAATTTAGCATAGCGCAGTACTACTCAGCTTCATTTATTTGGTATATACCTATGTGCGTGCAGGTGCTCACGGTGCATGAAATTCATTGCTAACAGATTTACTAACATTTCTCCTCTATGTAGACAGAATGAGCCTTGTCAAAGTACCCGTAAAATGTATATTGCTCGAGATACAAGAAGATTAAGCGCCCACTGCATTGCTGCTATCGGGCTCTGAGACTCTGAGCTGATTACATCAGGTAAAACGTTCTTTTCTTCAAATAAGCTTTACTCTATGAGATGCAGGCAGCAAAGGCGTTTCTGGATTGCATGTCACCACAGCAGTGTTAGCATATTGGTTGTCCGCGTGTTTGCCTCCGAAAAGCGGGGCTTGTTTCAAAACCAATGAGGGATTCCGTTTCTTTTCCTGGAACTTGCAGTATCTGTCTGCTATCAGGTCGGTCCTTCAGATCTGTTCTCAAGTCCGGGGGGATAGAACGGGTTTAAGTGTAGTCTCTAGATACCTAAGACGGGTAAATCGTAGGAAAATGAGCCGAAGGAATATGCGAGGCAACATTCTGGCCCAAGTGTGGAAAGTGGACCATCATCAGAGCTCTCCAAGTCGGACCTACCAACGTTGTGGAACGCCTTAGCAAGAATGTAGCTTGTCAAAGAAAGGACTGTCAAGAAAGTATTAACACCAAGAGGCCCAATGAGGGTGGTTTCACCCGAAATTAAGGACAGATGGCGGCGCGTCAACTTCAGGCTGGCAGCAATCGCAGAAAAGTCTATTGAGAAACAAACTGGATAGACTCTATGACCAGGCAAAGCAGACGAAAAAAAATCGAGAGGAAAACAGTCTGAGGGAAGCATTCTCCAGAAGATTGGACAAACATTTTGACATTTCCATTTTCAAATGCCCTAACAAAACCTGTCAGGAGCAAGAGTGCAAACTGCCAACGTGTAGCTTTGGCATTCATGTTACATGCGACTGTCCTCGGGAGGACAAAACTCCCGACAGATGAACGCAGATTCTTGAGAGATCAGCGTTTCAAGGTAGCGACCACAGGGAAGATACAGCTGATATCAGCGGAAAGGAACGCAATGCGGAGAGAGAACAAAACGCGGGAAAGAAAGGCCAAATGTCGAGCAATACTCGACAAGAGAAGAAAAATGCAACAGGCAGAGGAAGGAGCTGAGCAAACATACGAGCAGTGAACTACCTGCTGTTGCTGAAGCTGGTACCATGTTCAGTAAACACAAAAGCGCCGAAGTACTTGAAGAGAAATGCGTACTTGTGCCATCCTGAAAACATCCTCCTGGCCTTGTTGGCTGATGATGCAGCATCTGTGCGGTGTGCGGCCGTAAATGACATACTGGCAGTAAGAGATGACAATGGCCAAGGTGACACGAGTGCCCAGACATTCAGGGTCCCCAAGTTCAATCAGGATGCTCGCCACTTCTCTGAGCTGATGATCCTGGACGAAGTTAATGTCACAGAACTCATGTTGACCGTCAAGTTGACAAAAACGAGCTTATGAAGTTCCGCGAAAAGTCATTATCAGTGGCACCCTTCCCCTGCCACAAATTAAGTGTGGAAAGCTGTGTCAAGCTTGTCACGAATGCCAATAACTATACGAATGTAATTGTCACGAATGTAAAACTATACAAAATAAATGAATATGAGCAACACTCGACACTTTTGCTTTGATTTCACTCAATATGAACCTTTAAAGCCCAATATCCTCTAAATTATTCATCTTATCAAGATTTTGATCAGTTTAGATCGATCGACCTCATCAAGATCTTTCAAGTGAGGTACTATTTTGCATAATTGCGACTTATGGAAGATGACGCACAATATGGGTTAAACGCAAAATCAAGACTATACAAAAACCAAAATGGACGGGTATCGCAGAAATTTTTGACAACTTTAAGTATCATTTTTGGATTCAGTATGTTCGAATGCACTAAAAAATACGGAGCTGGGATGATTCTCGAAAATTTTGTTATTTCACCCCAGCTTATATTCACCCCAGCTTTACAATTCTTCTCGTTGGGGCACTTCTTCATTGAAGAGTGCCCCAACGAGAAGAATTTCCCAGCTTATAACAAAACTGGGCTCATTGGTGTTTGTAGGGAAACATTGGGAGGAGCAAACCAGAAAAAATCGCGAAAAACGGGGTTTTGAAGAAAATCGACCAAATTCGAAAGTTAGTAAGATTTTACCGCTTTGGGTGGGCCCTTTGGGCTCCTCCTGGATCCGCTAGTTACCTGGAATACATGAGCAGTTTCAATACGCACCATTATCGCACCGACCGCAGGAACGTACTCATCAATTCATGTAACCGGGCTTCTGGCATGTGTACACCACCTTGTCTCAGCGCTCTCCGAGGACTCTAGTGCAAGTCCGTACCGGAAAAACAGCAGATTATTACCCCAGACACATAGGCAGCTTCAGTATGCTCTATTTAGGTACCCAGCACGGGAGCGGACTTTCCTACTCATGTAACCGGCCGCCTACTTTCGGGATTTCCGGATGCACGAGTCGATAAGACCGCTCCCGCAGCCGGTACGTAAATAGATCGTACTGAAGGTGCTCGTGTAGCCGGCTTTTGATGGTACGGACTTGATGAATAGTACCATCTTCCCTAAACGGATGATCTACGCATGCATCCGGGATAGGTGACTGGGATGTTGAATAAATGATGTTGGGATTTCAGGATCAAGCATATTATTTTACATGTTTTTTTCGCAGTAGTTGAGTTTGTGGCCTGTTCCTTAATGATGGTCCCTCTCCCAAATTGCTCGTCCTAGAAAGTACGGTCCCTCTCCCAAATTCCTCGTCCTAGAAAGTAGTTGCGCGGTTCAGTTCAGTTCAGTATATTAAGAAACAATCCACACTAGGTAAAAACAATGGGGTGGCTTTTCGTGTTTCCATGTCAGTCATTAAAAGAAGGCAATGCTTAAAATAACAGCGTGGGATAAAAGCTGCATCAAGTCATGCATACAGAGTAAAATCGCACATAAAATCACACCTAAAACTATTGCGATCACTACAACTCTCTCGGCTGTCTCTCCAGCAACACATATCTTACAGATACCTTAAAAGGCACGTCGTCTCCTATGTTCATCTCAAGCCTGGAACGAAAGCCAGCTGTGGAACACACGGGGACTGTTCTCCGGTCATGTGGTTGTACACGAGGTTAGTATCCGACCACTACCTTTGGCTGGTTTTGGGATCATGTTCGAGATGGGGTCAGTGGCTATTGGTCGGGTCTCAGAAATGACTCCCATGAAACCGCGAAACGTTCCGAACTAATAATCGTAAAGACGAAATGCGTCTGTATTAAGGTCGCAAGCAGAGCAGAGTAGGAAAAATGCGTCATGGTGTAATATCCTGGGAGAAATGACGCTGGAAAATCTAAAGATAAGTGTTAACATTTTCATTTCTTACGTTCGAACGTAAGAAGCAAAAAAATACGTTCACCGTCAAACGAACACGTTCGTGCAAATATGCTTGAAGCCATTAATTCTTAATGTCTTTCGCATATTTTAAATTTGGATACATATGCACTGTTCGTCCCACAAGCATCGTTCCTTTCTAACGGCACTGAACCGTTCGCTGTCTAGGAGGGTTGAAATCATCATCTACTGCAGTGAGATGAGATTGACCGTTAGTGTGTCAGATCCTGCCTTGCCGTTGACAACACCTCGAACCGTACATGTGATGAATTAATCTTCCACGGTCAGGGGCGTGGATTTCCGAAAATCATTGGGGGTGCCCAAATTTGAAAGGATGCCAATTACCATCACCCGAAAATAGATAGCGTGATATTATATTAGTTTCGGCCGCTGCACAGGTGTGCTGAAGCAAATAAAAGCAGTTTAAATTCCTGAAAATGATATACAATTAAATTGAAAGGAATTTCGAACACTAACTCAACGTTTCATTGGTGGTGCCTGGACGCCCCCAAGATACATAAATCCTCACCCCTGTCCACGGTGTCTGAAGTGTAATGCCAGCTTTGTTTCGCACCGCCTCGGCTTTTAATGTGTTCCACGAAGCGTCCAGCTGGCGCTATGACCGACACCTTCCCCAATTAGCCACGCAAACTCACGTGACTTTAGCAGGTGTGATAGTGTTTAGCTGTTCACGAGGAGGGCAGTTGGCGAGTCGGAACAGGGCACATTCGCGCGCTGAACGTTAGGATGCCGTAAAGGGATGCTCAACCTCCCAGGCTATCAGATGTGTTGGACACGTTGGCTGGGGTCCCAACCGTGGGCGGACCAACAGGCGCCTACCCTAACACACCGCTCCTTACAGTGTCCCATCGCAAGCACAAAAGACAGGTTCCAAACGTTTGCAGGTGCCAGTAAACCGGATAAACCATGACCGCCGCACCGTGGCGTATTCAGTGAGTCAATGTCGTGTCTGGCTCGGAGGTAATGCCCTTCCGTTGTATCTCTGACGTCAACAGTAGATTAGCGATAACGCGGCGTCGGCGAAAAGGGCGCTCTGGTCGCCTGTTGGCAGGGTTTGGACCGGCGCAGAATCCCCTATTTGGAGGTTTTCTCCGCGGAAGAGCGCTGGCGGCAGACGCGCCGGCCACGCTCCGATTGGCACGCAGTGGCGTCGCCAGCGCCCGCCGGCGGTGGGGCGCCCGCGCCGGAGTGGCGGACGGCACCGATCCGCCTGTCTACACGTCTCGGATGAGAGAGCCTGCGGGTGTGGGTGGTGCCTACTTTTCGGGGTGTGCTGGCGGCGGCCCTCTGGTGGCCCCGCAGAACCAGCGCGACGCGCTCGGCTGACCCCACTGCTCGGTGCGTCAACAACAAAGCGTCATTTTTCGGACGGGTGGTCCCAGTGGCCAGGTGGCCTTGATTGGCGGTGCAGCGGGCTCCGACGCGAGGTTTTCCAGCGAGGAATTTCCATGCCGGCGTCCCGAATCAGTGATCCCTGACGCGATGGGTGCATCAGTTTTGGATTCAGATGAGGTGAAATCGAAGACATGATTCGTGACACCGCACCTTTTCCAATGTATCTGCTGTGCTATTAAGCCCGCTTGTAACTGTAATAGAAAGACGCAGGCCGGCGTGGCTGCGGACTGGTCTGTAATCGCGGCAAGACAGGAAGCACGTCCTGTGCGTTTGTGGTGGCTGGCACAGCCACGCAGTCGCCCGGTCCGACGAAACAGCGTCCATAGTCCGGCTGCCAGGTGCCGGAGAAATCAGCCTGCCAACTAACAGAAATCCTCGCTGGGGAACAGTCTCTGGGAATGGTCCTCCGCATCCGGCCAGTCCCGTACACAAACCCCGATGTCTCGCCAGTGACGTCAGCCGCCGCCGTCGGTGAGAGTGCTGCGTTTGGTACCAGTGACGTCACAAGCTGGCCGGCAGCCGCTGATTTTGATTAGAGCTGGGAGTTATTGGAAAAAGCTGGTCCCGATCCCGGTCGTGACCCCCGGCCAAAAGCTTCTGGTCTCGGCCTGTTCCCGGCGGGAAAGTGCCAGTCCCGGCCTGGTCCCGCGCAGCCTTTTTCCTCTTTTTCTTGGGATTGTGATTCTAAGAGCTGACAAATTGTGTGCTTTTGAGACTTCATATACCACGTGAGTCTTGTCTTATTAGTGGCTGGTCCCGGCAAGGTCCCGGCCTTTTGGCCCCAGTCCCAGCCTGAGTCCCGGTGCCGGGACCAGTTTGGTCCCGGCACCGGGACCGCGGGACCGGAGAAGTCCCACCTCAAATTTGACTTTCAGATCCATTGCTGCTTCGCTAACGGAGGCAGGCCCCTGTGCGGTGTACTCCGTGGTAGTCTTGTTATACTGCCTGAGTCAGGGAGATGGAAATGGAATCCGTTGTGAGGATCGACAGATTCCTCACTGGGATGTACTGGTCTGGTTCGCAATACACTCCTGATCAGTGCAGAATCCGGATTCTGGGATGCGTGTTGGCACCTTAGACCCGCATTTCAACCAAAGCTTAAATGTGTTGTCTCTGTCAAAAACCGAATGCCTTTCATGCCTGCTTGACTCATGGAAAAGGCATCTTGACTCTTCAGTGACAGACAAGTCTAATATCTACTGCATTTCTTATCCTCTTATAGGGATTAGAGAGATGAGAATTGTCTCTTTGTGTCGAGACTGAATTGGTTGAGCTAGGAGAGCAATGCCCCACGCTACTTCGCCGAGATGGATTAAAGTGGTCTGGATTAGGTGATTTAGTGCAATTGTCACAAATGCGTATGGGTAATGTCTAGAGCAGGGACTGGTAATTGAGAGGAAGTACGGTATTTAACCCGAAACCCCTTTCTTTGCCATGGAGAAATCGTAGTGAGGGAAAAGTTCCTCAGCAGTGAGTTGCGCTATTGGGCGTTCCTTTCAATCTGGTTTCGCTCATTTCACTCAGTTCTCGCTCCAACCGAGGTTGAATAATAATGATTGATGGTGTAAGTTTATCACCGAAGAATTCAATTTTAGGATTGCCGGATTTTCTCGAATCTAATATGTGTACATACCATTTGTCAGGCTGATTTCAGATTGCGATTTGATCGGAAGGTTCCGTCGCTGAAGCGGAAAATAGTCCAGCCATTTCCGGGCTGTGGAGATTTTCTCCTCGGCATCAGAGTGGGAGCTGACACCAGCGTGAAATGGTGATTGATGCGGTCGTGGAGTTTGTATTTACTTTGAGCTGAACTGAAACAGGAAACGAGTTTTCCCGTAGGGATATACCTCGTACTTTTTGGCCAGCAAGATGGCTTGAAGGGAGGCGAGACAGCACACTGCAATTCCGGCCTTATTTTTGGCATAGGTATTGATTGCCGACGTGGAGTGTCTTTACTTTTCTCCGAAAAGTTATTCGTTAGTTAAGCGGAGTTGCCGGACTATTCTCCTAAATTTTTTGCTTTAGTGCCCAGTTCGATGGGCGCTCAACTGGAGGCAAATGAGTTTGGAGTGGTTAAGATGGGCTAGTCTCCATTGTTCTCCACAAATTGTGCGTCATGAATTTCCAAAGATAGTCGCGTCCGGCTTCTGTTCCATGCTATATATGCGTAACAATCCTTTCCAGCAACATGCTATGTCGCCATGGCGTGTCACTGGCTTTTGGCGCTAAAAACGGATGTAGTGTCCTTGTTGATGTGGATTGCCACAGTTTCAGAATATTTTGTGGGTGCTGGTGAGACGCCAGGCGCTGTGTGGGGGCCCTCTCCCCGCGTCGGAATGTCCGATACGACGGCGTCGTGTTTCTACCTTGTCAACATCGCTGCTGATTTCTTGCGTCGAGTCTGCTCCTGCTGTGCAAAGAAACTGTCTGCCCAGCCTGCTGCCTGCAGCCGGGATTCCTCTATCGCTGTCAGGCGCCGAAATGAACAAACTTCCGCACTGCGCGACTAAGGCCAGACGAGATTGCGGTGGAGGCGTCGCGTCGGTAGGTACGGAGCAGCGGGAAGTGACGGTTTCGCCGGCAGCCGGCGGCCGCTGCGAACCAGTGACGTCACGGCTGTGGCAGCCGGTCGCCGGTGGGACCGGTGACGCAGTGACAGCCGTCCGCGCCGTTACGTCCACTGTCGCCGCCAGATGACGCCTGGGCGTGACGACTGTGACGCCTGGCGTCACGCGGCCGCGGCAGCTGCTGCCGGCGCTAAGTAACGAGACCGACGGAGCGGGCGTCGTTACCCCACGTGTCGGAGTTTTATGCGTGTCGGGGCGGTTTGTGTGAAAACAGGAACTGAGAGGGCTTAGTAAAGTTTCTCTAATTCGTTAGAAATGGCTCTTCCGGTCTGAAGACTACCCGGATGTGATAATTTATATATTGATCCAATAGGGAGACTCGGTTTGAAGTTTCTTTAATTCAATCTGGTATAGATACAGATCAAATTGTAACAACTCAGGTTCAAATTAAAAGTAATTCATTTTAAAACAACCTTTTGAGTTTAAGAAAAAGGTGAACATTTAATGTAGCGTCCACAGAAAGGTGTGATAATATTTTTGGGGCTGAACGACGCGCCCACCGCTGGAGTCTTACGACGTAGGAGGGGCAGTGGAAGTAAGTGCGCTAAGCTGGGGCCGGGTGCCAAGTATCGCATGTCGGCGGGCTTGAACCCGCAACCCCTACATAACATACAGAGTGCCGCAGTCCGACCTGAAGGTGCATACACGTCACACTTGCATGCCTCAAACATTGCGAAATTCATTCCGCAACATATCAAACACTGGCGAGTTTAGCAGACAGGTACACTGGATACATGCTCAAACTTATGGTATTTTACAGCTTGCGTATTTCGTTACATCTTGTTTTTCGTTGAATTCGATTATTTGAATTCCGTGTTGTCATTTCAGATTTCAGGCTGAAATATTTCGCTTTGAATTTCTGTAGTTCTAATCTGAATATGACCTGTTTAATTGGAGATTGGGTTTTTCTCATTTGAACTTGACATGCTTTGAACTGGAGTTCACAAGCGGGGGGAGCGTAACTGTATAGAGCCTTGCAGTTGTTCTGTGCCGCTGTCTGCGTTTATTGTGTGTATTCGAATCCCACGTCGTTTTGCCCCTGGACTTCGTGTGTGAAAATATCTAGTACGATGATAGCTGTCTTAGTGTTCTGGCGGACATTGACGTCAGAATTAGCGCTGCGGCGGTTCCAGCCGCAGTTCAGCGTTCTCCCTGCTTTTGCCGTGTTTCTAGCGAAAGCTCCTGTTGTGAGGTGTTGGCAGTCGCCAGAATCGCGCGCCAGGCACTGCCGTGAGTGAATGGAAATGGCCTCTTGGCCGGGAAGGTAAACAACTTGGGCAAGATGGTATTCTTGTTTAGGATGCGAGGACATCGTAACACCTGTTGACTTTTCTGATTTGCCTGTGTTTGAAGAAATCGCCGGTTTCTGACTTGGGGTGTTGGCTTTAACGTCTGGCTCCGTTTGGTGAAATGAGTTGTGCTCGTTTACTTCCGAAAATAGATCAGACTGGGCGTGGCCAAACCTCCCGAAAAAGTGCACGTAACTCAGTCTAGTTACGAATGTGATAAGTTTAGGCGTAATCTCCATCACTGGCACCGTGCCCGGGGAGTATGCCGGCAGCACGGTAGCACTAGGCCCCGTACCATTGGTTGGCCCGTCCAGAGCTGGAGAGCACGTTCTGCCGGGCGGGATCCGGGCCAGTACGGACGTGAATGGAGCTGGCACGGCCTACAGGCCCGCTCCGAGCCTCATCTCCGCCGCGCCGCTCTCACAATGGGTAGCCTCACCGGCACCGGCATGCCAAACCGTGAACCAACGCTCTCCGCGCCGTCAGCTTCAGCGCTGGAAGCCAACGCTGGAATGTCACGCGAGGCGGGCCGTCGCTGGGCCGCGGAGCTGAATGTTTTCCATCTCCACGGCATTAATTGGTTTTGAGAATCATGATGTCAAGCTTGGCAGGCCTGGAGGGTTCGGTGCCTGAGGGGCGTTTGTTGGAGTTGGCGCGCGCGGAGAGGCGCCGGGCGCCTCCGTTTACCCTTCGATCGCGTCCACCCTTCAACACGGGTGTCAGACCGGTTCTCCGAGGAAGGCCTGATGTGCGGCTGGGGGCTGTCTGCTGCCCATGCGCTGACGCTTCAGTTTGTCTGGTTTATTTTGCCCGACAGGCATGCCTACCTGGAACTGTCGGGATTCCCGTGCTTTGATAGCTAATCTATCACTGAGAACAGGAATTGTGTATTTTCACGTATAAACTAACTTCCACAGAAATTAACATTTGGCGCCACGCCTTTTCCGGTCCTGGCTTAATCTAGTACGTCGGATACTTGATTTGGGCAGTATCATAAACAGAGCTGCGGAGTCGGAGTCGGAGTTGGTCGGAGTCGACAGTTTTGGCCGGAGTCGGAGTTGGAGTCGATGAAATTTTACGGCGATTCCGATGCTGGGCCGGAGCTGGTCATGAGTTGCACGGCTATGATATACCTAGTCTTGCATGAATGGCACACGAATGATGAGGATGAACGGGAGAACTTTATTCTCCATCCACTAAATTTGTCACAGCTCCGACGCGTCCGAACAGGGTCTCAATCTTTCCGAGGCCGTATCGGCAGGACTTCCTCCAGCGTCAACAACGACTTTTTTCTTTTCTTTTTACGGACTTCGTAACAGTTATTGAGACGTGGGTTTTGTCCAAGTTGTTTAACACGCGCTCCACTGGGGTCCCTGGTCCGCTGGGGGTGGGGCGTTTTTCGCCCCCCCTCCGTATCTCATTCCCCACGAAAGCGAAAGGAAAATTACGGGCGGCATTCGAAAGCTCTTGACAAGACGAAGAGGATTTTATACTAGGCTTACAACAGAGCAGTGTACGTTTCCCTCTCTAGATCTGCGCTCAGGGAAGCTAGAGCAAATCTTTATGTATCATTGGATTCCTCTCATCGCGGCAAATCGAATGATGTATAATATGACCTTGCTAGGTCAAATAGTGAAAATGACCTGACCTCGAGCTAGGTCAGGGTCACAGAGCGACCTGATATAGTCATGTTGCATATCATTCGACTCCCCGTGCCAATATAAGCACAATGCAAGCAAAATGGGAGCTTTATCTCAATTCAGTGAGAAGTTATTGGCAAAACAATCACTCTATGCTCCCGTGACCTGACATGACCTTTGAGAGATCAGATAGTCAAAAACACAACTTTATGGTCAAGATCGTGGTAAGAATAGACGGTTTGAGGATTTTCAGCGTTATCTATCCAGTATTTACTGAAAACGAGCCCATTCTATTTTTCCCCATAGACACATAATGGGGTGACCAAAAAAATTGACTCCACCTTAGGTCAACAATATCAAAATTCTGAGGTAGCAGATTTGTAGACCCTAATGACCTTATCATATTGTGAAAATTTCAAACGGATTGGTTTGCTGGTGTTCCCTGGGCGCCGCTTCAAACTCGTGATTTTAGGTTTTGAGGTCGGGTCACTTGACCTTGAATAATTCCTTGGCCTGGCATGCCCTTAACTCAAAAATGTGGTCAGATGTGTAAAATTGATCAGGGATAAGGTACTGTAAGTTTTGTTGTTCTGCGTTTGTTTGTTTTTGAGCTATCTAGCGAAAACCAGGAGGGGGCGAATTTCGCCCTCCCCCAGTGGGGCGCGTGTTAAGGAAGCAATCTTGAAATGGCGAGGTGGTACGGAGGCGGATCCAGGATTCCTGATCCGCGGGGGGGCATCCGGACCAGGGGGCACCAGTTTACGGCGGAAAAACTGTCCGGTGAGACGCTCAGTATTGAATATCCGAAAAAGAAAAATACGTGCTTTATTTTTGGCAAGATCTCGAATGATTTGCAATAATTTTGGACCAGCCTTAAAAAGCTGATCTCATTCCTGACAACGTATTTGAATGACGCTGGATTTTCGGTAATGGTGGTCTTCAAAACCAAGGCCAGGCAATATTTTAGATGCACATTGTCAGCAACAGGACTCTGAATTGTGCTCGTGTGGAATCAAATTGTATAAATACATAGGTACTCTCCATCTTCGCTGTCATTTTGGCCAGTAATTTTCTAAAGAAAGGGTATAAATTGGTGCAATAATGACATTGCCAAACAATTGACCCGTTAAATATAATATCTCTTTGAAGGTGGGGGGGACTATAATCATCTGACTGCTAAGAGGTGTCATCATTCCGTAATGGCTGGGGACAACTATTTAAGAGGAAAAAGAAGAAAACAGCATACTCATTTCCATGTTCCTTGTTCTGGTCGTCTATTCAAATATAAGCTTCAACATATCTGGCTACAGTCATAACCGTAGTCGGAGTCGAAGTCGAAGTCGAAGTCTGAGTCGATCTTTTCATGCTGGGGCGACTCCGATGAGACGCTGTGGACCCCGCTGCGCTGATCATCAGAATCCACCTTACGTTTGACGACGACGGAGGGAATATCGTCAGACATTCGATGTTGATGCGGATAGGGTGGGCACAGTGCAAATTTTACGATTTTCTTGCAGGGACAAGACACTATTTTTGAATCTGATTGTGACGGACTGCGTCGTGTGAATCGTTTTGTAAATTGCCGAAGGGGAAGACCGCACTTGATCAGCTGGTGTTCTGTCATGTCTTACTTATTAAGCCTTCCCTTACATATTAGAATTTGAGATATTTTGATGTTTTTATGCTCAATGTCAAGAGATACTAAGCCTCTGTAGCATTTATGATTAGTCTAATCACCGGTCACCGGTGGCAGTCGGCTCGGGCCGTGACGTGCATGTAGAGGTCCTCTCCGGTTACGTAGAACTGCCGCCGTCACCGGCAGCTCTACCACATCCGTCCCGCGGAGGTGGTGGCGCCGCCCGGAGCCCGTGCGACAGGCGGGGGCGCCGCCCGGAGCCCGTGGTGGTGGTGCCGTGGCGGTCCGTCCCGCTGCGAAGAGGCACTGATGATGCCAGCTGGATAAACTAGCTGAGTTACAGGGACAGACCCGGGGATGGGTGATGTTACTACCAGGCGCACATGATATGCTCACGGGGCCTAAGCCAAGGTTACTCAATAAATATCAGACATTCTTATTTACGACGTACGCTTATATCTAGAACCCAGCTACGTTGCCATTGACCCAGTGGCGGATACAAGGGGGTAGGGGGCTCAACCCCCCTGTTTGAGTGCCTATAGTTAATGCATAGACGGAGGCTGATCTGAGGCAATGGTGGGTGATGCTCAAGCCTCTAGCCCCCTCCCCACGGTGAAGCCTCTGGCCCCCTCCCCACGAACTGAAGTCCTGGATCTCCCACTGCTTCTACCCCAAAAAAAATTTCGAAAGAAGGTGATGGCCATTGTATCTTCAACTGCTGTTTGAAAATCGTCCTCTCCAGAAAAACAAACTCCTCCATTTCGGGCTCCTTGTTGCCTCTGCTCCATGCTGCCGGCACAACTTTGAGATTTTCCCGAATTTGAACTGCAATGGTGTGATATTTTGGAAGAGAAGTGGCGGAGAAGCTGCGAGAGGAGATATCGCGGAGAAGCTGCGAGCGGGTGGCGCCATGTCCCATGGTAACAACGATGACCTTTATAATTTGTTTGGTGATTTATTAGCAAAAGACAAAATTGTATGAACTTGTTTTACAAAATGTATCTTAAAGTTGATGAGTTTGTGCTACTCTTGTCCAAAGTTAATGCTCACAAAGTGTATGGGTCCTGGCGTTTTGCGATGGTGTCAACACGAAAGCCGTGTGCGCGCGCCCATCTGTTCCCAGCCGTGTCAGGGCGGCATCAGCGGAGACAGGCGGCGTTCTGAGCAGCTAACGCGCCGTTGCAATAGCCGTGAACACTTAGCCGTCGTCTGGCGCTCTCCCGCGCCGGGGCGGCCCGCCCCGCCTTCTCTAATTGGAGACGACGCCGGCGATGGGACGCGGCTCGCATGCGCGGCCGCCGCCCGTCACGGTACGGCGGGGCAGCCGGCCGCCAGACGCTGCCCACCGGGCCGGCGCCGCTGTTTTGGTTGTCGCCTCGCCCACGGCTGTGGAGATAAGAGAAATACACAGTGTGTGCTGCTGTTGTTGGTGCGGACTGCTCATTGTTTTGCGTCGACTCTAGTGGTCGTGATGTTTTGTCAACATTCGGAGTCCTTTTGGTGTTGGATTTCTGTTAGTTGATGTTGTAGGCTTCGAAAATACTGGTTTTCTGGAAGTTTTCCTGCGCTGCGCAAGAGGAATTAGAAATAGATAGGTCTTCTGGGACACTTGGTGCCCCCCTTGAATGTTGTTGCAGCCTGAGTATATATCAGGCATCGGACCTCAGACTCCCAAAATGCGAGATTTTAAGTGGAAAATGTACCTTTTTCATATTTTGCGGCCTCACCAGCAAGCCATTTTGGCATCAGGTGAAGACCGGATCGAGAAGAAGACGGGTCTTTTTACTTGATAATCAGGAGTGATCAGGTCCCGGAGGAGGTGCAGTATATGCAGTTTGTTACATTTGTACCTGAAAAAATGCATAAAAACTAATTCTAAGCATTGAGTAAAAGAGAACTTTGACCTCTTGGGATTTAGGCCTCACTCTCCACTTTGGGAAAAGACCGTTTCAGGGCCATGCCAAACCAGAACAGTGGACATTTAACAGTGCGGAGTTGCGCTTGAAGTTTTGGGCCTTCCTCAGTTCCGCCAGCACGCCCACATCAGCTATGCTGAAGCTGAAGCTGCGCCGTTCCCGCGCCGCTCTAGTCCCAATGGCCGAATTGTTGGCTAAGAGTACCGTTAAACCAACGGCTCTGGTGGCTCCTGATGGCATTTAGTCGCCCGTGCACGTCGCATTATGTTGTTGTCCTTCTGGTGCCCATGCTTGGTCCAGTGTGTAATCCAGGAGGAATGCGCCTTTAATCCGTGTGCTGTTTAATGCGCTCTGGCTATGTGTTGTATAAACAGGAGGCGAATCAGTCATGGTGATTGATATCGTGTGCTGGAATAGGTCCAATCCAATCTCCATGGTGATGACTACCCCAACGCATTTAATTATGTGGAATTTCCTGGTGGGAAAGGATGGTGCAGCGTTCATAGGATGTTGGAGGTCTGGGTGGCGCAGTCGGTTAGCACGCGCGCTCGGATTGGGCTTTGATACTCAGTACACCTCTGCAGTGTGGTGGGTTCGAGCCTACCCAGGGACAGCGTTTGGCGTTCTGTACTGGCCCAAATCTAGCATACCCCCCTTTCCATCGAACGACATGTATCCTAAACGGCGGTGCGTCGTAAAACCCTCAGAAGAAGAAAAGGTGCTGCGGTTAAAGTGCTGGTGACTTCGCATATGGTAGCCTTTCATTTGTTGGCACCAGAAGCATATACTTAATACGATCTTGATGAACCCTGCTACCCAGCTGATTTTGAGAGGGAGGCACATCGGGAAGCCATAACCACTTTGCACGCTCAATCTTACGCATCCTGCTTGAACAACTACAGCGTTTGTGCTTAAACAAGCCCTAGTTCCCCAGTTCTTCGTCGCCTGGTTAAACCAACACCAATTATCCGAGTTTTGCGTTACCTGCGCAATGTGCCGCAGGACAGCGACTCCACCTGTGCTGAGTAGCGTGCTCGCCGGCAACATCTGAGTCTCAGCCAGTCAGCACGTGTGGTGGGCTTCCATCATCGGTCCGTAACCACTTCTGTGAAGTGGCCGGTGTCTGACCTTGGCTGCGGCCCAGTGGCGGTCCGCGTGTGGCGTGTACTGTTCAGTGCACGCCCCGGTGGCAGCTCGGCCGCCATCCCGGCCCGTTCCGCCCGGCCGCCGGCGTACGCTCTGTTTAGTCTGTTCATGAACTGTGCGGTTTCGCGCTGAAAGCCAAGGCTTCAGAAGTGGTTCGCCACGCCAGGGAATCCGGTATGCCGGCATGTGTTGCTGTGGCGGTACCGTCTACTGTAGATGTTCAGGAGGAATCCCCGTGTGCGCCGTCCACTGACCAGTGCCGCCTTCCTTGGCACGTTTCTCATTCCTCCCCGGTCGTTTTTCTCTCGGGTTTGACCACGTCCGCCCGGCAGAACATCGCCCTTCTCTCGCTTCTCCTCCACTTTCTCTGCCTTTCGCTGCGTGGCCTGGCGTCATCCTTGGAGTCAGTGCCGGCTGGGCCAGATAAAAAGCCGTCGGTGGTGCAAACAGTCGATCTCGTGCGCCCGGCGGTGCTTCAGACCGGCGCCCGGACGCCGGGCCAGGGTTGGTGCTCGGTCCGTAGTCACGTGACTGTCGATTGGCCGCCGTTACACCTGCTTGATGGTGCAATCGAAGCCAATCGAATTCGATGCTTTCTGGTCGGCGATTCGGTTTCTGCCATCACGAATGCGAACTCTCCTCAGAGGCGGTAGTTCTGCAACTTGAGCGAAGTGAAATAGAAAGAGAACAGGGTTGGGATGGTTGACTGACCGGACTCCGGAGACAGGATTTGTTGACTGACCGGACTCTGCGGATCCACGAGGGGGGCACATGGACTTTTCAGCCCATTTCTTGCTAGTCAACACCATAGGGTCAGCATTAAAATGTACACATATAAAGGGTGCCCGGTGCCCCTAGTTCCGCTGCCTATGCAATGAACTACAGATCATGGCCAGCGACTGCGTCCCGCACCTGCAACATTTCGAGACAACCGGGTTACCGCTGACTGTGAGGCTTGTGGCGTGGTCGCGTGCCTCCGTGACGGGGACGGGCTGAGCCGGTATCAGCTGCCGGTGCTGAGGGGCCGCAGCCGCCGCCCGCTGTCGACGGGGCGCCGCTGCACTGCTCGGAGCCGGAGGGGGCACTGACCGCCGCCCCCGTCCCATCCGCGCTGCACGTGCGCGTCCGCTCCTGCAGCGCCGCCCCTT
This sequence comes from Lepas anatifera, assembly GCA_034440635.1. NCBI lineage: Eukaryota > Metazoa > Arthropoda > Thecostraca > Lepadidae > Lepas > Lepas anatifera. Next base: position 2,278,055 of record JAOTON010000512.1, on the reverse strand, counting down.
GTCTGGTCGGGCTCAGTGTGGAGCTCGACTTCCGAGAAGGATGGAAATTGGGCTTAAACGATAAAACGCTCTTTGAAATAGTGCGACGCTGTTCAATACGAGCTTGTGTGCAGCGTTTTTGTTGTGTATTCAGAAGGGCACTCGCTGACCTTTCAGGCGTCTTTGTCGTGTGTGATAGATTTGGTTGGACCCCCGACGCCCTGCAGGGGCCTGTGTGCAGAAGTCGGCCGCCGCTACCAGTGTGTGACGTGAGGCTCCGCTGCAGCGTTTCAGTCCATTCCCGCTGCGGTGGCATGCGGACCAGGCCGTGCTGTTGTATTGTTTATTGGTGGCAGCGGTATCAGGGATGGCTCACTCCCTGCTACGATGCTATTGCAATCTTTGTAAAAAGAGCTCCCAATTAAAATAATGCTAGCGAGCTCCCTAGAAAGTTTTGGAGAAGTCCAATATGTTTGCCATGATGTGCTGCACCCTTCCGCTGTTAGTGATGACAGGTATTCCGAGCCGAAAGTCCGGGAGACCTGTATGAACAGAAACACGATTTTCGTTCGCCGCTCTCCACCCAAGGGTCTCGAATATCCTGAGCGAACGGAGAGACCACCACAAACGTGGTATGTACGCCCGGCTTTGTGCTTATCTGAAATCCATGACGAGATCAGCTGGGAGACTTAGATAGAATCTCGACACTACCAGCTTTGTAGTTGCCGTTCCTGCTAAATAGTAAATTATCCTAACCATCCTGCTTTTAAGTGGCTTTTGCAGATGATAGAGGGTTTAAATCAGATATGTTATGACTGTTATATGGCATCAAGTCTTCCCACCTTGAAATGGACTGCGGCGGCTTAAATCGCGCCTTGCAGGGAGAATCCGCCAAGACTTGAACGCGAGTTAGCTGCTAGAAAAGCTCCCGCTTTAACCTCTTTAGGCACTGCTCACTCTCACCCACGGTGTTCGCTGGTCCTTGTGTACTGTGTTGTGCTTTAAGCCAAGAATTGAGAGTCAGACGTAAGCGGTTCGCTCGTTTGTTCTCGGTGAGATATTTGACCAGCGGTAAAGAAGGTAACGGCTATGCGGTGCCTCGGTATGTTTTGTTTTTGTATCAGCCTTATTTCCCAATCCTGATTCCATTCCACCGAAAATTTGGGAGCATTTTCTGCTAGACGGGTGCGTAATGCAGTATGGCAGGGATTTCCCGTCTCGCTCCGGGGACGAACCCGGTTGTCCCGTGCCGTGCCGTAGCTGCACTATTGCAGTCTGCTCCCCTGCCTCTGGACCTGTGTTCCCCGCCACTGGACTGGCGCTGTCGGTACCGGGGCACACGGCATCCCAAGCCGGCAGTATGGAAACGCGGCCGGAAATCTGGACCTCATCTTCGGAGATCGATGGCGTCTCTTCTTCCAATATCTGAAATCACTTCCTGGGTGGGATAGCGGGCTCCATGTCGATTATGGACGCATTAGCCTTGTATAACGGATGCCTTTCTCCGCTGGGGACGTCCATTTGTGCTCGGCTGTGGCCACCAATGATGGAGCATTATTGGTGGCTTGTCATTGCTTGATCTGTCTCAATAACAGGTTGTCATAATGATTCCGGACACGCTCTGCTATTATTCTTTCAGTTTGTATTGAAGTTTCGTGTTTTGAATAAACACGGGCTGATATTGTGTGGAGCTATCGCTCGTCTGCTGCGACTTTTTCAGGTTCCGTGGTCTGGAAAACAATATCTCCGAACTGAAAAGGAGTGATCGGTGCAATCGGAGAGCGCTCACTAAATACGCCATAGAGCATCTTCTCGTACTGGCCACCGGCTATTTCGGTCACTTTTCGTGGAAATGAACCACGTCGTAATTTAGCCGGAGCACGTGCAGTTGGTACTAGTCAACGGATTTCACATTTCTGTGACAATTTGTGTTGGGCTGGATAAATAGCGCTGTCGGCGCCAGAAATCATGCCTTGGATTCGGTGTTACGGCAGGAATTCCAGGAGCTCGGGCGGAAGGAGGCCATGAGACTCCCAATGCAAATGTCGTCGATGCAGACTTCTTTCATGTTTTAGTGCGTTAGTCTAATTTTATGAAATGTGAGGCCATCCCACCTTGCTGTAATTATTATTTCTGTGATTGATTCTTGTTTTTTTAAAGCTCATGACAGCCAGTAGGGGATTAGGGCCTTCCGGGGGCACCTCGGGGGCGCCATGACCGGGGGCATCCGACCAGGGGGCCCACTTGACCGGCAAACATCAGGGGCGCCAAATCCATCGGTGGGCGCCGACCATCGTGGGGGGGGGAAGCGACATTAGGGGGCCATCGACCTCAGGGGAGGGGATCGGGGGCAGCGCCCCCGCCCCCGCCCCCCTGGATCCGCCTATGATGACAGCTAATGCCTTTCAGGCAGTCACTTAAGTCCCCAACAGTATGGTCATCGTATTCCACGTGTTTGATTTTCGAACACTCGCAAAGTCCTGGAAATCTTTGCTGAAGCTGAATATATTCTCTGATCTTCTATGATTTGAAATATTGATCAAAAGCGGTGAGTTTCGAGAGTCGCCGTTCTCCAGACCTGGCGATTATTATCCCCGCTGACCGTAGCAGTCGCCAGCTGGTTTCAGGCCGGGCCAAAAGTGAAATGTTCTTGGAACTTGTGAGTAAAGCGAAAAGTCTGTGTTGAGACCATGTGCCGGAGGTGGTTGTGCCCGTTCTCCGTGAGCTGAGGTGTGGGGTCCGGCGGTGGGAGCGGCGCGAGGCGGCTGACCGGTGGCGCTGGCGCTGTTGACGCTGCCCTCTGGCCGGCGCGGCGAGAGGCAGCGGCCGTGTTTCTCTCTCATCCCTCACATCTCTCCATCTGTGCTGTGCCGCCTTTCTCCGGCGGCGGCCGGCGGCGTCGGCCTCGACCCGTCCGGCCGCCGCGCCGCCCCACATCGCGCCCGCTGCCGCTCACAGCCACCCCTCCCGCCTGTCCTCTCTCAGGTGGCGGTGTTTACCGCCGCAGCCGCTCCGTGCTGGCTTCTAAATACGTATGGCGGTATTTTCTTTATATAGCTTTTCCACTGGTGACTTTTTTGCGGGTACAGCTGGCACGGCCAGGTGCGTTCTGGCATTTTCAGGTCTCATTCTTTAAGACCTCTTCACGGATAGAGTTCTCACGTTTACAGGTTGGATTGTCATGGGGACCAAGACGTTTGTATGTCTGGATCTTGTGGTCGTGTTTCTTTGTGTAGTGAGTCTTTAGCAGGTGCCGTGCATTTTGTGAGCCAGCCTTCACGTTGCGCCGTCACTGGCCGTTCGGGCGTTTGCGGTGCAGCCTGCCTACGCTCGTGGTGCGGAGCGGCTGGATGGGGGCGCCCGGCACTGCCACGCCTCAGACCGGCCTTGCAAGGCTGAGGCGACCCCTGTGGGTGAGCGACACTGGGACCGCGGGCGGCGGGGGCGGCGGCTGACACCGGGCTCCGGACCCTCCCACCCATCGGGGCCGTGGCCTCCCACCAGCCGCCGCTACAGCTGCCGTCAAGGCAGCACGCACGGGTGTCGATAGCAGGGGAGGGGAATTGTCCCCTCTGATCGTGAGCCCGGGTCGTGCATTGGGGCTAGGTTTGTTGCTTTTCCGCCCTCTTAGGGGCTGTTCACATATGGCGTCAGCTTAATTTGAGGGTGTTTGAATCTCCCTTGTCAGAAATAGTTAGAAAGTGGCTGACCCCTTTGTCAGCAATCGTCAGGAAATGCCAGACCCCTCCGCCGTTGAGTCAATGACGTCATAGTGTAAGCAGCCCATTACCAGCGCGGACTTGGTTAAATGATGCCACTATAAGTGTTATGGAATTGTCTTGAAACTCTTCCAAACAGCTATCAAGTTCGGATGTAGCCTTCCACTTCCACCCTGTCCCCCCTGCCCCGGTATTGCTAGTTTGGATCCCAGTAGAAATCCGTCGTCCCTCTCCAGTAAAAATCGGGGCGACGCCCATGCCAGTGCTGCCTACCATTCTTACAATTTTACTCACTTGGAACTTAGCTACTTTGTCGTCTGACTGCAAATCAAGAACTCGTCTTTTCTCAAACATGGGTCTTTTAATGTGTCAGAAGTGAGATTAATCTTTGGATGACAAGTGAAATCGCATTTCTCGTTTGTTTAGAGGCAGCCGTCGTATGGGAGCTCGCGACGTTGCGTTGAAAGTAGAAAGCTGGTTAGTGGATGTGGAGAGCTAAGAGAGTGACTCGACTGCTCCACACTGCTCAAAGTCCCGAATCAGCATCATTAAAGTGGAGGGACGTGAGTGGAAAATAATGCAGATGACGGCTGGACCAGCAGAACATGTTCACTTTAAAGACCGGTCCACAGCAACTGACGAACGCAATCATCAACATATCACTCATAACAACGCTCGTGGTATTCTAGATAGTTTTATTTAATTATTTTAGTTATTTTCAAAGTAGGAATGGACCAAGTTGAAATATCACGGTTTTTAAAGAAGCTGTTGAGACGCTCGGCTTCAGGCAAAGCACGGCGGAACGTGGCCGCCCTCTCGCCACCTTTCTCCGGTGGCATCCCTATTGTGCTTTTACCGCAGTCAGTTGATGGAAACACGCATTGCCGGTGAAGTTTTCCCGGCGCGCCAATGCGAGATATTTATATTGCCGCCTGGGCCGCGGGGCGGCAGTGAGAGTGGACGCTGCTGCCGCAGGCGGCGGCTCCCGGCCCGAGCGGAAGTGCCGGCTCCTGGAGCGCGCCAGAGGCGCCGCCCTGGAGGATGCGCAGCGTCCTGCTGGGGAATTCTGACACTGCTGCAGTAGTGGTAGATTGGTGCGTGTTAAAGTTCAGGGTTGGGGCCAAGCTGCAGAGTTAAGGACCGCCCCACTTACAGCACATCCCGTTAGATACCGATGTGACCATGAACCCTGATTAATAACTAGGAACATTCTAAAGGTACAAGTAAGAACGCAAGGTTGATAGCATACAATGCAGATTAGCTTTTTCATAGGTCTGAAAGTGCTGCAGGATCGGGAGGATTTGATGGGTGGGGAGACGTCTAGGAACTAGATGGCCGGGCTCCGACAAAAAAAGCTGAAGCAAGCTCGCACTTTTAGTAGCCGTCTCAGCGTGCATCGTGGCTCACCGTACATCATGTCTCACCGTACATCATGTCTCACCGTGCATCGTGTCTCTGCTCTCAGCTGGTGTTCCGAATCCCAGAGTACTAGTTGGAGAGTGGCACCCAGGAAAACTGAATTCTCTTCTCACTTCTGTGTTAGTTATGCTCAATTTTCCACTCACTTATCAAGTGTAGCTTTTGTAATACCATTTAAATGCTGGTGTGCGGGAACTCATCAGCAAAATAGAAGCAAGGAAATTGTGATGTCAAACTTATTCCTAAACTTTGAATTATGGCTTAAATAAGGGTTTTAATCGGCTATCACAGTATTGCAATGTTTAAATTTTCCACTCGCCGACTATATCTTCCAATTTGAATTTCATATACAGCGCCCAAGTGCAAAACCAGTTTTGAGGCACTGGTTTGAGCTGAGGATGCTATCGTCGGCACGGAGAATATTTTCTCGTGTCTGAAAGCAATCAGATCTGACGTAGTGCGCAGGCACAACTGAGCGTTTAAATCTGACACACCATGATATTCTAGCATTTATATAATCATAACTTAAGTCCAGTTGAATAATGGCGGGCACTATACAACCATATGCTGCTATGTTCTTAAAGTACAGCACGCACAAGAAAACAACAACATTGGCGAGCTTGTTATCGACTGGTGCGAGTCTATAGTTGGAGAGGGGTGGTGGTCCCACCTGAGGTGGGGATCGCTTGCCGCCCGGCCTCCCGTCCTACTAGTCTTGCCTTTCCAAAAAGGACAGAATATTGCGCAGAGTCAAAACTTCACGCAAACAAGGCCTATTGATAATGTTCACCCATGTTTAGGAACACCAAGCCTTTTTCCTTCTCCGTTTTTCACAGGCCGGGCGTTTTTAACCCCGCCTGTTCTCATCTTGGGCTCCGTTTGGTCACGGCCCTGAGCTCCCACAGACGGTGGCTGCGGGCCGGTCTCGCCCCTCAGCTCTGCCCCGCTGCTCTCTGACGGCAGGATGTTGACCCTGGCTGGTCTCCACCAGCTCGCTACCACAGCTGAAGCTCGGGTTACACTGCCACGCTCACTGCTCGTCTCGTGGCGAACAGGGCTGCCTTCATCCGCCCCGGTGGTCCTCATTATGCCCCTCCCCTTCCTCTCCGGGCAGAAGTTCGGGGCAGATATCCAGCGCATACCGCCGACAAACGGCAGCCTTGTTCCGTGCCAAAACTAGTGAGGTTCCCCGAACCGCTGGCTCGTTCTTTGGTTAGAGGAAGTGAAAGTGGTTTAGTGTCAGAACTGCATGTTGTGATTTGAAACACCGTGCAATAAGTCCAAATTATTGTGACTCCAAAACCAAACGTGTTGCTCCCTGTTACGTGACTACACTGTCACATCCGTGCGGGTTATGTACAAACATTATACCAGTTAGCCTCGTTGAGTTGCTAGCAAAGGACATTGAAGTGTGCACTGATATCCCGATGTATTTTTCTCTCCTCCGCCTTTGGGTCGCTGACCTGTTACTGGATTTACAGTTCTACAACACGGAATGTGGACTGTGCAGCACTGCCAACAGAAAAGTATTTCGCGGTTATCTCTAGCATCCTGTTGTCTAGCCTGGTAGAAGTCCACTGTTTCAGCAGCCCGCCTCCAGCTGTGGAAAGCCTCCACCCAGGCTGGAAGTAAACCTCAGCTGAGGGCTCAGGTCTGCGTTGCGCTCCCCATGCCGCTGCAACCCCTAAGAACGCAACAAAGCTCATGGGAATGAAGGTGATCGGCGCTCTCCGAGAGAGGTAGACAATGTAGAACAAAAGAGCCATATCCTAGCTTACCGGTCGCCTTGGTGAATGAGCCGTGCTCTGTGGAAAATAGCGCATAATTATAGAGGGGCTGACTGTCGTGGTGAGGTTGTGGCAGTCATCGCCACTCGACCGTGAGTTGGTAGAAGCGCACGTTTGGCTACCTGGAGTCACGGCGTTACGGCGTTACTGGAGTCACGGCGTTACCGCCGCGCCGTCGCGGCGTCGCCGCCGGGCCCTGGTCGCGTCGCGGTGCCATGTCGCCGCCGGCTGGCGTCTGCCTCGTGACCTTGCAGCCACCGCCGAATGTGGGCCAGGGAGTGCAGGCGGCTGAAGCGCGGGCCGCCCCCAGCCTGCAGGGGAACCGTCCCCTCATCGCTCACCCTGACTGATCTGTCGGAAAACACCGGTGTTTTGTCGCCGGCACAGGTGGCTCTTGGTGGCTGTTGTGACGGTTGTTCAATTGATCAGGCTAATCGGTGCGCGCCTGTGACGTCATGAGACGGCGTATGACGTCACCAAGGGAGGCATTCGGTATCACATGTGAGTCACCTCTGCAAGCGCTGCAATACTGTCGTGAGATTCAGCTACCCGTATTGCGGAAGGGTTGTGCTGGCTACCGAGCCTTTTCCGGGACATCGAATCAAAACATTCAGGTAACTTCCCTTCGGCGACATGGTATGAATGGCAGCTCCCGACTCTGAGCTGCAGCTCTGCTGCTACTCTCCTGTGGCTGACGTCCCGGAAATACCGTCGCGTGGTGGCAACGGCTCGGCTGGGCGCCGATGCGCGGCCTGAGCGGCGCTGAGTCAGCGCTGCTGCAGCGCCTGCTAGCCGCGCAAGGTCGACCCGTCGGCGCGCCTCAACAGCGCGGCCTGCCGCCGCGCCGACGCCTCAGCGGACGGGGGTCAGAGCACGCCGCTCGGGCCGGCTTCGCTAGTGGTGGACGATCGATGAAATGTATCGGCATGGCTGGAAAATACGTACCATTAGCTAAATTCTCTGAGGGATCTGATCAAAGCACAATGCATTAAGTCCTCGCGGCATTATTTGTCGTGTACCCATACATGATATCCTGAAAGATCCATGAGGGGTGCCGTAGCCCTATTTTAGTTTGTGCTGGCTCCGTGGAGGCTCAGACTTAGCCGCTGATGTGCCGGCTACTTTTCCGTTTCAAACACGTGTCGCTCCTCCCAGTCTTTGTGGCTGCGACTAGCATTAACAACAAAGAAAGTCGGATCATCCCTGGGCACTCACGTCATACTGCCTCCGATCTCAGCACCCCTGGCGGCGAGTCGCCGCAACTGCCGGTGACCTTGATCATCCGACACTTGCTACCCCAGAAGCGGCGAAGAAAAACTGGTGTCCGCCTGTTTGTGCTCCGTGTCATCAGTACTGGTTTTGCGATTATGTTTATAAAAGCCAGCGATATCTGTGCTCTGTCTTCCATTGTTCCGAGGAATGATGCCCCACAACAGAATATGGGCCGCCGTCTGTGCCCCAAATATGCGCAGGAGCGATGACATTCACCCCGGCTGTTGCAAGGCATTGTGTATTCGAATTCGGGCCTGGTTGACCTAGTGTATTTTTTGCTAGGTACCAAACTGGGATTGCATGAATTGATGTGAGTTCGATACCCACAGCGGGAAACCGCCCTCCGTAAACCATTTGGCCGCCTGGGGAAATTTCTTACACATATACGTGCGTTCCGCGCAAGCGGGCAGGTTGGCAGAGTGCGAGTGGCCCTAACAAAATACTTTTGTTCCTCAGCCCTTCAGGTTGGCTACCAATGAGGGAATTATGCTAGTTTTTAATAAGTTCATGCCTGTCCCTCGTCAGAAAATGGCATAAAGAACATTTCTGGTGTCATTTTTTACCTACCTAGGCTTATTGCGTGAGACAGGAAATCGTAAATGCGTGATAGAGAAAACACCAGTGACCGTTCAAAATTTGAAATCTACCCCTTTGAGTGTAATCTGCCCCTGTTGATGTTTGATCTGTAGCAAAAAAAGGCAAAAAAATTTGAAATCTGACCCTTTGAGTGTAATGAGCGTCCCTGTTGATGTTTGATCTGTAGCAAAAGAAACTTACGAAAGAATGCACTGCGCGTCTTTGACCCGACTATTTGCCTTTTCAGACGCCGCGGGGCTGCGATGGAGGCGGAGACGGCAGCAGGGAGCACCCGTGTCGTCTGCGACGGGTCTTCGCTGTCCTTCCGGCGCCTCAACCACCTTTCATATCGTGACCGAGCCTTGTTGCCCTCAGTCTGCGGCACCTGGCACGGAACAGTGCGTGGGGTCCGCTCTTTTTATATCACCTGGTACTGGACGCGCGTGATGAAAGCTTGACAATCGTGATGTTACTTCTGCCGTGAAGGATTTATATTAGATGTTTATTTGTACTGTGACTAGAGCAACTCGTTGTAAATGTTGACAGGGCGGGTGTTTGAGCTGTGTGTTTATGCTGTACGACTGTGTGTGCGGTCCGCACCTACTGGTACGTGGTTGAAGTGTGCCTTAACAATCACTGCGCTTGAGCCGCCAGTTGCCATATGTATAGCCGTGTGATGCCGAGAGCGACGCCTGTCCGCCCCGCAGTCAGCCGACCTAGCACGGTCAGCAGCGTTCACCGAATACACCGTTCCTGGACCCGGGACAGGCCTCTGTCGGGGCTCCTGGACGGTGTTTCCACTGTGAAGTCCAGCCGGTGGCTTCCTGGAGTCGGCCCGACTCGGAGGTCCGGGGCCGGTGCTACAGCCGCTGACGACGCCGCGGCACCCCCGGTGGTGGTGCCGACAGGCTGCCGCTGCCCAGCGCATGGCGCGTGGAATTACCCGGGCGTTGTCACGTCTGCTCAACGGAGGCGGCCGGTGCTAGGGTGCGGCTCACGCGACATCGGTGGCGGCCCCCTCTGTGGCACGTGTCTCTGCGCGTGTGCGAGTGGCGCTGGTGGTACCACTGTCGAGCTAATAGTAACGCTTCCCCGACGCGGCGCGGCGTCCCAACCGCACGCACGCCGTTTGTTAACGCGCTGGTTCTTTAACCTGCTGTCTACGGTGGTGACGAACCGAGTGATTTGTAGACTTTGCTATATTATTTTTGTAAACGACGTACGTAAGATCATATCGGATGACATGCTTTCGAAGGTGGGCGGTTAGCAAGTGTCCGATTCGAGCCCGCGGGGGACGTGCTATACCCATTGTTCGTCGCGATACCTTTTTAAAATGGCGCGGCTATCGCCGTTTTAGAATATTTTCGACTGAAAACAAATAGTTGTATATTGTGACTGTCAACCTGCCGATCTAGCCGATCGACCAGGGTATGGCAAGCTGGAAACGAGGCCGGGAATTAAATGAGTTGAGTATTTTCATCAGAATAGATCCCGTGAAAATGGAAATGTGTTCCATGTAAAATGCTTCATGTGGCAACCCTTCGCAGAAACGAACAGTATGACAAATGTGAACGTGGATGAAATTGTCTGTATCTTTGGTAGATTGTAAGCGTCTTCCGGAAAATTAAGTATTGAAAATCTAACTCTCAGCGTCATGTCCCGGCTACGGGTTGTATGTCACATTGTACAACGAGGAAGGCGATCTTTGTTGCCAGGTTTTTACGAGCTAAGCGATTGTAGAATGGAAAATGTCACGCCCTTTAAAAGGAAGCTCGCGGCGAAATCGCCGAGGACGGTCTCTGAGGATCGGGAAATCCCCGACCCTTGGTAACATCCACATTCGTTCTGCCCAATAAGAAGACGGGCTCCGTAATAAACATGTTAACTTTCTGGATACGTCTGTTGGGTGATGTTCAGACATGGATCAAGAGCGAACCCTCGAGCTTTGCCGGCACCCCGCTGTGCCGCGAATTCGACAGGATCCAGGCCGTGTCGGAGAGTCCTGGCACACGTCTGTCTGTGGCAGACGCTGCTGAACACCTCGGGACATCATTCTGTGACAACCTCACTCACCGACACCAGCCCCTGTTATAACCGTGCCCAGGAGCTCGAACACACGCCGAGAGCAGGGCTCGGTCAGTCGCACCACCAGCGGAGTCACCTGGTGACACACAGCTGCAGCGGCGCCTCCGCTGTACAAGTGTCGCTCGGTTATCTCAGAGCACGAGTCCTGGCCCGCAGGCGCTGAAGTCAGCGCGGCACGCCCGGCGGCCTCGTCTAGCATCAACAAACTGCTCGGTCGGCTGCGGCCTCGCGCGCGCCGCCACACCCTTCCTGCTGCACACGAGCACGCGGTCACACTGTCCTCCCAGCGTTTCTGCCTGGTTTTACGAATTTGCGAGACGGAGATGACATGATTAGGACTGGTATGAATTTATCGTAGGATGTACGATTTTCATGGCCCAGAGTATTTTTCAGTCGGGGTCGTTGCTCATTAACACGGGCAGTGAAACGGGTCCAAAAGTTCCCCCCTGTGGCGGATCCAAGGGGAGGGCAAAAGGCATTTGCCCCCCAAACGGAAAAGCTCGGGGAAAAACTGTTTCCAAAGTGATCGACCTCCTTTTCCCCTGACTCCTTTTCAGTTTATAAGCAAGATTTTGGTGCTTCAACTCTCAACTCCAAACAGAACCAGTTAAGTTCAGTGTAAATATTAGGTCTTGGACTCGAAAAAGGATCTCGAGCCCATCTTCTTCACCCCGTGACGCTTTTTTGCTTTTCGCCTCAAATACCAAAATTCTACCGGCAAGTGATATTGTAGCGCAGCTTTCACGGCGTGACGTTTTTTTGTTTTGCTTTTGATTTTTGACTTTGGTTTGCCCCTCCCAAAGCGACCGGCTAGATCCGCCACTGCTCCCCCTGCGCTTATTTTTTCGAGGTGGCCAGAGAAGCGTCGCAGCTTTGAAACGCTACTAAACTATTATTTGAGGGAATTTCTGGGAGCACGGATTGGTGCCGTAATTTTTAAAATCGATAATAAACCAATGGTTGTTTACCTATGGGCTCTCAAAGTCAGAATTATATTTTGAGATCGCCATAATCGCGCGGTCGCACCAGCTCGCCCGAACTGTAAACCGAGTGGGAACGGTGACAATGCCGTATAATCAAGATGATATCCCAAAGGCACCTCACATGAAGGTCGAGAACAAGTTCAAAGGTCAAGGTCACACCAGCATTGGCAAGGTCATTGATCCCAGTACTTTCGGTCAGATGGCTTTACTCATTATGACGTTCGTAATGTTATGACATCATGGTTAGGTTGCTCAATGCAAACATAAGGGTCAGAAGTTATTGTTCAGGGTCAAACCTTCATTTCCCGCCCAACGATTGCTAAAGTGTCATTTATAGTATAAATGATTGGGAATACATGGTGACGTCGTAGGTCAATGACCATGACCCCAAAATTTCCGAGGACATTGTGGGACCTCCCTCGAGGACATTAGTCTGCTTTCAGTGTATTCCCAGGTTTTCTCTGCATAAGCGCCGCATTTTTCAATAGGTTCCCGGTACAGCCCAGATTTCACTTTTATGACCTAGTTTGACTTTGAATATCTTAACCTAGGTTGACAAAGAATGGCTATGATGACAATGACCCCCACAGAGCCTCAAACGAGCGCTTCGTCAATCCAGTCGGTTTCCGAGATCTCGGAGGTCACTTTAAGACCGCCCTCCACTGTGTGTTGACGCCAGACCCCTGTCCTCCGCGGCTGACTCCGCGTCCACAAAAGTATTTACTTAGCAGCCCGCTGGCTCCTGTAAATTCCGCCGTCAGTGACCTCGTAATTGCGGATACTGCTGAAGCGGGCGACCCGAGTCGGTATTCAAAACAAAACACGCTCTGTTGATAGCCAGGCCTGCTCCCAGCTCGCGTCTATCGTGCCTGTCCCATCCGCGTCATGTGAGTGGGGTCAAGAGCGTAGGTCACGGCGTCGCGGCTCGCTATCGGGGGTGGGGCGACATTCCCCAACTATCTGCACCCGCCATCGCCTTATCGGGCTGGTTCGGCCGAATCACGTCGCCTCAAGGTGGGGGGAGGGGGTGTAGTAACACATTGTCACACCCCGGCCTGCCAGTCCTGGAGTTCGCTGTGGGATTGTTACCGAAATGCGGCGCTAAGGTGGCACTTCATGCGGAACGCTGAACCCGCCGCTGCGCAGCCTTCTGTGGCAGGGATCGAGTGTTTGTCCTTCCCAACAACACTCGCAGCCACGGCCCGCACAGGCGCACCAGCAGCGCTGAGGACCACAACACGCGCGTACAAAGCCACGATAGCGCACAGCACTATCGCGTGTTGCTGACATTTCAAATCAGCACTGAAGTCATCCAGTGACTCACTCAGTCGGTCATCGCCGGGTCTCAGCCTTCAGCCAGTGAAGCACAACTAGTTGGAGGCTAGTTTCACGCAGCACGACGCTCTGTGAGAGCGGCTGATACCGCGGGGTGGACAGTGAGTCACTCAGACCCCATTAGCCTGAGAACGCAGCGGGCCAGCCCGCCCCGGGGCGGGCTGGCCCGCTGTTGGAGCAGTCCTTGTTCCACTCAATTTGGATAGCACGCTGCGGATCGATGTTTTGTACTCGATACCTCGGAAAAACGGAACGTTAAACATTACAGCGAAGTTGATAGCAGCTGCAGGCGTTGGCGGAAGCCTTCAACCTCACTAGAGACTGGAAACGGTTTCTACGGTATCTATTATTTGCACTGTCTTCACACTGTACAAAACCTGGTTCATATTTCACGAATACACGCTTCTAAATATTGGTTTTTAGAAAGTCCACTGGTTTGCGTGGGTTCGTTGTACCACATTCGAGAAGAAAAAACACACCCGCAAGCGTTCCTTCATCGGTAGTGTTTTACAGTAGCGTTTTACCTACCACAGGTGCACTGGGCTTAAAGTGGGCTCCCATCGAGACGAAGGCATAGGGGGATGCTGGACAGGTCGGTTCAAAAATAGCAGTTTACTTTTTCCGTAAAAACGGCCGCTTTTAATAGGAGCCTCTCCATTCCATTCCCGAGTTTGTGCATGATACAGACCAACACATACATGTATGGGAATCTACGGGGAACTAACATTTGCTGAAACGCTGCCCTGCCTCCCACACGCATATGTCAATCTTGAACCCCCACCCCACCCTCAACTATGTGTAAGGCGTACAACACCCAGGCGCAAAACAATATTAATCCAACGCTTATGGTGTGTGCCTGCCTTGAAATCCTGTATTTTTTTGAAAATTTAAGATACACTATTCGGAGAGCGGGGTTCCAAAAAAATGTGTGGGTGGATCCCCGTAACTGTGAGAGACTAGCCAATAAATGTCAAGGTAAAACACTCCGTGCTCTACCAGAGCTATTTTGGAAACTGGCACATAAAAGATCATGAACCGAGGCGTGTCAACACATGAACAACAAAACAGTCGCACGACGTCCTGTTTTACAGGCACGATTCACTTGGCAGCTCTACACAGCACATCAATCCAATCCAGGTCTGCGAAACTGCAACTCTACAACCCTGGACAGAGCAGAACAAACACATATCGCACAACACCAAGTACACGACGGAACACTACTTCTTGCCGAGCTTGTGACTGATCATCTCGCGGAACTGTCCCAAGATTTTGTTCTCGCGTTTTTGCCGCTCCTCCTTGTTGAACATTTGGAGCGCGCGCTTCTCGTCTGCCGAGTAGATCTGGTTCTCCTTCCGCATTCGCACCGCCTCCATGCGGCGGTGTCTGAAAACAGAGGTAGCATCAATGTGCCATAGGTGTCAGCAGCGGGAAACCAACGCAATAGCAAAGTTCCACATCGAAAGGATGTGCGCCTTTTCTTACTGGCAGACAGACATTTAGAAAACTTGAGACAAATTAGCGAGAGCCATTTGTGTTGCTGAAAAGGGTACACGTCGACGTTGGCAGCCAAAAACTGAACTATTTTTTCTTCAAAATTTGCTTTAACATGTTTTCGTCATTCTGGCCGTTTGTCCCCCTGCACCCAAAATTTCACGACCAGCAGCGTTTGGGACAAACTGCTGAAAATTCAGCGCGGTCATAATTCACCAGAAAATAGCTGCCGGCTAAGGGGATCATGACATCACAAGCCGGATGGCTGATCAATATGTAGTACAAAGTAACACCGAGTCCTAGTACTAGCCCCAGCAGCGAGACAAGGTACTGTTTTTAACTTCATAAAGCGGTAGCTCATTGAATGAATTTCTGTACAGACAGGCTGGACTGAACAGCATGAATACCCCCATAATGCAGCTCTGATTGCTACTTTTTTCAAAACCGCACCGCATTGAAAGCCGACCCCTATTAATCGACGATTCGTCCCTTGAAGGGAGGGATCTGGGATGATCCCACGCCAATGAGAATTCCAAGCTTTGTGCTATTTGATCTAAAAAAATCAGTCGCATTATAGATCGTCGTTTATGCTGGGAAATCAACTTACAAATACTACCGTCAGATGAATTTGATACTCAATCCCCGATCAGGAACTCGGATAAACGCATATGCTACCCTCGCTAGAATCGCACACGTTCTTATTACAATTTCAATACCGTACCTGCTGCCGCTCATGACGTAGCCCTTGGCCTCGAAGGAAGCGATCTCTTCACTGGTGAGCCCGATCTCTCCACGACGCGGGATGCGCTTGCCATCAGCCACGAACGCAGCCATAGCAGCGCCTGCCCAACAGCAGAGAAACGTCACTGGGGCGCTCGCCGACGAACGCAGCCATAGCAGCGCCTGCCCAACAGCAGAAAACGTCACTGGGGCGCTCGCCGACGAACGCAGCCATAGCAGCGCCTGCCCAACAGCAGAGAAACGTCACTGGGGCGCTCGCCGACGAACGCAGATGCGGCCGCACCTATCCACAGACAGCGCGTCCGCGAATCACCGAACGCAGCCATAGCAGCACCTGTACGACAGCAGAGAAATATTATAGGGGCGCTCGCCGACGAACGCAGCCACGGCAGCAGATATCTCGCAGTCATTGAATAGGTCGACAAGGGCGGAAGACCGGCAAAAATGACCATACGTCTGGGAGGAAAATTGGGTCAGCTAAAGTTTGAACTCTTTAGCTCGGTAGTGTGCTTTACAGTTCATATCACAAGTCGTCCAGCCAACTAGAACGAATAAATTTTCCTCTGCCCGTAAAGGCTAGAAATTTTTTTCATTTATCTGGAAAAATTTATACCTTTCTCTTGACGATCTAAACAGTGCAAATTTAAAACATTATTGCTGCTTAGAAATGGCGAGAATAAACCTTTAATATATAAAGGTAGTGAGTATTATGAAGCTTCAAATACCGAACAACTTATTTTTACTTCTGGTATAACTGGGCACAGTACCCAATGCTGATTATGCCTTATAAGCAGCGATACACTGTACCCACAACACAACGACAAAATGAGCGATACGAAGAAAAAGCCCCAGCAGGTGGGCGGAGTGCGCTGGCCCACCTTCTCCGGGCAGCAGCGCCTGGCCCATCTCCCTCCGCGAGAGCTGCACCTTCTCCTTCGGCATGGGCCCGAAGGTGTCGTCTCCCGTCTCCACCTCCGCCGAGCCTGCGGTACCACCACACCCGTCACGCACGCGCATGGAACACACAGGTGGTGACGAAACGTGACTGCAAGATGCGCTCTGAAGGATGCTGACATAAATTCTGGTTGTATGGTTCGTTACAGGATGCAGTTTGAAACTGGACACGCCATCCGTCCAAAACTTCAGTCACAGCAAAACCCCGACAAAATAAAACCATTCGAGTGAATAACTGACAAAGCATACTACACTGTCACACGATATGCCGTGAAAAGGTGAAATCACGTATGTCGCATACGTTTTGCATAGGACACACCTTTGCACGGCAGTGATATTCAAGCCCTGTAAATACTTTAAAGAGAATGTGACACCTGAGCGCAATTCCAGACTGTGGTGATTTTAGGGGTAACCTATGATGGAAATGATAAATTTGGCCTAATTTCTGCTGGAAAAATGGCCAATAAGCATAATATTTAGTTCATTTTCATTTTCTCCGTTAGCTATAAAGTCTCCAAATTATCATGACGTCAAATCGACGTACGAGCTGGTAGTAATTTGTGCCAAAAATGAATACGAATAAAAATGAACCATTTTTAGCCAAAAGAGGTTACTATTAGAAGCTGAGTGATGTCTCTTAATTTTTTCTATTTTTCTTGATATATTCTATTTTTCTTGGTATATTTAAACATATTTAAGGTTTCAAACGAAACAAAAAGCACGTTATACACGATTAAAATCGGCAGTATTAAGGTCATGCTAAGCATGCACGTTTTAAAGAAACCTAAGCAAGAAAACTGTTCGCACAGCACGCGCAGCAGGGCTCGAGAATGACGTAATTTTACTAAGATCGCCTAATGGCAAGTAAACACCCAGAGAAGGACGGAGTCGGTGGGGTGGGGTGGGGGGGCTGAATTTTTACCGTTTTTCTCCGCAAACGATAAGTTCTGGGACAAATGAAATACCGATCAACTGGTTTCTCGGCATACCCAACCATATGGCTAGCTCAGTTAAAATCCCATTACGAAGGTGTCATATTCCCTTTAACACGAACGGGGACCACCTGCTTGACGAGGGGCGGGACCCGCCCCCAAGATCCGAGAACCACGGTAGGTACGAAAACGGTAAACGGCGTTGGGAGCCGACCACTTCCACGAAAATATTTGACCATTTTTCTCAGGTCACATCTAAGGTCACGAGAGGTCCAAACATGCCGTCATAGGGATAACATATAAATTAAGTTTTCGACCATTACATCTGAACAAGTAAAGATAAAGCAAAACGACTTGAAGTATAGAGTCCCGCAGCAAGCCGAATCGAAGATATATAATTGACCTGCTGCAAATCAGGATTGACCTACCTGAGGTCAGGTCAGGGTCAAATTATTTAAAATGCATATCACTAGAACCGCAAAGCCAAGGCAAGTCTGATGCAACTAAAATAAACGCTCATCCCCATCTGTTA
Organism: Lepas anatifera; assembly: GCA_034440635.1. Lineage (NCBI taxonomy): Eukaryota > Metazoa > Arthropoda > Thecostraca > Lepadidae > Lepas > Lepas anatifera. The sequence goes on along the minus strand of JAOTON010000512.1, from coordinate 2,260,250 downwards.
CTGAGTTATACAGTAAAAACCATTTTCCCATGTATTTCCAATGGAGAGGGCATGCCTCGTACCTGACCTTAGGTCATCGATATCAAAAATACCGGAACAAATTTTAGAGAACTCGGTGAGCCCGTTATGTGATATGAGTTTCAATCGGATAAGTACACCCTGCTCCGACTTATGTTATCTTAAACTTTTTTAGGTCAGTTCACTTGACCTGTACTTATGACCTGACCTGAGATGACCCAACCTTAAAATTTTCACAGAAGTTGTAAAATATGAGGAAAAGGTATGCCAGTACAGCGGCGCTACGCGCCGCCGTTTTACTGCTATCTCCGAAAAACCCGAGGGGGCGGGTACCCGCCCCCCATCAATGCGCGTGTTAAGGGCCATTTGCCATCTCACTGGGGTTTTCTTCCGTCACAGTTTACGATATGCTTACCTCCCGCCTCTACCCACTTCTCCTCTGCTTCGCTATCCGAGCTGGACGATGAGGAGGCCTTCTTCTTTTTCTTCTTGCGCTTCTTCTTTTTCTTTTTGTCTTTTTCGCCTTCTTCTCACGCTTGGCCTTCTTCTTTTTCTTCACGTCGGCCTCGTCCGCAGACACGGATCCCCGGTCCGGCTGGGGGCTGTTCAGGTCAGAGCTGAAACAAAGGCGAACCCGCGCGGATTACAATGATGGCAATATCAAGCTTCAGAAGCAGCGACCGAATTCCCCGGCAACCTAACACAATGTTCGGCGTTGGACCGATGAAGCCGTGATATTTCAGCTAGATGAAAAGTAGCATTCAGATAATATGATGTACTATGTAAAATTAATGTAATCATGTCAAATTAAGCCTTCCTAACATGAGCGCAAAATGATCGTCGCAGTCGACACGTCCCAAAACCCAAATAATGATGATGATAATCGTTTCGAACAATTATGCAAAGTAGAAGCGGCAAGCAAAGACAATTCAACTGCGAATCAAACCAGCCTGCGGTACAGTCGCATTACAGCAGCGCCGTCAAGAGTAAACTCACTCCTGTTCGGCCTCGTGGCTCGGCGGGGAGCGACCCCAGCACTCGGGAGCCCCGCGCTCACTGATGTTCAGGCGCTGCTCTCGCCGCTCGGACAGGAAATCCAGGTGCTGCGGCACATCGCGACGGCTCGGCCGGCTCGCACGCGGCCCCCAGCTCCACGTCCCAGCCGACGGCGACGGCTCGCGACCCGGCGCGTTCCTGCGCCACAGATCGTTCTCTGCCGAATGTTTGGCTTCAGGAGACCGCCGCTTGGAGCCGCCACGGTCGTGGGGGCTCCGCTGCCGACGTCTGGAGTCGGGTTTGACGAATTCCTCCCGGGACCGCTGAGGGGACCGCGAGCGGTCGCGGTGTTTGTGACGAGAGCTGGCGTCCCGGTCACGATCCCGTGGCGAGAGGCTTCTCCTGGGCCGCTCTGACCTGTGGCCGGCGCGATCCCCGGAGTGACTATCTTGCTTATTCCGCCGGCGGTCCGTGTCTTCGTTCCGCTCCCGCGGTGAGTGACTGGAACGAGAGTGCTTCCGATGCTTTTTCCGGCTGGGAGACACACTATGCCCCGCTTCTCTATCCCGAGACCGGCTGCGACGTTTGCTGTCTCTTAATCGAACATTCTCACTGTCAAGCCTGGCGTCCCTGTGCGATCTCGATTTCTCAGTGCGGTTCTCAGACGAGTCACCTTTTCTGCGATCCCTTTCCCCCCTATCCTCTCCACTCCGGCGTGATTTTCCGTCATGATGACGGGGTGAAGAACCACCTTCCCGGTCATGATGCCGGCGAACGTCACCATTAGTTTTGTTCCGCGATCGCCCATGCCCGTGGGAGGATGCGGAGCGCTTGCTGTCACTCTTGTGCCTCTTTTTGGCACTGTACCCCGATCCAGAGATGAGTCTGAAGCACCCGAAATGCTCGAAGAAGAGTGTCGTTTTCTGTTTGACTTCTTTGAACGAGCAGGAGAATCTCCTTCACTGGAGTCAGGTGATGACCTGCGGGCGCGTGATTTCTTCGGCACGTGACGTACTGGCGATGCTGAGCGGCTTGAGTCCGATGAAGATTCCGTGTCACTGCCATCGGAGCTGGCCCGAGCCATGGCCGACCTGCAATCAAAGAAGCCAATGGTGATCTATCACTCCCTGCGTTAACATTTTAGAACTGGTCTTAAATCAAGTCCTAGGGCTTAGGTTGAAACAGAGCTAAATTCATGAGCTGCTTTCAAGTCCTTGAGCCTGTATGAAGATTAATGTTACTTGGCACACATTCCATCTTTGTAATACTCCTATGGCCATCAACAGTAGCTGAACACTTCAGTAATGCAGGAACCAGGTTACAGGAAGTTAAAAGTAAAATTTGGGACTAATGGGTAATAAGCCACACAATACTATCTGTAGGTTATTATAACTCTGATGGGGTTGATTAGTAGTTGGTAGAAAATTTGACCTCATAGGTAGGACAATGGACTGTTAAGCCAAAGATGTGAAGTGCCCATCTCTTATCATGCATAGGGCCATTCATTCCATTCATTTAACCATCGATTTAGTCATTGACCTGGGTTCCACTGTAAAATCTGATCCTGATCAGATCCTGGATCGGCTACACCATTGAGGCCAAGAAGTCCATCAAGTGTGTTTCCCCTTTAGCACAGTCCATGTTAGTCCTGGAAAAATGAAACATGATAAACTGATGACTCCATGGGGTAACATTGGCAATTTCATCCTGAACGCAGTGAGGTCATGGAAACTAAACCATACATTCAATTAAAAACAAAAGATAATGGGTGCCAACACACACTGACCCAATAGTTTCAAGAAGTTACCAAGGGTTTATTCCAGCGCCTCCTTACAAAAAAGATGACAGTAGCTTGGAGGAAATCAGAGCAGGTGCAAAATCCAGTGTCCACTGGAACGGTTAGGGAGCAGATATCAGCTGATTTTGCCTGATCTGCGCCAATATAACAGGTGTGGCGAAGCTAAGGAACTAACGAGATTTGATTAAGGCCTCTGATGCTCATTTAATGTATTTTAGTGAAAGTGGCATACAGAAAGACAATGTAATCGAAAACTTTAGCTGCCCACAAATGATGTTTCTCTCCATAAAACAGCTTATTTTAGTTTCTCAATTGAAATTGTTCCCATTTTGTTTACTTGTAACTTTATTTTGCTCTTTTAACTGTGTTTTGGCGTTATATTTGTTCATTTCATTCTCTAACGCTCATCTTACTTTGTTATGCTGTTATCCTGTCAGTCTCTGTTTTTATTGCTTTTTCTGTTTTTTCTCGTTCCATGGTTACTGTTTCTTTGTTAGGTTTTTATGATTTGCTCATTCTGCCTATGCTACACATGTGGTCTTTTACACTCGTGCTCTGGTTGCTTACTTCCTTTTGTTTATACTATGTGCCTGTAAAGTTCTATTCTGTTGCTCACTGTTCAGCCTTTGCTTTGCTTTGCCCATGTCTTCTTTTGCTGGTCTATTCATTTCTTCTGTCCCCCTGTTAAAAAAAATTGTGCGCCATAACTGAGCCTCCTCTAACCTGCTCCGAAAAAACACCTTTTGTTTGAGAGGAGGTTGGATTAGATTTGAGATGAGCTTTCATGAGCTTTAAGGAAGTTTAAGGAGGCACTGGAACATTGCGTAGATCAGGTTTAAGGAGGCACTGGAACATGCCTCAAATGTGACCTCATCCTGCAAGCCTAGTGCAGCAGCAGGCATGATATGACTTGATAGCCAACACTATTGGTCTTTATACTACCCCACCAAAAAAAAAATAATATTATTAAAGGATATTGTAATAAACATGAATATAATATTGTCTGTGGTTCAACTCTTTCAGGATGCATAGGTATTTGCAGGGATTTAAGTTTTGATTTTTCTGGATCAACATCAACACAGCACAAATAATGCTGCATCATACTGTGTCGAAAGAAAACATTGAGACCATGCAAAAATAAAACAGGATAGGAATGGCTCCATGTGTCTTACATTTACCCACAGATGGGCCTCAATACATTCAAATTTAGTTTATTTTGAGTAATTTCTTACTGTTCTTCCTGTCTCAGTTTTTGGTCGTTTTCGGATGTTGCTTCGTGTTTTTTTACGATCCTAACAACAAACAATCACAGTATCCTCTCTCAAACGACCCCCTCCCCATGTATGCTAGCACCAAATCAAAAACACAAAAAACACCAAAACACCAAAAAACAGAAAACGATTCTTCCCAAAGGCATATGCAATATGGAAGCCCTCGGCCTTGTCGACAAACAAGACGCATTTACCTCCTAAAGAAAGGGAACACTTCAACTTCATATGGAAACTTTGAATGAAAGCAGAATTTGGCGCGAGAGTTTTGAGTTTTGCTTTTCTATTGTTGTTGATTGGTGACAAGTGGTGATGTTGCCGCCGCCGTGGCATTTTTTGGGACAATTTTTCACAAGCGCTTCAAAGCCTTTTTAATCGCGAAGTTGTTCCAGTCAATGGCAGAAAGTGTTAATAAGAGGATATTTTAGACTCGCTCATAGCTGCCTTGTACTGGCTGCTTTTGCGTTGGAAGAAAAGTTCCGAGGAAGTTCTGTTGCACAGTTCAGTTGTCAATTTTGTCACAATTAAATATTGTGTACACCTGTTGGAACCACTGTGTGTTACATCAACCCACAATTATGTCGGATGCCAATGGTAAGCTTAACATTCCAGTCTGAAAACCTTAAATGTCATTCCGTTGTAGGTGGCAGCTTTTCATAAATATTCTGAATAGCAATGATAGGTGCAGCCTTTTCTGCATTTCAATTTGGACAAATAGAGACTTGGGCGGAATACACTTAGGAAAAAGTATATTATCAAATCAAGTATTCTACAGAATCAGCCTGATCCTATTTTGGCTAGTTTTGAGCATGTCACTGTGAGAACAGGAAAACCTAAGAATGAAAAAAAGCTGAGTTGCTGCCTGAGTTGAAGAAATAGGTATGCTGCAGGAGCTGAATTTCTTCTTTTATTGGCTTTGGCTTTCAAACTTTACCAGTTGTGACCGGTGTTGATTGATCTCTGTGGCAATATTTACATGAGTGTCCTTGTTTTTTTCCCCAGCATTTGGGTGATATCCACTGCTATCTCCTCTTCAGGTAGTCTTAAGGAACTTAGTTTAACTTACTTTTTAGATATCATATCCACCAGATTTTTTCAGGGGGATGACTGTACAAGGAATGGGAGGTAGTGGAACAGCTGCTGCAGGGCCTGCTGTAATTGATCTGAGTCAGAATGTGTGCCTCAGAATGTAGATCTCCTCTGCATTGAGTCTCATCTGTTCTGAGTTGATGTTTTGGTTTTTCTCATGACCCTTAGTAAGCCTATTGATATGGTAATGGATAACACTTTTCCTAAGCTTTTAAAAAAATGAGATGCTTCAGTCATTTTGAATTCTGCACCAGCCTGATCATACCCTGTTGTATTTTGCAATAATTATGTGCTAATCTGTCTGGAGTCTTTCTAGTTCCACTCACTCATATCTGTAACTGTCACTCCAGTACCTATTCTGTCTAAGATTGACATGGTCAGAAGTATATTATGGCATGGTTTGATGTGGAGACCCAAATTTTACATAGATCTATATAATGCCAGGAAACAATTGACCTACAAGAGATGTCCCTTATGTTTTACCAACATTGTATCAGCTGTATGTTTCCTTATGGATGATATATTTAACTTTTGTTATGTGGTTGCCCTCTGAGATGCATTGTATCTTAATTGATTTTATAGTTTTAACACTGTTATTGCCTAAATAATACCTGTGAACTTTTTAGTCAGGTATCAACTTTAAGGATGATGCTTTCAAGAAAATATTACAATATACTTTTCTGTCATATAAAGGAAAAATGGGTATCTCCCATTAAGAATACATTGGAAATACTTTCCCCCTTTGTACAGTGCTTTGATTTCACAGAATGAACCATTGACAAATGAATGTGTTCATTTATTCAAAACTGAGAGAAATCTGGCTCAGTTTTGAGGAATTCACAAATATAAGGAGGGTTAGTATTCATAAAACCAACATGATGAGATTAAATAAACGTTTGTTTTACCTAATTGATTCTCCTATGTTTGGCTTGCTTAGCCAGTTCAGGTATCACCCTTGTCACACTGATTTGATATCGTCCCTGCCCCTCCCCCCTCAGATGGTGCCAGCCTGGCGACGGGCCGGTCGCGGCGCTCGCGCAGGGAGAACGTCGGCCGTTCGGCGGCGCTGGAGCTGATACGCAGCGGAAAGAAGAACAAGGTGGAGGTGTCGGAGGACGCCGACAAGCTGTACGACGTGGTGGACGAGCGCGAGTACTCGCGCCGCGTGCAGGAGCGCCTGGAAGACGATTGGATCGTTGAAGATGGTAACTAGTGAGATGATGCTTTGCAGCCCCGGTAGCTCAGTTGGTAGAGCTTTGGGCTCCGGCCCGCTGCTCAGAAGCATGCAGTGGCAGTGCATGTCCAGGCTTGGGATCGGTTCCCCTGAGACGCTCCGGCGCTCAATAGTTTACCCGACGTAGGTCGCCTGGCAACTGACTGGTGAGAGGGTGACCTGAGTGGGGCGGCCGTCCCTGTGCTTTGTGGGGCGTTAAACTTTGGCGTCTAAATTAACCCTCCATTGAGGGAGTTGCTCGTACGGGTGGTGGGGTCGGGGTCTCCGTGACAAGTCCCTTGATGACTTTAGTGAGACTCTGACTCCAGCAGCCTTACCAGGAACAACTTGAACAAAATTTATAAAAAAATTAAATAAAAAATGCTGATTTTGTCATCGTCACCCGATTCCAAACCCCAAATCTAGTTTTAACGTAATCCGTAGTGTTGGGGATCAATGGGAACCGAGTACTGGGCGTTGCTGAGGTACTGGCTCGGGATAATGTGTCTGTGCTGGTTTTCCCACCGCAGCTCCGACGGAGCGCCAGTGCAGAGTCTTGGGACAGTCTCTGGCGTGTACACGCGCGCAGTCAGATGGTTAACTGTACATGTCGGATGGTATTCGTAATTTTTTTCTTGGAGTCTGGTGTTTTCGCTCGACTCTGGAGCACTACCCGCCGCAGTGGATAATGCGTCCGTCGAACTTTGGACTTGAGTCCAGGCGTGGATGGCTGTTTTCTGATGCTCCTGCCTGAAACAGTTAGTTTTTTTGTAGTTTCAGGAGGTATGATGTCCAAACGGAAAAGCACTTCCAAAATAAGCGATTGTTTAGTGTTTTCACTGCATTTGCGCCCTTGCCTTACACTGGTCGTGTGCGAGCTCAGGCATGGGCGACGGTTACGTGGAGGACGGCCGGGAGATATTCGACGATGACATTGTGGACGATGGACGCAGCCACAGCGCCTCGTCTACCAAGAAGAAAACCCACGGAAGAGTGCGGGACCCGGCACAACCGAAGAAGGGCAACATTCGCGATATGCTGCTCACCATGCCTGGCAAAAAGGTACTCGCGTCCCAAAGTGTCCTTTGTGGCTTTCGCTTGCTTTTGCTTTGTTTTGTGTTTGTGGAAATTGTTGTGTTTTGGAGATCCTCAGATTGTTTTTATAAGAAGTCGATGACTAGTTTGTCTGCACGTGTAGTGAGTCTCAAGTTCTGTAAAGAAGCAATATCAGTCGTTGAGAGGTAGGTATATAATACCATTGATTTGTAATCCCGTAATAGGGCCTAGTCAAATCTGTTAATCACTCTGCGTTTGCATTGCATTATGCGTTTTTTCCTCGCCTCACTAGAGCCGTTATTATTGTAAATCCAGAACAGAATAGGCAGGCTTATGTAACTAGAACGGCAAATTTTACTTCCATAGTTATGAAAGTGCAGAAAAGCAGACATCTCCATTGGGCCGGGAGCCGGCCCTTTTAACACGCGCATTGACGGGGGTCTGAGCCACCTTCGCTTTGACGAGGGGCGGGTACCCGCCCCCAAGATCTCGAAAACCACGGAAGGTAGCGAAAAACGGTAAACGGCGTTGAGTAGCCCATCCACTGCTCCATCGAAAGTGTTTCAACCATTTTTTTGTCAGGTCACATTTAAGGTTAAGAGAGGTCAAAACATGCCATCATAGGGATAACATGGAAATTAAGTTTTTCGGCCATTATATCTGAACAAGTAAAGATAGAGAAAAACGGCTTAAGCAAGTAAAGATAGAGAAAAATGACTTAAACTATATGACTCCTCGCAGCAAGCCGAATCGAATGATGTATAATTTGACCTTGCTAGGTCAAATCAAGGATTTGAACTGACCTGAGGTCAGGTCAAGGTCAAATTATATAAAATTCATATCATTAGAACCGTAAAGACAAGGCGAGTCTCATGCAGCTAAAATAAACGCTTTATCTCTATCCGTTATTGAGTTATTCAGCAAAACCATTTTTCCCATGTATATCCAATGGAGAGGTCATGCCTCGTACCTGACCTTAGGTCATCGATATAAAAAATACCAGAACACATTTTCGAGCACTCGGGGGCCCATTATGTGATATGAGTTGCAATCGGCTAAGTTCACCCTGCTCCGACTTATGCTATCTTAAACTTTTTTTAGGTTAGGTCACTTGACCTGTACTGGTGACCTGACCTGAGATGACCTAACCTTAAAATTTTAACAGAAGTTGTAAAAATGATGAGGAAAAGTTATGCCAAGTTCGGCGGCGCTACGTGCCGCCGTTTTTCTTCTACCTCCGAAAAACCCGAGGGGGCGGGTACCCGCACCCCCCGTCAATGCGCGTGTTAATAAGCAGGCCGCCGCCTTCCCGACCCTCGTTTGCCATTTGGCCTCCATCAGGATTCTAAAATGATTTATGACAACGAAATCGTTAAAATCTGCCAACCTGGGACAGAGAGCGTTTACATTTCATTTTTCCTGCACGAACTACGCTATAGGATTGAATCGCCCAAACTGACCGGTTCAACATACGGAAAAGCTGGCACTGATACCTATTGTTGGGTCTGCCCCGACCCACCCCGATCAGGTGAGAAGAAGACATTTGGGGGCCTTTATTGAATACATTTTGATCAAGTGGCTGTAGGCTCGGCTCTCGAGACCGAAGTATCAGCGCAGCTAGCAGTGTCCGGCGTTGTCCTCAGCCTAAGCGTGACGTGAAGCTGGAGGAAGACGCGGATCTGCAGGACATCCTGCAAGGCATCAAAGCCTCCCCGGTCATCTCCGCTCGCGGGCCGCAGCTCAAACGCAAGGCGGCGCCGACTGCGTCGTCGTACGTACCCATCGGTGTCGTCTGTGGTTCGGGAAAATAGGTAATCTCTACCTAAGTGGTACATGGGTGAGAAGTTGTGGATGGTTTGGCAGTTCTGCAGGGTTTACCCACGATGGCTTATCGAGGGAATGCAAGTTTGATATGGGCTTGCATCTGGTCGATGTTCCGAATTCCCGCAGTCTAGAGGCGCCCCACGCCCACCCACCAGCGCCAAAAACAAAACACGTCACCGTTAACGATGACGCGAGAATGGGCCTTTTCTTTATGTAACCTTTAATGATAGGTACCGGCTTCTGGGTTCTTTGAGGTGCAACGGACCTCCTCGGTAGAGCTACTACTGCAGCTAGCTCTCAACCTCTGGATGCTGCCATTTCGCCGGATGTTCCCAATGTCAAATCGTCACGAAATGAATGTGAGCATTCTCTGTCACGCCCAGTGCATGGTCGTGTGATTCGCCACTGCTATTTTCTGTACAGGTCCAAGAAGCCACTGACCGTGTCGGCGCCCCGCCCTCTGCCGGTGAAGAAGCCGACGCCGTCGCTGACGTCGCTGAAGTCGCCGCCCTCTGCCGGGACGGAGCGCACATCGTCGGCGGTCAGTTAGCACCTTCAGAGTGTTGTATTTCCGGTCAGGGTCGACTTTCACTCGGTCGATTACATTCATCTCTGGCTCCGAAATAAGGTGTTATTGATATTGTTGTAGGATTTGGTAGCTCTGAAAATGTTTAAGTGATATAAAGTGCACGTTCGCCTTTTGTATTATGTATGAGGTGTACACAGCAGATTTTCTGCTTTCGGTCCCGCGCCTGTAGTCCCGGTCGGTATGTTTTGCGGCCCACCGGGTATCCTGGTAACTGGGATCGATTTTTCTCAGGCTGAACTTTTTTTAAAGTTTGAACATGTTTAATATTGTGTGCAGGGATGTGCACAAAATATATTTCTTAATTTGTTTTAGATACTCCACTGCGGGACTCATTTCGGCAGCTTTCTAGATCCAAGGATCAATCTATTGTGGCTTTTGTGCCTGGAAAATTTTCATTTTGTGCCGGGACCTCCCTGTTTTACCTTGCCAGAACCATGTCGGGCGCCCTGGACAAAAAATGTGTAAAAAGGAGAGCCGCTACGAACTCTTTGGAACCTGGATGATGACTTGCAATGGTTGTGTGCCGCTGTCTTACTGTGATTTTCTCACTTGATGCAGGTTAAAGAGAGCGAGGTCACCCCGCCGTCTCAGCTCATTGAGGACTGCGCCAGCACTCAGGACTTGGACGCCGAAATGGTGAGCTAGAATGATTAATGATTGGATTATATGTTATGAACTTTCAATGGTATTTACTGTACAGTACTCGTGTGGTTACATACTACGTACTAACACATTAGATCATAGGAACACACTGGTCATATTATGGCAAGATATATATTTCATGATGGATTTGACAGATGTTTGGGGTTGTAATTGAGAAAGCATCAGTCCACTCGTTTCCAACTCAATATCTTGTAATATGCTCAATACTGAAGCTTAAATTTGTTCGATGATTGTGCCTACAAATGAAGTCTGGAGGCTATCTTCGCTTCTTTTTCTTTTTGCTGTGATCACGTGTCGTAAACACTCCGTATCCTGCTGCACAGAAGGCAGAGGCGGCCGCGGCGGAGGCTATGATTCAGGACGACGACTCGATGTTTGAGAGTCTGGAGGTACCAGAAGAAGACCCCGAACCCTCAGCGGCCGCCAAGGTCAAGCAGGAGATGCCGGCGTAAGTAGCAGTTCCGTTAGTGAATGACGAGAAGGCTCAGACCCGGGCGCTAATGGTGTTGGTAGTGAGAGACTTCCGTGTCTCTCACATCCGTGGGCCCTTACACCCGTGGGACTCAAGATGGAGAACTGAGCGCGTTCTTTTTTTTTAGAAAAAAATCAACTCGGTTGGGTTTCCCGCCATTGGTGCGTAGTCGCCTGAGTTTGCTGAAGCTACTTCCTCAGATTGTTTGCCTTACGTCTCAGACTCGGGAGACCATCATATTATATTTTCACGGGGCGTGCAGATTTAATCGGTCGATGTTTCACTCTCAAACACCGCTGGTTTGAAACTTTGAGCGTGATCCTGGCGGCAGGGCTGGTCGGCTCCTGGTCCAGCTGCATCTGGGTTCTGCACTGCGCTTGCACTCAAACACGCTAGGTTGGAAGCTGTTGTCGATGTTGCATGCAGTTCCTCGTCGTACTATGGGTCGTTAAAATATGTCTTCTTTTCCCTCTACTTGTAATGGAGTTTTTTCTGTCTAAAGTTTCCAGCGACGGCCGCCGTCGTTAAATATAAAGGTGTAAAAAATGTATAAAAGCACGCACAAAATGAAGCCGTCGCCCTGGACAGTCAGTGTGAGAGCCATATTCGTGGCGCCAGTACTCCGTTATCTTTCCGCTTCGTGTTCATTTTCTGTCACCCAGTAGTGATCATTGGGTTTTGGACGAAGGATTTTTTTAAAAGGAACTAAGAGCATGATTTTTCGGGTAAATGTATTGGTTTATTTGGTGTCAGGTCTAGGTTGACCTCCCAGAGGAACACAATTGGATTGATCACTCCTCGTGCAGTTTTTATATCGGCCTAACATCAGTTTATCATCATCTTTGAAATATGTTTCTACATATGCGATGCGATGTAGTCATTCCGTTATTATCTTTCATCTTTCAAAAAAATCATTATTTACGGCTCTTGTGAAGTGACCTTGGCATAGAAATTTCCCGGGCTCAAACGAGAGTTGTTTACCCGCCAAAACTATAAAACCAAACGCTTTGCTTTCGATTTGAGTGATTGCAGCCCGATAGTTTATATTTGAGAGTACCAGTGGGCTTCAGTGGATGCCAGTGCAGCTGTGTGCTGCGGTTGACGCGGCAGTCTCACACTGAACCGGCACTGATGGGTCAGTGCGTCTCGTCGCCCTGCACCGGCACTGATGGGTCAGTGCGTCTCGTCGCCCTGCACCGGTCGGTACGGGTTGTTGACGAGCAGCCAGTCTGCCAGCCAGGTGACGGGGTCGGTTGGCTTCTCCTGACATAGCTGCGTCAGACCCTGCACCAGCGTCGGACTGACGTAGTCGTCCAGGTAGTCCCGAGCCTCCACGCCCGACAGCATCGGCTCCAGGCTCACTGCCGGCACGGACGGACCTCAGACGGGCTCACTGCCGGCACGGACGGACCTCAGACGGGCTCACTGCCGACACGGACGGACCTCAGATAGGCTCACTGCCGACACGGACGGACCTCAGACAGGCTCACTGCCGGCACAGACGGACCTCAGACAGGCTCACTTCCGACACGGACGGACCTCAGACAGGCTCACTGCCAGCACGGACGGACCTCAGACGGGCTCACTGCCGACACGGACGGACCTCAGACAGGCTCACTGCCGACAGACAAACCTCAGACAGGCTCACTGCCAGCACGGACGGACCTCAGACGGGCTCACTGCCCACACAGACAGACCTCAGATGGGCTCACTGCCGACAAAGACAGACCTCAGACGGGCTCACTGCCGACACGGACGGACCTCAGACAGGCTCACTGCCGGCATGGACGGACCTCAGACAGGCTCACTGCCGGCACGGACGGACCTCAGACGGGCTCACTGCCGGCACAGATAGACCTCAGATGGGCTCACTGCCGGCACGAACGGACCTCAGACAGGCTCACTGCCGGCACGGACGGACCTCAGACAGGCTCACTGCCGACACAGATAGACCTCAGATGGGCTCACTGCCGGCACGGACGGACTTCAGACGGGCTCACTGCCGACACGGACGGACCTCAGACAGGCTCACTGCCGACACAGATAGACCTCAGATGGGCTCACTGCCGGCACGGACGGACCTCAGACAGGCTCACTGCCGGCACGGACGGACCTCAGACAGGCTCACTGCCGGCACGGATAGACCTCAGATGGGCTCACTGCCGGCACGGACGGACTTCAGACGGGCTCACTGCCGACACGGACGGACCTCAGACAGGCTCACTGCCGACACAGATAGACCTCAGATGGGCTCACTGCCGGCACGGACGGACCTCAGACAGGCTCACTGCCGGCACGGACGGACCTCAGACAGGCTCACTGCCGGCATGGACGGACCTCAGACAGGCTCATTTCCGACACGGACAGACCTAAGACAGGCTCACTGCCGGCACGGATAGACCTTAGATGGGCTCACTGCCGACACGGACGGATCTCAGACAGGCTCACTTCCGACACAGACAGGCCTCAGACAGGCTCACTGCCGACACGGGGAGAGCTCAGATAGGCTCACTGCCGGGACAGAACTCGACAAGCTCATGTTTGCACTTTCGGGACAGATGTACGTTGGAGGGACCAACTGTCAGGACAGACGTACGTTGGAGGAACTCACTGTCTGGACAGACGTACGTTGGAGGGACCCACTGTCTGGACAGACGTACGTTGGAGGGTCCCACTGTGGGGACAGACGTACCGTACGTTGGAGATTATCACTCCCGGGACATAATGCGCCAGAGCAGGGTTTCTTATTCCCCAAAGTGACAGGGCAGTGACGGCAAAGTGACATCGGTACTAGATGGCAGGAAAATGTACCATATTTAGGTGAATTAAAGCGGAGCGGCTATTTCGTGTGTCACGCCGCTTTTCTTCAATTGCTATGAAACTGGGTCCTGGATACCAAAAGCAAGACGGCTTTGCCCAAAATTGCCACGAACTCTGTTGTCAGGGTACCAGTTCAGGGTGATTTTGATATATCTGCGCAATTCTAACAATAAACAAATTTATAAGATTGCAAAAGGCGTGCGTCAGCTGTGACGAAACACATTTTACATTTTTCTTATGGAGTAATCATTTTTGTTTTTTTCAACAGGTATCTGAGAATCACTATTTGATAGTAGGCTATGGTATCGCTTAATGTGTATCGTGATGGTCTGATTGATTTCGCGCTTTCAACCGTAAAAAAAAACATTATTTTTGTGTCACTGTTATGCTCACCGTCGGGGAAGAAGAATCTAATCTCCCTCTCTGCGCTGGCCGGTGAGTCACTGCCATGTGCCGCATTCTCCGTGTCGCTCGTACCGTAGAGTGCTCGGATGCTTTTGGGATGCATCTTGCGTGCCTTTGCTACTTTGGTGGGTCCTAAAAGACGCCGCCATGCTCGGATGCCGTGCTCTTTGCTGAGAACCATGACCTGAATGGGTCCAGACGTCATGAAGTTTACAAGATTGCTGAAGAAAGGCTTCTCGCGATGCTCCGCATAAAATTCCATTGCCTGCTCCTTGGACATATGCACTCGACGATGCTGAATGATGGTAAATCCTTCTTTGAGGATCATTTTCTCGATGTCCTCTGCATTTTTCATGGCATTCGGTTTGATTATTGCCAGTGTTCTATTCGGTTCTGGTTTCCTTTTCGCCGATGTCTCTGTCACAGTGGTTCGAGAGTTGCTTTCCGTCATTTTTATAGTGTGTAATGCAATAATAGGTAAACGCTGAAACTTGATTTGCACGATGACAGCAACCCTATATCTGCCTACCAAAATAGTTTCGAAAGTCTTTCCTGCTTGTTTTGCACGTGAATTGAGGGGGCACCTGCCTGCACGCGGCGCCGCACAAACTGAGGCGGTGGGTCGTGAGTCGAATACGCCAATCGTTATGTTTACCCTGAACGTAGCAGTTGCCATGGCAACATCGTCGAGTACGCGGGCCACTCCTATTTGTCGTCGACTTTAGAACAGAAAGATGGATGCTCTATGTTTGTACCTGCATTGATTTTTTACTGTGCGTTATTCAAACTGTGAATTTTCGGACTTCTGGTAATCAGTTTAGCGGGACTGCTGAATCGTGCCACCGACTTCCATGCCCATGTTTTTCTCAACCTGACGTTAATTTGACTGTTTTATAATAATGCCTTTGGAAACTTAATATGTTCGGCTTTTGTTAAGCATCGCCCACGCAAAATTGCCACTTATTACCAGCAACGGTCAGCAGAAGTAGCGATAGGCACTTGTGTTTTCAAATCAGACATTTTTTACCCGCTCAAAACTATCTCAGTATATTGTTTGAAAGAAGTTAAAAAGGATCGCGTCTGTTTTTCTTTCTGCATCGGGAATAAACCAGTAGCGTTATTGCTCTTGCTCATGTCTTGTGTTAGATATGTATGTATGCGTGCGTGACTTTCAGTGGATACCAGCGTTTTATTACGTAGCGGGCGCGCATCGCCCGCGAGTTTTCTCCCTACGTGTGGATAACGTTCCACTTATCAACGGCCCGGCCCGATCGCCACGCCAACGAAAGCTTATATCTCCGAAAGGGTGCAACATACCTTGACGGAGTATTCACCGTGTCATCGCTCGATCAGTTCAGTTACAAACTGAACACATCAGCGATATGTAAGGTTCTGGCGAGGTTCGTGGCACGTGCAAAAGCAGGGGCATATCAAATTTCCGTCACGTATTACGTCATAACTCGGTTTTTGCATATCTGAATAGGCTCAAACTTGGTGCGAAGGAAGCAACAATGCTGTGAGTTGCGAGGCGAAGGAAAATAAAAAGTGACCAGAACCAAATAGCTTGGTTTCTATGTTGCAGAGAGCCGGTTGCCGAAGTCACCTCTGAGTGGATACGCACGGCCAGCCTCTGTGTGGAGCCTCCCAGATCTGCCGACGTCACTGTCGACACCTCGTCCCTGCCGCTGACATCTAACGCTGACGGCGAACAGGTGGGCTGACGTCTAACGCTGATGGCGAACAGGTGGGCTGACGTCTAACGCTGACGGCGAACAGGTGGGCTGACGTCTAACGCGGACGGCGAACAGGTGGGCTGACGTCTAACACGGACGGGGAACAGGTGAGCTGATGTGTAACGCTGACGGGGAACAGGTGGGCTGACGTCTAACGCTGACGAGGAACTGGTGGGCTGACGTCTAACGCTGACGGCGAACAGGTGGGCTGACGTCTAACGCTGACTGCGAACAGGTGGGCTGAAGCCCCCTCCTCATCAGCATGCTGCCTGCTCGGTAAACTACTCTGTAGCTAGATGAAGTCCTCCCATGCTCTTCAAGATGTCGTTTCACATTGTCTTTATCACGAGACATTTGCATTGTTCTTTGTACGGATAAGGAGGCCATGAAGGGATGACATCATATCCCGTGTGACGTCACGCTCGTTTGAAGTGGACGTTCGTCCTTGCCGTACTACCCCTGACATTGCGAGTCTCTCCGCGCTGGGCAGGTGCTCCGGATGTTCTGGCTGGACGCCTACTGTGACAACGCGTCCACCTCTGCCGCCGTGTACGTGTTCGGTCGCGTCTGGGTGGAGGTGGCCTCCGCCTACGTCACCTGCTGTGTCCGCTTCTCCAACATACCGCGCCGCGTCTTCCTGCTCCCCCGGACCAAGGTGGGGCGGGTCGGCGTCAGTGCTGAAGCTGCCCGACATTGGAGATGGGGAGGCTGTAATTCTGAACCTTCCTTGGCTTCATACCCTCATGATTAAGTGTCCCATATTATGCATGCTTCAATATCCCAAAGAAATCGTACAGGGCTTAATTTCTCATTTTTAAGTGAGTTGTAAATGTATTCTCGGTCTGATACTAATCAGTTGTAAACAGAATGCAGATGGTAAATGCTAATTGGGAATGCGGCTGAAGTCGTGTGTTTACTGTGTTCATGGATGCTGCGCCCTGCAGCGATATGCCTGTATTCAGAGCGCCGACCTTCTGTACGACAACACGCTGTGCTTGTGACCATGAGCAGTCCGGAGAGAAACGCGATTCGAATCAGGTGATCTGTGTGCAGCGTCTGCAGAGGGGAGTCGAAGGGGACGACGTGACCATGAAGGATGTCTACGAAGAGTTCAACTCGAAGATCGCCAGCCGCTTCAAGATCCAAGAGTTCAGATCGAAAGTCTCCACCAAAAACTACGCGTTCGAGAAGTTCGAGGTGCCGAACCAGGCCGACTACCTGGAAGTGATGTACTCGGTACGCAGCCGATCTTATTTGCATCTCCACTTCAGCTCAAGCCAAGTTTTGGGAATATGGCACCTTTGCAGCTTTTCATGGAAAGCGCGTTCTTGATGAACATACCAAAACCCTCCTTTTGCGTATCCCAGAACTCACTGTTTCTGGAGGAAATTATCGTGTGTTCAGAGTTAAGCCCGGCCCGCCCGGCTCTCAGCAGCTTGGCCGGTGGGGGAGGGACCCGGGTGCGCGGGTAATTGTGCGCTGAGGAAATGCTTGCTTTAGGAGGCGACGATGCGTGAAAACTGAAAGGCAAACGAAATCTGACACTTCTCGCATGCTCTGTTATTTTAAATTCTACGAAAGTGCCATATTTCCGTTAGTCTGTGCGCTTATGTGTCATCTTGTATCACTCGTGTGATATTATTATGGCCCATGCATATTATCTTAGACAGACTGAAAAAATGTTATCTTGTCTTATTTATACTAAGGATTTTTCCCACATTGTGTGAAAAGTGTTGCGACCCCGCCTCACAGTTTGACCGGAAGGATTATTATTCGCTTTCATACATTTTACCTACCAATGCAAGCAAACATCATGAAAGCAGTAGCGGAAATAAGGGGTAAGGGAGCTTAAACCCCCCCCAATATCGGCCTGCCTATTTTAAATGCATTTCCCAAAACAGTGGCTCTTACCTCGACAAACAATCCTTTGTAACGCTATTTAACAGCTAAATCTGAGGGCATAATCGGTGGTTGATATTCTCTGTTTGTGTATGTTAGATACGTTGCCATATATTTACCATACCTACGGAAAGTGTACATTGAATTTGTGAGGTGCAAAAGAAGTCGTTAAAGAAATCTGCAAAGTTTCAGATATCGAGCCGAGGCCCAGCATTGCGTTTGCTGGTGACTGAAGGAAAGTAATTTGAAGGAACAAGAGTGTATGACGTACCATTTTGTCGCTGAAACGGGGATCTCTGCTTTTTTTTGCATTTTGAAATCGGGAAACGCAAACGGCGTACGTTATGATAATTTTACTTGACGTGGGTGGGGGAGAACGTTCTATGGAGGGAGTTGAAAGGAATTTGCGAGTTCGTGGCGGGAAGTGTTTCTGGCTCGGAGTTAAGTTAAAGTCACAGTACCGGGCGCTGCCCTCCAATTTTCAGGGGGACCTTCAAATATGTGTTCTGTCACAGTCGCAGTACCCGGCGCTGCCCTCCAACTTAGAAGGGGAGACCTTCAGCCACGTGTTCGGCACCAACACCAGCACACTGGAAGCCTTCCTTGTCGGCAACAAAATGAAGGGACCCTGCTGGATCGAAGTCAAGAAGCCGACCATCCCTCAGCAGAAGCTCAGCTTCTGCACCATCGAGGTAGGTTTGATAGGCCTGCTGGAGCGGATGAGCGTGACAGAGCAATCAACTTTGTCGATGAAGGAGTTGCCGGGTTTTATAGGTGTAAGAGTAAACAAGTAGGGGTTGGGGAGTACTGACACCCTGTCCCCCATCTCCCGCAGTCCTGGGAGAGTACTGACACCCTGTCCCAGTCTCCCGCAGTCCGGGGAGAGTACTGACACCCTGTCCCCTCCCCCAGACTGGGGGAGTTTTGACACCCTGTCCCAGTCTCCCGCAGTCCGGGGAGTACTGACGCCCTGTCCCCGTCCCCAGGCAGCGGCCAGTCTGCCGCAGTCGGCGCTGGTGCCGGCCGTCTCGGCTCCCCCGCCGCCGCTGACCGTGCTGACGGTAGCCACGCGGACGGTGGTGAACCCGCGTTCCCACCAGAGCGAGCTGGTGGCCATCGCCTGTCTGGTGCACACCCAGTACAAGCTGGACGGCCGCGCGCCCACGCCGCTCTTCCAGCAACACTTCTGTGGTGAGGGCAGGGGCTGGTGCTGGCGGCAACGATTGGAGAGAGAGATAGGAGAGAGAGAGAGAGAGAGAAAGAAAAAAAAAAAAGAGAGAGAGAGAGAGAGAGATGTGTGGAAATAGGACGGATTTGTGGGAAGGAAGGTGTATTCGAGGCCAAGGTTGGATGGAGAAAGACTGTAATTGAAGGAAAAGGACTGGCAGGGCAGCTGGAAAGGAAATGAGCTGGCGAAACGGAGGAGGTTAACGTCCATGAAATTGTTAAAACAGAGGAGAGCGGAGGTGATAGTAAAGTATTTCAAGAGATATCGAAAGGCAACAATAGCAGCATGTGCCAGAGGGTGGATTTCACAAGGTTTAGACAGAGTGCGAAATGCTGAGGAGAGGAGTGCAGATTGTGTGGGGTGCAGCTGACAGCGTGATCATCAAGAGGCTGGGGAAGATACGGAGTCACTGGTGTGGTGATGTCGGACTGACAGAAGACTGAGACGAGAACATGAAAGCTATCGTTCATCTATCTTCAAAATCATCACAATTGTCCCATTTTTTGGCTAGGATTTTAACCGTCTGCTCTTATCTGCCCAAGCTTATTACTCAATGGTCTATCACAGTTTATCACTTGTTTGTGGCAAATTCGTAAACAGAAGCAAAACTTTGGCAAAATGTTGCTTTGATGTTGATCCGCGACCTGTCCCCCCTCCCCCCTGAATATTTCCCTCTTCTCCGGTAGCGGTGACGAAACCTGCTGAAGCGACCTGGCCTTACGACTTCGACAAACAGCTGGCGGGCTACAACAGCACCACCGTCCGCAAGTGTATGAACGAGAAGGCCCTCATCTCCTTCTTCCTCGCCAAGGTGGGCTCGTTGAACACTCACGGGAATGTTGGGTGCAAAGTGCCTGCGTTGGAAGACTTTTCTATCTGAACCATATGGTTTAGTTTTTCTGGCAAACGTTTCGCATGTTCTGCATCAAATTTGTTAGCAGTGTTGCATATTAAAGCATGCAGCATTTAAAATCCTGCTGATTTCCGGTGTTTTTGGCACATCAATGAAGTTTAGGGTGCTGTTTACGTGCCACGCTCAGTTGGGGTTCGAACTCTAACCTTTTCGAGTTGACCAAAATGCTTTGTATTGAGCCTTGCCAGTCTACCGGCGTGATTGCAAAAAGACAAAGTATTCTTTTCTACTTTACTTTACTTTTCTTTAGAAGTTACCCATTCTTCTGGCATAGCCTAACTATGCGTTGTCTCAGATGAACAAGCTGGACCCAGACCTGGTGGTGGGCCACAACGTGTACGGCTTCGACCTGGACGTGCTGCTCAGCCGCTGCAGACTGCTCAAGGTCAACAACTGGGCCCACCTGGGCCGTCTGCGCCGCTCCGCCGACGTGCTCTTCAAGGCGGTGGGTGGGAACGGTGGCGGAGTCTGTGCGGCGCGGACTTCTGGCGGATGTACACCAATGCCCATTGTAATGGTACTTGAAATGCATGACGCGAGCGGTGCCGGAGATATCGGTCAATAGCCATTGTTTCGAGAAGGTCCTCAGGAGCCTTGCTTTCAGATCTTGTGTGTGTGTGCTCATGATGCGTGTTCCTTTACCTGCCGTGTTACACCGCAGCCCTCTTGCGCTCTCTCTGAAAGCCTCCTCTCGGAGTGTCGGCTGTTTCCCGTGTCTCCAGTGGGGCTACCTGTGCAGATGGGAGCCCCGTCCGGCCGGGAGGCACTGTAAGGGACGGACCTGCCTAATCAGCCGGCTGGGAGGCACTGTAAGGGACGGACCTGCCTAATCAGCCGGCTGGGAGGCACTGTAAGGGCGGACCTGCCTAATCAGCCGGCCGGGAGGCACTGTAAGGGACGGACCTGTCTAATCAGCCGGCTGGGAGGCACTGTAAGGGACGGACCTGCCTAATCAGCCGGCTGGGAGGCACTGTAAGGGACGGACCTGCCTAATCAGCCGGCTGGGAGGCACTGTAAGGGACGGACCTGCCTAATCAGCCGGCTGGGAGGCACTGTAAGGGACGGACCTGTCTAATCAGCCGGCTGGGAGGCACTGTAAGGGACGGACCTGCCTAATCAGCCGGCTGGGAGGCACTGTAAGGGACGGACCTGCCTAATCAGCCGGCCGGGAGGCACTGTAAGGGACGGACCTGCCTAATCAGCCGGCTGGGACGCACTGTAAGGGACGGACCTGCCTAATCAGCCGGCTGGGAGGCACTGTAAGGGACGGACCTGCCTAATCAGCCGGCCGGGAGGCACTGTAAGGGACGGACCTGCCTAATCAGCCGGCCGGGAGGCACTGTAAGGGACGGACCTGCCTAATCAGCCGGCTGGGAGGCACTGTAAGGGTCGGACCTGTCTAATCAGCCGGCTGGGACCACTGTAAGGCGAACCGCCTAATCAGCCGGCTGGACGCACTTAAGGGACGGACCTGCCTAATCAGCCGGCCGGGAGGCATGAAGGACGGACCTGCCTAATCAGCCGGCCGGGAGCACTGAAGGGTCGGACCTGTCTAATCAGCCGGCTGCGCGGCACTGTGTGAGACGGACCCACCCCACCAGCCAGACTGCGGTACCTCCGCGTCCGCTGCTGCTCCGCGGCAGCCCTCCCGTGCCGGTGAGTGCCGCCTCTGACCGACCCCGTGGTTCGGTGTCGGCAGCGGGGCTCGGACGACGCGGTGCGGCGCAGCGCCCTCTGCGGCCGCCTCCTGCTGGACACCTTCCTCTCCGCCAAGGAGCTGACCCGCCAGAAGAGCTATGACCTGGCCGAGCTCTGCCGCACGGTGAGTCGGTTGGTGACGGACTGAGTTTCGAGCTGGCTGGGGCCGGCCAGGCGTACATCAGGTGATTCCGTCATCATCAGCATCATGATCAGCTGATGGAAGCTTTTATTTTGGATAATTCAAATGTGTTATTCCACACTGTCAACGTGTATGAAGAGTTGTTACTTTATTTTATTGTTTGGGTTGGCACTCTAGTATCAAAGAAAAGACAGGAGTCTGACGTTGTATGTGAGGTGGCCTGTTTTCCCTCCAGTTGTATTTTCCTAAGTCACTGCGTGGAGTGTTCCCATGTGTTTTGTTTCAGCTGTTCAACAGTGTCTGGACACTCCATGGCACGCCCCGCTGTCCTTCCCTGACTTCTCACAGACCTCCTGGTCAGTACCATCCATCTCTCAGGAGTTGTGTCCATCAGTCTCCTGCCCTCTCACTCGCAGGACCTTCCCTCCCTCCCACAGGACCTGACGTCCCTCCCACGTGATTTTATCCAAGTTTCGCAGGAGGTATCGTCCTTCCCGCGTGATTTTACCCGAGTTTCGCAGGATATGACCTCCGTCCCACATGATTTTACCTCTCTCCCGTGTAATTTTACCTCACTCTCGCAGGAGCTGGCCTCCCTGCTGGGTGTTTTTACCTCACTCTCGCAGGAGCTGACCCCCCCGTCGACAGGTGCTGCATGTGCCGGAGTCGGAGATTGTGCAGCTCTCCCAGGAGGCGGTGGCGGCGCTGTTCGGCAGCGGGGCGGACGTGCTCCGTCTGGTCTCCCTCACCATGCAGCAGGCCCACCACGCGCTGCGCGTGATGGCCGAACTCAACGCGCTGCCGCTGGCGCTGCAGGTGGGGATCTCGGGCGTGGCGAAACGCGGCGCAGCTCCTCACTCGGGCTGATACTTTGAACTACAGGGCGCCCTTGAACTACAGACGGACGCTTTGTAGATGTGTCACGAAAGGCCTTATACGACATTAAGCATTCTATGGAAGAAATTGGATGCTGTTTGCGTTCGCATTTTTGGTGCTCTTTAAAGGCTTGCATGATACAACTTGGCTCATACTGTTTTTCCAGTAATTCAGTACGTGCTGCAGATACAGTTTTTGAAACAGAGGTGCCGAAACAGAAACGAAAAAACTCGCGATAACTTTTTCTTCAAACCATTAGTGGGGCCAGTGAACTCTTCCATCCACACCCTGACTGTGTTTGACGTCGCCTCAGATCACGTATCTGGCCGGTAACCCTGTGTTTGACGTGGCCTCAGATCACGTGTCTGGCCGGTAACCCTGTGTTTGACGTGGCCTCAGATCACGTGTCTGGCCGGTAACCCTTTTACGTCGCCCCAGATCACGTGTCTGGCCGGTAACCCCGTGTTTGACGTGGCCTCAGATCACGTGTCTGGCCGGTAACCCTGTGTTTGACGTCGCCCCAGATCACGTGTCTGGCCGGTAACCTGATGTCGCGCACGCTGCTGGGCGGCCGAGCGGAGCGCAACGAGTATCTCCTGCTGCACGCCTTCACCGAGAGAGGCTACATCGTGCCGGACAAACAGTGGGGCAAACGCAAGGTGACTTGTGGACACAGCTATTCATGGGAACTGCGCACTGGAGAGGATCTGGCAGTGATAGAGTGAATGGCGTAAAGTGTCTTACTGCATGTTATATTCGTTTGCAGGCCAGTGAGATTGTATGGGTAGAAACGTAGGAATCGGGTGATCTAGAGGTTGGCGATATGGGTTGGGTGGGGTGTTTTTGTGGCCCCTTTTTTGTAAGGTGTTAGCCTGAAATAGATGCGAGGTGTGGCATTTAAAGCTCGCCGGCTCCAAATAACATGCCTACGGGTTATCATTTGATCAATTTTTGGACGGATGCCTGTTGCTTACCGTTGTGTTTCTGAGGGTACCTGCTTCATTCCAGGCACAGGTCAATGCTGTGTTTATTACTGTCGACGTACGTCTGTTCATTCACTTATACAATAGGCCTGGCACTCGCCCTAACCCCGCTAGAGCTGAGTCGACCCTCGTTCGCGGGCAGTTCACGCAGACGGCGGAGTCGGCGGCGCCGGGCGACGCTGAGGAGGAGGCCGAGGGTGGCGCCGCCGCTGCCGCCGGCGACGGCAAGGGCCGCAGAAAGCCCAAGTACGGCGGCGGCCTGGTGCTGGACCCCAAGAAGGGCTTCTATGATCACTACATCCTGCTGATGGACTTCAACTCGCTGTACCCCAGCATCATCCAGGAGTTCAACATATGCTTCACCACGCTGCCTCGGCTGCCGGCCAAGCAGCAGGAGGTGAGAGTTTGCGCGGGTGGGACCCTCGGCTAGGGAGTCCTGGGGACTGGAAGCTTAGTGAGGCACGGGTAGGGTGGTATGTTCAGGGTGGAACCTGTACCCGGGCCAGACTGGTATCTTGTATATAAGAGAGGACTGACTGACTATGTCGGTAGACTGACTGACTGCGTACATACAGACTGACTGGCTGTGTGGAGACTGGACTGTGTGGCTGTTTATAGTCTGGACTGACTGACTGTGTATAGGTAGGGCTGGCTGACTTTGAACCAGCAGGACGAGGGAAATGACTGCATGTGTTTTGGCAGGACTCTGACGATCTACAGCTGGAGATGCCTTCTGACGACCTGGAGACGGGCGTGCTGCCGCTGGAGATCAAGAAGCTGGTGGAGCGGAGGCGGGCCGTCAAGAAGCTGATGAAGGACCCAAAGACCGACCCCGACGAGGCGCTGCAGGTCGGTGCGGTGAAATGCGTTAGATTGGCACTCCAGACACTGATGGAATAGTTGTCCGGCGCAGGTGCAGTGTGCCATGGGACACACCGGTGGCATCACTTCGCATTGGGAGACACCGTGTGTGATGTTTCTGGATAACCTGTTATTGAGGGAAATGCGCAAATTTTGAACAGAAAACTGCATGTATGTATCTTTTTGACTTGTAACGCATACTAAAACCACCTAGCCTACGTTCGTGTGTGGGCCCACCAAAGTGTGACGTTGCGCCGGCCTCCAGCTGGACGTGCGACAGAAGGCGCTGAAGCTCACCGCCAACAGTATGTACGGCTGTCTGGGCTTCGAGTCGTCCCGCTTCTACGCCAGACACCTGGCCGCCCTCATCACAGGTGCGTGTGACGACACCCGGCGCTGGGCTCGGCCTCTATGGAGACGGGCGGTGTCTGAGCTCCCCGCTCAGAGTATTTGACAATAGGGCCGTTCTCAGTGTGTGTGTTGTTTCTGTGCCTGTGCCCGGTGTGGTTGCGCACTTTCCTTTGTAGGCCAGTTTGGAAATGGCAATTGTGAAGACGAGAATGAACGGTCGTTCTGCTGTTGGGGGAATGACAGCTGGGTATGGTCCCTTACCTCACCATGATAGGGACATACCCAGTGTCCACCTTCCGGACCCAGTGGAGCCACCACAAACCCGGACATCGTGACCTGAGACACGGTTACATTATGACCTGTGGCAAGTTTAATCGTCTCCTGTGACACAGATCCCTCCCGCCCCTATTAATGTCGTTCCGTACAGTCTCCCGAGCACAGTTGTTGCGAGACATCTCCCTGCACGCAGATCCTCCGTCTCCTACAGGCAGCTGTCCCCGTGCACGGCCGCTGTCCCCAGTGACACGACCGCTGTCCCCAGTGACACGACCGCTGTCCCCTGTGACACGGCAGCTGTCCCCAGTGACACGGCCGCTGTCCCCAGTGACACGGCCGCTGTCCCCAGTACACGGCCGCTGTCCCCAGTAACACGGCCGCTTGCCCCTGTGACACGGCCGCTGTCCCCAGTGACACGGCTGCTGTCCCCAGTGACACGGCCGCTGTCCCCTGTAACGCATGCCTCCGCCGGCAGCCAAGGGTCGGGACATTCTGCTGCAGACGAAGTCGCTGGTGGAGAAGATGGACCTGGAGGTGGTGTACGGTGACACCGACTCCATCATGATCAACTCGCGCCAGCTCAGCTACGACCAGGTCATGGAGCTCGGCAAGGAGGTCAGTTGGGGACTACCAGTTGATGTGTGCATCACCAGAGGTTTTTAACTCAAACTGTGTTGATAGTGTTTCCGTGTTGATAGTGTTTTGGTTTCTACATGATCAAAAAAGGAAATGTTGAGACTGAATATATTCTAGCTTGGCAGGAGGAATGTTTTTTGCGCGAGTAACAAACTCGCCCAGAATATATCTCGATGGATGTATTTGACACATCGGTTTTTCGTTTTTATCTTTGATTACACTTAAATTGTTTGAGAGCCCATGCAACCAGCAAAATCAAGCAGATTCCACCTAACTTTATTCGCAATGGGCTCACCCCGTGCAGTCCGCCAGATCACCGGTAAGCAAATCGACAAACAATGGCTGTCGTGAAGCTCCATTATAAACATGACTCCTCTCTCTTCTTCGCGGCCAGATAAAGCGGGAGGTAAACAAGCTGTACCGGCTGCTGGAGCTGGACGTGGACGGACTGTACCGGTACATGCTGCTGCTGAAGAAGAAGAAGTACGCGGCGGTGGCGGCCAGCCGCGGTCCCGACGGCGTCATACAGTACACCCGCGAGCTGAAGGGCCTGGACATCGTGCGCCGCGACTGGAGCCAGCTCTCCGCCAGCTGCGGCATGTGAGTTCCGAGGACCTGGTCTGTTACACGCGCAACACGTACACGGTGAGTTCCGAGGACCTGGTAAGTGTTACACGCGCAACACACATACACACACACACATGTGAGTTCCGAGGACCTGGTCTGTTACACGCGCAACACGTACACGTGAGTTCCGAGGACCTGGTAAGTGTTACACGCGCACACACACACATACACACACACACACACACACACACACACACACACACACACACACACACACACACACACACACACACACACACACACACACACACACACACACACACACACACACACACACACACACACACACACACACACACACACACACACACACACACACACACACACACACACACACACACACACACACACACACACACACACACACACACACACACACACACACACACACACACACACACACACACACACACACACACACACACACACACACACACACACACACACACACACACACACATGTGAGTTCTGAGGACCTGATCTGTGTGTGTGTGTTGATAACTGGTATGCGAGATTCAAAGACCTGAGGCGTGTGTTTTCTAGCTGTGTCGTATGCGAAATATGAGGACCAGGACTGTGTGTCAGCCATTTGCGACATGCTGCTGAACTGCGCATGTGTCGGCCCTCCGCCCACTGCAGTATGAAATTGCAATATTTCTCGGGTCCGGGATGAATCCGATCAAGTGTATGGTACAAATGGCTCCCTCGGCGCCAGATGTGAATTCAGTTAGGCATGCAATAGGCCAGTTGTGTGTTCGACGTGCAGTATGCTCCTTCCGGCAGGTACATAATTGACCAGATATTCTCGGCGCTGAGCCACGACGAGAAGCTGGAGAAGATTCACTCTCACCTGGAGCAGGTGAAGGCGAGGCTGGAGGCCGGGGAAGTCCCGCTGGCAGAGCTCGCCATCACCAAGGAGGTACTTGTACACCGCCCGCGCATCAGACGCGCCAGCGATAGCTGCTGAGATAGGCCGGCGGTGTCAGGGCTCAGTTTGGAAAACTGTTACGAAGACGAACTTTAATTTTCATTCACTTGGAACTGAAATATTGTGATCCGACTTGTGGTAACTAATAAAGAGTCGGTCGGGTAGATCTAACGATTCAAAATGCGGATAGTTAAATTGTCATCCGACAATTGGGTGGTCGGTAAATGCTGTTTTCAATGTTTGTCCGGTATAAGGGGCATCGCCACATATTTTTCTGGGGAGTAATGGACTCCGACCTGCTTATGACTGTGGGGTGGGAGACGAAAAACAACTTAGATAGCTGTCTTAAATAGCGATTCCGAGGTATTTGCTTAGGTTCACGTGGGTAGGAGGAAGAAAAATGAGAAAGCTAGGTCGAACTCATAAGTTCCGTGGGCCCTTCCACCTCCCAGTTCACCAGTTTTTGGACGTCCATGGTTCTGTGAGACCGTGCGATTCCTTTGACGCCATTTTTATGCGCTCACCTACAGCTGAAGAAGAACCCGGAAGAGTACGCCGACAAGAAGGGCCAGGCGCACGTGAACGTCGCGTTGCGGGTCAACTCGCGCGGCGGCAAAAAGTTACGCCGGGGTCACACCGTCCAGTATATCATCTGCAAGGTAGAGTCAACTTGGTGCTGGCCAGGTTCGAGGTGGTGTTCATAGCGCTCCCATCTTTTGAAGCGTTTTGCTCCTCCGCTGTAGTGAACGAAACAACGGCCGTAGCCGGTCAGTTCCGACTGAAACTATGAAATGTGTTAGGCTGGTGTTTCCCATCTCCCTAGGATAGTTTATGTTCCTGTAGTAAAGAATACATTGTGTGATCACATTAAGGCATAACTAGAACGCTCTCGCCGTTATCTCCCGTGGACTATCCTCTGCCCAACGGCGTGTCAGGTCCGTTTCTCTAGCTCAGCCTCGTCCTCAGTCCGTCTCCTGTGATATGCCGGGTCACAGCCCCGTCCTCGGCCTGTATCCCGGAGTGTGCCCGGTCACAGTCCCGTTCTCTGCCTTCCTCATGTGGTGTGCTGGATTACGGCGTAGTCATTAGCCTGTATCCTGTGATAGGCCGTATGGTGGCCCCGTGCCGAACCCTGAGCCTATCTGCCAGCTGTCTCCGGGGTGTGTCGGAGACGCTGTTACCTGCTATTATCTCCGACAGGACAACAGCGGCCTGGACCCGATGCAGCGCGCCTACTCGGTGGAGGAGGTGGCGGCCAGCTCCGGCGCTCTGGCCGTGGACACGGAGTACTACCTGTCTGGCCAGGTGCACCCAGTAGTCAGCCGACTGGTCGAGCCGCTGGAGGGCACCGACGCCGCCCGACTGGCCGAGGCGCTGGGTCAGTGCTCCGGAGGGGTGGCCTGCTGCAGGGGCGGCCACCAGCGCAGCCCAGCGCTCCGAGGCCGGACTATATCTCTTGTTTTTATTTCCAATTGGCTGAGCTTAATTGAATAAAATAGTTCAGTAGACGTTCGGTTAGGGTTCTATCAGAGACTTTATAGGTACGTTATTGTTGATTTGTTGTTCATCTCCCATGCGCTCTCGATGTTGGCCACGGCTGACGCTCCCGTGTAATGTCGGGTGTGGGTCGCGTGCAGCACCCGTCTCTCTAACGCCGATCTGCGGCGGCAGGCCTGGACCCCAGCAAGTTCCGGCACCAGGTGGCGCGGTCGGAGGCGGTCCACAGCACCGCCGCGGCACCCAGCGGCGTCTCGGACAGCGTCAGATTCGCCGCCTGCTCCCCGCTCAGCGTGCGCTGCGTCGGCTGCCAGCAGAAGCAGAGGTTCGCCGGCGTGCTCATAGATGGCGGGCACGAGCTGCGTCTGTCGCGCTGCGAGACGGCTGGCTGTCAGACAGTGCCGGCGCAGTATCTGCCTTTGATTGTCAACCAGCTGAGGCTTGCCATCCGGGCCGCCATCCACCAGTATATGCAGGTACGTTCGTACCAGCTCCACTGGGCTGGTCCGCAGTGGGCTTATGTTTTGCTTTGATGGAACGTCATCACCCGCCGGTTTCAGTGGCTTCAAAGATGTTACACGTCTGTAGATGTTTGTGTTTCAATCTGTGAACAGAATAGAGCAGTCTTGGTTCACGGTAGAGGAGTGTTACGTTTCTGGTATGCTTTACACGGCGTTTGAAGTGTGCGCGGTGTATAGTCTGTGTTTAAGGTGACGGTCTCGCCTCTAACCCATCTGTGACGGCCGCCAGGGTGTGCTGTACTGCGAGGACCCCGGCTGTCCGCACGAGACCCGGCGGCTGCCGTTCATTTTCGAGCGAGGCTTCCCGGTCTGCGACCTCTGCCACAAGGCCGTCCTCATTCCCAAGGTGAGCTCACTGGACTCGCTTAAAGGGAATGTGGCACCTTGGTCGAATTCTGGAATTTAGTGAAACTAGGCATACTTTTAGCCAAAAATAATGAAACCACTCATGATTTCTCTGAAAAATGTACAATAGGCTCAATATTTTGTTTTTAAAAATACTCCTCTAGAAAAAGAAATAAATATCAGCCTGTGGATGATGTCACGATATGGCAACCACTACCATACTTGAAATGCTTTAAGGGCTTCGATTGGCTGATGCTCATCGTGACGTCAGCATATGTCGTCACACCAGCTGCTCACAACAATGGCCGCCCGGCAACGGGCTGAGGGGGGCTGGTGTCAGGTAGGTTTTAGCTTTTTTCTACGGAAATATCGAGTTCCAAGACAAATGATATGTGGAGTACCGGGTTCTCCGACTTGCTTTACAACTTGGCTATCTCAGTTAAAATCACGTTGTGAAGGTGCCACATTCCCTTTAATACCCACCCGCCCATCTGCGCGCTTCAAGTGTAATCCATAGCTAAGTTTAAAGCGGGTTTGACTTGAATAGGTTTCAAACCGAGCTATCAGGAAATAGGCTTCAAACCGAGCTGTCAGGAAATAGGTTTGAAACCGAGCTATCAGGCGTTACAGTATACCGAAACCCACTGCATGCTTGTTTGTTTCGAAACTCAACTTTTAGAGGGGGCATGCATGGATCAGTGGATATCGCTCCTGTTTTATGAGCCATGGCTCTCGGGCTCAAGTCCCGGCAGAGTCTCTGAATAGGTTGATCTGAGCCCCCAAACCTGTTCCAACAGGGTGAGAGTTGGTGACGCCGTATCACTATGGCAGTTGGTGCGCCGCTAAACCCCAACAATTGTATAATCACGTTTTACAGAGCAACAGTGCTTCATGAGCGTACTTCTTTTTGAAAGCACTGCTCGCACGTTTCCCCTCCCTTGCTCTGTACTGGCCTAAGGGCC
This sequence comes from Lepas anatifera, assembly GCA_034440635.1. Lineage (NCBI taxonomy): Eukaryota > Metazoa > Arthropoda > Thecostraca > Lepadidae > Lepas > Lepas anatifera. The sequence continues at coordinate 2,229,563 of JAOTON010000512.1, read as the reverse complement.
GAGCGCAGCTGTTCGTTGGTAACTGCGGCCGGCGCGCAGCCGGTGTTTTAGGGCACTGCAGCTTCTTTGGCTATATGTGCGCGCTGCCGGAGGATACGGAGTCCGCTCTCAACACTTACTATTTTTTCTGGAAATGGTGAATTCGGTGTCTAATTAAATGGCAAACCGGAATTTTTCCACATCTCCTATCTCCTGGCTGTGTCAGCTCAAGCGACCTGCGGGTTAAAGGCTTGCGCGCTGACTGTGAGTTGCACTGGAGAGGAGGGTGTTCATTCAGAGCTGGTGTCATCAGCACGGCTCAGTTTCGGAGCTGACACCCCCTGGACGGTGACTGGGCCGCCCCGCGTGCTAGTGCCGCTGTTGGCCGCTGCACCGTGACTGGCGCCGGGGGCTGCCCGAGAGGTGGCGAGTAATTCGACAGAGTTCATCCCATCTTGATCATTTGGCTGTGTGTTGCGGAAGCGTTTGAAGCCAGCTCCAAGGATTTCTAGCAGTGTCCAGGTGGGGAGTGAATACCTGAGGGCTGATTCGCGACTTGGTACCGGTGCCAGCGTTCCCCTACAGGGCTGCGGCGTGCCAGCGCGAGATCAGGTCTGGTTGTACAGCGAACGGTGCAACGTGCTACATATAGAAGTTTCCACGTTATGAGGGTTAGGCCTATCCTTCTATAACACTGCTACACGCTTTGACCCTGGCGCACTGACCACATGGTAGCGTAACTGTGGGTGATGTCGCACTGACCACGTGTGGTGTAACTGCGGGTGACGGGTCTCTTGTCTGCAGTATGACGACCGGTCCCTCTACAACCAGCTGTGCTTCTACCAGCACATGTTTGACCTGCACAAAGCTCTCCACACACTGGAAAAACCTCAGCGAGGTAAGTTTCCTACGGAGGCACTTCTGGAGTGGCGTAATAACATGCAATCCACCAAATTGATAATGCGATGTTTTCCCATTTTCATTTCGTGCGGTACTAGTGAACCAGTCAATTTTTGCTCACGTTATAGGCCGTATGTGCAATAGGCATGGGTAGGACTCAAACGTCTTATGTAGGCCAAACTCTGCGAAAGTCATGAGGAAGGGATCATTTTCTCCGTTCGCCTTTGCCCTAGAAATTTATGTTTGCCCTATTCCTGTGCATTTTTTTCTGTGAATGCGTTTGTGCATTTCGGTGAGCGCATTTGTGTTCATTTATTTACCTTGTAGTTAACTGTTTCGATTCTCTAACACTCCCAACCATAATTCCTCCGTGGTTCTGGCAGATTCTGTGGAGCGGATGCCCAGTTTCTCCAGTCTGGAAACGGCCTACAACGCGCTGTTCTCGGAGGCGGAGTCCGCTCTCCAGCTCAGTAACTACTCCCACGTCGACCTGGGCCTGCTCTTCCGGGACATGGACCTCCGACCTCAGGTCATGCGGGAAACCTAGCTTGGAACTGCCCAGGGCTCTGGTTAGACCTTGTGGTTGAACCCACATGAAGGTGCGGCTTGTAGTGGCAGTGCCGAAATAGATGTAGCTTTGAACGTTCGGGAGTGGACATTTGGCCAACAACGAACCAAGCGAATGTTGGACGAGAACTTTGGCCTGTTCCAGGCTTCGGTGAACGTGTATGATGAGGACCAATGGTATCCAGCGACGAATTTTCCTGGTTTGGCGTTGCTCTGTGCACCGGGACACGCGCGGAATGCGCGCATTTTGCACATGTGACGAGAAGGTTGTTTTCGATGGCGACATAGACGTGATAATGTGTCCGGACGTGCTATCGTCAGGAACTCCTTGTTTGTTCGGGATATCAAGGAACGTCCAAAGAGAAGACGGGGGTGCAGCCAGTCAATGCCTGGTGAATTAGATGATTAACGGGTCGGAGTATATCCGCTCCGTCCTGCGGCCTTTGATAAAGCGCTTGTACCCCGCAAGTCCGCGTGCGTGCTTCCACCGTTCGTCGTATTTTCCAGCTGCGCTCTTGTTCCGGAGTTGTGGCATCGACTGCTGTGTGCAACAAGCCAAGTACCGCCCTCCTAGCGGGGTCGGTGCGGTAATTTAGTCGCCTTCATGTGTAACGTTCGGTTTTCAATAAACCACGGCCATTTTGTCTGATACCACAGCATGTACAAATGCAAATGGAAGATATGAATTTTGATGTGTGCGAGGTTCTCATTCCATGTTTTAAAGTTTGTAGAGATTTAATGCATTTTTGGCACACTCAAATTTTTGGTCTCGATTCCATCGTCCATTTTTGTATCACCGTGTGCGGCGGAAATGTTTGGAAACCAGAAAGTACATTAAATACAATCAACTTTAACATATTCCATTACTTTTTATTGATAGAAGATGAGTTTCGTACGTCGTACGCTTATTACCTGTTGTCCCCACAGACACTCAGATGTTGGGATTTGTCAACACATCTACGAAAAGCACACGAATGAGGACAGATGGCTGCTGGTATATTCATGAATACGATACATTAAATCCAACTAGTTAGCAACAGCGGTTCAGCTCAGGGACAGCCCATTAGGAGCGCTCGAGCCAAGCGCTGTGGAGAAGGTAGATCAATTGGAAGATGAGACGAATGACGCTTTGCTGGTGTCCAGGGTGATCAATTTGACAACGTTTGACAAATTGGCGCCAGGTCGGGTCAACAAGTTATGACGTCATTTCCAAACCAATGTATGGCGGATCTGTTCTAAAATGAGGCTGACAACCAAGGTGTAACGTTCGAAAGCTCTTGAAGCGCAAAATAGGCGTGCTGTCATCCATTTTGAGGTCAGGTTAATATCAAGGTCACCGGAGGTCATCAACGGTCACGGCCCAGCGGTGGGGGGAGGGGGTACGAAAAAAATAGACCACTGGGATAAGCTTCGCCACCGGGAAAAGTTAGGGGGGATAGTCAATTTTCAACTTTTTGACAAGGAGCTTTCCCCCTGGAACCACAAATCAACTCAGTGGGCTCTTTCTTGCCTTTTGCACTGGTGGGTATAAAATGTTCCTATTTTTCTCCATCTGACTAAAGTCGGGAGTTTTGATATTTTAAATTTTCACCATTTTAGTTCAGAACCAGCCCCCTGGCCATTCCAAAACATTGTTGAATTTTGAAAGGTGTCACTTGCTTGCAAACCGGTTCGTGGTTCAGGGTGCATTGGCCGGGCAAATCTCGTTTAGCCATGGATGACATCCATCTTTGATCTATAAACTACATAGGTGGATCCAGAAGACACTTCTCCCATCCCCAGATTTAAGCACAGCGTCCCTAAAATGGCCACGATACCCCCCCGCGAAGGTCGATGTTGCTTCGCAACCTCCCCGCAAGATAAGTGTCGGCACATCTGCAATAGGATTTTGGTGCCCGCCTGATGGGTTTTGCCGCCCCGAAGTGGCGTCCCTGATCTGGATATAGTGCCCACTGACCATCATCGGATGGCGCCTCTTCCCATTCGGAAATTTTTGACCCACATACGATAGACAACCCTCACCCACTCCTCAACAGGGTAGTAATGAGGGAGAATCTGGGCGGGTTGCATGGAAGAGGTAATTTGAAGGATTTTACTATATCTGAATCACTTTACCTTTTGCCAGATTTTCCTGACGTGATACTGCAGCAAACAATAAACAGTCAAAGCGGTGACGGTGGTGAGGCAGGACAGTCGCTCGCCGCCGACAAAGGTAAGCACGCGGATCACTGAATTTGATGCGAGAAAATATTGGAAATTGCTCTTTTTGTAGTGGTTAGAATCGTTTTGCTAGAGTGATTGGCTGGGATCGCAGAGAAATAGGTGGAAATTATATTTGTATCTTTGAACCTGAACTGGTCGGGCGTGGTTTCAACGTCTTAGTTTCCAAGGCCAAAATATGGTCCTAATTGTACAGCCGATTAGGATGTTAATGAATTCATTTATTCCCTAAAGTGATATTTTGCCAGTTCTTAAGCACAAGCCTTGACCTTGTGGAAGTGCTGGAGAAACTTAGATGCCTGATGGGTTCAGTCAGCAGTCCGATCCAGATCATATTTTGGCCATGGAGCATAGGTCAATGACTACAGTCTATGCTAATAATAAAGCTGAGTAGGACTTTGACTGTGACTGTGGAAACTAGGCAGGTGGAGTGCAGGTGGATGATCAACAGTGGAAAGGCTTGGTGGCACTGGCTGGGGGCATGTACTAGTCTACCGAATGTGGCAGGCTTTTCATCAAAGTGTTTAGGGCAGCTCAAACCCTGCTCCAATAGGGGAATAAATATCATTGTTTTGGCAGAGTTTTTTCTACTGGGGTATGCATTTAGATTTTTACTGCCAGGCCAGAAGGCCACTAAAAAACAACACTTTCTTTTCTCCAGTTTTTCTTCCTTTCAGTGCTTGTGTCTGCATTGGTGTTAGTGCTTCCCCTAGTGTCAGTTTCTGTCCCAAGTTTTCCTTAAATGCCCCAAAGATGGGTAAAGGCTGCCAAAACTGTTAGGTCTGCCCAGAGACTGCCCCAATGAGATCTCATGGAAACCTGCTACCTTCTGCAGATTGAAATGTGCTGAGTTTCATGTGTGCATTCATGGTGTATTTTTTAACCAGTGTATATTTTTAATCTGTGTATTTATTGAAATATACTTTGGCTACAGTGTAAAAAGAAACTGAACTGCAAAAATCAAAACTGCATGGTTTTCAATTTTATCTCTATTTCAGCTGACAGCTTTCATTCCCAGCAAGTTTATTTATGCCGGAGCCCTCATCGGCCACATGGTTGTTGATCCAACACTTGCTCGCTTGTTGTTAGCAGCACTTTTTGCAAATAATAAACTTTTGATATTTTCTGCTGTGAAGTTTTCTTTGACATTTTGTTTCTTTTTGATTTGCATATGTGATCTGAAAAAGTCAAAGAATCCAACTTAAGCTTGGAAATATTGTTTGAAATATTAAATATTATTTTAAAATTTGGTTATTATATTATTACATATTTCTACCCCATTTGGGACAGAGCTTCAGTCAATTTAATGAGCTTGAAAAGTAAGATGCCATGTCATGCTGATGCTTTTGACAGTATGCTTAATCTTTCTGTCAGCATATTCTATCAGATGTAAAGTTAGCGCATCAAGGCTTAATTAGCTGTAAAATGATTTTAGCACCCTGAATGTGTGTGCTCTGATGCATATCAAGAATTTGGCCTCACATCTTATTGGTTGTGTTTTTTTCACCACACGTTTTTTATTGTCGGTGTCCCTAGATGTTAAATAAAGTGAAAACTCTGCTACATCTTGTGTGTGACCATTTAATAAAATTGATGGCCATATAAATGAAATAATTAATTTGTGTGGCTATATGTTACATGAAGTAAATAAATCTGCTACATCTTTTGTGTGGCCATATAATAAAATTGGGTTTTACAATAAGCTCAGAACTCCCTGCTGTGAATTCATGTGGTATTCTGGTTCCAAAACTTGTCAGATTGATCATATAAGAGGTGCCTAAAAGTGACATACCAACTGATTTATTTGAGCTGATTCTAAACTACCGAAAAAACAGGGGAGTGTGTGTAACAAAATCTCCTAAAAAAAACACTTGATCAGTTAGGTGGATATCTGTCTGAATTTGCTCTTTTGTTGTCTTGTTAGAGTGTCCCATCATAGGCTCAACAATTCTGTGTGTTCCTTCTGCAGGTGTGACAAGATGGCACAGTATCTGCTGATGTATGTGCTGAATGGGGTGCTACTTTTTCTGGTGCCTCCACTCCTGGTGCTTTACACCACCCTCATGGTTCTTGCTCCATTTGGACTATCACTTGGTGTGAGAAAGAAATATGTATCACTTCTTATCCGGATATTCGAGGTAAGTGCCCTATGTAGTGCCATGATTGGTACTGGATGAAAGCCATCATGTTTGGTAAATGTTTGCCAGGCTGACAGTATGGGCCTGCTCCATCACCCTCCCCTGGCTGAGGTGGAGCAAAGCTGTTCTCTGCCAGCTCTGCCTTCTTTGCAATGAATGTGGGACAGGTGTTTCAAATATATATATATATATATATATATATATATATATATATAATATATATATATTTTGTAGTCCAACAAGATAAGTAGATGAGTAAAGCAAAAGAGATCAAAATTAAAATGATGGTGCTTCTTAGACAGAGCCTTACTGTTATTACTACTAGAAGACTTTTTTTCTTTTAGTGTCATGTTTTCTCTCATTTTAGAGCCTGCTTTAAGTACTTAACTCTCTGCCACTAGACTATTGCTTTTTCCTAAAGGCGACACAATCAATGTCACAGAAACTTGCAAACTGGTGCAATTAGGAAGGCAACAAAAGTTCTATGTGAGATAGCTGCAGTCTGATATCAATGATATGAACACTTTCAAAAGTATTGCCAAAGCCCGTGATGTCATGGATTATTTTGATGCATTGCTATTTTGATTTATGGGCGTTGTTTTGCTTTCTGCTTGATTGATTTGCTTTACCTTCCACCAAATGCTGTATGTGTGGAGAGGGGCATCTATGTGCAACTTGCACCTGCTGTGGTGTGTCCGAATTACGGGCACGCTGCCGGACTCGAGCGCTGCACTACAGCATACAGCTGAAGGCAGAGTAAATGATAGCGCGAAGTTTAGGCTTTTGTCATCTGGCATATCTGTTGACACCCGGTACGGTCTAAATAACCAACGGCACGGCAGTTCGGTCGGGCGCGCTTGGAGCGGAACCGGAACCGGAAGAACCAGGAGTCCGGCGACGGCGTCGACGGCGACGAGCTGGAGGATGGGAAGCTGCTGCTGGTGCCGGACCCTGACGCCGGTGACAAGCCAACACAGGTCAGACACCGCCCCTGCTGCCCCCTCAGGTGTTTTAGGGGTGGGGGTATAGAGCTTCTGTGTCGTGATCAAGCCTTACGCCTAGGTCACAGAAGTGCGAAGAGGTGTTGGAATCTGTAGAATCCACTGAACTTCTGACTGGTAGACATATTGTAGAGCTTGCTTTGCGAAACCTGACGTGGTTGCAGAGCGAATTTTAATTGAGAGTGGTGGGAATATGCGCTAGCTGCTGCTCTTGCCACCTGACTGGGTGGCGGATAAAGGATAGTACAAAGATAGGGGCAACGCACTAGAGTTCTTTTGTACGAAATGTGTTTGTGCGGATTCCTGATATGTTGCTATGTTTTTAGTTTTTACTGCTTAAGTACTAAAATGGAGGGAGATGTAAAGAGCTGGTGCAGAAATACACTCATCAGCCAGATTGCTTTGCAATGCAACGGATTACCGAATGAATTAAGTTTATTAGCCGAAAAAGGTACCTTGTATCGTTCTAACACATTCGGCCATCAGGAATGCGGTATCATTCTAACGTAACCGGATATCATGAATCCGGCATGGCTGCGTTTCTGATAACCGTTGTTTATGTAATTTATCTGGGTGATGGATTATGAAAGGAGATGCAATTTCAACTCTGTTTGGCTAACTGTGGTAGAGAAGGTTTTTACTGTGTTGCTTACTGATGGCTTTATAAAATGTTTTTCCAATATCAATTTTGCTTTCTGCAATTTTAAGTTTTACGGTGAGATATGAGCGCATTGAGCCGCAGATACGCTGTGATAGTGGTGGAAAATGTTGTCTTGAATTTAGAATGATCCGTTAACGTCTATCATGAAATCCTGCTCTGTGCGTTAAGACTTTAATTATTTGTTTGAGTGCGCATCGACCAGATTAAAAATGGTTGGTCAGTTTCACACAGTGTTTTCTATATGTTCTCAGACGAGTGCAGAGGTCTCACAAACACTTATTGGACTATGCATGGGAGATTGGGATTAGCAGTCTTGCAGTACCTCGTAGTGTAGTCTTACCGAGAACAGATGTGTGTGCTCTTTGTTTATACTTCAGCGTTTTTTTGCGCTTTGGCAGCACGCGATATTCCGGTAGTGGCTACTTCAGAGCACTGGCTGAAGGTCTGGAACATTCTAGAACCAAATAATGCCAACAATGCCTGGGCACTGGTGTTTCTCTGAAGTTTTGGTCTTCTTTTAAACCTTACAAATGGATACACTAACCGCTATTTCACGACTGAATCTTTTCATATTTGTGCCAGATTATTTTTTCTGAATCATACCCGTGATGTACCGTGAGTCCGGGACGTTTTCAGGCTGCAGACAATTTTGATTGGGTTTGAGGTGTTTTGGGACAGACGTTCCGCCGGTATGGCTCTCCGACGCCGAGACCCGACCTTGACCCGTCGCCCTCGCCCACAGAACGGCCGCATCCTACGGATGAACACTGATCCGGGCCCCTCCCCCGACGACCCGGTGAGCTACCGCCTCGACTACTGCTTCGACTACGTCAAATCGGCCCTACAGGCCATTGTGGACGATGAGGTCACCAAGCGGTTCGAGGCCGAGGAGCTGAAGGTCAGTCCAAGGTCGTGAGGTGTTTAAAAGAATGTCGTGTTCATGTGTTGCCTGGTTATCCTGCAATAGCCTAAGTTCCGTGCGTACTGGTCAGGTGATGGGTGTGTCACAAAATATATAAGAATTTTATAATGATTTTATTATTTTTATAAGAATGTGCTATTAAAGGTGAGAGGATATGGATAAATGCCTCAACTCTTGGTTTTTGCATTCACGGCGATGCCTTGAATAATTGCGTCGGCTGAAACAGATTGTTTAGTGTTTTCACGGAATTGCTTTACACGCGTTAGTTGTGCACCTCACGTAGTTAAGAGTGCAGAGATTGTCACGCGTCGGCATTGAGCGGAACCTATTAGTGCGAGCAGTATAAAGTGCGCGTGCGTGTGGGTATCTGGCGTCCTCCACCCTTGGAGTTCGACCCCGGTGACGTAGAGCGGGGAGGTCAGGTGACTCGCGTTCTGGACTCTGGTCAGTGCATCTGGTACCGTTGACCAGGGACGGCTCCAACAAGGGGAGGGGCGTGTGGGCGAGATGGATGGTCACCCCCTCCCCACCCGCCCCGCCTATATCCATGGAATTGTCCTCTGTGGACGTTCGGCGCCGATGACGCCCCGGACGTCCGTAACGTGCGAAAACCAGCTGACTAGAGAATGTGGCGGTGGCGCGGGCGGCCCATTTTCCGGGGTCTTCCGTTGCGTGTGTAACAAAAATTAATAATGACACCTAATTATGCTAATTTCCACAACATATTTCACCTGTTACAGTTCTAACTAAGTTACTTCAATATTCATAGCATGTAGTCATGAATGCATGGTGTGGCGAGCCACCCCTGCTGCCACGGCCCAGAGCTGGCCCGAGACGTCGGCCGCGCCGCGTTTTGATGACTTTGCATCCGGTGTCCAGTGCTCTGGCACAGCGAGCGACGGCCCAGGCAGGTGATGTCATGCGTATGACTTCTGTAACCCGGTGCTTCTACAGTTGCCTGATGAAAACTTTCATCAGTTTCTGACGTTGCTGTGACGTCTATCTTTTTTCACAAATCCAGTCATTTCATTGGCGTGTGTGGTGGGCGTCCACTGCCCTGTTGTTTCGGTGAGATGGACATATGTAACTGGCTACCCGCTGTTGTCTCGGGGAGTGCGCTTAGAACCGTCTTCACCAGCGGACCTCTGCAGTCAGGCGCCGGCAACGGTCGGCATCGCGTCAGACAGCATCAGACCACGCCAGGTCACGCTGGATTAGGCTAGGTCACCGTTAATCACGCTTGTAGAAGATAGTTTGACAGAGAGTGAGTGATCTGTAGCGACGCGTATTCTTATTCGACACCTCTACGTATATTAATTGGCGCTGCCATTCCGAGTGAAGACCGACTGCTTTAATACCTGTTGGACTTATATTCATCGCTGCTATAACCTGCCTTTACACAACGCGAGGCAATACAGAAGAAAGAGGAACCAACATCTTTTCATCATATAATGGCGCGACGAGGTCTTACCACTTCAACTTAATCACAGCCGAGTGAAACGTTTTCACGACAAATTGGCACCGTGACCCGTGATAAAATTGGACACCGAGAAAAATCGAAAATTCGCCAACAAGTACTTCAAGGACTTCAGTTTTCCAGCTACGCCGGGAAACATCTTTAAACACTTCTCTGTCAACTTTACAAGCTGGTTCATCGAGATCTTCAATTCTATCATCGAGTTTATCAGTTCCAGGATTCATCTCAACTAGAGGTCATCACCGTTTTCTGCAACAGCCATCCCAAGTTCTTCGTTTTTCAAGTTGTCACTTCACTTCTTATTCAAGATTCAACTCTTCAAGATATTTTTTTTTCAGGCTACAAGGCACTTCATTTTTTTCAGGCTTCAAGGACTACAACTCATCATTCATCTAGTTCTTCGTGGTCATCCAACATTTCATCCGACATCAGGAACATCGTTCTACTGCTCCAGCCAATTTCTTTTTCAGGTTAAGAGTGCTTCATTACAGCATTCTTCATCTTCTTCATCGTAGCATTCTACATTTTTAGTACTGTGTGGACAGCATCTCCGGTTCATCCACCGGTGAACAACGGCAACTGGCATCTTCGCCTTCAGTCTTCTGACATCATCTCATCAGCTACAAGTAAGGTGATTCCTTATCCATCCTTAACTGTTGAATCTTCATAAGCTGTTGTTATATTGTGTTGAAATTTTGCATAATTTGAATCATGGCCGAACAAACTCTTGTTGAAACAATGAAAGATATTTCGATGGAAATTCGAGTCCAAGGTCTCACACAGCACGTTCGAACATTTTCTGGGGAAAGTTCCAACAAATTTCATGACTGGGCAAGAGATATGGATTCGATAGCCTGCACAGCCGATGATAAGCGGATGAAAATTCTGGCTACTAGAACATTGAGCGGACCCGCAGGAAAATTTGCCTGCAGACTGATCACTCAAAATCCTAACATCACGTGGCTGGAACTAAGGAGACAGTTGAGAGACAGATACAGTGATCTTAAAGACCCGTACTGTGCGAGGGAAAAACTTCAAAAAATCAGACAAAAGAAGGGTGAGCTGATGCAAAACTTCTCAGAACGTCTCCAAGACGTTGCAAGTGAGGTCTTTGATGACCCAAACAGTGCGGACTCACAAAGAACACTTGTAGAAGTGTTCCAAAAGGCGTATCTGATGATCGCCTCGCCCGAGCCCCTCATTCGGAAAAAGTTCTCAACCCTTCAGGATGCAGTAAAATTTGCTAGTGAAGAACAGCAAACCAACAGGACTTTCGAACTTTGCAGAGGAAAACTCGATACTGAGGAGCCCATGGAGATTGATGTGGTTCGTAACGACTCCCAAAACGACAGGATAGAGAAATTGGAGAAATGTTTGTCAGATGTTGGATCAAAACTAGATAAACTGACCAAAAATGTTGTGAAAAATCAGAAAACCAACCCTACGTATCAGCCATCAAACCAGACGCATCCCCAGCAAAGACGCCAATACCAGGCGCAACCCCAGAACCAACGCCCATTCCAAAGGCAACAACGCCCCAACCAGTGGCAGAGGCGACCTCAGAGTCAGCTTCCAAGAGCCCCATCTCAGCACCAACAAGCTTTTCAGCCGGGGACAGAGCCAAACCAGCCCCCTCAAAGATATCAATGGACACCAGACGGTCGTCCGATCTGTGCGTTCTGCCAAAAAGTTGGACACACTCAGCGAGTGTGCAGGGCGAAACAAGCTAACTTAGCTGCCCAACAACAGTCGGAAAACTAAGATGTCCTTCTGTTACCAGGACCGAACAGTTGGAAACCCCTGATCCCGATGGTCCTAGGGACAATATTGCTAGAATCTACATCAAACAGGACACTCCTATGTGCTGGACATATCTTGGAAATCGAAAAGCCTATACCCTTGTCGACACTGGAGCCGACATTTCGATCGTTTCAAAAGAATTCTTTGACAAGATCTGTTCAAAGCATGTCTCTGACTTCACAACAAATTGTGCCCCTCTCGAGTCAGTAACTGGTCACAAGTTAAAAAATTTTGGAACAGCACAACTGCCAGTAGAAGTCTCAAAATTCTGCAGAAAATTCAAGTTTCAAATTGTGAAAGGTCTCAGACACTCATGCATCTTGGGAAATGACTTTCTCAGTGAGTTTGGTGTAAAACTTGATTTTGGAAAGAAAACCATGAACATCCACAACAATGTCATCCCACTGAGACCACAACGCCTCAACTGTCAGTCCATCACCTCATTGGTGAGGCTGCCTGAGAAAACTACCATCCCAGCGCAGTCATATGTTGAAGTACCTGCGTACATCAACAGAGTCCAACTCATCGATCAAGACTGTACAGTGCAGCCACTGAACAACACCCCATATTTCTGTGAGGAACCAGGACTCTTGGTACTAAACTCAGTGAGCCGCCCAAACCAAAAAGGTCACTTACCAGCAGTGATCGTCAATACGACCACTCGTGACTATACTCTTCCGCCTCGCCAGGTCATTGGACTTGCCGAAGTAGTAGAGACGTCAGAGATCAATAGCATTCAGGAAAATACACCCAATGAACAACCCCAAGAAAGTTCACATCCTGATCTGGATCCTGCGATGAAAATCCAAACAGCTGATCTCTCTCACGTGCCTGAGAGCCAGAAACAGCTGATCAAACTACTTATCGAACGAAACTCGGATCTTTTTGCGAAAAGTGAAACCGATCTCGGTCGAACGGACCTTGTGAAAATGAAAATTGACACAGGAAATCACCCTCCTATCAAACAACGGCCCTATCGCCTCCCATTCAGTCAACGTCAGATGGTAGAGGATCACCTCAATGAGCTTCTGAAAGCAGGTGTGATCCAACCCAGTCAGAGCCCGTGGGCTAGTCCAATCGTCATTGTCGAGAAGAAAGATGGAGGAAAACGTTACTGTGTAGATTACCGAAAACTCAATCAGGTGACTGTCAAAAACAGCTATCCGCTTCCACGCATCGATGACATCTTGGCATCCCTTGAAGGATCGAAATACTTCACCTCTCTTGACCTCAAAAAGTGGATATTGGCAAATTGCTATGGCTGACCAAGATTCTATAGATAGAACCGCATTTACATGCTTCCTAGGACTCTTTGAATTTAATTGTCTTCCATTCGGGCTCACAAAGGCTCCAGGACTGTTCTCTGAGCTAATGAACAAGGTTCTGCACGGAATTCAGCATAAGTACGCTTTGGCATACCTAGATGATGTCATAATCTTCTCAAAGACATTTGAAGAGCACCTAGAGCACATTGAAGAAGTCTTCAGCAGGCTTCGCCAGGCTGGCCTAAAATTGAAAATGTCAAAGTGTGACTTTCTGAAACAAGAAGTCAAGTACTTGGGCCACATCGTGTCGGCCAGTGGCATTCAGCCTGACCCGTCAAAAGTCGAAGTCATACGAAATCTATCACCTCCAACTACCGTGAAGGGTGTGCGTTCTTTCATTGGCATGTGCTCCTACTACCGACGTTTCATTCCAAACTTTGCAAAAATTGCAAAACCCCTCACTGAACTCACAAAGAAACATGCTCGTTTCATTTGGACAGATGAATGTCAAGAAGCGTTCGAATCTTTGAGAATTGTCCTCACTGAAGCCCCCATTTTGGCTTATCCTGACACAAACAAGCCGTACAGATTGTACACGGACAGCTCAAATCACTCAATTGGGGCTGCCCTCGTTCAAGAAACGGATGAACAAGGTGAGCGTGTAATCCAGTATCTGTCCCATCAGCTTAGTAAAACTCAGCAAAATTGGCCAATCATCGAGAAAGAAGCGTATGCTATTGTGTATGCTGTTCAGAAGTTACGTCCTTATCTATTTGGCTCAAAATTCACTATCATGACGGATCACAAGCCCCTAAAGCATTTGTTTACTGCTGAGATGCGAAATCCACGCATTCAGCGTTGGGCCATCATTCTGGATGAATATGGCTGCGATATTAAGTACGTCACTGGTCGTCAAAACATAGTGGCTGATAGTCTTTCCAGGCTAGAACCTCCGAACGAGGTCAACATTATTGATTCTGATCATGCACCTCCAGTGCAACTGGATCCAACAGTCGAACCTTGCCCGACTGATGAGAAAGCCGATCACAAGGAGAAGTTCAAAGAGTTCTTAGAAAAGCACCAAGATCTCGAAACTCTTCAAAGTGAAGACGAGTATATTCAAAGGATCATACAGATCCTGCAAAATCCAGAAGATCCGAATTATCAGGACGCATTCAAACATTATGTGGTTTTGGACAACATTCTGTATCGTATTTCAGACACATCAAAATGCAACCCTCATCCTGGACTTCAGATTTGTATACCCAAGTTTCTTCAGAAACCATTAGTAGAGGAAATTCACTCTGGATATTTTGGTGGACATTTGGGCATAGATAAAACATATGACAAACTTAGGTCTCGTTACTATTGGTCAGGAATGTACCGTGATGTAGTAAACCATCTCAAAATCTGTGTGGCATGTAACATGAGAAAGCTCAAGAAACAAAGACCACCCCTCCAGGACATGCAGATTCCAAAATACCCATTTGAAATGATTGCAATTGATACATGTGGACCATTCCCTGAAAGTTACAACGGAAACCGTTTCATAATCAACATTGTCGATTTGTTTTCTGGCTGGCCTGAATCATTTGCAACTGACTCAAAAAGTGCAGAAACTGTAGCTCAGGTTCTCATAGAGCACACCATTCCCAGACACTCCTGCCCTCGTGTCATAGTGTCAGATAATGGCACAGAGTTTTGCAATGTAGTCATTGATCAAATTTCGGCCTTTTTCAACATCAAACACATCAGAACCTCAGTGTACCATCCTCAGTCAAACGGACGGTGTGAAAAGTATCACCGTGTGCAAAACGACATGCTAGCTAAATTAGTGAGTAGAAATCAACGTGATTGGGATACCAAACTTTCATCAGTACTTTCAGCATATCGGACCGCTAAAAATGAAACCACGAAACACAGCCCATTTTACATTTTACATGGCCGCGATCCCGTACTTCCCATGGACACGTTACTGTCACCGAAGTACAAATATCTAGGTGAAGAGTACCTTCCCGCCATGCTTGAAAATCTCAGCCGTGCTTATCATGAAGTACGTCATAATTTGGCTCTAGGACATGAAAAGAACAAGATGTATTACGATAGAAAGTCAAAACCCGTGAAATTTAAAGTCGGTGATATGGTATATTTCCGCGATCCCTCCACTGCTCCTGGCTCCACTACAAAATTAACCTCCCATTGGAAACCCTACTACCGTGTGGTGAAAGCACTTAGTGACGTCACTTTCGTCATTAAGCATCAGCTTGAAGGAGGAACAAAAACAGTTAACGCTCAAAATCTGAGACTCGCAGATCCTAACACCCCTTGGTGTAATGTTTCCAATGATCCGACCCATATCAATAGAAAACATGAAGAAAAAATGAAGTCAAGGATCCCATTGAGAACTCAGCCTGTGCGTGCTTCAAAATTTGCGTACTATGAAGATGAAGATGATTCATCTGTGTCAGTAGAACATTCGGAGCTAAAATCATCTGACCCTCAACTTAACCCATGTTCTGGCTCACCAAAAACGAACATTTCATCCGATAACGAGGATGACATTCCGCTATCTAGGCTGGCAAAGCGAATGAATAACTCTTCCTCAGACGAAGAAGACAACATTCCGTTGGCTAAATTGGCAAAACAAATTAAAGAAGAGAAAACAGTTTGTGCAAAACGCACTTTAGAATCTCCTTTGCCTGAATCTAAACGGGCATGTGAAACAGTGGATTCGGATGAAGAAGTAGGTATGGATGAAATTGTACCAGTCAAGCGTGACCGTGAATCAGATTCTGACAGTGATTGTCCCCCTGATAAAATCCTTGCAGAGGATTTTACCTCAGATTCCGAAATATCGGATCTGGATCGTACAGATGTAAATAATGTAAATATTGCAAGTAAGGATAAGAAGGAAAACGTGGAGACAAGCAGTTCTTCACTAAGTGCTGAACAAAAGATGGATCTGTTCAAGATGTTCAGTCAAAATATGAACAATATGGTCGCCATGTTGTTAAAGTAAGAATTGTGTTATGGAGATAGCAAAGTGTACTTCACTGGAAAGTGAAATGAGCAGAAATAACGTAAGAGAATCAAGTCATGTTACTGACATCACAATCAGTTTTGTGCAATCAGTTAGTCTACTTTACCGGAGAGTAAGGTGTATGTAATCTGGACCAAAATGGTGATGATAAAGAACCATTTGGTTACCGTAAGGTGACGTATCAGAACCTTGATGGTTGCAGCGAAAATGATTTTATTATAGCATGAGTTTAGGTTTGACAACGGGTCAAACGCATCTACTTGTCGTATAAAGATGTTAGTTTAAGTTGATTTTCAGTATAGAAACTCATCTGCTTGTGTGCTAAAGAATGATGATTCAACATATACTAATATGCATACTCCTACTAACCACTCTCTCAACCAGGTTACGAAAATGTAACCTCAGGCGGAAACGTCTGGAAACCTTTCGATCCTCTCCAAAAGCATCACCTTCGGTTCAAGCACCAATCATGGACATCAGTGAAAATAGTGATTCCAGAGACACGTTCATGGATCTAGTGTACGATGGAAAGTGATACATGTGACGTGTGTATGTTCGAGCAAGTACCCGAATGACGAGTGAACCATATTGTTGTGTAATCGGACAAACGAAGATTTTGGATGATTAAAAACCAAAATCTCATTTAAGGACCTCGCGATGTGATGTAACAAAAATTAATAATGACACCTAATTATGCTAATTTCCACAACATATTTCACCTGTTACAGTTCTAACTAAGTTACTTCAATATTCATAGCATGTAGTCATGAATGCATGGTGTGGCGAGCCACCCCCTGCTGCCACGGCCCAGAGCTGGCCCGAGACGTCGGCCGCGCCGCGTTTTGATGACTTTGCATCCGGTGTCCAGTGCTCTGGCACAGCGAGCGACGGCCCAGGCAGGTGATGTCATGCGTATGACTTCTGTAACCCGGTGCTTCTACAGTTGCCTGATGAAAACTTTCATCAGTTTCTGACGTTGCTGTGACGTCTATCTTTTTTCACAAATCCAGTCATTTCATTGGCGTGTGTGGTGGGCGTCCACTGCCCTGTTGTTTCGGTGAGATGGACATATGTAACTGGCTACCCGCTGTTGTCTCGGGGAGTGCGCTTAGAACCGTCTTCACCAGCGGACCTCTGCAGTCAGGCGCCGGCAACGGTCGGCATCGCGTCAGACAGCATCAGACCACGCCAGGTCACGCTGGATTAGGCTAGGTCACCGTTAATCACGCTTGTAGAAGATAGTTTGACAGAGAGTGAGTGATCTGTAGCGACGCGTATTCTTATTCGACACCTCTACGTATATTAATTGGCGCTGCCATTCCGAGTGAAGACCGACTGCTTTAATACCTGTTGGACTTATATTCATCGCTGCTATAACCTGCCTTTACACAACGCGAGGCAATACAGAAGAAAGAGGAACCAACATCTTTTCATCATATAATGGCGCGACGAGGTCTTACCACTTCAACTTAATCACAGCCGAGTGAAACGTTTTCACGACAGCGTGCCGCCCGTCTACTGGTCGCTGCAAACCGCCCTGCGGCTATTTGGACCGCTCTCTCCGGACGGTGGTACCAACTTTGTACCGATACTTCACGCTAGGACTCGCCCGGTGTCGGTGGGACTCACTTTAAAATGAAAAAAGCTCCCGCCCCCATACAGTACTGGCCGCCCCTTGAGGCTTCGTCCCCTCTTACCGTAACCTTTGGTCTGCTGTTGACTGGTTATTTTATGCAGTATTCACCACAATACGACTGACCTTACAGGTCAAGCCAGGGTTCTTATTACTTGGCTATGAGAGCTGAATGATTCAAGCAGTGGATTGGTTTGCTGTCACTCGAGTTTTCCGTCATTGTCGTTTATGGTTTATGATTCCTGTGGAGCACAGGAACGGTGTGCTGACGACTTAGAAGACTGTGACCGGTAAACTTATCAGGAGAGGTATATTGCATGACAACGGGATCAATAAATGTTTTATGATCTAAAGAAGTCAAATACGAATTCTGAATAGACCATCCAGCGTTTGCCTTGGCACCGCAGTCATATATCCTTCAGAGTTAAACATTCTATTTAGATTCTCGGGATAGTCCACCTGCAATATATGCACCTGGTTCTTGCAGCCACACAGAGTCAGTTCGCGTGTGGCCGGCTGGTCGCCCGCTGACTCTTCTCCTCGCTCTTTCGCGAGCGGAGCAGCGGGTTGGCGCGAACCCTGTACCCCGGCCGTACCCAAAGTGAGAGGATGTGCCGCGATAGGCAATGAACTGGGCGGGGCCGTTGAAGCCGGGTCGGGTGTCACAGGCAGCCGATCTGGACTTCCTTGAGATGCGACAGCCAATTATATGCCAGGAAAATGGTATTCGGCATTAGCTGATGAGATGGCGTTGGTATTGGTGGCGCAATATTTCCATTGGCCTGCTCGACATGTGAAGAGGGAAAATTAGACAGCTATTTACGACACTCGCCGAAATTAGATTGCATAGGCGGTTACGAGATCTCTGATGGGACGGGGCTCTTCAATTAAGAGGGGACGCCACTTCGGTCCAGGGGGACGCCATGTGGGCCAGAAGCGCAAATCCCTAAGGTTGGATCTATCTGGGGTGCCAAAACTTGCATCCGGGGGAAGCGACGTTTTAGGGGAGGGGAGACGATTGCTTAATTGGGTGGACTGACCCTGCCCCTCTCCTGCCTCCTGGATCCGCCTATGCTAGAGTGCGCCGTCGAACTCGTGTTATGCGATGAGACATGATGAGACATGAGACAGTGTGGTGCTTCCCTTTCATGGGCCCCTCGGTCTTCAGCTGCGAGTTCGATGCTCGCATCTGTTTATTTGAATTGTGGGATGTTTGCTTAGGTGTGTATGCAAACCGAAGTGGAAAGTCGAAAGAACAGCTGAATAGCCACGCAAGTACTGTACACTTATTACTAACGTATTTTCTTTCAATTTAATGCCTTTGGGGTTAGCGACATTGGAATGGAAGCATTTTAACGTTTTAAGTTTCCTGAGTATCATACACTTCGAAAATCTTAATAAAAACATAGGAGATGCTATAAAGTTTCGAATCTTCTTTTCTGTCCATGTTTCATAAGAAGCCGTCCCTCTCTACCAGGTGCACAGCCAACGATTTTCGGTAGTAGGGTCCACGGTTTTCAATGGGGGGGAAGAGAAGTGGACTGGACTATAACATCTGACACCCCGCATTTCGTCGAAATTTCTCAGAAGTGGTTAGCTGGGGCCCTGGTTCACGCTCTAACATTTCTGACTTCTCTTGTCGGACTTCCCGAATTTGTTCGATGTCCCAATTTTTCAATGACGTTCTCGTACTGGTTGCCAACTCACTTTATTTTTGTGGACATGTTGGTGAAATACTGTTCCATTCCTATATTTAACCCTCGCGGTCAGTCCAGCTGAGGCCGTTGTCCTTTTCCGATGCCTCCATACCGGGTGTTTCGGCGTCAGTTCGTACATGGACGTAGCGAGGCGTTGAGCGCGGTTTTTGCCGGCGCGACGGGCGGCGGGTCCGAAGATCGACGCTGGCATGCTGACGCCGCGCCGGTGGTACGGCTGCTAACCTTCACTCTCACCGGTCCGCGGCTCCTGACCGCCGGACACTCCGTGGCCAGCGTCGCTTCCTGTGCCGAACGAGAGCACGTGGAGCAGGACGCCGTGAGCTAATCGTCCCACAGATCGGACCCTACAGAGGATTGTCGGCCGAATTTACACCGCTGCATGCCTGCCGGTTTGAGTTGAGCGGTCCGTGTATGGGAGGTCAGCGCGGGGCTGGACGCGGGATGTGGCTATCAGATGATGACTGATGGAGCGGGGCGTGCTGGTGACGTGGGCGTCACGTGCCGTGGTGTGACCGGGTCCGGACCCTGCCGTGGACCCCGGCGCCGTGCACGTGCTGTTGACCGGTGGCAGCGTGCACGCTGGCGTGGCGCCTCCCTCCCCTCCCCCCGGCTGCAATATGTGGGGAGGGGTTAACCGCCCGGCAACTGCCCGCTGCTGATCAGTGACCGTGTGTCACCACAGAAGGAGGGGGGAGTCTGAACGGACTCGGCCTGTTGCCCCAGGCTACTCCGCCGAGTGTTTACATGCGGCCAGAATTCTTTGAATTTGTGCCGACTCCCTGGACCAGCTGCTTGTGCAGAGACTGATGGCTTGGCAACGGCGTGCTTGGTCGTTTCACGTCAGACTCGTTGCTCCTTTGAGCTCTTAAAATAGACCATGCATACATGTTCTTAGCTTGGTCCGGTTTCAGTTATTTTCGGGCATTTTAAGGGCTGTCCTTTTTGGGATGAATTTTGATGCGCGCATTGGTGTAATTTGTGTCTAAATAATGCATTTTAAGGTAATATCCTTGAAAATGGTAGTAGTTTGAATGCCACAAAGCATATATTTCGAAATTAAGAGTATTCATGCTCCCGTGTTCCTATCTGTTATCCTTATTTATAACCGACCTACGCGATGATTGGGCTTTATGTGAACTGCATCATCTCGGATCGTGTTCTGCGAACGGAATTTCTAGGAACACTATAGTGCGGAACTTCCGAGCGCCGTGATGTGTTATTTAACCGTGGCGAACTGTACCTGCCATACCTAAAACAATCATCTATGTTTCAAAGTTAGTATAAAACTTTATTGGAACTAGGTTTGGAATATTCTTATCATCTGGTGAGCTTTTGGTATAGTGTAGATTTACGAACATTTTGTGGAGGAAAATGACGTCATATAGGGCGTCGTAGGAGTAGAAGTGGTGTACAGTGTATCGGACCGCGCAGTGTCGCACTTGACCGAGCTACTCTGTTCACGATAAGCCTCTCAACTGGGAAGATAAGCGTGATCTCGCTGCACCTTGGAGTTGTACTGAAGTGGCGCCCTTGAAACTGCAGTACCCACCGTACGGCGAAGAGATAGTCTGGAGGCCCGGCTGTTTCCATGGTTACCAGACCAGATAGCGGTGATTTTACGACCTCACAAAAACGGCGAGTGTATCACTGGAATCGAGTTAGCTACCCTGTCGCCCAGGGTGGGAACGATGGTTGAATGCTCGTTGGATTTAACGGGGTATGATCATGATTACCGGCCGAGTATTGATGGGCTTTAACGGGTTACGGGTGACGGCTGAGTTTTGTTCCGAATTATTTAAGAGGTGTCGTGTTGTGTGCAAGGTCTGAAAGTTTCTATTTTGTTAACGATGAGTCCCGTTTTAAAAGTAAACTCCTAAAGACCATTCTGTGCGGAACTCGTTTGATTCTTACCCACTTGAATGGGTGTCGCAAATGTTCTCGTCCTGACCACGGGGGGGGGGAGGTAAGATGATTGAAGGAGCCCTTCTGACGGAGAGGCCAAACCTTAATTGGCCGATTGGTGTAAGAAGGACCAGTGAAGCGCTATTCGGGCCTATTATAAGCTATCTCAGTTGAAATCCCATCATGAAGGTGCCACATTCCCTTTAACTTTTATTTGGCCCACATATTTTACAGTTTGGTGCATGGGTTACAGAAATATGATAACCGTTCTATGATTATGAACATGAACAAAACAATCAAATTGACTTTATTATTGGGTGCAGATTTTCAGTGTTTCTCCTCGGCCGTGAAGCACAATGACCGTGACCCACCCCCCCCACCCCACCCGGTTGAACACCGTGACGAGGCTTGCCTCCTCTCCAGTCATAGAACCCACTGACGCCGGTTTCTTCCCCAGTCGTTGAACACGCTGACGCCGGTTTCTTCCCCAGTCGTTGAACATGCTGACCCTTGTATCTTCCCCCATCGTTGGAAAAGCTGACGCTTGCCTCCTCCCCAGTCGTGGAACATGCTGACGCTTGTTTCTCCCCAGTCGTGGAACATGCTGACGCTGGTTTCTTCCCCAGTCGCTGAAAAATGCTGACGCTTGCCTCCTCCCCAGTCGTGGAACATGCTGACGCTTGCCTCCTCCCCAGTCGTGGAACACGCTGACGCTTGCCTCCTCCCCAGTCGTGGAACATGCTGACGCGGACGCAGCAGAACTACGAGTTCATCAGCTGGCGGCTGACGCTGTTGTGGTTCGTCGGCTTCTTCTTCCGCTACTGCTTCCTCCTGCCCGTGCGCATCACCATCTTCTTCACCTCGGTAAATACGGCCGTGCGACGGCGGTGGAGGAGCGTGGTGTCTTTTGCGGCGTTTGACGGATGCGTGTGCTGAAACAACGCAGTGTCAACGCGTCATGTATAGATGCCGTTTGTTTAGTATAACGGGGAATCTAGTGTTTTCGAGGGTAAAGGAGTTTCCGAACCGATTTTTGTTTTTTTAGACTGCGTTTTCAAGCCCGTCATCAGCCGAACGATACGGTAATTTGCCTTTGTGGGGAATGAAGCAAAGGGCTTCATGATATCTTATTGCACACGCGCTGCACAGAGGGACGGTTTGAGCAGGCGTGATGCCAGTGCTGAGTTTGGAAATCGGAAGGCACCGACAGTATTCTTTTCATTATGCATATAGCCAACTCAATGTTCTTGTATTTGACTTCTGTGGCGAGGTTCAATCGGGATTAATTTAGCGTGAACTCCGGCCATCTCCTCCAACGCACTCCGAGCGGTGCGCTCCCGCTGACCATTCTTGGCGGCTGCGGCACGCTAAGGTGGCGACCTTCGTGGTGATCATCTCCGCCTGCGGCCTGCTGCCCGAGTGCCGCCTCAAGCGCTTCATCTACAACTGGGCCAGCCTGGTCTGCTTCCGCATTCTGACTCGCAGCTACAGCGGAATCGTGCGCTTCCACCAGACGGAGAACAGGCCGCGCGGCGGTGTCTGCGTGGCCAACCACACCTCCCCCATTGACGTGTGCATCCTCAGCACCGACTGCAGCTACGCGCTGGTCAGTCCGCCCGCCCGCCCGGCCTGAGGCGGCCAGAGAGGGCTGGCTGCTGGCTCCGTGGAGCAGTCTGTTCGTCGTCCGGCCATTTGCATGTCCACGCTGTCCGTCTTAGTAGCGAGTTTGTCGTGGGTTCAGTGGGCTGTTTTGTTGATGGTCGGTTTGTCTCAGGTTTCGTTGCAGCAGTTAGAACTCGGGTTCTTTCTTCCGTCACTCCGCTGCTGTAGATGGCTGGGAGAAGGGGGATGCTGGAGAACCCGTGTGAACGTACCGAATGCCGGCGCTGTTGTTGGTCCCGGCGCTGAATCGGGCCGTTCGAATGTGCTCATAATTGTCACGGGATAGTCGTTGCGTAAAACGAGCATGCTTTCTCGCTACATGGAAGCAGTGGAAGTATTTCACAAAGGAAATGACACTCCGTCCATTGTTAATAAGCTTCCTCGGGTTTGAACTATCCACTGTGTTCGCCGGCTCCAGAGTTGGTTGCATAACGCAAATATGTTGTGTTGAGTTACCTGTTCTTGTTCATTACTGTCAGTCTTGTTGTCCGTGTGGCAATGTTTTGTCACGCGAACTTTCCCAGGCGGAAAGCGGTGGTGTTTACCTGTCCCGCTGGAACATTTGTGTGTGTTCTCCCGTCTTTCTTCAATGCGCATTTGTCTTTGTCTGCCGGGTCTGTGACTGTCTTCTTGGCTGTATCCGTGTCTGCAGGGATTTGTCTGTTTTCAGGACTGCATTCAGGTCTGTCTTCTCGGTTGTATCAATGGCTGTCTGCCGGGTCATGTATGTGTCTGCCTGCCAATCTGTCTGTCTATCTACCGGGCTATGTCGACGTTGGTCTGCTGGCCTTCCCTTTTTTCCAGACTGTGTCTGTTTTCCGGGTTGTATCCGTGTCTGTCGTGTTTTGTCCCTGACTGCCGGGTTGTATCCGTGACTATATGCCGGGCTGTGTCCGTGTCTCTGTCTTTATCCGTGTCTTTTCCGGGTTGTACCCGTGTCTGTTTTCCGGGCTGAGTCCGTATTGCCGGGCGGTGTCCTTGTCTGTTTTCCGGGCTGAGTCCGTATTGCCGGGCGGTGTCCTTGTCTGTTTTCCGGGCTGAGTCCGTATTGCCGGGCTGTGTCCTTGTCTGTTCTCCGGGCTGTGTCCGTTGTCTGTTTTCCGGGCTGAGTCCGTATGTACCGGGCTGTGTCCGTGTCTGTCTGCTGACGTGGGGCTCGGCTGCAGGTGACCGCTATGGTGGTGACCCTGTCTCTGCTGGGATGCCTACCGGACAGTCCGGCGCGCCGCTGGGCAGCCCAGATGGCCAGCGTCTACTGCTTCCAGTTTCTGTCCAACTCGCTCTCTGCCGTCATCACCTACCACAACCGCGAGAACAGACCCACGCGCGGCATCTGCGTGGCCAACCACACCACGCCCATCGACGTCATGGTGCTCAACTGCGACCTGGCCTACAGTCTGGTGCGTACCCTCACAACTGTGACCTGGCCTACAGTACCCTCACAACTGTGACCTGGCCTACAGTCTGGTGCGTATCCTCACAACTGCGACCTGGCGTACAGTCTGGTGCGTACCCCCACCATAGAACCTGGTCTACAGTACCCTCACAACTGTGACCTGGCCTACAAGTCTGGTGCGTACCCCCACTAAAGAAACCTGGCCTACA
The DNA here is from genome assembly GCA_034440635.1 of Lepas anatifera. Lineage (NCBI taxonomy): Eukaryota > Metazoa > Arthropoda > Thecostraca > Lepadidae > Lepas > Lepas anatifera. Next base: position 2,205,073 of record JAOTON010000512.1, on the reverse strand, counting down.
GTACCCTCACAACTGTGACCTGGCCTACACTCTGGTGCGTACCCTCACTATAGAAACCTGGTCTGCAGTACCCTCACAACTGTGACCTGGCCTACAGTCTGGTGCGTACCCTCACTATAGAAACCTGGTCTACAGTACCCACACAACTGTGACCTGGCCTACAGTCTGGTGGTACCCCCACCACCGAAACCTGGTCTACAGTACTCTCACAACTGTGACCTGGCCTACAGTCTGGTGTGCACTCTAACCACCGAAACCTGGTCTGCAGTACCCTCACAACTGAAACCTGGTCTACAGTACCCTCACAACTGTGACCTGGCGTACAGTCTGGTGCGTATCATAACCACCGAAACCTGGTCTACAGTACCCCTCACAACTGTGACCTGGCCTACAGTCTGGTGCGTATAATAACCACCGAAACCTGGTCTACAGTACTCTCACAACTGTGACCTGGCCTACAGTCTAGTGTGCACTCTAACCACCGAAACCTGGTCTACAGTACCCTCACAACTGAAACCTGGTCTACAGTACCCACACAACTGTGACCTAGCATACAGTCTGGTGCGTACCCCCACCATAGAAACCTGGTCTACAGTACCCTCACAACTGTGACCTAGCATACAGTCTGGTGCGTACCCCCACCATAGAAACCTGGTCTACAGTACCCTCACAACTGTGACCTGGCCTACAGTACCCTCACAACTGTGACCTAGCATACAGTCTGGTGCGTACCCCCACCATAGAAACCTGGTCTACAGTACCCTCACAACTGTGACCTGGCCTACAGTACCCTCACAACTGTGACCTGGCCTACAGTCTGGTGCGTATCATAACCACCGAAACCTGGTCTACAGTACCCTCACAACTGTGACCTGGCCTACAGTCTGGTGCGTACCCCCACCATAGAAACCTGGTCTACAGTACCCTCACAACTGTGACCTGGCCTACAGTACCCTCACAACTGTGACCTAGCATACAGTCTGGTGCGTACCCCCACCATAGAAACCTGGTCTACAGTACCCTCACAACTGTGACCTAGCCTACAGTCTGGTGCGTACCCCCACCATAGAAACCTGGTCTACAGTACCCTCACAACTGTGACCTGGCCTACAGTACCCTCACAACTGTGACCTAGCATACAGTCTGGTGCGTACCCCCACCATAGAAACCTGGTCTACAGTACCCTCACAACTGTGACCTGGCCTACAGTACCCTCACAACTGTGACCTAGCCTACAGTCTGGTGCGTACCCCCACCATAGAAACCTGGTCTACAGTACCCTCACAACTGTGACCTGGCCTACAGTACCCTCACAACTGTGACCTAGCCTACAGTCTGGTGCGTACCCCCACCATAGAAACCTGGTCTACAGTACCCTCACAACTGTGACCTGGCCTACAGTACCCTCACAACTGTGACCTAGCCTACAGTCTGGTGCGTACCCCCACCATAGAAACCTGGTCTACAGTACCCTCACAACTGTGACCTGGCCTACAGTACCCTCACAACTGTGACCTAGCATACAGTCTGGTGCGTACCCCCACCATAGAAACCTGGCCTACAGTACCCTCACAACTGTGACCTGGCCTACAGTACCCTCACAACTGTGACCTAGCATACAGTCTGGTGCGTACTCCCACCACCGAAACCTGGTCTACAGTACCCTCACAACTGTGACCTGGCCTACAGTCTAGTGTGCACTCTAACCACCGAAACCTGGTCTACAGTACCCTCACAACTGTGACCTGGCCTACAGTCTAGTGTGCACTCTAACCACCGAAACCTGGTCTACAGTACCCTCACAACTGTGACCTGGCCTACAGTACCCTCACAACTGTGACCTAGCATACAGTCTGGTGCGTACTCCCACCACCGAAACCTGGTCTACAGTACCCTCACAACTGTGACCTGGCCTACAGTACCCTCACAACTGTGACCTGGCCTACAGTCTAGTGTGCACTCTAACCACCGAAACCTGGTCTACAGTACCCTCACAACTGTGACCTGGCCTACAGTCTAGTGTGCACTCTAACCACCGAAACCTGGTCTACAGTACCCTCACAACTGTGACCTGGCCTACAGTCTAGTGTGCACTCTAACCACCGAAACCTGGTCTACAGTACCCTCACAACTGTGACCTGGCCTACAGTCTAGTGTGCACTCTAACCACCGAAACCTGGTCTACAGTACCCTCACAACTGTGACCTGGCCTACAGTACCCTCACAACTGTGACCTAGCATACAGTCTGGTGCGTACTCCCACCACCGAAACCTGGTCTACAGTACCCTCACAACTGTGACCTGGCCTACAGTACCCTCACAACTGTGACCTGGCCTACAGTCTGGTGCGTACCCCCACCATAGAAACCTGGTCTACAGTACCCTCACAACTGTGACCTGGCCTACAGTACCCTCACAACTGTGACCTAGCATACAGTCTGGTGCGTACCCCCCACCACCGAAACCTGGTCTACAGTACCCTCACAACTGTGACCTAGCCTACAGTCTAGTGTGCACTCTAACCACCGAAACCTGGTCTACAGTACCCTCACAACTGTGACCTGGTCTACAGTACCCTCACAACTGTGACCTGGCGTACAGTCTGGTGCGTATCATAACCACCGAAACCTGGTCTGCAGTACCCTCACAACTGAAACCTGGTCTACAGTACCCACACAACTGTGACCTGGCGTACAGTCTGGTGCGTATCATAACCACCGAAACCTGGTCTACAGTACCCTCACAACTGTGACCTGGCGTACAGTCTGGTGCGTATAATAACCACCGAAACCTGGTCTACAGTACCCTCACAACTGTGACCTGGCCTACAGTCTGGTGCGTATAATAACCACCGAAACCTGGTCTACAGTACTCTCACAATTGTGACCTGGCCTACAGTCTGGTGTGCACTCTAACCACCGAAACCTGGTCTACAGTACCCTCACAACTGAAACCTGGTCTACAGTACCCTCACAACTGTGACCTAGCATACAGTCTGGTGCGTACCCCCACCATAGAAACCTGGTCTACAGTACCCTCACAACTGAAACCTGGTCTACAGTACCCTCACAACTGTGACCTGGCGTACAGTCTGGTGCGTATCATAACCACCGAAACCTGGTCTACAGTACCCACACAACTGTGACCTGGCCCACAGTCTGGTGCGTAACCCCACTAAAGAAACCTGGTCTACAGTACCCTCACAACTGTGACCTGGCCTACACTCTGGTGCGTACTCCCACCATAGAAACCTGGCCTACAGTACCCTCACAACTGCGACCTGGTCTACAGTACCCTCACAACAGTGACCTGGCCTACAGTCTGGTGCGTACCCTCACCGCCGAAACCTGGTCTACAGTACCCTCACAACTGCGACCTGGTCTACAGTACCCTTGGTGCGGCAGCCTGGTCCACATTTTCTCACAACTGCTACCGAGCATATAGCCTTCGATTACGACCCTCCTATGCGTGTTGTATGCCTCAGTGCCGAGTAGAGAAGGCTTTTCACAACCTTAGATACCACATTTTCATTCAGGTCCCACTCCTTTACGATTATCGCACAGTAGGTAAGTTTTGTGAGGGAACAGTCCCTTGTTGGCCCGTTTTGTCCTTGGTTAATGCTTTATTCGTATTGTATGTACTGGTGACTTGATCATGTGTTTGAAAGGCGTTTTTAGTCTCCTCTACATGTATGTTCATTAAGCTATTGTCTAGGACAAACAGGTAGAACTAGCTATATTCTCACTCTTGTATCGTGAAATTATTTGTTGCTGTTAATCCAGCGTCATCCATTTGAGTGGTAGTCACAGCTCTATAAGGTTGTATTTACTTTGTTTTAAACATTTCCTAAAAGGGCTGGTAATATACTCTAATCCTGCATTTTTTCTTCAAAACTGTAATTAGCCGCTATTTTTACGTTGCGGAGAGCATTGAAGTTTTATCTCGAGTTCCAAATCAAGTAAAAAGACTTGTGCAGGGTATCCCTACAGACTGACAAAGCAAAACCAAAGCGGACTAAAGCGGCCACCCGGGCTCGAGCCTGCTGCCGCGGCGTTGTGCCGCGTCTGACACGGTGTTCTGGTGACCGGCAGATCGGACAGCGGCACAGCGGCTTCCTGGGCCTGCTGCAGCGCGCGCTCACCCGCGCCTCCTCGCACATCTGGTTTGAACGCGGCGAGGTCAAGGACAGGTCAGAAGGGCGGCCGCGCCGACATGGCTGGCCTCGGAAACCGGGCGATAAGGGACGCGGAGTGGGACGGGGTCTGGTTGTGAGGATAGGTCTGACGTGTGCCCACTCGGTCATGAACTTTGTAGTCAACTCGCCTTTGTGTTCGTACGTATGAATTACGCTTGACCGTGTCATCTTGCTGATCTCGCTGCTCCCATTCTGTGAAAATGTTTGAGATTGGAGCTGTGGCTGACACTGCGCCCCTTAGGTCGGCTGTGACGCGACGGTTGAAGGAGCACGTGGACGACCCCACCAAGCTGCCCATCCTCATCTTCCCCGAAGGCACGTGCATCAATAACACCTCAGTCATGCAGTTCAAGAAGGGCAGCTTCGAGGTTGGCGGCACCATCTACCCCGTCGCCATTCGGGTAAATCGAGCTGGTCTGCCGTACAACTTTCCATTATATGTTTGTGCTTCTTAGAATGTTGTTGGAGTCTAGTATTTATTTTGTATCGACTCTCTGGCCTTATACGGATCTCGAATCGATCGAACAGCGGGACAGGATCGAATCCTTCTTCTTTTGCCCCAGCACTGAGACCCGATGTTTAACTCCTCGTTGTCATGGACTTTAATTGCGTAATTTCTACCACCCGTTGTCGCAACTCTCTTCCGACCTCGGCCATCGCTCTCGGCCCCGGCTCTCCTACTCACCTCCCTCGTCTGACGTGCTCGCGCGCCCTCTCCAGTACGACCACCGTTTCGGCGACGCCTTCTGGAACAGCAGCCAGTACAGCATGCTGCACTACCTGTACATGATGATGACCTCGTGGGCCATCGTCTGCGACGTCTGGTACCTGCCGCCCACGCAGCGGCAGTCGCACGAGAGCGCCATCCAGTTCGCCAACAGGGTGAAGGCCTCCATCGCCAGCGCCGGAGGACTTGTCGACCTGATGTGGTGAGAACCGCCTGGGGCTGGGGTCGGACGGTCAACACTCGGGGCAAGTGGTCAGACGTTCAAAACTGGGGAGCAAGTGGTCAGACGTTCAAAACTGGGGGAGCAAGTGGTCAGACGGTCAACCCTCAGGGCTATGGGACCAGGACCAGCGGCTGCACAGTCAAAACTCAAGGTTTGCGCCAATGTTGAGGGCAAATAGTAGTGAGCGGGCTGATTTGCTACACGAATCTACTCGTATGCGCAATGTTGTTTTAGCTATCGAAAGCTTAAGCCAGCTACTTATGGGGTAGCAACGTTATTCTTTTATTTCGTTATTAAGATCCGGTTTTAAATACTTCCGACGCCTTCAGGACATTTTAATGACTTTCGACGCCTGGGGCTTCTATCCCTCGGCAAGTGTGATTCTGGATTACACGTACTGCATCTGGTGGGATGGAGCCGCAGTAAAAGTAAGGTGTGGTATCGCCACTTCTGAGGCTGGTGCCAGAGTGGCCGATTACTCTGGTTCTGAGACGGAGGCTCTGTGCAGAAGAAACAGTTACTGGGCGGACAATTCATTGGTACATCGACCGAAAGAAATGGTGAAATAGCACCCTACATCCTGTATTTCGATGATACATTGTCCAAAGGATTGCCTTGGGTGTAGAATGATATGTGCCGGTAAAACTTTCATGCCCCTTACTGCTTTTTCGTTTTTGCTTAACCTTCGCCCGGGTGGGGGTCTTTTTAGACCCCCATCGGGTTTTTCCGAAGTGACCAAAAAACGGCGGCGCGCAGCGCCGCCAAACTTGGTCTAGCTGTTCCTTCATCATTTTTACATCTTGCCCGAAAATTTTGGCTCAAGGTCATATCAGGTCAGGTCACCAGGCCAGGTGAAGTGACCTCACCTCAAAAAATACTTGGGACCGCATAACTAAAAGAAGGGTTAATCGATCAAGTTGAAACTCATACCACATATTGGGCCCACCAGGAGCTACAACATTTGTTCCGGGATTTTTGATATTGGTGACCTAAGGTCATGTGCAGAGCATGACCTCCCCATTGTCAATACATGGGGAAAATCACGAAATGAGCTTTTCTCAGTAAGTATGGATGGAATCAACTTTAAACATCGGTTGGGACTTGCTCTTAGCCCATTTCTGAAGCTGATGCCAAAATTTTTGACTTGTGACCTTTAAAAGGTCACCTTAGGTCAAATAAGCATTTTTGGTGTTTTTCTCTATAAATTTTGAATAAACTAAGATAGAGCTTTTATTTGGCACCAAAGTGTTTGTATAGTCACTGGAAGTCAAATTATGTACATCATGACTATACCAGGTCAAGTTGGGTCAGACCGTTGACCTGGGTCAGGTCAAATTCTTAAATTTGACCTGGCATAGCAATATCATATATCATTCGATTCGTATTGACGAGAGGATTGCAATGGTGCATAAACTATGGCTGTATCTTGTTTGGTTTGGAAGCTATTAGCGAAAAAGTAAACGCCCTTATGCATGGGTGGCTATGGACATTCCCAAGAATATGCCAAATATTTAGTGACCTGTAGCTAGGCTTTGACCTGACACGAAAATGAATGCCACTGTAATGAAAGCGCATCTCAAGAGCTTTCGAATGGTGTTAGAAAAATGTTTCTAGCTATCATAGTTTCTGAGATATATGAGGTTTTCTTAGTATACCTCATATTAGCTATTTTGACTGGTTTAGACCTCTGGTGACCTTGATATTGACCTGACAAGAAAAATGACCGAAGTATTTTCGATATCATTTTCGAAGAGCTTTCGATTGCCGTTTTGCGCTTTTTTTCTAGCTCTCTTAGTTTTTGAGATCGTGGGGGCGGGGTCTTTTAGCCCCCCCCACCAGGGCGAAGGTGGCTCTTACCCGCCATCGGGGCAAGGGTTAAGATAATATTTGGGGTTTCCAAAAAAGACGCATTCAATTGAAAGTTTCACTCATATGTAAAATGCAGGTAAGCTCAAACCTTTCTTTAATCGTCATGGGATGTAAAACAGGCTGTGCAATAACATTTCGGGAAAACATTTTTTGTTCATTTTGTTGTTTGTTTGTTGTTTTTCTCGAGCATCTGGTTGCACAAATGCATTTCATGACCCTGATGGTCACTTGGTGACCACAGGTCAAGTTTCATTTCTCTTTCATTTCATAATGTTTATGTCTGGCTTCCGGTCAATATGTGTGGTCTTACAGTCAATATTTGTGATAAATGAATGCTCAAATGAATTTCGCAAATGTGCGCTGATCCAACCAAAATCATGTTAAGCGGTATGATATGCGGAAAAATGCTTCATCTGCCAGTTTGCCAACTCCTACACTTGAGGAGACCGGCATACACTGTGAAGGCCGGTACTGATAAGGCTGCGATGCCTTTGTCAGTGACTCCACACTGAACAGATAAAGAGCTTTCACCCTGATGTCGCTGTATTTTTATTTTCACTGCAAGTCGACTGGTGTGCATGTCTATACCGGGTGAACATGGGGTCCCGATCTGGCTTTTGTCTCCGAACTAGATGTCAGTTTATCTTTTTGGAAACCCATAATGTTACCTTGGGCAATAACTCGAAAACTGCAAGTCATTTCAAGTTTCATCGGTATAGCGTGATGCCACGCCCCAGACTCGGACAACATTACGCCGGAAGCCGATATTTGGGATGTCCCTGCCTGGTCGGTCGATCTGTCTTGGAATTGCCCAGGTGTCAGAGTGAAAGCGGAGGTATTTTACCGGATCAAGTGACCAGATCTGTCACGCTAGCTTGGGATACAATTTTTCCACTTTGGGAATGTCGCATATGGTTACCTTTGAAACGGCTAAATTAGAATGGTTGACTACCACCAACGCATCCACACGACTCTAATTGTTGTCTTCCGATAGTGGCGATATAAACATTTGATGTTTGACAAGCAGATGCGCTGTTTCCGACCATGGTTGAAGTTTTGTTTAAATACCTTATCAGTGATATCTTTTCGTTATAAAAATTTTGGTAAGTGTATCGTTTACCGTCATCCATACCACTGACTTTTGGTCTCCGAGTCTAAAATTTCAGGTTGATAATTGGCGACACGTCTTTTATCAATAACGCCTGACTACCGGGCCCTCTGTTCTGGTCCAAGTTCTGCAGTCGACTCGGCCGTGTGTCGCAGGGACGGACAGCTGAAGCGGATGGAGGTGAAGAAAGAATGGCGGGAGAAGCAGCAGCAGCACTTCACGCGGCGCATGCTGGCCGTCAACAGCCAGCTGCGGGATCAGGAGCAGCGCGAGAAGGAGGAGTGAGCCGGGTGCGGAGGGACAGCCGAGAGTCTGGCCGGCGGGGGGCGGAGGGGGACACTCCCAGGCGACACGGGCCAGCACCGGAAAACCCCGCCGTCACCGTGTCCTCACCGGCTCCATAACTGACTGTGAGGTACGCTGGATAAGAAAGATACACTGGCATACAGACTGGCCTGTCAGACCGTTGCCTCTGTTACTGGATAGGAGGCTGTCGGTGGGACTGGACCAGGGCCCGGCCGGAGTGCGGCTCTGGCGCCCAGCGCTGCTACTGCTGCGGACGCCGTGTCGCCGGCGGCTGCTGCAGCACCATTCCTGTACTGTGACCAAACGTGTCGCGCGCGGGCGTCAAGCGCGTGCCGCCGGCTAAGCCGAGCCCGTGCGGAGCACTCTGGACTCGGCAACCGAAGCGCACAAGCCGGTGTACCCCCGGCGCCCGAAGACCATCGGTGCGGTAGAACGTGTGAGTGCTGAACGGCGAGTGCCTCTGGATGGTGTGGTGTTGTGAAGTGTGGAGAGGGTCGCAGTGTGGGATAATCGTCGCGACAGAGAGTGTCTTAGTGGCACAGAGAAATAGCAATATGGTGAAGTGGTGATACCATGTAGTGGCGTGTGAGGTATACCTTCGCTGTGCCGTGGCTGGCTGGGTCCAGCTCTACATTCAGGGACGGGACCGGTGTCTCTCCGGCCGGGAAGTAACGAAACAGTGGGTCCAGTTCCTGCGGAAGGGGACGCCGTTACTGCTGAGTGATATGAACCGGATCAGCTGGAGCCACTGCACTCTCGGATTGTGGCGAATGTGCCCTGAGGCTTGTGTTGAGAGTGCTATTAGCAGCTCAGGTGAGCTTCGTATTAACGGCCCACCGGGCCCCTCTTTCCGTGATTATGAGGGGTGTTCTCTCAGATACTCAGCTACAGCATTATTATTTTGCCCAGCCGGCGGTACAGATCCAATCTGATCATTATCCTGAAATTGTTTCTTGCCAGTTGTAGTTGTGATACACATCTATTGTCGTGGCCCGTCAGTTGACTAATCGGGCCCGGATTGTTGCTAGGCTCTATGGCAGGACGGGCCGGAATCAACGTTTTGGAATTTACTGTATGACATTTGGTTGATGGTTTGATTATTTATCGACTGTTTACTAATGTGTTCCGTGTTTTTGTCTAGTGCACGCCTGCGTAGCGTTCTTCTGGTTCGGCGTCGAATTCGCTTAGTTCAAGTTTTGTTTTTAAAGAAGACTATTACTCTGTTTGTATTCGTATTGGAAAGCGGCGTGAATGATTTGTTTTGCGTTAGTGACCAGTGGGACCGCGTATTGCCTTGATCTTCCATATCTATCGGTCTAGTCGTTTCGGCGTCCGGCGCCGCCGATCCTGCCCTCTGTGGTCGCGTCTTTAACTGTGAGTTCGCTTACTGACGCTAGATGTCACTACGGTCCGCCCGGCTGTACTGGTGAGCCATGGTGACACCCGCCTTATTCTGGAAGGAGCGTGTGACTCTCGATGACCTGTGCGCCGACAATCAGTCAGGGTGTACACAAAAGACTGCTACTCCGTATCCAGGTTTCTGCACAGCTGTTAGTGGCGTTAGTCGGCCTGCCAGGTCCGAACGAACCCGGGGTTCGGCGGCTGGATTGTTGGTTGTTTCGACTGGAGATAGGGCGTGACCTTCCTCGCCGCCGGGCGAGCTCTGTGACGTGCCGGTCCGGGGAGGTGGTCTGTAGCGCGTCAGTGCTCTCGTCAGTGCAGCGGTGTCGTTAGCCCCGCAGCGACTGCCTCTGGGTGTGAGGGCGGCGCTGCCGACGACTCGAGGCGTGCCGTGGGACTGGCTGTGGTGCCCGCCGCGGCCTCATTGCCAATACACGACCCGGGACCGCTGCCCTGTCTGCTGTCGATATCGCAACACTCCATTACATTATTACATCAGGGAGCCCTGCGCTGGCGTCCGAGCAGGCTTCTGGGTTCGCTGTGGTAGAGTATGTCTGCAAAACCACAGCGCCAGAGCTGAACCGGCAGCAAGGTGTACTCCCCTTCTAAAAGGCCATCTGTGATGGCATGGGTTGTGAGATACGAACCAACGATTTGCTGTTTGTTTAAATTTTGGATTTCTGCCTCCGGCTGTGGAAAAGGGTGGGTCGTACCTCTGCTTAGTTACGAGAACAATGCATGCCGAATTTTGTATTTCGCCTCGGCTGCGCAAAGGTGGGTCGTACCTCTGCTTAGTTACGAGAACAATGCATGCCGAATTTGTATTTCGCCTCCGGCTGCGGAAAAGGGTGGGTCGTACCTCTGCTTAGTTACGAGAACAATGCATGCCGAAGGAGATAAGATCGCAGGTGTAAACATATGTCACTAGTAAGCTGCCATGAGACTAGGATGGCATTGTTTCCTCAGTATTCTTCTCTGACGAAGGAAAATGTCTTCTAATCGAATTCAACTTATGAAATTGAGCTTATACCAGTGACTTGAAACTTATGCCTGCAGGCACAGGTGTTTCCAAATAAGTTTCTGAAGTTTTATGGTGAAAAAATCAAAATGTTGAGCTGCATATTGAAGTCCTATGTTTGTAATTCATTTTCTTGTTTTTACAGCGTAAAAACTGGCGTCCCTTAAATGGAGGAAGTTTCAATTTTCCTAACAAAATATCAAGGTAAAGCCCTTGAAAAGGTATAATTTTAAGCCCCTGAATTATTTTTCGTTTTTTCACTTCAATGTTAAATGGGATCTTTCAAAAAGCTGTAGGCCCAAGATATCTGAAGACATAGGCGGATCCAGGACTGCCGATCGGAGGGGGCACCTTCCCGGGGGCGCCACTTATGACCGGCAAATCCTATCAAGTGGGCGCCAAATCCTATCGGTGGGCGCCGACTTTCGTATCCTGGGGGGGTGGGAAGAGACATTCCAGGGGGGCGCCATCGACCTTTCAGGGGGGCGCCGAGGGTCGATTGGGGGGGGCACGTGCCCCCTTGCCCCCCGGGATCCGCCTATGTCTGAAGATACGGCACTGACAATTTTAAACCGAGTTTGTACAGATAACTCCGCTTGTGGAGTACTATACAAGCTCAAAATGGAAACGAACATCAGAATTTTGAGGTCCGTTTTGCGCTATTCTCCAAAACGATATACACACCAACTGCATGCGCGCAAGGGTTTGGCATGAAGGATATCTTCTCAGCAAACAACGGCCCGATCTCGCCAAAATCTTTCATACAGTGCTTATTTCACATTTGTTGAGACAGACTAGGTCATTTCACCGTGAACGATTTGGGCATGCACAAGTAAATAAGGCAACTTGCGAGGGCCTTGGTCCGATTTTGGTGACACTGGGCGTGACATTGATTATCTGTCGCTGTACCAGTGGGGGAAAAGGCATTGCCCAAAGGAATCGGGGCAAACTACGTTTTGCCAGATCGACCTCATTTTCCCCGACTCTTTAGCTGAAGCAAGATTTGTCTCAACTCTCAACTAAACAGATAGTAAGTTCAGTGTAAATATCGGGGCTTGATAGGAAAAAATATCTAGTGGATATTCTCCCCCGTTACGTTTTTTGCTTTCGTCTAGTTCAAAATCCTACCGAAAAGTCATATTTAACGCAATTGCACCACGACGTTTTTTCTTACTTGGTTTGCAAACTAGCTAGATCCCACCGCTGTACCATTCCAGATCCGACTCGCCTGCTAATCTGTCTGGCTAACGTACATTGTCAACGACTGCGCCAGAGCGACACAGGCCGAAGCCGCAGACCGAGCTCTGTCGCCATAAAAACTCATGTCAATGCTTAATTTAGGTATATTTTTAAACGTTTCCTATTTGTACATTCCTTGTGCTAATTCCTACATATTTTGCTGATCATGTGTATGTTTTGTCTGGCATTTCATAGAGTTAAAGCGTAAATCGGTCCCGCCTCTGTGTTCACGTTTTGCCGGCGAAAGTGAAGCGGAACCGGCAGGTGTCCACTGGATGATCGCCGTAATAATCAGACTGCAGCTGTTGAGACGTGGTGAGGGCGTGGTTAATATGGCCCCCCGTATCGTGCGCGCGAGACTTCGCCATGATAGGGCTACTGACTGACGTCATTATTTAAAACACCTCTCCTACCCCACTGTTGGCCATCATGGCGTTTGGGTGGTAGAAATGGTGGCTTGACTACGTTGATCGCAAATGCAGGCTAGTAGTACCTACACCTTGAAGTGTTAAAGCTAAGCGCGCTTGAAACTGTATTCGATCGAAATTTCTTGAAATGGTGACGTTATCGTTGGAGAATGGTTTGTCGGGGCGATATATTTTAGCAACATCACTCATTGTCGCTTAGTAGTTATAAGTCGTCGTTTTTATTACTTCTCAGCTTTAGGCATACATACACAGCTGATTTTACTCCGTCTGATGTGCTCCACCTATCGTCACGGTGTCCATTTATGGCCCCTGACGTGTCGGCGTTCTTTGACTGAAGCTAACGTTACACAATTCTGCAACTCCTCCAGTTTTGGGTTTCTGTCGGCTGCTTGGGCATGTTGTGGATCGTTTCGTATGCATCCATTTCTGCGTATCCCTCAGCCGTGGTCAGACGTTCACTCGTCGTCCTTCCCGCTCGTGACTGGGCATCTGCTAATGCTTCCCCCTGCGGAGACAGCCGGTCACGCGGAGTCACGCAAACTGCGTGACTGCGCCGCTGCCAGCCTCCGCGGCCTCGGACCGCACGCGACGAGTGGTGGAGTCGGATTGGGACGGGAAATGGCATGGAATGGGATGAGCTTTCCCGGGTATTTGACGGGGCGAGTCGGGCTTTTTTCTGGAAATGCCGCAGGAAAATACGGACTGAGACAGAGCGGGACCTCTTGTTGGATACATTTCCAGAGCGAAATCGGATGGAACAGACTTGCGTGGGACGAAATTGGATGGATGCGTAAATATTTTCCCATGCAGAAATCTACCGAGTGGTATCAATGTTAGCCTCACCCGAGGTTTTTTCTTTTGATTCATTGCCTGACGCTCGTAATTTTGGAGGCAATTTTGGATATAAGTATTTAGATGATAAAAGCAGGGTAAGTTATGAAAGAGGTACAGCAATAAATATAAACATTGATCCCAGGTTGAATTATGTGTTCTATCATTTATTCAAACATGGTTCCAAAATCTCCTTCGAATCCTGCTTTTAACTGCAGGATGCAGAACGAAGCAAAACTGTAATCACTTTTTCTTTTTTTAGAATGGTACTTCGAAGCTTTTTCGGCTTTGACCTGCATCGTGGTATTTTTCGTCCGTAAAAAATGTTCAGGTTTCAGCAAACCTCAAAAAACCGAAGCTAACAATGAGTGTACGGTGATGCCGGTTTACAGTGGGCAGGTTCCAGTTGGCGGGAGATTGACGTGGGCCGCTGGCGTTTCGGTCGGCGGTGACGCAGCTGCTGCGGCGCTGTGGTGTGGCACATTACGCGCGCCTCCTGAGAAATCCCATGACCGATGTGCGTCCAGGCGTCAACCTCATCGCTCTGGTTTACCACATCACGATAGAGTGTGTCACAGCCAAGGACATTCCTCAGCCTATGACCCTGACGTCGGCGCGCCCCTAAACCTTAACCTACCTAACCTAAGGGCCAAAAACATTCTGATCCAATTCAGGGTGCCCAAAATATCCGGGCCACTCCGTCTCGATATCGGAATCGTTGGTTCAAATGCGGTCTAGATTCGTTTATAGGTATGTTGCGTTATTTCGTAGAGTTGATTTTGGGGTCTGTGTCCATGTCCATATCGATTTCTTTGCCGACCCACTCCATTGCCCGGAGCGTGCGGGCATCTATTTGAATAACCAGGCCGTCACGTACTCGAATCAGGCGTGTATTTCAGACTGGGATCATACATAATGAAAGAGATTATCCACAGGAAAGAGCATGTGAAGTCGAATGACTATAATCATCACCCCAATTAGTGCCTGCTGTAGTTTGGAGTGAACTAGCTGAATAGGCTGGAGAGGAAATGTGCAATCTAGTGGCTTCCTAAGAGTTACCTCGCCGAACTTCACAGGGTCGCGTTTTTCTGGCCTCTGGAACTCCCAGAAATGGCCGTTGCAGACGCTTTCAAAAGACCAACCGGGGCCGAGCTCGATGGGCTTATTCCTAGTACGGGCTCAGTCACTTTTAGATAAGACTCCTTAACACTCCCTGATTCAACCCATTTGCTTTCTGGCGAGAGCAAGGCCTTGGCTCTGTGAGGCTGGGCAAAATGAGCTTTTCGCTCAATAGGTTGCAAGCTCGGTCAAAAAACCAAAAAGTCCGAAAGGAGGTCATGCCAGTGCGCCGCTCTGCCTCAGTTTTCCTACTTCGAGTGCATGTGTACCGTCAACAGTACACCCCAGCTGCCAAAGACAGTGTGTCTGTGACTCCTTATCAGTTGCGGATCCAAGTGGGGAGGGGCTAGGGGCTCGAGTCCCTATAGTTAATGCATAGAAGAGGGGCTTCCCGAGGTACTGGCGGGTGAGGCTCGAGGCCCCATCCCCCCCTAAAAATGAATTCCTGGATCCGCCACTACTCCTGTGAATTCCACTTCTCACCATGTCCTCCAATAGTTCTGACATATTCAACAGTTCATGATTAGTGATGTTCTCCAGCTGTGTGCACCAGTATCCGACAGGTACTGGCTGAGGATGCAGAGGGCAGCCATGGCGGGCGGGGATGTCGAGTTGACCTTGACCGGTCGGCAACGCCGTGACCTGCATGTGAGCCGCACTAGGGGAGTTCCGGCACCTGCGAACTTCCAAACTCCATCACGCTGTATCAAAGCTTTACTCGTTCAATTGGACCGTGCAGACTTTGTCAAAAGTTTGCTTGGCTCAATCTGAATGAATTAATTAATTGATGGGCCCGGTGCGCTGACGGTATAGTGTCGAACAGCAGGGTCCATGGGAGGGAATCACAACCAAGAGACGAAATACGAAAAATTCTACCTTAGCGTAGTTCGGAGCATCGTCCTTTGTTGGTTGCTCAGGTTGCGTCAGTTGCTTCTCTAGCCTTCGCCGGGTGTTTGTCGGCCCTTAGAAGGACCTGATTTGTGAGGCCGGTGATCTGTCATCACTCTTTCGTGCCCATTTCTTGATAATTTTTTGGAGCTTGCAGGATTTAAACCATTGGTTTGACATTCTAACGCTCTAGTTGTTGTGCCATACAAGACGACCGTAGTGGTTGGAGGGTATGTTGTTTTAAGGTTGCATGCATCTGCATGTTAAATAAAGGTGCCATCATAAAGGTGCAAGTGCATTATATATCAATGCTGTCTCATTCTTACCAGTAGTGTCCCCCTCAGCTCATAACCATTCGCTTAGATCGAGCCATTTCATGAATTGTTCACAAATCTTACACATCAATGCCGTTGACCAGTTGCATTGTTTAAGGCAATAGGTGCTTCATGCGGCCGTCAGTCGTCCCCATCAGCCGCTTCAAGTGTATCAACTGAGACGTTATGCAAGCTATAGCTGCCACCAAGACTCTCGAATCTGAAATATTTACGTCCAGGGTCTATCTAGGCATATTGATGACATCTTTCGCCCGCAGGTTTTCGTTGCAAAACTGAATCCACTTTCATAAACGAGTTTCGAGGTAAAATAGTGCTTTAAATTCCACTTCTGGTGGAAGCTCAGGCATTCGATATCGAAACTGCTATATATTGTTATTAGCCCTCGCTTCTGCCGCCACCGGGGAGGTGCACGACCTGCTCACAGGGCTGAAAAACCTCCTGCGGTTCACCGACCGAGACGGGCCCTGGGTACGCTGAGCGAAACGACTATCTTGTTTGATGAATTTTTAACGCCTTAGCATGGCAGGACTAGCACCCACCTTTGGTTGTTTCGTGTTCTCACAGCTTTTAAATGTTTATTTCCGTTGAAAATAGCTCATTTCACTTGACACTTGGTGCGTATCCAAGCATTGCGTTTGATCTCCGGATCGTAATATGGGTTTTACCTGGAGAGCTTCTACTCCATATTTAATACTATCTATTCCATATTTAATCCCCATAGGGAGGAACTTAATGAGCGGGCCCAGCAAGTTCCTGGTCCGATGTATTCGTCCGACTCATTTGCTTATCATGTTATGTTCCTTTTTACATGCAATGTTTCTTCGCGTTTTTATACATTTACATTTACTGGTTATGTGTTTCACACAATTTTTGTGGAGGTTTTGATTTGAATTACCTTAGATCGCGCCCCAATACTGGGAGCACCCTCTCCATGTGTTAAATGATATGGGACGACGTCCTCTGGGAAGAGCGTTGCTGACATGGATATCGCTGCTCAATTTACTTGTAAGCGCTATTCTGAATGTTTAAAGATCCATGCGATCAGGTAATGAAGGTATAAGGTTATTCCCAAGGGTTTGTGCCAGGTTTCAGCCGTCTGCTCTTTCTGTGCCTGATCCAAGAACAGTTATTTGGCATGGACTCGGTGCTAACTTACGTTCAAAAAGCAACTTGGGGGCTTTACGGCACATCGACTGCAGAGGTCATATGGTGTCGCCAACTCTCAACCCTGTTTGGATGGTATTATTGGGGATCGGAAAGACTTTGCAGAATACCCGCTCGGGGATTTGGACCCGGCTCAGCGGCGTGCAAGTCGAGCGCTCTTACCCCATGCCGCCACATCCCCCCACTTAGGTTCAATATTTAGATGTCATTGTTTTGACCTTTGAGCATTGCGACATAGCCAATGACTTGAGGTGAGCAGCCCAAATGACGTCAGCCATCTCATGTTAATGTTTTTAGTGAGAATATGTCATGATTTGGAAATTATGTGCTCAATACGCAGCGTGGTACTTACTTGGTAATTCTCTTATGCCAGACCCCATAAAGGTCTTCACACATTACGTTTTTCTTTTTTTCCTGGGACTAAACAGAATAAAACCAGAGTCCAACTAGGCTTCTATCAAAGGTAGATAAAGATTTAAATATAATTCGAAAGCTATTAAAGATAAAAATGTGTTTACTGCGATCTTTTTGAGGTCAACCCAATAACAAGGTCGCCAAAGGTCACCAAAGGTCTCAGTTTTCGGCTAGGTCTATACCTTCTGAACCAGAAAGATACATCAATATATTTTGCATCATCATAACGAGTATGAATCAAAAATTCAAATCGTATGCAGCATGACCTTGAGCGAGGGCTAGGTC
This sequence comes from Lepas anatifera, assembly GCA_034440635.1. Taxonomy (NCBI): domain Eukaryota; kingdom Metazoa; phylum Arthropoda; class Thecostraca; family Lepadidae; genus Lepas; species Lepas anatifera. Next base: position 2,187,523 of record JAOTON010000512.1, on the reverse strand, counting down.
CAGGTCACAAGGTGACATTGAAGGCCATGTTGCATATCACTTGAATCCTTGGGGTAAGGCAAATACATGTATGACTGTTGTTTTGTTCTGGGTCTAATAGTTACCAATTTATAGGGTATAATATACAATAAATGAGCCTAAATTTCACATTATGGCTCTCTTTGACGTCACGGGTTAACGGATGTGGTCTAAACTCGCCTCCGAAGTAGGAAAAGGTAAGGCGCTTTCAGTGCCGTTACAATATTTCTGTACCACTTCCGGTTCCCGAGACCGTAAGAGTGTCCGATGGGACCCTCCCAGGCGGGGGTGGGTACGAACAGAGCCCAGGCGGTGCCGGATTAAAGGGATTTGTAGGCTACTTATAAAAAACAAAAATTAAATAAGCTCAATATTTTTTTAATACTTTAATATAGCCGGATCATCAACCACCATACCTAGTCTCTGTGGAACAGTAGCTCACCCCACGGAGGGCGGTGTAGGTAGGTTAGCTTTTCGAATACCGAGTTCAAACAAGAATAGGTCCGGTTTGACCGCTCACGGCTATCATAAAATCACGTGCCACATCCCTTTAAGTCCTACCGGTGGTGAATAACTAGAAGGTTGCGTAGTATAATTCCTCTTTCCCCGGTGACAATATGAGCTTCATCCTCATCTGACAGACGAACAGATATAGCTGTACAAACTCTTCTTACCAGACAATGCATATTCTACACGTTTTCCGTTGGCGGCGGTGCGCGCCTCAGGAGGTCTGCGCCGTGGGTCGGACCAGCAGGTCGTGCACCTGCACGTGCAGCGGAGTCTGCAGCAAGTGAAGCACCGCCGACGTCACGTCCTCTATCTCCAGCGCCTTCATCCTGCTGAAGACGCGCAGCTGGTCCTCCGGCCGCCCCGCCATCTTGGCGAGGAACTGGGTCTCCACCAGACCAGGACTGATGGCGCTTACTCGGGCGGAGGGCAGCACCTTCTTCAGCTCCAAACGGTGGCTCTCGGTGAGCGCGCGGATGGCGTGCTTGGTGGCCGAGTAGAAGTGGAACTTATCCGGCACCGGGTGCATGTGGCCGGACTCGCTGTTGATGTGGATGATGTAGCCGTCGCTAACGCCGTGCGCCTCCATGCTCTTCACGGCCAGCTGAGTACACAGACACAACGCCACCACGTTGGTGTTAACCATGCAGCGCCACTCCGAGACGGTGCCCTCCAGCAGAGACGAGTTGTAGGCGAGGCCGGCGCAGTTGATCAGCACGTCCACTTGACCCCAGTGCTGGTCCACTTTGTCGAAGAACTGTCGCACCTGCTCCTCCTCGCTGAGGTCGCAGGTCACCGGCAGGAAGCGCTCGGCGTCGGCTCCCAGCGACTCGGCCACCGCCTGCAGTTTGTCTCTGCTTCTGGCGCAGCCGGCCACCTCAGTCCGGCGCCCACCAGGGCGCGCACCAGGCCCTCCCCGATGCCGGAGCTGGCACCGGTCACCACCGCCACTCGGCCGGCGTACCGCTCCATCTCTTCACTGGTGCACCTCCGGTATCCTCCGGTATCAGGGATCCTGATCCTCCGGTATCAGGGAGTGCTGGCAGCAGGCGAGGGCAGTGTGGAGAAGCGGACGAGAGCGGATGCTTTTCTTTCAGAAGTGATGTTCGTGGGGACGATGGAAGGTTCTGTTTGACTTAGCCGTGAGTGTGTGTGTTGACTCTGTGATCGCTGACGATTGATGGTCGCTGACTTGAGACGACACGAGCGTATCGCTGTCCAGGTGTCTCACCCCAGGGTAGCAGACCAGTTCTCGGAGGTGTTTGTTTGGACGAGTGACTGCACCACGGCGCGTGGGGTGAGTGACTCCCTCCTGCGTTCCTATGCTCCCGGCCGACCTTCCACGTTTTGGTGCCAGTCATTAGGTCATTACACGGCGGACATTAGAGTGCGCTGCTGAGCGTTATTAGCGCCACCTGTGTGGCAATTACATGAACAGCAGCAGCGCCGGCACCGCCGCTCGTCTGGCTCCACGCAGCGACTAGGCTCGGTGCAGTGATTATGCTCCGTGCAGGTATTTGTCTCCGTGCAGTGATTAGGCTCCGTACATCGATCTGACTCCATGCAGCAATTAGGCTCCGTGCAGCGATAAGGCTCAGCACAGCGATTAGGCTCCGTGCAGTGATTAGGCTCCGTGCAGTGATTTGGCTCCGTGCAGAGATTAGGCTTCGTGCAGTGATTATGCTCCGTACAGCGATTAGGCTGCGCGCAGCGATTATGCTCTATGCATTGATTAGGCTCCGTACAGCGATTAGGCTCCGTGCAGAGATTAGGCTCCGTACAGCGATTAGGTTCAGTGCAGCGATTGGGCTCCGTGCAGCGATTTGGCTCTGTGCTAGGCCAGGCTCCGAATTCATGATATTCGTGAAATTAATTCTAAAACTACTTCCAAAAACAAAAGAAAAACTTTTGGGACTCCCTCTTCCCCACTTTATTACTATCTGGGCCAAAAGAGAGAAAATGACTAGACTGGGACTTGGCTCAAGCAAATTAACTACGCGCCATTGACGGGGGTCTGAGCCACCTTCGATTGACGGGGGGCGGGTACCCGCCCCTAAAGATCTCGAGAACCACGGTAGGTAGCGAAAAACGGTAAACGGCGTTGGGCTGCCCATCCACTTCTCCATCGAAAACATTTGAACCATTTTTTTGTCAGGTCACATTTAAGGTCACGAGAGGTCAAAACATGCCCGTCATAGGGATAACATGTAAATTCAGTTTTTCGGCCATTAAATCTGAACAAGTAAAGATAGAGCAAAACGACTTGAACTATATGAATCCTCTTAGCAAGCCGAATCGAATGATATATAAGTTGACCTTGCTAGGTCAAATTAAGGATTTGACCTGACCTGAGGTCAGGTCAGGGTCAAATTATATAAAATGCATACCATTAGAACCGCAAAGCCCAGGCGAGTCTAATGCAGCTAAAATAAATGCTCTATCACCATCTGTTACTGAGTTATTCCGTAAAAACCATTTTTCCCATGTATTTCCAATGGAAGGTCATGCCTCGTACCTGACCTTAGGTCATCGATATCAAAAATACCGGAACATATTTTAGAGAAATCGGTGGGGCCATTATGTGATATGAGTTTCAATCGGATAAGTTCACCCTGCTCCGACTTATGCTATCTTAAACTTTTTTTGAGGTCGGGTCACTTGACCTGTAATGGTGACCTGACCTGAGATGACCCAACCTTAAAATTTTCACAGAAGTTGTAAAAATGATGAGGAAAAGGTATACCAAGCACGGTGGCGCTACGCGCCGCCGTTTTTCTGCTATCTCCGAAAAACCCGAGGGGGCGGGTACCCGCCCCCGTCAATGCGCGTGTTAAATTAGCCCCAATTCAAAGTTCGAACAATCAACTCTCCTCACTGTGCGTGCAGCGAAGCAAAACAGGAAACGCCACGCTTCATGCTCCATTGTCAGCTATTTAATCATGCAAGAACAACAATGCTTCAGGAAATTCTCTCTGTAGCCCAAATTGTCCTTTGCAACTTCGATAAACCATCAAAACTGCACATTCTACTGCATGGTTCTTTAATAGACAAATCAAACTCCAACAATGCACATACTCTCAACTGTCTTTAAATGTATTCGTAACACAAAACGATTTGCAGAGCTGCTCCGGGCCGGCCGGAGGTGGCGGTGAGTGGGCGGCACATTTCTTCCTTGAGCGGCGGCACTGGGTGATTCCCTCTGCGGTGGTGCGGTATGTTAGGAATCAACCGTGCGAGTGGCACCTCGCATAAGCATTCGTGCTTTTGCGCCAATCGCAAACAATGTGTTATTTTTGTAGTGTCTCATTATGAAAGTACATTTCTGTCTGCCCCTGCAGTGATTTGAGCCGGTCGGCAGGAGCAGTGCGAGACTGCGTCATCCGCAAACACCCACTCTGTGACAGCATAGTCACATGCAAAATGGGTTGGATTTATGGAGTTTCTATTTTCGTTTTGAATCTGGCTGAATATGCTTTAAAGTAACAAGATTGTTGTTTACGCAGTTATGACCCATCAAAGCCGATGATAAGAGATACGGTGTCTTGACTGTAGATAGTTATATAGAAGCCCAACTCCCATTTCGGTTCTATTTTGGGATAGTGACACACAAACATGTGCTTTACTCTCACCAAGCACCACATAGAACACATTAAATACAGCCAGGTTTTTCTATATCCTTACAGCGGTACCAACACCCGATGTGACCTTACCTCACTTCACGGGCATTATGATACTGTTAAATTGAATATATGTATCTTAAAATTGGACCTTCTTCTCTGATATTAATACCTGGTCCATTACCTAGGATACACGATTAGTATTCCGGGCAGGGAATGGGCCTACAACGGACTGCCAAGTCCTTCTTTTGAGAAGCTTTAATAACGTACCAGACACCCGGAGACTACGTTCTGAGAGTGGTGATTGATCCGGGCTAACTCCGTTAACCATGTTCCGAAAACAGTCGATTGGGACATTTTTGAAAGTGATATAATTTGTCCTCATCTTATTATGACCTCAGGTGGATCAGCGTGGACAGGTGGCTCAGTTTTCGGACAGCAGGTGGAGGTACGATGTCGCTGCTCGTCGCCTTTTTCCGCCTTCCCCGATAGCCCGAGGAAGGAAAAGACTATGTGGGGGCTGTTGAAACACGGATGGCAGGACACCTATAGCCATCCTTGACAAAAATTGTGGCCCTATTAGCCCCTATCAATGTAAAACTGAGCCGACAAGATACTACTCGATAGCAGGAGAAACTTAACGCGCGCACTGGAAGGGATCCGGAAGTTACCCCCCCTCTATAGTTTTCTAAGGTGGCCCTAGAACCGTTCGCGGAAAAAACATGCTACTGCTTGGCTACATTTCAGAGAAGTAATGACTCGTCGATTTGAGAAATAATTTTGAAGCTATGTGGCTAGTTTCTGGCTTTTGGACTTCCAAAGTCATACCTAGATTTTGGTATCGTCACAGTTGGCGCTAGACGAGTGTGACATGATGTCATATAATCGGAACAGAGATGGATCCAGCATTGCCGATCGGGGTGAGGAAAATGATGGGGGGAGAGGACACCACCCGGATTAGGGGAGCGTGCCAATTCTGGACGGCAACATCTATCAGATGGGCACCAAATCCTATCGTGGAAGTGCCGATGCTCGCATGGTGGGGGAGAGGGTGGAAAGCATCATTTCAGAGCGGCGCCATCGAGCTTCCAGGGGCACCGTGGCCATTTCAGGGGACGCTGAGGGTCGATCGGGGCAAATGTACCACTTTTCACCTAAATCTGCGTATGCATCGGAATGATGTATCTAGGTCACATCATAATGAGGTCAAGTTTAAATGTTACAGGACAAGCTCATGTCAGCATTTTCAGACACTGCCTGCAGTGTTTCTGGTCGGATTATGTCACTCATTATAACGTGTATTAGTTATGATGGCATAGATAAAGTTACTCGATTTTGAAACCATGGATGGGGCCAACAAGATCAATCCCTTATAACCCGCTCAGCGGCGCTTTATTACTAGTTATGGCACATGCTATGTGAAATATGTCTTACTGTGAATGCATAGGTGGCTCTTTCCTTCACGAACTTTGTCTGCTTTCAGTGTATGTGTATGTACGGCTTTTTCCGCATAATCACGGCATTTCCTGAAACGTCCCGAACATGACTGAGATTTGGCATTTATGACTTTGTTTTGTCTTGAATTATTGAGCGGGCTTTTTGTCTATACGTGTTGGTTTTTTATATCTCAAGGCGAGAGTGGCACTTTAGGACCCCCTTCACTGCGCTTTGACGCCAGACCCCTCTCCACTACGGGTGTGATTGTGAAATACACATTCTTTGTTTTCCTCTCCCAGCGCATTTCTTTATTTCTTGGCGAGTGCTTGCGTCACCTTTTACAAAATTTGTCGTGCGGCACCGAAATCCTTTTCGCTTGGTGACACATGCCCTTAATGCGATTGATTCCAGTGAATCACACCCTGATACCGGTAAGTTTCGCATTTCTCTGTTCCGTAAAGACTCCCCTTTCAACCTAAATCGAATAAAGTGCAGGCTTGTTCGAACTTAATTGGATGAGCTTACAAAATCAAGATCAGTTCAGGTATCGCTAGTTTTCTCGAGCACAACAATTATGGACAAGTATCTACTCACAAATGAGCCTTCAGGATCAAGTTAACCTCGGGCTCGACGACGTGAGAATGCTGGACAGGCTTTATCGGCTCGTGGTGACGAGATGTTGTCGTTGGGACGAGATCGGGTCTTCTTGCTGGATGGATATCATGGAAGCAAGCAGGCTGTGACCGGGAGAGATAATTTCTGTGTTCGGGAAGGTGATAAGCTGCAGCTAAATGACAATGATTTGAATTTGACTTATCAGGTGGTTGGTCCCAGTGTCTAGTGAGTCACCGATATAACCATGGAGTACTGGATTCAAATACAACTACATTTAACCTTAGCAGTGATGCCTTACAAAGCTGATGGTGACTATATCCGTTTGCAGACGACCGTTCGGACACTGCAGTCCACCAGACCTTCTACATCTACTTCAACTGTAAATATTGATAGACTGACTTGAAAGCTACACAAAACACAGCCTAATTATATTTGTGTCCGCTGCCAGAATGACTTGACCCGAGTACCCATTCTTCCTGGACTCACGGGTGCGTACTTTTCCCGCCTTTTGTCGCGCTTATTGTTGTGGTCCTTCCACTATACGCATTTGAAGGAAATTTCTGTCTTACCCTTGCACTGAAATGTTATTATTATTCACACCCTCATATCACTAGCTTATGTGACACATTACCCCTGTTGGTAAGCCGTTATTTGACCTACTTGCTCGGAACCGGATTCTGAAGTTACCCATTTCGTATCTAATCTGCGTCGTGTTTCTTTTTGTTTGGAAACATAGTTACATGCCTTGACGGCCTCCGTGTCAGCAGCCTCCAGACAGGTCACAGGTGGGGGTGGGTGGTAATAGTGGGGGTCCAGCATCGCGGTATTGTCTGTGGTTAGAAGCCTTGTCTTATGGTGGGGAGTCGGCCGGTTCGAATCCGGGGTTGGTAGTGCCTAAATTGTTTATGTGAAATGCATGAATATGAGATCACTGCCGTGATTTAAGTATTTTAAGACTGATGTATCGAGCTCATTCTGGTGATTGTAATAGCATTTCACCTTGATTTTTCAGGGGACAAAAATTTGCTTGAATGATTTACAACAACGAATCACCAGATGCTAGAAATCTCTTTTGGGTATCTTAGCAGTATTACAGAACAACTTCATGGCTTGGCGAGAGTGGCACTTTAGGACCACTTTTGTTTACAAAAAAATTATGGCAGTTTTGCCAAAAACAAAGGCTAATTAATGCATTGTTGCAGTTCGTCTCTTGTTCAATTAGGTCATCAACCCGATGAGAGACCATCTTGCCGATTAACCTGAGAGTCGTGGTGGTAAAACTGAACCAGTTTTCATGCCCGGGATCATGAAACATTAGCTAGGATAAATATCATCTTTTTGTTACAAAGTCTTAATTTTCCACAATTTCAAGCATTTGATTTGGCTGCGCAGTAGTCAAAGGGCATGCCATCTCAATGGAGACGTCCTTGTCCACCCAGCAGGGCCTCGGCAGCTGATTCGTGTCCTCAGTCGGGTATCACGTGACTGGCGCGCGCCCGAGGCGCAGAGGCACCGGTCACGCTGGTAGACAGGTGTCTGTGTGCCAGTGGCGTAGCCAAGGGGTTACCAGGCTACGGGCTTTCCTTTCGGTCAATATTTCCTCTCCGCATCCATGAATATATGCACTTTTGCTTCTTGCTGTGGTTTCTCATGCTTTCAGCGATGATGTTATATCAACTTTTGCATTGTTCTTTTACAAAAAACGCTAGCGTTTTTAAAAACGTAGCGAGGGGACATTAAACTGTGTCATGAGAGCTCTCATGACACAGTGACACAGTCTAATGTCCCTCTTCAGGCTGCAGACCTTAGTCTATGCACGGCACACGAAGTTAATGAGTCCAGATCACACATCCTGCAAACTGAGAGAGCTTTGGAGGTGTCTCGTCGGTCTTAACAGTATCTTGTACTTGTCCCAGGGGTCGAGGAACCCGGGCGGCAGTGTGTACGCTTGTACTGGCACAGCGTCTGCTCCTACTTCATTAAGGCTATTGTCGCTTGTAAAATGGCGCTGGTTGAGGGTTATTGTCCTGACGAAAACACTCGCGCTGTTAACGTCCCACCTGGGGACCGACAACGGTGTTTGTCCGGACTTAACCGTGTACCGGTCAACAGTGGTGAAACACGGCCGGCAAATCGCTGGAAGCTGCGCCAAAAGTATGAAGGTTCCAGCTTTGGACAACTGAGAAACGTACTGACCAAAGGCTACTTACTAGAGGTTTGAAGAAAAAACTATTTTGGATTCCAGCAGTTAAACAAAACAGGTTTCTCTGAGACAACAGTGTCCACTGGGCTCTGGTCCGGTTCCAGATGCTTCTTCTTTTTTAATCAAAAATTTTCGCCCCTAAGTATCCATGGAAAATTTGAACTTTGAAACTGTTATGCCACTTAAGACATCCCTATGGGCTGGGGATAAAAATTTCCATCTCTTCTGAGCCGGTCTTTTGCTTTTTGACTCTGTTTCCTATTGCTTTAGCGATGTGACAGGCACTGAGAGCCCGAGTCACCGGTCTTGTTGACTGCCGGAGCACCCCACGCTGCGAGGCACGACTGTGCACTCCGCCCAGGCCCAGGTGAGAGCAAAACACTGCGTCTCTTCTTGTGATGGTGTGTGTGTGGAAAGTCGTATAAATGATCCAGGCGGGGTCCGGTGCTGATAAACCGGCAAATAAAAGTATTGGGAAAGCCAGTAGTGCGGAAATTTAACAGAGTATAATAGCATGCCAAATTCACCATAGTTGGACATCGATTTTTGTATCGCGTGGGTACTAGTAAGATAGCTTCATGTTTTGCAATATTAGTGTGTGGCTTCCTCAATGCACCACCACCTTACAGGCGGATCCAGGGTTGTCAGCCTGTGAGGAGGGCACTCGGGTCAGGGAGGCGCTATTTCCTAACGCTGTAGTATATCATGGAGACGCCAAATCCCAGACCGGGAGTGATGCTGCATGCCTTCTGCGGTTGCGGTGGAAAGCGATGTTTCAGGGTGCGTTAAGACACGTTGTTGGAGTGCTGAGGTCTCGATTTGGAGCTGAGCCCCCTTTTTGGCTCTTGAGACTTTTCCTGAAGCTTGTGTAGATGTTCTGCGTTTTGGGGATTTGTTCTGCGTTCGGCATCCGTCACCGCCTGGGGGGACAGATCCGACCTCCCCACCCCTCCTGCGACCTCGAGAACCGGAGGTGACACGAGAACAAATTGAACGGCAATGAAAGCGCCTTACCCTATTGTACTCTCAAGCTGAGTTTGAACCATAGTCCTTGACCCGTGACATCACAGAGCGCCAAAATGGTTCAAATTTTGGCCCATTTAGGAAATCACGTACTACTTATTATAACTCCGGAACCATTAAACCTGGAACAAAGTGAACGGCATAATTGTTTTGTATTGATCCAAGGATTCGAATGATATGGAACATGACATTGAAAGGTCAAATCACGACCTTTCCCTCACGTCAAGATCAAATAATGAATTTTCAGGGCCATGGGGTACATAACTCGAATCCCTGGGCCATGCTCGTCCCTATGATGCCAAATGTATTGTTGTATATTATATCATTCAAAAGTTGTAGATACAAACAATTTCGAAAACCATGACTCTTGGCGACCTCTGATGACCTTGTTTTTCACCTGACTTCAAAATGGATGACAGCATGCAAATTTTTCATTTCAAGAGCTTTCGAATGGTGTTTAGAATGATGATCTTATTCTTCTAGAAGCCCAGTTACGCCCTGGTTTCTTTCAGCTTCGTTTTAGGAGACCATAATCGCCTTACATGGGCTTATGAATGATGTCATAGCTCGTTATCTTGACCCCACCTGACGTTAATTTTTGGTCATAAATTGTCTCCTAGAAGTGTGCAAAGTGATGCACTTCATATTTAAACCGGCTCAGAATAATTCTTCAAAAAACAGAAGGGAAGGGGTCTGATCGGGTCCTGCAAACGGTAGAGGACTAAGTGTGAAAAATTCAAAGGTAACTTTATGTGCTGAATTCAGCCTAGCTCCCACGCTTGCCCCCATAGAAATTAAAGTTAGTAGAAATTTTGGGTAACTTTAACGTTCGGTCATAGGTAACCTCTGCCTTACATAATGCCTCACGCGTTACCTATGGAGGCTGCCTAGCTTTATGGTACATGAATCAAAGTACGAATAGATTGTATTACTGCGATTACCCTCTCATGGTCTATGTAGAATCGGGGTAAATAAACCTCAATTTTTTCGTCAATAACAGCAAGGGTGGAGAAATTATCTGTATGGGCAACAATTACATGTTTGACATGATATGAGCTGTGACCTGCTGCCCACAAGTTTTACAATTGGCATCAATCGCTAGCTCTCGTGACAAGCAACATGCTGCTTTTTCGCGAAGGTCTGAGTCAATTAGGGTCAAATCGCTCGGAGGCGGCAACGGCTCATCCATCTTGTATGATCAAAGGTGACATAAACCGAAATAATTATAGGGTTTAAAGGGAGTTTCCCACCTTTATAATAGGGTTTGAACTGAGAGAGCAGTTTTGTAGAGCATGTCGAAAGACCACTATTCAGGGGGCGCCGAGGGTCGATCGGGGGGGCACGTGCCCCCTTTGCCCCCTGGATCCGCCTATGTGAGAAAGATCGGAACCCGGAGTTGGCACGCTCTGATTGGCTGCACTCCCAACATCACTGCAAATTCTAAAGATCACTAATTCCGAATCTATCACAAATTGCATTATTAAATAATTCAACATTGATATTACAAAGTTCACTTCTATAAAATACCACAATTGCTACTAGCTTGCATCTAATCTATTTTATATCAAACTTCTGCACCAAAACCCAGCAATCCGCACTAAAAGCAGACAACCATAAGCCCTGCTTACATACACTGTGACGTCAGAACCAGAACTTAATATGTGAATAATTAGGAAAGTAAACATATTTCCAGGGGTGGAAAAACCCGCCAACTCGCCAACTTAACCGAAGGTTTAGATAGGACGCGGGCGCGCACCGCGGTTGGGTCCATATTTTCATTCTAATTCCGGTCACAAGGTAGGTAACGAGGTACAAGGTCCTCACACTTAATAGACTACATTTAAATCGATCAATTAAACTCAAGACCTCAGGGTCCAACGTTGTGGTTTTGATTTCGTGCCGGGTAGGTGGGCGACCTCTCCCATTGGAAAGCATGGGAAAAGCTATTATGATATAAAACCACAAAAATATTCAAATACTCAACTCTAGAACAATGTTTTACACTTCTATCAGGGATATTTGCCGACTTTTCAAGGTCATCCAAGGTACGAGGTCAAAAAGTATTTTACAATAACTTTACCTAATTGAGCTAAGCTAAACAAACACCATCGTGTTTGTCTTATCACTGCTTTCATTTATATACGGCAAGGTCACTTTTACCTTTTGACCCAGGTCATATTAGGTCACGAGGTACCTCCGTAAACATGGCGGGAGGTCTTACGTTCACATGGGAAAAATACAGGCAATTGCTATCAAATACTACCAGGCCTCAATAGCAATGACATAAGGTTATGCCAGTTTCTTAATCATTGCATATTTGAGTGAAAATAGCCATCTTGACCAATTACCTCGGAGGTAAACCATGACCGAGCACTAAAAATGCGAATAATTTTACTAATTCCGCGACTTATTGCCTTCAGATTGCAACCCCATATTTAGTAAGGGAGTGGGTGAAGGTGCGCGACGGGGGGCGGGTTAAGATAGCGACAGACCCTGAACATTGAAACCATGAAGTGTAACAGGAAAGATCTATACAATAGGTACCAGAACAGTTTTGGCTGGCTAAATAGAAGAAAAACTCCCAGGGAAGTTTCAAAGACAAGAACTCACCCTTACAGGGCAATCACCGTGATTAACTAGAGAAGATAGCGCAAATTAGCTGCCTCGTTTGAAGTAAGGGTTGTGGTAAAAAGCGTTTGATAAAAACATATCTTAATAGTGTTTCCCTACGCTTATTCTGCTACATAGGCCTGTCATTCCCTTCCCGGTTAGTGCTTATATAATTTTAACTTCTACGACTAACCTGGATATAGCACAGATAATGTTCTGTGGCTAGAGCACATGTGAATGGACACCCATTACATATTTAGTAGTTCCATCCCTCCCCTGTCTGTTAACCTACGACAGTGCTACAGTGGAGGGTAGCGACAACGTGCGACAGTCAAAACTTGCCGCTTGCATGGGTCACGACAGCTATTATAATAAGACGACACCAACTCATGGCAACTGGTTATTTCACTTCTCTGTCGGGTGCGTTAGCTCACTGATTGATAATTATTAACCATTATAGGATGTAACTCTGCATGCGTATGTCCCGAGTGACAAGTAGTGCAGTCGGTAGGGCGTGAGATAAATTAATGTAGGATTGCGGGTTCGAGTCCCGAGCGCAGAAAATTTTCCATTTTCAGTTTTAAGTTAGTGCTATTTTGCAGTGTCTGTGGCGGCGCTTACTTAGGTAGCAGAATTATGCATAGGTACGTCTGATCTTCAGTATGCATTATCGCGAATTCAGGAATGTTATTGCATAGTTGTTTTGTAGCAATGTAGGTAGGTACTATTTGTCGTATTATATGTACTTTAGTAATTGCCTATATCAAAAAAATTACCGACAGCTTTCAGTGCTAGATATTAGGCTGGCGACAGGTTTGAGGCCTTTTCCTCCCTGCATAAGATGCATTGCAGTTTTACTCTACTGGCCTATACCTTTTCATATACAAAGTTTCGAAACATCGATTTTTTTGACGCATTAATCACATTGTAAAAAAGGCTTCATTTTGTCCTGAGTGATTGAAAGCGGAAGCAACTTGTGGTTCCCCGGATGTCCATATTTACGTTTTCCATAAATAATCCTTTTCGAACCTCGATGATGTGGTTCATTTGCTTACATTTATCCGGTTTTGGGGAGTTGTCGGCAGCTCTGATTACCTACCCTTTAGCTGGTTCCATAACCATAAACCATAAAACATAAACCATTTATTTTCCATTTCTACACATACAACCGAATATTAACACTCACGATTGGTACAAATGCCACAAAATGGTGGCATGAATCTAGGTACCTCTCGTGTGTACATTATGTTGTGAGCATGATCACAGCCGCACCGAGCCCACGCCATGTCCTCTTAATGCACCGAGTCGGTACCCGTCCAGATTCTAATGCTGGGGCTGATAAGGCAGTATGGAACCGGATCCGAGATACCGATAATTGCTGCTTTCGGGCCAGTTTGTATAATAACATTGATGTAGTCATTGACCGCCGCCACCCACGCCTGCTGTTATTGCTTTGGGTGCAGTCGCTGAAATGGGTGATCCTGGAAGGAGTGGGACGGTGGAGCAGAACCAGCACGCCGGCTCATCAGACGAGTCTAATAGTGGAGATATTGGATAGGATTTGATTGCCGATATCAATACTGTTACCAGCATAAGGAATGGCGTGGATGGAGGGGGGGGTGACGTCAACTGGGGTGGAAATAATTGTATCGGGTTCTAAGCACCCCCTACTATCACTCGATGCCCTTTCTGGTGGTCGTCGATATAGGAATGATGGAAATGCAGGGTGACAAAAAAGTCCAGGCAGAGCTTTTGTGTCATATCCGTGTGGCCACCTCTTAAAGATGACAGCGAATTCTTAGACACGAGCGCCGTGTTGATGAAAATTTTACTTTGATATGTACGGAAAAGATATATGCTTGTCACAGTTCAATAAACCAGACGTGCGGTATATTATGTGAATTCGTCGAAAAAAACGCGATGTCACGAAATATTCGATGACGCCCTGTAATTTATCAGCCAACCACTTGAATTGTGTACGACAGCACCAATTCAACACTGGTGAACATAGCCGGATCCCAATGGAGTCTTCAGAAACAAATGTACGCGGTGGAACATTACCATTGCTAGAAGACAGCCATGATTTGCAAAATACTAGTAGACATTTTGTAGACAAATACTAGTAGACATTTGATAGAAATTACATGCTCCGATTTTTTTCTGATCTATCTTTCTAAGGACTTAATCTTTTCCTAGCCCCACCTACCTCAAGTCATGATAAAACTTGGAGGGTTGAAAAACTACCCCAAGATTTCATTTGGTCGTCGCTAAAGCTGTCGCCATTTTTGCGTACTTCCGCTATGTTGTAGAAGCGTTCTTTGAAAATAGCCCTGGACTCTGAATTGTCAAGCATCTGATTTATCTGAGTCACTCTGAAAATCCAGTGAACACCCAGTTGGGAGCACACCTGAATTTACGGGCCATTACAATTCATTTGCATGGCAAATGAGTGGAGGCGTGGAGGCTGCAGCCTGACGCCTGGCAAATGTAAGATCCGCACCAGTTGCAGGCGTATGAGCTTCTGCAAATTGCTTCGGTGCCCTAAACCAAGCCGAATAATGTCACCGCACATTAATTTCGCCATATGATTAGGTTTGAAGTCCATGTCTTACAATCCACTCCTTATGGCCAAGTTGTGAAACCAGGCCATAAGCTATGGATTCTATTGACAAGACCCTAGAATAGTTTAGTGTATAATTTCGTTCCGAACAATTTGCAAAGGTATTCAGAAGTTTTACTGGGCGTCTCTATATATTTCAATATGTTGAAGAGAGACACAAAACCCAGTTTCCTAGCGAGTTTTCAATAGCCAAGACCCATAATCAAGACTAGCTAATGCTCCATCAAACAACGGGTGGACTAAGACTGGGCTGCGAGTGGACTGGGCGGGGAGTGCCCTTGCCTACTTGTCTACAGCCCCACGCAGCTTTAAATCCGTTCCACGGGTGGGCGGGCTGAGAGCCGGTATCTCGGACGTAGCCGGACCAACCACTGTGATCGGGCACTTGACCGGCTGGTGGAATGACAGAACCAGTGATGCTCGGCTGTGGGGAACGCTTCACCACTGTCCTGCACTCCACTTGGGGGGGACACGGTTGTGGTAGCGGGGTGAGTGGCCCGAGGCGCTAGCTTGGTGCACCGGTCTCTTCGCAGTCTTGGGTCCACATACCACGGCCGCCCGTTTTTTTACAGGTTTGAGTACAATCTATGCTTGTTAATTGAAAACGCAATGACAGTTGTCGCAGTTTTCCTAGTTACACCCTGGGGATGAGGTGGCTTAGTGGATAGCACCCTTGTCCTCTAAGCCACTGGTCCCGGGTTCAAGTCCCGGTGGAGCCTCTGAATAAGTTGATCTGATCCCCAAAATCCCTTCCAACAGGGTGAGAGTTGACGACGCCGTATGACCTTGGCAGTTGGTGCGTCGTTAAACCCCAACAATTATTATATACTAGTTACACCCTACCATGCTCGGCGCTGTGAAAGTTGTGCGCACATCACTGGCGGTCATTTCTATTGGCGCGCATGCACCGGCACGGCACGCCTATGTGTATAGAGAACAGACTGTAATTCAGAAATCCTGGGTGGGCTGAAGCTTGGGGCAGATCTGGGCGTGGTCAGAAGAGCCGTTTCATCCCTCTACAAAATTAGTCCACCCCCGGACTTCTGCCAGATCATTTTTGCCAGACATAACCAGCCCACGGCCGGCGTTATTTGATCCGGCGCCGGACCATATTGTGTATTGGGCTTGATGCCGCCTCCTTCCTTACACTATTGAAAGTAATAAGCAACACCAGTAAACAGCCCTGTGCATTTCTGGTCAGTGATATACCTTTGGGTGACCTCAACAACTTTGTTTTACAACCAAAGTCCCAATTTCTGCTCTGTTTGATTCAGTAAAAAAAACAATTGAAAACGTAATCACGTGCAGAAACTTACCACAGGTAAGTTTCTATAGTTAAGTAGTTAAGAATATTGACACGGGGGTCAATATTCGATTATCTTGAAAGCCGGACAACAAATGTATTAACGTTTTATCATTTTGACAGGTTGGGAATGAAAAATAATAGTACTGCCTCTCGTGCGCGTGTCGTATTATTTCATCAGCGTCAGAACACAACTTAACACCCGTACTGGAGAGGGGTCTAGCAATAACGCACACAGGTGGCAGACCTGGTAGCCCCCTCCTCCCTCAGACCTAAAAAAACCAAGAAGCTTGAAAAACATCCGCTTGGGTGTGTACGGGGCCACAGTAATATACATTTTAGCAAGTTTCCACTGACCCTGGTCAATTTCTTAAAGGTAATGTGGCGCCTGCATAACGTGATTTTAACTGAGATAGCTAAGTCATAAAGCAAGTCGGAAAACCCGGTACTCAATATATCATTTGTCTAGGAACTCGAGATTTCCGTAGAAAAAAGCTAAAACCTACTTGAAATGTACCCCTCATGTACCCTTAGTAGCAGGCCACAGTTGTCATGGCCGTTGGTGTGACGACATCTGCTGACGTCATGGTGAATGTCAGCCAATCAAAGCCCCTGAAGTGTAATTGAACATCGTAGTGGCTGCCAGATCATGACATCATTCACAGGCGTATATTTCTTTCTTTCCCTAGAGGAGCATTTTAAAAATAAAAATATTCAGCTTATTGTGCATTTTTCAGAGAAATCATGGACGCTTCCATGATTTTCCGCTAAAATTATCCCTAATTACACTAAATTCCAGGATTCGACCAAGGTGCCACATTCCCCTTAAAGGTCAAACTAGGCCAAAAAGATAAAAAATTGACCGTTTTGGGTAACTATTCTTAACGATTCCAACAGGGTGAGAGTAGGCGACGCCGTATGACCCTGGTAGTTGGTGAGTCGTTAAGCCCCAACAATTATTGTTACAGTTACCTTAGCTATGACGTCATAGCATTGTGTAAGTCATAGCTACTGGGTACCGCCCTTTGAACGCAGGCACTTGGGCTAATAACCTTGAAAATGCTAGTATGATCTTGCCCTATGTGGTGAACTTCCTGTGAGGTGACCTCGACACATCATCTTGTTTATATGACCTTATGGGGTCAACACTTTGTCTCCTATGCAGACGAACTGGTGCGACCGCGCGAGGATGACGATCTCAAATGGTTGGAAAATGGTTGGGGGTGTCCATTTTTAAGCAATGTCGATAACCACCACAATAAGGGTGATGTCACAATATCAAGTCAGCTATAGCCTTTTAACAGCTCTATTGATAAGCATGAAACCTATTCAAAATCCTTGCAATGAAAAACATATAAATTTTAAAAGATATTTTACGCTACTTTAACATTTCATTTGGTGTGCCCCGGCACCCCAAAGATATATAAACTTATGGTACTGCCAGTAACATGACAGGAATAGGGTTAAGAGTCATTCCTTCACACCGTGTGCTTCTCCAGTGTATAATGATTTTAGATGGTGACCCCATTCATTGAAGACATGTCTTGTACTTCCACGGGCGCCTCCTGGAAAGGTTTTTCCCCCATAGGCCAAGATAACTCCTGAAGCTCTCTGACACGCACAAGTTTTGCTCAAGGGGAAAATTCATACCATCTTTCTAGATTTAGGGGCATCCGTGGTCCCCAAAGGAGCATCTTGGGTCCTCTCGTGCTTTTCTAGGCTCCTTGACGTGTAAGGGCTTCAAAACGGATATATTATCTGGAGAGATGTACATATGTTTTCCTGGTCAGTTTCACTTCCCAATTATCACAGGGCGCCAATTCAGCTCCTCCAGGGACCCAAATCTGTGCTTTTAATTTAGTTTGGCATAAATGCCTAGGAAAAGTGATCTCTCAAAGTGGTTATCTGCCTCAAATATGAAAAAGTGTTATCCCTAACGGGACTTTGACCAAAGGCAACTCCAATCTTCTAGCGCCCTGCTCCTGCCTCTTTTGAGCGTATGATTATTATTATAGCGTGTATATTATTATTACACACATTTCCTTCTCTGGAACACACTGATATGGCTGACACCTTCTTACCATCACAGGCGTCATTTACTGATAGAAAACGTATTCCTGTTAGGGGTATCCCCAGTTGTCAATGGCCTTCCTGTGTTTTGTTTTTGGGGACACAGATGCTGCCAAAGACTGGGATTTAGTTTTTGGGTATCGCCTTTAGCTCGTGTGCAGGGTCTCCACTGGTCACCTTGCTTCGACGCTGAGGAGATTCTTATTTTCCTCAATATCCAGCCGATCTCGGTACTTACTGGCCATGGGGTCTCCTGACGCCGCTGAGGTATCTTGCTGCCTATTAAATACAAACAGCTTCTAAATATATAAAGATCCTCTTCTGAGATATGTTATGTTCATGTTTAAATTCTGGACGAGGGAACTTGGCGGATCCAGGATTTCTGACGGAGGGGTCGCTTTTGTCACAGGGCACTATTGGATCCAGAAGAGGCGTTATTAAGGCTGGGGATGCCGAATTTTGAAGATTTTAAATACCAGAGGGGCTCTAAACTGGATCGTATGGGATGTCCATACTTGCTGAGAGAGTCCTGAGAGTATGTGGGGTCTCATTCGAAAGCTGGGGACAAGAGAGGCGTTACATCTGGCAGGAAATGAAGAGTTAGTTAGTTAGTTAAGGGCTTTTTTATAAGGCGTTCTGTGCAAAGCACTTTTGCCCGCCTCTAAAGTGTGGAGGAGAATTTTCCGGGAGGGTTGTTTACTTTAATGTCGCAGAACAAAGGGACGAATCTTATTTCAAGGAATGGGTCGCGAAGTGTAGCAACACTTGCGAGGGAAGGGGATTGCTACGGCAGAGATGCCGAGCCTGGGGCACAGGTAGGATTTAAAAGGGTACGTGAAGAGTCTTGCCAGCGTAAAGATTAGTTTTTTGAATTTTGTTCCTTGTTATCGAATGACCGTTTGCTTACGTTACTCGAGTTCCTCCATTGAAAAAGAATAATTTTGGGTTATTAGAAATACCCGCAAGCACCATGACGTGATGCCGCGGGTCTTTATCCTGCAACCAGGAGGTGAGGTTACAGCACCCTCTCTGGCTGGGTAGCCGCCGCATAGAGGAAGAGAGAAGGGTAATAGAACAGATAGAGTGTTAGGGAGGGGTGTGAGTTGGTTAGTTGTTAGTCTTAGATGTGGTTAGTATAGTTAGTAGTCCTTAAGTTAGGGTTAGTTGGTTAGCAAATATGAACGGATGGTTAGGTAGGGTTAGTTGGTTAGTTGAACTTTTTTTTGTTTTGTTTTGTTTTGTTTTGTTTTTTGTTTTTTTTCCTATGGTGGGAGTTATTCTGAGTCTACCATACCTTAGGACCAGACAGTTAAAACCTAGTTTGAAGCACCTATTGTTTAAATTTGTCAGAGGGACGTTTCTAGTGTAATTGTTATTTCTAATATGAGGGGTGCTATTCGGATGCAGGTATTTTCCATACCTGCCACCATAGACGTTCAGATAAAGCTCTCGAGCCTAGAAGCCTTCAGGAATGTAAAGAGCTTGTCCAGCAGCTCAGGGTGATCATTGCCGAGAAGAGTGGAAAGGTTTACTGGGATGTTTCTGATGCGGCAATAATCTAGCATGGGCTGCCTATGGGCGTCGTGCTGGGGACAGTCGATGAGGATATGGTAGGGATTTTCCATGGCAGAGCAGGTACCACAGGTACCTACACGCCCATAGGCATTTAATTTGGTGTGTCCGCTTCTGAGTCTGGTCAGGATGACCTCACGCCGACGACTGTTTTGGTTGGAGCTGGGCCAGTAGCCGATGTTAGGCTTGATATGGAATGAAAAAGAATAAGTCTATATTGGCGGTGGGGGAATTAGCCACAACGTTATTGAACCTTACACGTGAGTGCCGAACGTTACATTGTGGAGGAGGTCTCAAACCACCCCAGTATGTGTAGCATTATCTATGAGCTGCTTTTTACTAGTCAAATACTTGGTCAATCTGGCTGACGACTTGGTTAACACGCGCATTGACGGGGGCGGGTACCCGCCGCCCCCTCGGGTTTCTCGGAGATAGGATAAAAACGGTGGCACATAGCGCGACCGTACTTGGCATACCTTTTCTCTCACCGTTTAACAACTTTTTTTATTTTTAAGGTTAGGTCATCTCAGGTCAGTTCACCAGTAGAGGTCAAGTGACCTGACCTCATAAGAAGTTTAAGATAGCAGAAGTCGGAACAGGGTGAACTTATCTGATTGAAACTCATATCACACAACGGGCCCACCCAGTTCTCTGAAACATGTTCCGATATTTTTCATATCGATGACCTAAGGTCAGGTACGAGGCATGACCTCTCCATTGGAAATACATGGGAAATATGGTTTTAAGTGCATATCTTTAGTAACCGATGGCGATAGAGTGTTTATTTTAACTGCATTATATTTGCCTTGTGTTTGCAGTTTTAATGATATGCAGTTTACCTAATGTGACCTTGACCTGACCTCAGGTCAGGTCAAATCCTTGATTTGACCTAGCTAGGTCATATTATATATCATTGGATTTGGCTCGCTATCAGGAATACAATGGCTTAAATTGTTTTGCTCTATCTTTACTTCTTCAGATGTAATCACAGGCGTAGGAACCGGGGGCCAAGGGGCCACTGGCCCCCACTTTTCTGTGATGGGCCCCCGCAACGGAGATAAGAATATCAACAACTGTAATATCAAGCAAGAAACTCAAACTGGCCCGATAACTTGCCCCGGAACTCCGTTAACCCTCGCCCCACGGGGGGCCATCGATGGCCCCTAAGGTTTTTCCGGGATAGCAGAAAAACGACGAGGCGCAGCACCACGGTTGAGGGCTCTACCTCTCACTGCATCATTTTCCCATCATCTCTGAAATTTTTTACCCCGGGTCACCCAAGGTCAGGTCACCAGACGAGGTCAACCAAGGTCACCTCACTTCACCTTTAGAGCTCTGTAAGAGCTACATTTCAAAGTCGATCGATTTGAAACTTCCTACACTTCATGACCCCTCCAGGGTCTACAAGGTGTATATCCGGGATTTTTCGATTTCTTGCCCTGAGGTCAGGTCACGAGGCGACCTCTCCCATTGGAAAAGCATGGGGAAAAGCTATTTCATGATATAAAAGCCACAAAAATGATTGCAAATACTCAGACTGCTCAGAACAACGTTTTTGGACACCCTTTCACGGATCCCAGGGGTCATATTTGCCCTTTGACTTTTCCAAGGTCATCCAAGGTCACCAGAGGTCAAAAGCAGTATTTTGACAATAACTTTTGACCTAATTGACCTAGAGCGGTGAAACAAACACCATCGTGTTTTTCTTGTCACTGGCTTTCATTTGATATACGGCAAGGTCACTTTGTGATCTTTCGTGACCTCAGGTCATATTAGGTCACGAGGTGACCTCTGGCTGTCAAACCACTGGCGGGAGGTCTTTACGTTCCACATAGCGGAAAAAGTACTGGCAATTTGCTATCAAATGTACTTTACCAGGCCTCAATAGCTCTAATGACATAAGAGTTATGCCCAGTTTGCTTAATCATTGCATATTTGAGTGAAAATAGCCGATCTTGACCTAATTTGACCTCTGGAGGTCAAACCATTGACCTGAGCACTAAAACATGCGAAGTAATTTCTTACTGAATTCACGCAAGCTTTCTATTGCACTTTGCAGATTTGCGCTAACGCCCATATTTTCGGAGTTAGAGGGGGCCATCGATGGCCCCCGGTGGGGCGAAGGTGGCGCTGGACCCCCGGTGGGGCGCGGGTTAAATTTACCTGTGCCCCTAAACTAAGTTGAGGTCCTATGAGTCGATTTTAAGGTCCCCTGAGCTTCTCGGGGCCCCTGAAATGGCCTCTGAAGTCATACGAGCTAATTTGGGTCCCTTGAGTTGAACTGAGCGCCCCTGAGATGGTTTGGGCAGCATGAACTGTTCTAGAATGCCTAAACTGAGCTAGAAGCCGTGACCTTGAACAGGGCCTGTGGGTTGGCCAGACCCTAAATCCACCGACCTGGGGGTCCCTGAGCTGAGCTGGGACCGTAAAGTTAATATTGTCCCTTGAGCTAATCTGGACCCCCTGTGGTGCACAGAAGACCCTAAACTTATCTGAGGCCCCTGCACAGTAACAGGTTCCCTGCCCTGAAATTGGGTTATAAGCTTTAATTGAAACCCTGAACTGTTCTGAAACCCCATATATGTCTACAAGGGGCCCCTGGATGATCCGGGCCCTTAAGCTTATCTGGTCATCAGAGCTAATATGGGCCTCTGTGTTGAACTGAGGGCCCCTGAGATGGTCTGGGACCCCCTATAAGGCTTTACAGCCACTGACCTGGCGGCCGTGAGATTGAATGGGCCCCTTGAGATGTTCTGACAGTGGCGTAGCCCGGGGAGGGGGTCTCTGGGTCCGCAGACCCCCTTGGGCTGGCCTTATGCCCTAAAACACGAACATTGATCTCGGGGGCCCCTGAGCTTAGTCTCGGGGGGGGGGCCTTCCGAGCTTGGTCTCAGGAGGCCTCCGATAATCGGTATCGAGGGCTCCAGAGTACCGAATACATTGATGTATTGATGTATTGATCTTGGGGGACCCCTGTGCTCACTCTCAGGGGTCCCGAGATTGGTCTCAGGGGCCCCCGAGCTTGGTCTCAGGGCCCCCGAGCTTGGTCTCAGGGGCCCCGAGCTTGGTGTCTGGGGGCCCTCCTAGCTTGGTCTCAGGGAGCTCCCGAGCTTGGTCTTAGGGGTGCCCCCAAGCTCAGTCTCAGGCCCCCCTCTCCCCGGGCTTAGTGTCAGGGGGCCCTCGAGCTTGGTCTCAGGGGGCCCTGATCATCGGTATCGAGGGCTTTAACTTTGCAGCAGAGTGGCAGACGTCCGCTGACGCAGCAGACGCTGCTGCCGCCCGCCGCCAGGAGCGTACGGAAGATCACTACAACTCCCGCGCCACTGACCTACCAGTCCTGCAAGTCGGCACCAGAGTCGCCGTACAAGACCAAGCCACCAAGCGCTGGGATCGTTTCGGCGAAATAGTGGACGTCAGCAGAAATCGTCGCTATTTCATCAAGATGCCCAGCGGCCGCGTCCTCAGCCGCAACCGCCGACACCTACGTAGGCGTTTCGGTCACGCCGCTCCGGACGACCTTCTGGCACCAGAGCGCGGCATCAGCCTGCCGTGCCTGACACCTACGATGCGTCCTGTGAGGAAACCTGATGCAGTGCCAACTGACGTTGGCACCAGAGCGACATCTAGTGCCTCCCTGACGTCCCCCACTCTGGTGACACCGGTTGGACCTGCCACTTCCCCGGGTGCGGCCGGCAACGCAGCGTCGCCCGTCACAACGGGACCGCGCCGATCACAGCGCACGCGGAGGCGACCCGATCGCCTCATCGAGTGCATGTAAAACTGCGGGCAATCCAAGTGTCTAGGATCTTGCGTGGCCGTACGTCTTCGGGATATGTTGTGTTCGCATGTAACCCGCATTTGCGAACATGAGGGGGCGTGTGTGGGTTTCGTTTGACGCCACTAGGTCGGCTGCATCGGTTGTCTGGCGCCACCCTATCAGGGGCCGGCTGGCGCGTGACGTCACGCTAGAGCCGTGTCTTGACCCGCCTCACGGGTCAGTCGGTCAGTGTGTGTGTGTGCGTGTCTCCGACCTGCCGCTGCCTCCACCGCAATAAACCGCACATACGGAATTCAGGTGTCTCCCTGATGAGACCAGAACAGATACTGAGCTAGGTCAATGAAACTTAGCCTTTACGTAGATCACCATCGCCCTCACGCACCTCACAACGAGTGATTTCCAACCCTCTTTGTTTCCGAGATCTCAGGGAGGAGAGGGGCACTTCAGGACCCCCCACTGCACGTTGACGCCAGACCCCTCTCCAGTGCGCGTGTTAAGGTAAGAACATGGCCCAACACTAAATCACGTATCCTCTGGGAAAGACCAACTTAGGGTGCTGCTTAGTTTAGCTGAGGGACCCTAAACCAGTTCGGGGCCCGTACTTTTCCTGACGCATAGCCGTGACGGGAAGCCGTGGCGCCGCCCCTGGTCTTAAGTACCCCTCTACAAAGATACAAAGGGACAGATAGATCAAATTTTGAATCAGCCGCTCGCACAAATCCCGCAAATTGAACTATCGTTACTTATACGTCCGACAATATTTTGTGAGAGCAGAGGGTGTAGGACCCAGGCTGACCCCCCCAGGTTCTCTCGATTTCCAAATCAGGGGGGTCTTGACCCCCCAACCCCCCGGGATCTCCACCCATCAGGGACCCCGAGCTTGGTCTCAGGGTCCCCTCGAGCTTGGCCTCGGGCCCCCGAGCTTGGTCTCAGGGGGGTTCAGGGCCCTCCTTGGGGTGCCCCCGACTATTGAAATCGAGGGACTCATGAGTGAGGCACGAGCATTGGCCTCAAGAGACCCAGAGTTTGGTCTCAGGGGCCCCCAGGTCTGGGTTCAGGACCCCTGAGCATCGGCATTGAGGAGCTCCAGAGTACCGAGCATTACCCTCGGGGGGGGGGGGCTCGAAATATTGATCTTGAGGGCCCTGGAACATCGGCGTGGAGTTACTCCTGGGAAAAGCGCGAGCATGGGCCTAAGGGTGCCCTTGAGCCTGATCTAAGTGGGACCCCGAGCTTGGTCTTAGGAGCCCCCGGACATCAGTATCAAGGGGCTCCGGAGCATTGGTCTGAGGGGAGCAATTATTTTAGGGGCCTCCAAATGGTGGTTTCTGAGGGCCCCCGAAAGTGTGGATGCAGTGGTGTAGCCAAGGGGGCCCTAGGTGTCCGGAGACCCCCCCTTGGGCAAATCTGAACCACTGCAAGGGATTCTCTGATCACGGGGCCCCAGAGTCAGTCTCAGGGGCACCTGAAGATTCATTCTCAGGGCATCCCGAGTCGGCCTCAAGGCCCCCGCCCTGAGAGTCGGTCTCAAAGCCCCCGAAAGTAGATTTGGGGGCCCCAGAGGGTTGGTCTCATGGGGCCCCAAAAGTCGGTATCAGGAGCCCCGAGAGTCTGTCTCAGGGGAGGGGGCCGAGCTAGTCTTAGGGGCCCCCAAAGAGTGGTTCTCAGGGCCTCGCAAAAGTATATTTCAGGGGGCCCTGAGAGTCAGTCTCAGAGAACTCCAAGAGTCGGTCAAGGGGGCCCCAAGAGTCTGTCTTAGGGGACCCCGAGATTCGATCTCGGGGGTCCCCCTGAGAGTCTGTCTCAGAGAACCCCAAGAGTCGGTCTCAGGGGGCCTTCATAGTCTCACGGGCTTCTCCCTCAGGAGTCTATATTTACTTTCAGGTGGCCCCGATAGTTAATCCGGGGGTCCGAGAGTTAGTCTAATTTGATCCGCAGAGTGCTGGTTTCAGGGGGCCCCAGAGGGGTCATTTTGGGAGCCCTCGAGATTTAGCCTCAGGCTGTGCCCCCCCCACGAGTTTTGGTATAAGCGGCCCCGAGAGTCATTGTCAGGAAACACCTAAAAGTTAGTCTCAGAGGGCTCCCGATTGTTAGTCTCAGGGACATCCGAGAGTTAATCTCAGGGTTCTGAGAGTAATTCCCAGAGGTGCTCCCGAGTTTTGGTCTCACGGGCCCCGAGTTAGCCTTAGGCCCGCGAGAGCTAATCTGGAGCCTCTGAGAGTCAGCCTCAGGAACGTCAAAGACTCGGTCTCAGGGGTGATTCCACCGACACCCCTCTCCCGGGGTGTTTGTCTCGGGGGCTCCCTAGAGTAAGTCTCAGAGAACATGTCGAAAGTCATTCCCAGCCCTCCTCCCCCTTGAACAAGCCCCTTGAACTGTTTTGAGACCCTACATAAGTCGACCTGGGGACCTCCGAGCTAAACCGGGCCCCTAAGCTAATCTGGCACCCTGTGCGAATCTGGGGCTCCCCTGTGATGAGCTTCTAGGGGTCCTGTGCTTATGTCGGGTCCTTTGATAAGCTGGTCCCGAGGCTAATGCACTGGTCTGGGCCCTTGAGCTGACTGATCTGGTTTCCTGAGCCATGGTCTGGACATTGGGGCCCTCCGAGATAATTTGGCAGCCCCTGGGCGGCATAGGCATAGGAACCGGGGCTCAGGGGAATACTCCCCCCCCTTTTGAGGTGAGCCCCGCAACGAATATACAAATATCAGCAACTGTAATATAGAACAAGAAACCCCAAACAGCCCCGATAGCTTGTCTGGGAACGTTCAAGTTCGGTATTACGCTGCCTGCAAGCCCCTGGAGGAGGAGCGGTTCGTAAAAAAACAAGGCACCTACTAACCGAGTGTTTCCAAATGAGTCCCGAGAACTGGGCCCAATCAAACTCCATCCCATATCAATCCCAACACAAAGCATGAATCGGACACGGACTCCGCACCAAATGCCGAGCAACAGTTGTCCCTGAGCCATCGAAAGGCGCAACGTTTTTCGATGCCAGGGTCATATGGTGTCGCCAACTCTTTCCCTGTTGGAGGGGTTTCTTGGGAGTCAAGTTGCTCCTTGCACAAGGAAGCTGCCGTGCCTTAAACCCGGGTTGGTTGCATGGAATGCAAGGTTACTAACCACTATAACACAATGCCCACACTTCCTCGGCATCACAAAGCTGGTCATCAAGTACCTACATTGCACTTGCAGTCATGCTGGAACTCTGCATTTTAGGCATCGAAATATAACTAGGTGTATTTATTGTGATCAGCATTTACCTAAATCAATCTCTTATGATGGAAAGAAGGGATCTAAAATAACCTAAGTGAATTTTGCTATTTTTGTCATTAAATAAGCAAATACAAGTTGATTAGGCATAGCAAAGTGAGGCTATTTGATATCGAAGCAGTGTCTGTAGTTTTCTAAACAGTTTGTAATTTTGCAAATGTGATGAAAAGGGCCTAAAAATATGTAAATATAAAAACCCGCTCGTGGTAAAAATTATTGAAATACTCCAAAAGGGCTTAACAATGTATTTCATATTTGAAAAGGGTATAGGTAAAAAACCCAAAAAATGCTTTTTGGCGTTTTACTATGAGTTATTAGATCAAAATAGGTACAAATCGAAATTATAGGGCACAATTTAATTTCTCAATTTTCCATATATTGACATCCTAGTGTGCACGCGTGTCTTATTGACACCAAACGAGCTAACTAATTTTTTCATAATTATGGGCCCCCGTGAACTGGGGCCCCCCTTGAGGTGGGCCCACTCTAAGGTTGGCCCCCCCACTTTTCAAATCGTTCCTACGCCCCTGGATGTAATGGCCTGATGCCTTCATTTACATTTTATCCCTATTATGACATGTTTGACCTCTAGTGACCCTAAATGTGACCTGAAAAATGTTCAAATATTATCGGTGAAGAAGTGGATGGGCCACCCAATGCCGTTGACCTTTTTTCGCTACCTAGCGTGATTCTTGATATCTTAAGGGGGGTACCCTCCCCCGTCAAAGCAAAGGTGGCGCAGACCCCCGTCAATGCGCGTGTTAATCGTGCCGTTCCCCACGCTCTGAAGTAGCGGTGTATATGGGCGGTGCCAGGCCAGACTTGTTTTGGAGCAAGCTCTAAAATTGGGCTTCCACATGAATAGCTGTTGCTTTCTTCTGGGCTCTACTTCCATCTTTTTAGAATACCAAATATTGTGTTGTATTTATACCCCACACATCGCACAGTTGAACGCGCTCTTGCTTCGTCATAGCAAATCGTCTCGTGCTCTGGCCTGAGTTGGTGAGGCCGTCTGAGCGTGAGACTGGAACTATTGGCCCAGTTGTTGGTTGATGCCATTGCATTAGCAGGACTACTGACATCACTTTTTTGTACTTATTTTGATTTAAAAAGGACAGCGCCTGAGAGCTTTGGAGGCATGGTCAAGAGCTGCGAGGAAAATATTCATGCTTAACTGTACCTGCTCCCGGGTTTAACAGCGGTACCTGGAAGCACCTCTGAATGTGTGTTATTCAGAGCAGGTTCTTTATCATGACGGGATACACCTGGAAGCAGCTCTGAATGTGTGTTATTCAGAGCAGGTTCTTTATCATTCTCCACTCTCTTCGAGCTCAGAATGCAAAACTTGGTGCATTTATTGATTGTATCTTTGGGTATCAGACATGTGTTTGTTTGTATCGGAATCTGGACGTAAAACATTGCTTGAAAAATATCCCTCTTTTTCCTATGAGCGCCATCCCCGAACTGAGTTCCTTACAAACTTTGTTTCGTACTTTGTTATAAGCGTTATGGGAACATTGCTTGTACTTCTGCTTGCCTAGTAACCTAGGCATTGTCACCGTAATGTGACAGTTGTTCTGGAATGGCAAGACTCTGATGAATGACTGTGTTCAAATATGTTTAATCACTGAATTCAGTCAATGTTTTCATTCTGGCCCTACGGGATAGGCCAGATAACACCTACAATTTGTATATTCTTTATTGGGGCCACTCCCAACAGGCATGCTTGCCCAATTATACAGATTATTGACATTATTTATATATTGTCTTATCAATTTATTGTAATGCCCATGGCTATAGCATTTCAGAACATAGCATCTTAATTAATCTACACTTGAATGAAAGATAAGCGTTGAGAAAACCATCTTATTTGAAAAAGCCAACTTGTAAGTTGCTTTGCAATCAATCTGAAGAGTTAGACGTATGCTGGTGGACTTTGCAAATGAATGGTAACCGACCGTTCTCTTCTTCATGTGTCCAGTTTTACATACTCCGTGCCGAAACTTTCGCTGGCTCTACAAACAGCATATTCCGCATGGTTAAAATGATTAAGCCCAAAGTTTGAACACTCTGTGGACTCTGCAAATGGAGTCCGTTTGCTTTCCGATGCAAACAGTGAATATCCAGAACGCAGCACTCAATGGTAAAATCATATGTCGCAAACGGGATGACGTACATACGTCTTATTCAACTTTTCACAGGGCTGCCATATGGGGAATCGCCGCACAAACTGGAGAGTACCTGGTGGGGTGCATGGTTCCGATACATTCATGATAGCAGGGGAAGACTGAAGTGGTATGTCAAAGTAATGATTGCCCCACAAGGACTCACTAGACGCTTAGCACCCAATCCGGTAACGGATTAAATTTAAGTGACGTGAAGCGATTTAAGCGATTTAAGCGACGCGTAATTCGGCGCTCGTGTAAAGGGGAATGAACAGAAAAGCCGAGATGTTATATTTTGGGTATAAATTTATATAATTAATAAGCCCGGGGCCGAACCCTTTCCACTTTGGACAATCAATACTGTAGATGGTATGCATAGGGCTAGGTTATTTGTTCTACCACCTCTTGAACTGTGCATTATAAATCACTCACCGAACCGGTACATAAACGATATTTTATGGTCAATACTCATCCAAAGCTAACCCGCTTACAACACTACAGATAAAGCGACCAACTTCAAATAATGATGCAAAAATATTTCCTACGTTAAAAGAAGTTATTTTGTGTTTTATTGCCATCCATTGACTCAACCTGAAACATTTAAATGGCTGGGGCGCTGTAGGAAGCCGTGGAACAATAAAAGGATCGCAGTTCGCGCTCTGGTAAGGTCCCCTTTCGCTCCGATGCTGGACAACTAAACGAACTACCTGTGCTGGCAATATGATTGAGCCGTTTAATTTCACAATCTCAGCCCATAAAACAGTCAAACATTCCATTCTCGAATCCTTTTATATTTCTTTAATTTAAGGGCGTATGGGGTCATAACACTAGACCAGACACGTGACCAACATTTACCAAAAGCTCCTTCCTATTCCATGCGTAAATATCCCTATGCTCGTTTGTGTTGATCCGCATGGGGAATAAGTTGTTTATTCTTCCTAGCATTCCGAAGTTGAATCATTATCTTGCATAGCACATTGTTGGGGAGGCTGACAGCATGGCCTATCAAGCTTACACAGTTTTGATGTTGAGACTAGACACGTGATGTTGTTTTTTACTCGTCTTGCGGCCACCGAGGATCAAGAGCAGCCCCAGCATTGTTGGCGGACAAAGCAAAGAGGTGCGGCGGTGACCGCCTGTCCTAGCCGAAGCAGGAGACGGCATTGAACGAGCACTGTTTCCAGTAGGAGCGCTTCCTCTGGAGCTCTGTGACGTCCAAGTTGTTTCTCAGGCGGCGCAGCATCTGACGGGCGAACAGGTAGTTGAGAAGTTCCGTCTCGGCGCTGCCGTCGTCGTCCATCACCTGATGAAAAGTGGCCCAGCTCAGGATCGATCGCGACACATGTGTGGTCAAATGCTCAACACTGACAGATTTTACGGTGCTGAGCCGAAGAGCATGTTTACAAGTTTAAGATATGTTTAATGGTCCGCCGTGTACCCAGGATCACAGATTGGTAATCATCAAGTGTATTTGCTCCATTCTCCATCCAGGATTTGAGGAGGTAGGCCATTTAACCATCTTAAATGTTCAACACGCTTAACCTTAATCAGCGTTAAACACCCACATATTAATCATAACTAGGGTTCTCTTGGCAGTCTGGAGATTGCAATGACATTCTGTAAGAGTTACCTATACACAGTCTAAGATATGTATTTACGTAATTTCCGTAGTGGGTAAGGCTTAAAGGGAATGTGGCACCTTGGTGCAGTTTTATCCTGGGATGGTTTTAGTGGAATTTCTTATTTAAAATGATGAATTTGACATGAGTTCTGCTGAAATATGACTAATATGCCCAATTTTACGCATTAGCTATTTTTCATTTGCTAGTTAAATAAACCTCCACGCCAGCGTGACGTCATGATATGGCAGCACGTCATGCTGCCAAACACAATACGCTTAGTTGCCTAGCTGCACCATAAAACAATAGGCAAATAAATTGAGTGTTTTTTGGTTAAAACAGGCTATTATTGGGACTCAAAGTCACACTTAAAATGTTTGCTATTTTTCACATATTAAAACATATTTTTCATTTGAAACTAGTGATTGAGGCATGCTATACGCATTTATAATTGCAAGAAGCAAAGTTACTTTTTGCTTCTTGCACGTAGAAAAAATCGAGCCCCGGCACGCCCTTGAAACGTCCCTTCCCAGCGCCCCCCGCCCAATATGAGTATTGGTGCCCCGAAGTTAAGATTTACACTACTGAAAGGCTGATCCGTCATGAAATAACGCCCCCTAGTCCGAATGCCCCTCCCCCAATCCAATTAAAGCTCCTGTATCTGTCCATGATTAATTTTACATATTTGAGAAAAAAGTTAAGTGCATTTGAGGCTAGATCAGCGAATTTTAATCATAGTATCAAAAAGCGTGTGATGCAAACTTTCGCCTTGTTAGGCTTTATTCCATAGGACGTAGCTTAGATGTAAGACATGGTTCAGTTCAGTTCACAGTTGCCCAGTCCAGATTCGGTGATCCTGGTGCCTCTTTTAATCTTTAAAAAGTTATCTGACCTTATTTGCACTTGTTTGACTTCTGTATGTGCTTAGACTGTTGTGCTCACACTCAAGCTTTCTGTTTAGAATAAACTAGTTTTGGGTGATAACAATTCGAATTCAGCGCCCACATTGCCCTAAAAATGAGAAGCAATCACCAGGCGCAAAGAGAGGAGTCACACCAATCCATGCACCCTGCCCCGCCCTATAAAGGCAGAGGTGACGAAAACCAGCATAAGTGTCAGGTTTCAACTTCAGTAAGGTACTGAGAAAGAATACCCTGCGTTGGACCAAACCTTATGACATGATGGTATATTAGGCTTGACTTTTATTTTACTGTATCACGTACTTTCAAGTAGTTTTTGGACGCAAAATACCAGTTCTGCCGTTTTTGTGTGCAACTTTGAAAGGCATGAAGCATGTATGTATCTACCTAGCGCACACTGTAAAACCCGCGTAACCCATCCGGACACAGATAACACACATTGTAGCATGCTTGTTCAAATTTCGTGTTTACTGAGCTCCAGGTGCCGGCTACATCACCGCCTTCTGCCACTTAACCGGCACGGGGGTCGGCGCCACCTTCGCCCCACCGGGGGCCATCGATGGCCCCCTCTAACTCGAAAATATGGGCGTTAGCGCAAATCCAAAGTGCAATAGAAAGCTCGCGTGAATTCAGTAAGAAATTACTTCGCATGTTTTAGTGCTCAGGTCAATGGTTTGACCTCCAGACGTCAAATTAGGTCAAGATCGGCTATTTTCACTCAAATATGCAATGATTAAGCAAACTGGGCATAACTCTTATGCCATTAGAGCTATTGAGGCCTGGTAAAGTACATTTGATAGCAAATTGCCAGTACTTTTCCGCTAGGGAACGTAAAGACCTCCCGCCAGTGGTTTGACCGCCAGAGGTCACCTCGTGACCTAATATGACCTGAGGTCACGAAAGGTCAAAAAGTGACCTGCCGTATATCAAATGAAAGCCAGTGACAAGACAAACACGATGGTGTTTGTTTCATTGCTCTAGCTCAATTAGGTCAAAAGTTATTGTCAAAATACTGTTTTTGACCTCTGGTGACCTGGATGACCTTGGAAAAGTCAAAGGGCAAATATGACCCCTGGGATCCGTGAAAGGGTGTCGAAAACGTTGTTCTGAGCAGTCTGAGTATTTGCAATCATATTTGTGGCTTTTATATCATGAAACAACTTTTCCCTATGCTTTTCCAATGGGAGAGGTCGCCTCGTGACCTGACCTCAGGGCACGAAATCGAAAAATCCCGGATATACACCTTGTAGACCCTGGAGGGTCATGAAGTGTAGGAAGTTTCAAATCGATCGACTTTGAAATGTAGCTCTTACAGAGCTCTAAAGGTGAAGTGAGGTGACCTTGGTTGACCTCGTCTGGTGACCTGACCTTGGGTGACCCGGGGTAAAAATTTCAGGGATGATGGGAAAATGATGCAGTGAGAGGTAGAGCCCTCAACCGCGGTGCTGCACCTCGTCGTTTTCTGCTATCCCGGAAAAACCTTAGGGGGCCATCGATGGCCCCCGGTGGGGCGAGGTTAATGATGCCGTAAAGAGTGTTTTGGCTGTTCGCACAGCTCAACAGGGCCTGAGAGAGGTGGGACTGTCACCGGGTGGGCGCTCTAATCGGTCACTTCCGCGGTCGCTACAGCACCAACTCCCCAGGCACGAGTGAACCGCGCACAGCAAACACGGCACCCCGAGCACCCGCCCCTCCCATCCCCGCAGATCAGTCACAATGTATCAGGTGGCTCATAGGCGGGTGAAGTGATAGTCGGGGCCAGGTTGAGGCAAATTGTGCAATGCGTATTTCAAGGCCAGGTTTCTTTAAGATTAGTATGTAAACAATTTATGATTCTTGTTTCTCCTCGTAAAATGTTGGTTTTGGATGGTGTTTCATATACTTTTAGCCTATGAAAAACCTGTTACCGTGAATTATTGGGCTATTTAACGAATATGTGGTTATGATGGCCTATTTTGCTGGAACTGATACCATGTCACTGTGTTTCCTGCTTCTTGGTTTCTTAGAGATGAGTTTAGTGCTTATTTCGTCATTTTTCGCGATGTCAGTTCACTTAGCTAAGGAGACAATTATGGTTTACTTTTTTGATTGGAGTCCGTGTACGTGCTGAAACTCTAACATGAGAACAACATGGGAACAACATAGGACAAATGGGAATGGTGGCTGAAGTGAAAATATATCATGGGCACTTCAAAAACTAATGTCAGCTTGGGCAATCACAAAAGAGCGTGAATTTTCTTCGGCATTATTTCAAAGCATCGGAGTATAGGTCATCTTTTTAGAACAAACTTGATCCAAAGCTGCTGCAACTCCGGTTTTTTTAGTCGGAACCTTGCTAAAGTAACCACGGGATTTGTCGCAGAGACCAGAGACCTCGACGCCACCACCTGAACGAGAAACTCCCACAATCAAGGGTCAATTTAGAAACGAACGTTTGACGTCTCACAAAGCACAGGGACGGGCACCCCGCTCTGGTCACCTACTCCAGAGCAGGTTGCCAGGTGACCTACTTAGGAAATTGCGTGGAGGGTCTCAGAGGACCGATTCCAAGCTTACACCACATCACCAGCCCAGCAGACCATAGCCCACACTCACCAATGAGCAACGGGGCGACTCAGTGGTAGAGTGAACAGCACGAACAGCGAACGGCCGAACAGCAGCGCCAGAAGCTATAATGCAATCACGAATGTTAAAAAGCGAATCCAGAGGAACGAAGGAGACAGATGCCACCCAACCCCTGGATTAATACTGGCCCCGTTCATGTCCCAGGTCCTTAGAAGCCGTCCCAGTTCCCCCAGAAGCGTCGCTCCCACCCATGTTTCCCAGACCGCAAGTATGTGCGCCTCTCGGGTGTGATACGTCACACCGGATAGGTCGCACCCTCAGAAGTCAAAGGCCTGAGCAGCGGTGATCCAGTACTTCATTTATGGCTAGGGGCTGAACCTGTCCCGCCATTGTCTCGGAGAGGCTCCGGCTAGCATTTACTATAGGCACTCGATATTTCGGGGCTGAGCCCCTAACCCCCGTATTCGCCTTGATACATGAATGAGACAAACGGTTAATCAAAGTTTTCTCCCTGTCGCTGGAGTGAAATGTTCCTGTAAATAAAGCTAATGATTCGCGCTGTTAACCCATCCAAGAAGTACCAAATCGATGTGCAGAATGATCACTCCACTATGTTGGTATTTATTTCTTTCGTCATTGACCATTTAGGTACAAGCTATGCAAATGCATTTATCACGTCGGGTT
The DNA here is from genome assembly GCA_034440635.1 of Lepas anatifera. Taxonomy (NCBI): domain Eukaryota; kingdom Metazoa; phylum Arthropoda; class Thecostraca; family Lepadidae; genus Lepas; species Lepas anatifera. The sequence continues at coordinate 2,152,924 of JAOTON010000512.1, read as the reverse complement.
AGTGTAGAGCGTGGTAATATTTTGATTTTACTTCACCCAATGCCAGGCTAATACAGGTATGAAACTGCATTATAAAATACTCAGAAAATGTAGGGCCACGAAGTAATTAGAAACTAATTTGATGCACAGGCCACAAGCATCGGCAACGACACAAAAGTGAGAGTTCATTCATTCTCTAGCCTACTGCTAAAAGACAATTTCTCCCGTGAGCCAACAAATCATTGGATTTGGGCTCACTGCTGCCTTTCACACTGGCTGGGTACAAAACGTGTCAATTTTTCGCAATACGGCTGAAATAGGAATTTTGTTAACGAAAAGTTGGGACCCAGGCCAGCCTCCCCTCCACTCCGACGGGTATTGGATAGCCCATTACATTCTGGATAGTCGATAGTGGAGGGCATACATGGTTGATTGTATCTCTTTTGGAAGACTGGCATACCGCGGAAATGTTTTGAAGTTTAAGGCCCATATTTTGATAAATGCTACCTATGCCACCACCGGTAAAAAAATGCAGAGGCCAGCGAATCTGCGGCTTCCGGTGCACAGAAGGTTATCAGCGGCAGAACTAAAATATCTCCTGACTTGGGCTAATTACGTTGAAAGAGTTTATGCAGAGGCCATTAGTCTAATCCTGGCCTGGTCATAGTACGTCTGGCAGATAGATGATTATGCTGGGACAGTTTGGTGAATTCTGAGTGGGGGAGGGGTGGGGCGGGGGTGGGGAGTGGGTGTGTCTCCTGTTGGTGAATGCTAAAGAACGTATACACTCTGTCAGATCGGTCACCTTCGGGGCATGCGGTCCCCGTCGTCGGGCACCTTTCCCCGCGTCTCTTTTTCTTGACTATACAGGCTAGTTGTGCGGAGTGAGAAGTGAGAATGATAGGGGCTTGTTGTGTGTGTGTGTGTTCACTCTTGCATGCACGAGAAAAATTGAAAGTGAAGCAGAAATTACTTCCTTATATTTTGAAATAGATGGCATAGATATAGGCCTATTTCATAAGTAGCCTATGGTCTATAAGTAGCCTATAGCGTAAGTTCATAAGTAGCGATGATGCCAGTAATTTTTGGTACATTTTCATTACTCCGAGGAGAAGTGGGAGGAAAGCGCTCGGTCGCTCCTTGGCTTCGACCCATGTGCTCCAGAGATCTTCTGCATCGTAACTTGGCCAGATTTAAACTTAGTTTTTTAAACTGGGCACGCTAACATTAAAACCAGAAGCTTAGACATATTTAACGTTTCTTAAGACCTTCCGTTCTAAAACTTTGTGTTGAAAAAGAGCATCTTATTGTGTTTCTAGGATTGTAGAAGAGGTTTCCAGGACTGAAAGAAGAACAAGTGCCACCTCTAACTTCAATTAGTCTTGAAATGCTGTTGTCCCATGGCTCTGCCAAGTATAAATGTTATTGGCCTGACTGGCGCTACATCATATTGTTCGGTGAAAACATTATTCGGGAAATAGGTGTAGCTTCAGGAGACATACTTGAGACGTTTGAGGAGCTTCGGTATGTCATGCAATCCCAGCTCCTCATTGCACAGCGTTGCTTGCTAATCGCAAAAGGCACCATAGAAACTGGAATAACAGATACGTTTTGTGGCGGAATAAAACACAGCTCCCCTTTAAGAAGTACAAGACGTGTTCTTGAAGTCTTTAACTTATTTTGAAGTAAAATGTACAAGATACAAGGTGTGGAATCATTAAGGCATTTGTCATGCTAGGTGGCTAATAACTGACGATATATAAACGATATGATAGCTGAGCTCAGTTTGCATTTTACTTGTGATAAGAATCAGTGGCTTACGTCAAGTTGATGCCCCACACTGGGATCGTATCGTGGAAAGGCGATCTCCTTCTCTATCGACTTGGATTCTGTGTTTGTAATTGCTGCCACCACCAGTACCACCAGCAGGGCCAGGAAGCGCCCGGGAGACATCGTTTCTGTGGACAGAGGCACATCCATGTGTTACATGCCTGTATAATATATGGCTCATCCTCACGTTCAGAGCAAGGAAGCGCCCGAGAGACATCGTTTCTGTGGACAGAGGCATTTCCGTGTCTTACATGCCTGTAGATGGCTCATCCTCACGTTGGCAGCGTTCTGACGTCTCGGTCGTAAATGCTGGTCGTAATCATAAAATTTTTGGCATTCGTGTTTGAATTTAAAAAAAATTTAATAGGTATAAATTAAAATTTGCCGTCTCAGGAAAGTGCCACAAACTATTCCTATTTTCAATGCCTATATGCAAGACATGAGTTTAATATTATATATAAAAAAAAAAAATATAAAAAAAAAAAAAAAATAAATATATATATATAATATATATATTCTGAAAGTGCGAGTATCATCTGAATGGGTGCCCTCTTCTCCTCCAGGGGCAGCAAAGCCATTCAAAAGGGAAAGAAGGTAGAGAAAACCCACAGTGCTTCCGCCAAGAAGATTTACATACATCCGGGTCACTCCGGGATTTTTCTGACCAATCCAGCCCAATCCCTTTAGAGACCATGACTTTCGATCCAAATCCAATCAATTTTCCAAGAATAAAACCAAGTAAAAAACGCTGGGCGTATACCTCGTACTTCAAAAATACAAATACCACCAATACCTCGACTTTGAAATTTCCTAACCTGCTTGCCAGTGAAATCCTATCCATTACTGCTGTGCGGATGCGCTCGAAAGTACGATCCGTGGTGCACTCTGCACTTCTTCCACAGGGCCCGCGAGTGACCTTTGCACCGGCCTGACATTCATAAGGAGGAGTCAAAATCCTGCAGCTTAGCCCGTAGATTCTTACAGCGACCAATAAACCCGAGATCGATGGTTGGTGGCTTGAGCCATGCAGTCGCTGCACTACATGCTTGTTAACTTTTTATGGAATTCAGTTGAAGTTAGTGAAGTCAGTCATTTTCCTGACATTTTGCTTTAGTTTGGTTCCATGTTGACGCCATCAGTTCGAGTACCATGAGGATTAAGGTCAACACCGCTCTTGCGGTCGTCTGAAAGTACAGGTCTGAATTTGAAAGTCCAAGAGCATTTGATCGTCTTTAACTTTTGCACCTTTCAGTGTATGTACATACCAGTGGCCAAATGTCAACAAGTCCAGTTCTTTGCGGTTTGATGGCCTATTCAGAAACAACTGGGGGAAGGAAGGTCCAGGACTCTTCAGTGCTCTTTTGACTGGTTATGGATGCATTGGTGAGCGCACTAGCCTGATTAATGACACTGGTTTTTATTCGTGACGTAAATAACCTTCACTAATCTTAAGCGTGGCGTGCCGTACGCTGTTGCTGTTGTGCTGGCGCGACAAACGAGACTTTTGCGTGTGATCGGTATTCCTCTCCAAATTACTCGTATGCGGAATTATAGTCTTATTGGTTCGAATTGACCTTCTTTCTCTGGAGTGTGATATTTGTCCACTGCAAATAGTCGCCACTTGCACTTATGCTCGGTGGATTAGGTCAGTCCCTCTTCAAGGCATGTAGCGTTGTGATTGGAATGTTGCATTCTTAAATTTTTGCTGTTAGTGAATGCCAGCAACCACGCATTCCTTCCTAGGAAAGGAGTATATATATATATATATATATATATATATATATATATATATATATACATTGGCTGTTATATTTTTGCAAATTTTGAAAACTGCCTCTAAGCCGTATACACAAATTTCACTCTGCGTTGTGTTTCATGAATCAGTGCAGACATCGATCTACAGTTTGGGTTGATCCGAGGCATCAAACGATCTGCTATAATAAAACAATCACTATTAGCGGCACTCTCTTAGGCCGCATACAGTGGAAGTCCAATTCCCGGCCAGGATCAGAGCAGTACAGTGTCACCCCCCACTCCACTATTCGGCCCGTCGCGACGGATGTAGAGCCTGGTCCTGCCCTGTTCAGTGTCACCCCCCTCCTACTCCACTATTCGGCCCGGCGCGATGGATGTGGAGCGTGGCCCGTGTCCTGTTCAGCGACAATTGCAGACGCGCCGACAGCTGCCAGCACCGAAAGCCTGTCCCCACCGGCAGGTCATTCCATCAGGTGGGCACAACGGCGATAATGGCGCGGCGACACCGTGAGCGGCACTATGTCCCCGCCGCTGACGTTCAGCGACAAACGGCGGCGCCGCACGCGCGCAGGTGTCCATCAGGTGTGATCTCCGCCGCCCAATTGGCTGCGCTCAATGGCTGCCGCCTGGCTGGCAAAGACTCTAAGCACTGGTAAATAACACTCGTGCGCCGTGAGTGAGCGGACCAAACTCTGTCCGGCGGCCGACTCGTCTCAACTGTTTGTTCTGCTTTAGTGCTTTAATCAATGGTTGCAGGATGCACTGCAACACGTGACCGTGTGGTGAGGACTTATTGGTCTTAAGGGTTAAAGTCAACACCCGACTGTTTGTTAATTACTGAGTCTTTGACATGGAAAGACAGGGAATAAGTCTACAAGAATCTGAGTTACGGTGGTGTGCACTCGATAATTTCACCCAAATTGCGATAGCGATAATTCGACAGTGTTTTGTGGGGACGGCAACTTTCAACTTAAAGAGTCAAAATATATGTTGGCACTAACAAAAAGAGTTAGCGACAACATATGACCCTGGAAGCTGCTTAATCGATAAGCCCCTCCCCTCTTTCTCAAAGAGGTGTTTTGCTATGTCTCTTGGTTTTTTATATGTCAGGCCCCCCTCCAGTGAGCGTTACAGCCAGACCCCTTCCCAGGGCGAGTGTTAACGCAAATTGCTGCATGCGGTGTCCGGTAGTCGACCACGGATTTTCGACGGTTGACTCTCCTGCTGGGTCGTGCTGGGCGGGACAGCCTAACACTCACCTTATGGGTATGTTGACCCGTCAAACCAGGCTGTCGAGCGGTGCAGTGCAGCGTTTTCTGTGTGTGTCGGCTCTCATCGTGCGGTTGTGAACGAACTCGGGCGTCTGCTTATTGGGCTTCCGAGATGGAAAACGGCGTACTGATATCCAGTGTCTTGGCCTCCACGGACCTAATTTTATTCTTCGTTTCCAGTATTGCACGTACTCTGGCAGGTCTACCAAATATGACCGTTTGATTCCAGGCGATATTTACACAATCTAGCTTCTTTTTGGTCTTTAGCCACGAGTTTTCCTGGTTGTTTCCATTTGTAAATTTAGTCTAGGTCATTGACGGGTAGGTTCATTGACTCTGTCCCCCATTCCCACCCCACCCGCTCCCTCACCAGAGCATGAGAGCGTGTGGAAAAGTAAAATCATAAAAATAAAATCAAAGCGTCCGGAAAAAATACCGTGCGGTCATGCTATACTTAGCATAGTTGTCTCTGAATTGTGTGGGCATCTTTCCTCTGTTCCCCAAGTCGAGTTTCCCTCCGTTCAGGTGACGAGTTCAGGACTGAATTGACTCCCCATACTTTTGTCCATTTGTTTCATCATACCCAAACTTCCGCCCGGCGGCCGCTGGTAATTCGGCTATCACCATCCGTTGCCCTCAATGCGTCGAGGCAAAGGTACGGTCTTTAGCGCTATTTTCAGATGGTTCATCTTCCCAGATCATTCCATTTCCATGATTGGTTGATAGAAAAGTTCTGCTGGTGCACATTTGGGATCGCTCTCCGCTCACTTGGTGAGGTCATCAGGAGCCTAAGAACGGCATCGAGCTTTGACGGCTAAAGTACTCGTCACCGACACACGGAGCCGAAAAGCAGAATATTCTGGTTTACGAACTAATCCATTTTTTATAGCTTTGACGCTACTGATCTAGCTTGATACTGTTTCGCTCAATTTCCCAACATTTTTCCGTTTGGTCGAGAAAAATATTTTCCACAGGAAAAGAGACAGGCTCTTACTTGTAACCTATTAGATTTACCTGCCTCATGCAGTGGATTCAACACTCTCTGTTAGCCGAACTACGACCCCGTCCTTCGGGCTCTTAAGTGAAAACGCCGTAACTCCCAGGTGACGTGGAACATTCTGAGAACACGACAGCAAGGGCTTATGCACGGTCGCGGGACGCTCACTGCCGTCTATAAGACGAGGTCGACGGCTCCCCGGGAGCCCGTTATCATTTCCACCGCCATCTGACGAGAGCGGGCCGACGCCAAACCGAGGATTCTTCTGTAGAATTGCATCGAATATGTTACGCAATTGTTTCTACGAGAGTTAGACTTTATAAATGATTATGAAAAGTGCATCGTTTTCAGGATGCGACGAGTTTTTGATGAGTGTCAAGCATATACTTATATGAATATTACACAAACCATTTGTGTCCCATAGCTTAAAATTAAGTGTTGTGATTATAAATTGTATGAGACATATCGGCTATGAGGTAACTCCATCTAATTCAAAGGCTTGTCGCCTAGCATAAGAATTAAGCCGGCGGTTATAGCTGTAAGGGTAGAGGTTTCTTAATGAACTTGTCAGGCAGCTTTATCCCCCGGCTCAGAAGATAATAGCATCTTGCATAGGCCTGAGCTGTGACGGAAACATCAGCATCGCCATGGTGACGCTCTCGAGCGGTTTGGTATTATCGGTGACAGGGTAGCCGCCCGGCCGCCCACGCCACCGCCCAGCCAGTCGGGGAGATTAACCGGGCCGTGCCAGAGCCCATCAGACCCCCCCAACACCCAACTATGTCCTGGCGCCGCTGAATAATAGAGGACAGCTACCGCTCAAGCTGAGTTCACTGCCTCAAGCCGGACGCAAGGGACTTGACCCGAAGACGTATCCATCGCATGGCTGCAATGTGTCTTATTCCAAACTCTCCCGCGCTGTTATACTTGGCGTAAAATACGTATGGTTTTCAGAAGTTTAAATGACGAAACAGGAGACATGAAATTATCAAGGGTATTCTCTGTATGATCCACAGTACCATATATTTCAAACTTGTATCGTTCATAATCAATCAAAAATGGAAATGTTGGCTAAACCAGCAGTTTGCCTATACCAGGAACCAAGTGTGAAGGTGGCATTTTATATTTGTACAGAATCTTCTTCAAATTGCATGCATCAGAATCCATGAATCTTAACTCGTGCCTCTATCAATCACTCATCTATAGGTTCAAAGTACTTAGGAAACGCCAATGGTAGCGTTCAACCAAATGAACGCCGGAATAGATAGAAACTCATCAGGAGAAGGCTCAAGGCATGGCACGGAGATTATGCTGTGGCGGATCTATGGGGAATTTCGGGTTGGTCAAGCCTAACCCGCCATTGCCTCGGAATATCCTTCAGCTATGCATTAACTATATGCACCATGACATTTCGGGGGGGCTTGAGCCCTAGCTCCCCCTTGTATCCGTCTCTGGCTGCATGACGGGCAATATGGTATCTGATAACTTCGTGTGCAAATGATGGTGTATTGGTCTTTCCCTCGCGACCGACATAATACCAAAGAACTTAATCCACTGAGTGTGCGTTGTGAGATACAAAAAATCCAAAACGTAAAGTTCTGCAATACTTTCAGACAAACACAGCCTCGCAGAATACAAGATTGGCACAAAAACCATCTAAGGCACAGTGAAAAGACATGGCTGGGAGACCAAAGGAATAAGAACAGCCACAACACGCTCCCCTCCCCTCTCTCTCTCTCTCTCTTTATCTCTCAGCGTATTCCGGAGATTTTAACAGGACTCTGGTGACGCAAAATTGCACTTGCCTCCATCGTATATAGAATTAGTCACAAGCAAAACATGATCAAGCAGAAAACTTGTATAACATAAGTTTATGAGCGCTGCAATTCAAGGGTAATCAAGTGCATTGTCAGAACAGCGGGTGCTTGTTTTCGGTTGCCCCGCTCTCGAGATTAGGTATTGCCGCAGACTCGGTCCCAACTTGCTACCCCAGGGAGGATACTCTAATTTGTTTATTGCAGTCCTTTGTAAACGCTGTGCAAAGTGGGACGTTATGCGTTAGCCAATGGGGATTCTGCTCAGCGCTGTGCTTTTGCTGCTATCAAGGGGTTCTCTGTTTTGTGTGTGTGAGTGTTTGTTAGGGAAAAGCTTAAATAGACATTGAAATACAGCAGGGGTAGTTATCACTGCGTTTAATTCATCCAAATAATAGCGATAAGCATTAAAAGCGATTACTGCATGCAGTTTTGAACACCGGTCCTGGAGGCAACTTGGAGGTCAGTTTTCATCAACCATGAATAGAAGGATATTTACACTTCTACTTTTGTATTAGAATAATGTTCACGAAGTCCTTTGTTCCACATGTCAACTCCTAAGAGATTACCCAGCTTCTTTAGATTGAGTATGTCTACAAGATTCCAACTTACCATAAAGTTCTGTATGGTTTGCCTTGCTGCACGCTATGCCATAACTTCTGGCGAAGCATCTGGGGGTTGACTTTAAGCCATGGATATGAAAATATCCAGCTCTGGGTCAACATCCCGAAGTATTATGACTCTAATGACTTTTGCAGTAAGACATTCACTCTTTTATTTGACCTTTTGTCGCCAAGAAGACGAGTTTCTCTGAACAGGCGGAGCCGGCTGCTTTGGAAATAAAGAATTTACAGATCAATTTATTGATCATATACTATATATATATATATATATATATATATATAAATAGTATGTGGTTAATAAATGTATCTTTAAATTTTACATATGATATATGGAAGAGATTGAGAGTTTTTATAATATACTATATATATATATATATTCTCTCAAACACTGTCAGTTGAACTCGCAGAATTCATCAAAATATTAAAACCAACGAAGACAGACGTTTAGCTAGTTTTGTGATTTCGCAGGTTCGTATCAGTTTTGCAGTCACTCTTGCTTGTCGTTGATGGAAGATAATATAAGTCCTAAATCGGTAGGCATTACACAGTTATATTATTCACTGCATTTACAGGTACAGTCGACGTTTGGAAGGCTTTCAGCGATCATTATCGAGACATTAATGACATAACCACATAATAATATTACAAATAAATACACAAATAAATACACACATATATATATATATATATATATATATATATATATATATATATATATATATATATATATATATATATATATATATATATATATATATTTACATATATATTGTTAATATGTTCTTGACATTACATATGATATATGGAAGAGACTTGAGACTTTTATTAATTTACTTTATATTTATCTTTTTACAGACGTTTTGGCGTCAAAGCACCTTCGTCAGTATGAACTGTAGAATTACATCAAAAATACATTAAAACGACCCACACATGAGGCACCAGAAGCGAATAGACAAGACAGTTTAGCAAGAATGGAGAATTGCAGGAATCAGTTTTGCAAGAATCATTCTTGCTAAACTGTCTTGTCTATTCGTTTCTGGTGCCTCATGTGTGTGTCGTTTAATGTCTTTTGATGTAATTTTACAGTTCATACTGACGAAGGTGCTTATACACCGAAACTTCTGTAAAACGATAAATATAATGTAAATTAATAAAAAAGTCTCAAGTCTCTTCCATATATCATATATATATATATATATATATATATATATATATATATATATATATATATATATATATATATATATATATTCACCAAGAGAAGTGTAAAAGCAAAAATATGTGATTGCTAAGATAACTGAGCGTATAGAACGAGGTGAGAGATGAAGTTATTCAAGAGCTGGATTGGTTTCAAATCTTTCAAAATATTTCTTTTAAATTGTAATAGACCTATCTTTGAAACTTCTGGACCAATCTGATCAAGCAGGATGTTGATTTTTCCCATTATTCTCCCCGGAACAATTAAGCAGTCAGTGCTTACACGTGCCTGGCGCTCGATGAAAATATCATAAGAGCTAATTGATTGAGATGGGGTTGAAAACCCTGTCTATTGTTGGGTCATTTGCTTTTATGATGAACCAGTTTTTCTTTGTTAGGGAGCAGAATCTGAAAATTGAGGCATATTATTTCAAACATTCCCTTATTTCAAACAAATAGCATCCAAGCATTTTTCCAATGCTTATCCGATGGTTGTAACCAGCCATTTAGGCATGTAAATCCTTAGGACTTGCTTTTTAAATAGTCCCTGATCCGCTGCATGGACAAACTTGGCCGTGGCCACAAGTGCTTTCAAGTCAATTTGGGGTCAAATCCCTTGGAAACCAGAAGTGATAGGATTTAAGACTTTGTATTCTTCTTGCAAAGGCTTTCAAGATAATATCATTTCTTCGATGACTCACACATGCATATTTAGAAGATTTAACGAGATCCATTTAGGCCATGCAATCTTCCAGCGGAAATCCATGTCGTACATCAACATCCCAGTGGTGAAGAAAGCATTCGAATTTCCTACCTGCAATGAGTGCGAATCCGTGCAGTCGAAACTGGAAAAGCAATCACGTTATGATCAGTGACAAGTAAAAAATGCAAATAAATTGTTAGCAGTGAAAACTTCTCGCGCATCGCTCGCACAAGGGAGTGCATTAATCTCCCGGCTTTGTGACACTTAAAGTGGGCTCATCTCAGCTCAGGCGTGCGGCGGATCGCCGGGGAAACTCCTCGATGGCGCCGCAGTATCGGAGGAGGAGGCTGCGTGCTTCAGCGCAGTTGACAGTGTCGTAAATCTCATTTGTGGCCATATGCAATTTGGCCTCGTAAAATCATAATATGAACGGAGAATAGTTGAAATATTTTAGTGAGTTGGATTGGATTAATCTCCACGATCGGGCTTTTGTAGCCTATGTTTAATTTCAGTGATAAAAGATATGAGAACGGAGAGAACGGTATTCCAATTGTTAAGTTTAAAATGTGGAAAAAAGAACATTGCAGGTGCCTCTGCAAAAGTCCGTATACACCCGTATAATAGCTATAAAACCCGTCCAGATATTATTTTGAACCTTTTATTTGATTATTTGGAGAGAGTGGTGGGTAGCCGTACTTCTCATCCATCCTTCTCATCCAAACATTTTCAACGGATCCAACCATCTGGAACGCAGATTTGTCAGTTTAGGTCTCCCTCCAGAGGAGGAGGAGGGGGGAGGGGGTTGAACACCTCCCCCTCACCCTGAGGGTGCTCCGCGGCAGCCAGAAAAGTGCTGGAATGAGCCCCTGCCGCAGTTGACACCTGTTATCCCAAAAGTTGGCTATACTTTTCCCGAAAATTCACTTTTGAGTAATCTCGGGTCAGATCACTAGGCCCGGTCAAGTGGCCTCCCCTCCAAGAGTGGCACTAGTGGATATGTATTTAATATATTAACCTGATATTCATATTGTGAAATAAGAACCACCTAGCACTACTAGTTCTGGCAACAAAATTTCGTATCCATGTCGTAAAACACTACAGTTTTTTTAGTTTTAGTTTTTTGGTTTTTTAGTTTTAGGGTGCGGCAGCTGCCACGGCCATATGTAAATGACCGAGGGTCAGGTAATGGTCATAACCTCTCCATTGGAAATGGTAAATGGCCGAAAAGTGAGTATGTTTTTGTAGATGTGGCTCAACACGTGCAGTGAGAGGCGTCTGGCCTCAACGCGCAGAGGAGGGAGGTTCTTTAAGTGCCCCCAGATCTAAAAAAACAAGAGGGTTGGAAAAAACGCAAATTTGGGGGGTGGGTGGGACGATGGTGATCTACATTTTAGATAAGTTTTATTGACCTAGGTAAATATTTTCAAAGTCAAACGAAATCGCAAAGGCCAAATCAGGGCCGTGATGGCCCGTGATATTTTATTTTGACATGCATGTGCTCGTATAGACATGGTCAGTCGGTTGATGTGCATAACGATGATAATAGGTAAGACGTTGTGCCATCTTCCATGGGCCATTTAAGACCGTTTCAGTTTTCCTACATCTCATAGGAGTTGAGATTGAGAGGGTGTTCGAAACCCACCGCCTCCACAGGGGCGAAGGTGGATCGGAGGTCTACTGTGACGAGGTTTAAGTTCAGCACAATGTAGCTCCAATTTTTCCATTCTTACTGCAGCTTTCTGATCGCTTAAAGTCCATTCCGTGCTGTTTTCACTCTCGACAGTCCGCCGGATGTAGTGTTGTCCATTTCAATAACAAGTAGGCCTGATGCAGAAGCCCATTGTTTGACGCGGGAGGGTCGATAGCTAATTCTGGCAGATCTATTTCAGTTAGACTTGGCTTTTCGCTGTTGCTCATTTTGAATTCTGGAAGCGAGACGAGGTAGGTTACAACTATTTCTGACAGTACCATTTTAACTTCCTGTGTTTTAACACGCGCATTGACGGGTCTGAGCCACCACGGGGGCGGTACCCGCCCCCTAAGATCCGAGAACCACGGTAGGTAGCGAAAAACAGTAAACGGCGTTGGGCGCCCATCCACTTCCCATCGAAAACATTTGAACCATTTTTTGTCAGGTCACATTTAAGGTCACGAGAGGTCAAAACATGCCCGTCATAGGGATAACATGTAAAATTCAGTTTTTCGGGCATTACATCTGAACAAGTAAAGATAGAGCAAAACGACTTGAACTATATGAATCCTCTTAGCAAGCCAAATCGAATGATATATAACTTGACCTTGCTAGGTCAAATAAAGGATTTGACCTGACCTGAGGTCAGGTCAGAGTCAAATTATATAAAATGCATATCATTAGAACCGCAAAGCCCAGGCGAGTCTAATGCAGCTAAAATAAATGCTCTATCACCATCCGTTACTGAGTTATTCCGTAAAAACATTTTTCCCATGTATTTCCAATGGAGAGGTCATGCGTCGTACCTGACCTTAGGTCATGGATATCAAAAATACCGGAACATATTTTAGAGAACTCGGTGGGGCCATTATGTGATATGAGTTTCAATCGGATAAGTTCACCCTACTCCGACTTATGCTATCATAAACTTTTTTGAGGTCGGGTCACTTGACCTGTACTGGTGACCTGACCTGAGATGACCTAACCTTAAAATTTTCACAGAAGTTGTAAAAATGATGAGGGAAAAGGTATACCAAGTACGGCGGCGCTACGCGCCGCCGTTTTTCTACCATCTCCGAAAACCCGAGGGGGCGGGTACCCGCCCCCCGTCAATGCGCGTGTTAAAACCTATACCAGAAGCGTGAGAAAAACCACAGGGAGAATGAAAGCTGGTGCTACTACGTGGGGAAAGGAGAGTTTGCAGCTATTGCCGGTTATAGCCCAATCACGACTGCGAAAAATGGAAAGTAAATGAACACGAGCAGAGCTTTCAGGTGAAAGTGAGGTATATTCTTTTCACCATTTGAACTCAGTTAGGCTTTAAATGGAATGCGGCGCCTTTCTAATGGGATTTGAACTGTGATAGCCATGTAATAGGCAATGCCGAGAAACCACTTGGTTTGTATTTCGTTTGTCCTACAACTTGCGGTTCTATCCATGAGCACGGGCACTATAACAGTAACGTCAGAAGCACTTCGTGTACTCCGTCTGAAAAATTAGCACAATGGCGTTTTACCTTTTATGAGCACTGCGCAAAAGCGTAGAGTAAAGCAAATTCAAATCAACAAATTTATTTTCTGAGGACTTGACCATACACAATAATAATTTTCGTGATGTACGACCAGTGTTGTTTCCTTTTTTCGTTAAAAAAATCGGATGACTTAGACTCCTAACTGGTCATCTGAGTTTACTTTGGTTTGAAAATCTTTTGTTTCCTAATTCTGCAACTGGATGGCTTACACTACTATATATATATATATATATATATATATATATATATATATATATATATATATATATATATATATATATATATATATATGCACTGGTGTCTGCCAAAAAATCCTTCTTACCACTCTGAGGCGCCCGCTGTGCATTTTTATAGGGGCCCTCTCGCTTTTTATTTTTAGATGGTCAGTATCTTAAAGTCTGACTGGAAAGAGGCGAAGCAGATTTGGTCCAAGTGCCCCTGTCTGGAGAGGGACGCCCAAATTTTCGGACGCAAGTCTTCGACTGCCATTTGACGGGCGTCAAACGTCGAAATGTTACCTTCCAGCCCTGAACATTACTGCGACGACAGCAATGAAGAATTCCACACACTCGTGAGCATATTAGCTACCTTAAAGAGATAGCGAGGATGCACATCCCCAACACATTTGCGTAGGTCTACGTATTCAGAGAGAGAGAGTGCGAAAAACCTAGGTCAAGTCTCAATTTTTTTGGGGCGACGTCCCCTGATTCGCGGAGCACGTGTCCCGCCTCAAATTTTGAATACAGCGGAACGTTTTGTGATTAACTAGTATAAAGGTGACCAATGAGTCAAAATTCGATAAGCTTTTAGTTCCAACCGGGATGTTATTTTATCCGCGGCTGGTTAAGGATTGACTGACCCCAGTTGCAGATCCAGGGCCTCATTTGGGAGGGCGGGGTTGATGGGGGGCTCGAGCCTCCTTCGCTTAGGTATCAGAGTCTCGGAACAGTCTCCGACTTTGCAGTTACTATAGGTACTCTTGAAATTTCAGAAGAGGAATTACTTGAGGCCCCTAGCCCCTTGTATCCGCCAGTGACTGACCACCTCCCTTTTTGCTGGTATAGTTTATTATATTTTAGACCGTCTTCTAAGTAGCTGAACTGCCACCTGGTGCATCATCTATGGTATTTCCGCCACTAAAAGAACCTGATGCTAATATTTTTGGTAAGATTCGAATAATGTCAGCTTACGCTTAATCATAGAACAACCGTTGTGCTGTGTATATCACAGAAAAACACAATCGCTGTTTGTTTCAGACGAAGGCAGTGAGATGCATCTGACAAGCTGTGCCGCGGCAGAAACTACCAGCAATATCAGCAACGCTCCCCTCTTGTGCAGATATTTATAGTGTAGGCGCAGAATTGGTACATAAAGCCAGCGGTTCGTGGGGCGGTTGCCCAACTACCTATCTTCTCGGTGTATGCCCGCGGAGTATATAAAGCAATATCTCACTTTGTGCAGTACGTGCGCCTTATATCCAAGAGAAGCCCTCCGAAAATTGCAAAGCCTTACGCGCTTTCCTTGAATCACGAGCAAAGAGATGAAAAGGTGCGGAAGAATGAAACGCCGCGGAGACCAGGAGTGTAAGGGCGGAGTAGGAGGTCTGCAAGAGGTGCAGGAACATCCAGAACATTGGGAGCAGGGGCTGACGAGGTGTATTTTGAAGTTACCTCTTTCCAGTCAACCACATAGGTTTGATGGTTATGATCTAGAACGTTTGGGGCCATTCTTTCTGTGCCCCTCCCCCTGTTTCTACGCCTACGGACTCTACGTTGCTAAGTATGAAAAGATATAATCAAAGCAAATAAAATGATGCTGAATAAAAACTGTTGAAAAGTTGGGTAGTTAAGGACTTTTTATAAGAATAGGCACCTTTGCCCACCTCTAAAGAAGTGAATGAACAATTTAGACATTGGCTCTCAATTGCAACTCCTGTCGTGGTGAGAAAATGTAACGCATTGAAAAAACAGCCTTTGTCATGTTATTGAAAAATAATATCAAGCTCACCAATGAACACCTACAGTATCTTAATTATTTTATTCTTGCAATTTTTGGATCCTGAGACCCTGCAGCTTTGAAAATATCTGGTGAAACTTGAATATTGATGTTTAATTTTAGGGGAGATAGGCTGTACTGCTACCGGAAGAGAACCTGCTGTGCTTGAATAAAAACCTTTAAAATAGTGTTCAAGTCATTCAGCATACTATAATTGCTCTTGTGAAGGAGCCTAAAGCAAAGTAAAGCTCTTTATTTGTACGTCCTCGAGATATCTGAGACAGATAATGATACTCTTATGAGTGCTACTGGGCCCCTTCCTGTACTCAACAGAAGAACGGCAAGAGGTGTACCAGTTTTGAAATGAATAATACTTTGAGCTCCCGACTGCGACCAGAAAGGCTCTAAAACCCGTTTTCCGATTATCAATGGGACAGTAAGGACAATAAGTGATTCTTGAAGATTTGAGTTTGTAGGCGGTGTTGAGTGCTGAGTCACTTCCGCCAGGTCTGTGGGAACGGAGGTGACTATAGCACTTTAGGTCCAGATTTTATCCGGAGAAGTGCAGGTGGGCTTTTAGCTACTATCCATATCAATATATGATATAGCTGGACTACACAATCCGTAAAGGGCTGTCATAACACAGCATTTGCTCTGCTGCATGTATCACCAACATATGACGGGGAATATCGCCCGGTACAGGGAATAGAAGTGACAGCTATGGCCAATGGTTCTCCTAATTTTAATCCTAGTCCCGAATCGTGCGGGAGGGGAGGGGGCGTCAACACATGCATCTCTATGCGATGGAAAGCGGTAGTTCCGTCAGGCACCGTGGTTTTCAGGGGACGCCAGCACACAGTTTTTATGTGCCGAGCGCTGGGTCAAATGGGATACCTGCCCATTACCCCCTGGATCCACCCATAGTTTGGTATATTACACATCGAGCCCAACTGGGCCAATGTTTGTATGATGCGAAAAAGACATGTGTAGGTGATCTGAAATCCTATTTTAAATGGCTGATCCCATTGGTGATTTCAATAACCTGAACCAATCACAGTGCAAATGTCCTTAGCCGGGTAGGCTGGAAATAAAAAATAGATCGGCCTCTAAATAGCGATCCGAATTGCCCTACTTATTCGGTTGAAAGAAGGATAAACCAGCTACATATACTAGAATAATTCTGAATGACAAATAGATGTCTGAAGAAGAAATAAATTTGAGTAGCATCCATATCCATCTCCCAGCCACGGCATTCCCGCAGCCCCAAGTATACAAGTACATTCTCCTAGACGCATGACGCCTTCTGTATCAGCAATGAAAACAAGGTATAAAATAGGGGATCCGTTCAACACTCTCATCATCATTGTTGGGGTTTTTGGGCGCACCGACAGCTGGGTGACATGGCGCCCATAACATTAAAAGTTCTAGGGCAACAGGTCAGGTGATAATAAAAGGAGGTTTATACCTAAAAGTACTAACCCTGTGGTGTTACCAATTTGTGTGTCCACATAAATAAGTAAAAAACTACGAGGGTGAATAAATGACATTGAATGCGATACTCTTTAAAAAAAACTGATATTTTTGCCACATCGACTACTGAAAATAAATTGCAGCTCTGTACACCATAGCAAAACTAAAAACCCGAGTTCTCCGCAACTGCCGAATAAGCTACCAAGTTTCTGCGACGGGACCTGCTCACCTGAAAGGAGTGCTGTGGCGCTGTGGCAGGCAGGACGTGACTCTCCGACCGTGGTGCTTCGGCTGCAGTGCTGGCGGCTGGTCAGTGCACCTCAGCCAGTGTGGCTCCGCTCTGGACGCTCGGTGAGGCCTGCCTTTCCAGTAATGTACTCTTATATTGGCGTCGGCGACGTCACGTGCGCGCCAGCCAATGGCGTGGCTGCGCTGCGATTTATAATGACGTGTGTGAGCTGCTCAATTTTTCACGCACATCCTCGTAACTGGTGAATAGTATGAAATAGACAATGCTATCGCTTGTAACGTCAGGTTATATATGTGTCTGATTCCAAGTGATGTGTTATTCTCTACCATGGAGCGTTTTTTATTCACATTTACCAATAATATCAGTCGTGGGCAACGCGTTAACTTTTATCGATATTGAAGTCGTTATCGACAGTAGATATTTGTTAATCTGCGATAAAGGTTATTAATAATCAAAATCCGTTACCAAAGCTCGCATTTTGGCCAATCAATAATGGCTATTTATTTTACATTTCTTACAAACTATTTCTTTCATTGGGTATCATATTCACAAAGCATTGAAAACGCGTATTGGACAAGAATCAGACGCATTTCAAACGAGTTATGAAGATGCAGTCCTTCAGTCAACACTTCCTTCTTCCATTATCCTTAACCAACAGTCGCGAGGGTTTGTGAATTGGCGTTATGTTTGTTTCCATTTCCAAGCATTCATAATGTGAAGTTTTATCCAAAACGTGTCAAGACAACTTAACTCTATGCGAATTATGAAAATCTGAGCCGGTAATCCCGTAAAAATGCTGTGCTGCAGAATGTCGGGAACAACACCGAGTTCCAGGCAGGGTTCTGGACCTGCTCCAGGACAAGGACCTCCTGCTAGCCACCGCACTGCACCGGAGATTCATAATGTCCATCTGAGAGTCATTAGCCGCCGGCACCATCAGCAGCCTTCCCGCCGCCTTTCCCAGTTTTGGTCACTGCATACCCACCGCGGCGGCACCTGGACAGCGTTTAAAGCAGCTGCAAATGTAGGTGACGAGTGAGAATCCGAATGATGGCGAGGAGTTCGGGATAGGAGGAAAGTTGGGGTTGATTACAAAAGCAAACAGAACTCAGAGAAGTTTGGCGTGGTGGCGAGTCTGCCCTTTGAACCCATCCTACGCGCCTCACCGTCCACGCCAGAGGGAAACGGAGTTCGACGCACGTTTTTCGGTGAATTGTCCAAAGGAGCCATGACCAAAAGCTTGTTCCGGCGCGCAACAGGTGGGTGTTTGAAACCTTGTATAAACGCTAAAATGAGACTATCCCTACTTCGGCCGCGGTGAAGAGGGTGTGCTCAACGCACGGCGACATCCTGAAGGCCAAGAGGAGTACCCTTACATCCATCAGATTCTATGTATTCGTGTTGCTATGGCGCAGCCTGTACTTGTACCAGCTCGAGATCACAGAGGAAGGAGAAGGGACCATTGCCTAGAAGGAACCAAGGGAGATGAGCCTAGAGGAGCTGTCCGTTGTGTTTGTCTGCTGTTTTCAGCTGAGTTCGTTCCCACGCACCAGCCATCCACGACAAGCGGCCAGGGAGATTGGTTCGTGAATGTGTGACGAGATGTCGGGGGCCGGTGACGAATATGGTATCCTCGCTGGATATCCATAAGCCATAAGCCATTCATTTTCCTATCTTCTCACAAAATACCGCATTCAGTATCTACATTGATGATGAGTGAAAATTCCCGGTGGCATGACTTATTCCTCTCTTTTGTAACTCAATGGTGCACATTGGAAAACATAAGCCTAAATAAACTACAGCCATGCCAAGCCCGCCCTGCCCCACGCTCTCCACTTCCTAAGCCATCATTAAAGGTGCACCAGTTGTCTGCATGTCCTCAAGTGTCTGGGAATAGTGAAGTTTGTTTTTTTATCAAAAATACATTGTTGAAATGTTTTTCCAACTCTGCACTTATCTTCAGCATTGGATTATTGTCCTTTTATAAGAAACTTCAGCTTATAATGCTGTAGGAGAGTCGACGCGTCCTTATCCAATACGTGAGAAGGTGTGCAAAAAATTTAGTTCTGACCTCAGCATAAGGAATTCAATAAAAAGTGACATGTTTGACGGTCTTATTTGCTTCACCTAGATGGCATATAAAGTTTTAGGCTTTTAGCAATGTAGACAAATACGCATTCAAATCTGAAACTCCTAGGCTTTGGTTAGCGTGAAGCACATACCATAGTCGGATCCAGGATTGCCGATCGGGGGGGCACCTTCCTGAGGGGCGCCATCCGGTCCGGGGGATGCCACTTTTGACCGGCAACACCTATCAGATGGGCGCAAGTTCCTATCGGTGGGCGGCAATTTTCGCATCGGGAGGAGGGGGGGTGGGAAGTGACATTTCAGGGGGCGCCATCGACCTTTCAGGGGGCGCCATGACCATTTCAGGGGGCGCTGAGGATCGATCGGGGGAGGCATGTGCCCCCCCCTTGCTCCTCTGGATCCGCCTATGGCACAGACTGTACTTTCGCCCCGTACTAGTACCAATTAACTACCTATTTACATTAAGTTGTTGGACTAACTCTGTATTGACATGTTCGTAAGTAGGTACCATTTTTAACAGATCCGAAGAGGTGTTCCGTCTCCTTTCTGTTTATTCATGTCATATGAGCGACAGGAGCTTACCACCAATAAAAGCTCAAGACAGGGAGAGCGTCAAATCTCCTAAAGTAACATATACTATATACGTTTTGAAACAGCACGACACTCAAATAAGACACAAATCATTTGCTCCGCATATTTTTGTGTCAGGGACTCGCCATGGCTACCTAGAATGATCCTGTCATAAAAGACACGTCTTAAGGGTCATAGATACATTTCTTGCCTAAAAACAAGTTATATTACATGATTAAGAGTAAAGCCTATAAAACTAAAGACTTCTCAAAGCCAATGATAAAATAGGTGGTAAGTAGGGTAGAGTGGGGTAAGACGCATACGTTAAGGGAGAATGTGTCTGTACCAATCCTGCGTGGATGGAATTGCCAATTTGGGACTTTGACACTATGCGAAGTGTGCGAAATTTGTTTTTTCTTGAGACCATGTAAAAGGGCGTTTTACCCCGATAGCGGGGTAAACCGCCCTAGCCCCGGGGTAAAACGCCGTCACATAACAACCAGCGCATATTGTACCTCGTCACATGAACAAGTAGGAACATTGTTGTAATTACGCTTTACGATACTGTTGTGACAAAGTGGGCAAGTTATTCGAAGCATTAAAGCCCGACACAGCAAAAACAAGCAGGTAGGCTTTTCCTATACATGTTAAGCAGTACGCTCAATTAGGAAAACCAGTCATTAAACAGTGCGTGACATTTTCTGACCGGCAACTTCTTAATACTTTAAACTTAGTGTTGTTGACCAGGGCAGGAAAACATCTTTTCCTGCCCTGTTTTCCTGCCCTGGTGGAATTTGAGGTGAATCCTGAGCGAATCTTGCAGATTTGAGGTGAAACCCGAGACATGCGTACCCATACCTTAGTCTTAGTAGTATTTCATTTCATTTGTTTGTTAGATTACTTACGGGGAAAGGGCCCATGTATGAGCAGAATCACATAATATTTCTATCGTCAGTATACGATCTTAATTTATCAACGAATATGACACAGGCTTGTAAAGAAACATGCGATATATTGAACGATCGAACATTTGTTGAGCATGGAGTATCGCTCATTTAGCTCCAGGTATTCTGCTCCATCACTGTCTTCCTTGAGTGTCACATCACCCCGTCTCATTTGCCGGCTTCATGGCGCCCTCTCAGCCCAAAGGCCAAGCTGAGCAGGAACCACATGGTCCGTATCAGTGCTATAGGACTGTGGAAGCCCAACGAACCCATGTTCCAAAGTTTTTCTTCATCCCCAAGGGATAAGGGCAACACTCGGTTCGGTCTGTTACCCTTCCCTGTGGCTTTCAGTTTTCTCACTTGTGTAGCCTTGGAGCTTCGAGACATCTGGAATGCCGGGCTGGTTTCTAAATCCTCCTGATAGTTGTTCCCATTCAGAAATCGTGCGATTAGCGAAAACATGCAATGCACAGTCGAAACTTCATAGTCACCACCATCTCCACCTTTCATAGAAAGGATAAGACTGCTTAAGGCTGCACCTAACTTTTTGGGCTCCATCTTTAGCAAGTCTCCTTTCAGGCCAACTCTTTCTGCCTCTTCCTGTAGCTTTCATGTCCAAAAAGATGTCTTCTTCACCGTCGAATCACTTCTATTTCTGTCCCTTTCTTCTGTAGATTCCTTGTGTATTCTTTCTATTATGTTGTCCTCCATCATTTTTTTCTTTCTCTTCATCAAAAATGTCCGAGCATAAATATGGCTTTGTTGTCGCAAACATGTTTAGGAAAATAATCCATGCCCTTGGCCGAGATTAATTCCAAGATGACCTTGATTTTCTCGCCGAAAACATATCGGGCCTAACGGCCCTCGGTGCTTCCTGGCGAAAAATCTCGGTCATCTTAAAATTAATTTTCCTCGGCCCGGGCATGAATATATATTTACCTATTAACATAAAACGCAAGAGCAATTTAAGATAAAGCTCGACCATCTTTTAGGGCGCGCAAAGCACCTTAAAGCGCCTCCGGTTCATTCTGCTCGCAAGTGGTTTTTTCAGTATGTCTTCCCATATTTTGGAACAGGATGTCAAGGTAGGATGAGGATGGGTAGGTACCTATGAGGATGGGTAGGTACCTTTGTATAATATGGAAAATTTAGTTAACGACGACGTTGGTTCGGGATCGCTATATGCAAATAGTGCTTCGAGCAGATCCATGACGAATGTAGGTATTTTACAGATCGGCGGATCCAGGAACAATTTTTTTGAGGGGCCAAACAAACGTTGGGGGAGGGGTAAATCAAGAAGAAATCGCGAAGGAAGTATTAAAGAACGGCCAAATTTGGTCTTTGAGGGGAAAATATACATGTTTAGGCTTTGATGGAGACCACAGCCCCTTTAGCCCCCTTTGGATCCGTCAGTGATTTAAGACCACCCTTCAAGATGATCAAATGAGAGCAAGCTTGAAAAATTTCCTGTGTGCTATGGGAGCTAATATTTGAAACTCAATGTCTTCTGTTACGGTTATTTTTTTCTAACCCAACGTACTTCACCATCACGACCAGTGGTGGGCATGGTGGTGGTGGTAGCGAGAGCAGCGCTACCTCCATTTCCAATCTATCTTAAGGACACGCTTATCCATTGGGGTAAAACGCCTACCAAATATTGGGGTAAGGCGCCCCAGGCGTCTTACCCCGCACTACACATGGGCGTCTTACCCACGTAGCAACGGCAGCGTCGCAACAAATATTTCTAAGTTTTGCCGCGTTTCCATGCCGCATAGTGGCTGTCAAAATGTCGCACAAACTCGCTGTTTCAACCACACAAATTGCCGTGAGTTCATCTATATCGCATAGAGTACAATCACAACTTTAGGATATTTTGTTTTTATATCCGGAGGGGCAAAAAACAATAAGTGCTTGCTGAAAATTACCGGAGCAGACTAGGTGCGTCCAAACACGCTCAGGACCCGATCAGAAAGACCGCTACCAGAAAAAATACTAGATGGAGGGTCCAGTTCCTACATCAGACTGTAGATGGTAGTAGGCGTCTTACCCAGGTGGGCGCGATACCCCACTCTACCCTACACACTTACTGCCTGACATATATCCGAACATGTGATTCCCATAGACTGACCTGATGACATTCTGAATGGATTAGCAAATGGGCATAGAAACGTGAACTCATCAAAAGCTTCAGGAACTCGACAGTGGGCAACCCGCCTCACAACTTTCTTTGCGCGCTCAGAAAAGTTTCTGCCATTGGCATTGCTACCATCACTGTAGCTGGGACCAATGACCTTTGATGTAATCAAGCGTGAGGGATGCGTTTGAAGCAGTGAGTAGCTCGTGGTCGTTGACATCTTGTCTAGTGCTGGGCATTAAGTTTCTTAAAAATTCCGGTACTCTTGCGTCCGTCTCAAGCCTGTGGTACAAGTTTATGGAACGGATGGGTAGTGCGCCCATGGCTACGAGTGTGATCTAGCCTAACTCATCATCCAATGTTTCGGACGGTGGTCTGAATGAAGCACCTGTGATGACTTGTGTAGCTCTTTTCTGGAGGGTCTGTAACCCATCTGAGCTGTGAGATGTTGGCTGATTGCCAGTGGCGGATCCATTGGGGGGGCAAAAAAAGGCATTTGCCCCCCCTAAATGGAAAAGCTCGGGGCAAAACTATGTTTTTGCCCTCCCACAAAGTAATCTACCTCTTTTTCCCGACTCCTTTTTAGTTTATAAGCAAGATTCTGGTGCTTTAACTCTCAACTTCGAACAGAACCAGTTAAGTTCAGTGTAAGTATTGGGCCTTGAGCCGGAAAAAGTATCTCAAGCCCATATTTTTCAACCCGTGACGTTTTTTTTCTTTTTGCCTCAAATACCCAAAATTAAAAAAATTATAAAAGCAGGGATATTGTAGCGCAGCTTTCAAGGCGTAACGTTTTTTTTGCTTTTCGACTTTTGACTTTCGTTTGCCCCTCCCAAACCGACCGGCTGGGTCCGCCACTGCTGATTGCTGTAGATGGAATTACAATAGTCAAAAATAGGCAACACATAAGACAAATGTCATTGCTGCGTACAACTAACTGAGAGCACGGCTTACGCTTTTTTACGATTTTGCTGGTATCCTGAAGGTATCGGAGATCAACACAAAGTGTCAGGCTGAGATCCCGGTGTGTTTCAATTGTTTTCAATCACATGGTCTTTAAAGTTAAGGGATATGCTAGATATTTTAAAGCTAAACAGATTTACTGCGTTGCTTTTTTGATAAAAGAAATTCCCCAGGTTTCTGTGCATCTATAAATTTAATCGAGGGCGTCCTGGATTTGTTTTTTCCAATTTTAGTGAAGTTAACCCCAACAGAGCTATAAACATGTATATAGCTCTTTGAGACTGTACCGTGTAGATATTGAAGCATCGACAGCAAATGACATATATCATGAGCCGTGATATCCACTAACTCATTTAAATACCTAAAGGCAAAGCAGAGCCCTGAGGACATCCTGCCTTTATGGTTGATTCTGGAGACAGTATTTGACCGATTTTTATCTTTTGGGTTCAATTTTTAATATAAGATTCCAGTCGGTACAACTTTACACGTAATGTCAAACTCGTACCCACACTTCAGGAGGAAGCCCTCATGCCCAGCTGTATTGAAGTGCTTTGTTCTGTCCAGGTTCACTATTGAAAGATCATTTCCGTTGTCAAGTGCTTTATAAATGTATTCTATGAAATATGCAGGCTGAATTTTAGACCCGGATTCAGAACGATGCCCACTCTGCTGAATGGATATACTTGTATAGTATGTTTATAGCTGTTCAGTGTGCGTTAGACCCTCCATTAACTCTTGCCATGAATTACTCAATGGGCGACAGATTACTTATCAATGGATGTCGCCTGGTGGCGACCGGTGATGGTAGATGGGGGATAGTGCTGAAACCTTAACACCCGCACTGGAGGGGGTCTGGCACTAACGCGCACTGGAGGGGGCCTGGTAGGCCCCCTAAGATCTCGGAAACTAAGAGGGTTAGAAAAACGCCACTTGGTAAGTGGGTGGGGGCTATGGTGATCTACATGATGACTAATTTTCATTGACCTAGGTAAATATCTTCAAGGTCAAACGAGGTCGTAAAGGTCAAATATTGGCCATGCTGGGATCTATTGGTAAATGCTGTGATTATGCAGGAAAATGGAGGGAATAAGCTAAAGGCGGACAAGGTTCATAGAGAAGAGGTCTCAAAGAGGCTTCCCCACAACTTTTGGGTCAAGGTCATTCAAGGTCATTGACCTTTAAGGTCACCATATGGTATACTACTTATTATTTACACTTTGACTAACACTGTAGCCACTGTTTGGCGGGAAATGAGGATTGTACTTTCCCAATGACCTTTGACCTTGACCTTTGACCTTGAACTTTGTATTGGGGTACCCTTCCGATGACGTCATAGCATAATATATGTCAGACGGGGTAACGTCATTTGGCCGGACGCACAGTGGTCAGTGACCTTGAAAGTGCAGATATGACCTTGACCTGTGGCCTTTGACCTTGACCTTGACTTTCATGTGAAGTGACCTTGACATATAGTCCCGCTTATATGACGTTATGACGTCACCACTCGGTCTTCAATGCAAGCTAATTGGTCCGACCGCGCGTTTACGGCGATCTCAAAATGCAGGTCTGACTTTGAAAGCCTATAAGTAAAAATTTTCGGCCGATTTTCAAAAGTCTTCACCAATCGACGCGCTATTAAATTCTGTTAAATGTGGCCACGTTTCGTTTTTCAGCTACAAGCGGTTCTCCGGCCACCTCGGAAAAACAGGTGGGGGCCTCCGAGGCCCCCCCTCCAGTGCGCGTTTTAAGCATTATAGGGAGCCAATTAACCCTCGCCCCGCCGGGAGCATGGATGGCCCCTCTAAGGTTTTTTTCGGGATAGCAGAAAAACGACGATGTGCAGCACCGTAGTTGAGGGCGCTATCTCTCACCCCATCATTTACCCATCATCCCTGAAATTTTTTACCCCGGGTCACCCAAGGTCAGGTTACCAGGCGAGGTCAACCAAGGTCACCTCACTTCAACTTCTAGGCTCTATAAGAACTACATTTCTTTGTCGATCAATTTGAAACTTCCTGCACTTCATGAACTCTCCAGGTTCTACACGATGTATATCCGGGGTTTTTCTATTTCGTGGCCTGAGGTCAGGTCATGAGGTGACCTCTTCCATGGAAAAAGCATGGGGAAAAGTTATCTTATGATCTGAAATTCACAAAAACGATTGCAAATGCTCAGCGTGCACAGAATAGCCTTCTTGGACACCCTTTCACGGATCCCAAGGCCATATTTTCCCTTTGACCTCTTCAAGTTCATCCAAGGTCACCAGGGGTCAAACAGTATTTTGACAATAACTTTTGAGCTAATTGAGCTAGAGCACTGAATCAAACATCACTGTGTTTGTTTCATCACTGGCTTTCATCTAGTATACGGCAATGTCACTTTCTGACCTTTCGTGACCTGACCTGACGTGACCTGATGTCATGTTAGGTCACGATGTGACCTCTGGAGGTCAAAAAACTAGCCGGAGGTCATGACGTTCCACATAGCGGAAAAACGTCTGGCATACTCCTATCAAATGTACTTTACCAGACCTCAATAGCTCTAATTGCATAAGAGGTGTGTTTAGCTGAAACAAATTATAGGCATCGGCAGTAGATAAAATAAAGTCCAACTAAACTGGCATTCTCCTATCAAATGTACTTTACCAGACCTCAATAGCTCTAATTGCATAAGAGTTATGCCCAGTTTGTTTAAGCATTGAATATTTTAGTGAAAACAGCCTATTGTGACCTAACTTGACCTCTGGAGGTCAAACCATTGATCTGAGCGCTTAAACATGCGTAGTAATTTGTTACGGAATTCACACGAGCTTTCTAATGCACTTTGCAGGTTTTTGCTAACCCTCATATTCTCGAAGTTAGATGGGGCCATCGATAGCCCCCGGTGGGGCGAAGGTGGCACCGGAACCCCGGTGGGGCGCGGGTTAAGAATTAATTTTGGTTGTTGTTTCACCATGGCTTCCTTCCTGAACAAGCCACTGATTCATGTCGACTTTTCGTAGAAAAATACGGCAAACAACTATTCATTGAATTACTTACATATGCTCTTTGTTGGCGCTGGCTCTTAAGTTGGCGTCTCCTGCTATACACACCTACGGCCTGTCAGACCCAATTCGCCGCGGACATGCCGGCCCTGTTGCCTGTTGCTGCGCCGTGGCGGTTTGATGGCTGCTGTATAGTCGCGCCAAGGAGACGGGCCGGGTAAAGAGGCAATCTCCGTTGATCGAAATGCTTTCTTAATGTAGAGCCATATTGATTTCTGGGTAGGTGATTCGCAGGGCAGAAAAAAACCGCAAACCTGTCGCCAGGTAAATGTCAAATGCCGAAAGCTGTCGCTTCTAGCTTTTAAATGTAGATAACTATTGAATCCACACACAACGGGATATATGGTTTCTACATTGACACAAAACAAACACGAAATCATATTCCTGAATTTGCAATGAGGCATACTGAACATCACGCCTGTGTAATGCCGCCGCTGTAAACGATACCCACAAACACTGCGAAACAGCACTAACGTAAAGCGCAAAGCCGGGTCGCCCGGGGATCGAACCCGCTATCCCATACTTTACAGCCCTATACTCCACCAATGGAGCTATCAAACCCCTGTGCCTGTGTCCCCGCTGAAATATTGGCAAAAACGTTGTGGTGGATCCATTTGTTCGTCTAATTTATGGGCATTTAAAACACTCATACTTGTTCGATGTTTAGTTAAAAGGTATCTCTTCTCGCTCCTATATGTGATAGTTCTGGGCGATAAAATTTCGAAGATAATTTTGTATCTCTTAATGAAGTTAATGATGTTAGTGTACAGCTATCATGGAGAGGGGGCGTTCCAAAGGCTTAGTGCAGATGAAATAAAATATTTGACTGTTAGTCTTACTACGATTCTCAAACCTCATCGAGTTGTTTTTTGCCTTGTTCAAGAAGCAATGTCGCAGATGAAGGTAGACATACTAGGATGATTAAAGCAGCTTTGGGGCTTTGCGACACACCGAGTGCCATATGGTGTCACCAACTCTCGTCCTGTTGGGAGGATATTATGGGAATCCAAAACTTATGCAGAATACCCGACCGAGGATTTGAAACCGGTCAGCAGCGATGAAGTTGAATGGTTACCACCCCCTTTCGCCACCGCATCTCCTGCCAGGACTATTAACCAGAGATTGCAGAAAATGATTTATTTCATATCCAATCTCAAGACACCACAAACCCAATTGGTTTCTAAATGTGGATGCCATATTAGGCCTATATTTGTCATTCAATATTAAGCTTCTTCTCTTTCTTGCTTCATGCCACTTTTGTGATAGAAGTGCTCTGGTGTGATAGAGGAAATCGATAGATGTAAACAACGATTCAGGGTTCACTTGTTCAAAAAGTTTTCTAACTTGGCATTCAACCAAAAGTATAAAACTTGCACTCTTCTCCGAACAAAGAATCTTTTGATGATGTTCTCAGTGACGACTTAGAAGGTAGGTATGCACATCTGATGGTATATATCTTACCGGTCTGATGACCAATCACACGATTAATCTCGCCAGAGTATTGATACAGATCTGGGCGTGACACTAATATGCAGTGGGCACAAGTAGCGGGCAAATACGCCATCCAATAGGTCTCGCCCCAGGCCATCGGCGTAAATCACACTAATCTGTAATCAAGAGCGGCCGATAAAGCCGGCCTGCGCTGGGCTGCGCCACTTTCCAGGCACCATCCAATTTTTCAGTGCCTCTTCAACACCCGATAAAACAGTGTCGCCCCCACAGCCAGTCGGAGCAGCGTCCTCAGCTTCCCCCCTCCCCTCTACACCTCGTCCCATACCTCCTGCGGCATCTGCCTGTTGCGGCAAAGGTCGTTGCGCCCCGTTGGAAACACTGAAATAAGCAGAGTGGGTGCTGCAGATATGGTGCTTGGGTGCCTAATCTAGTCGGACTCCGATGGTGAACCCGATGGTTGAAGGGTTTATGGGGGCTGTGGTGTATTTTTAATTACCAATGACGTGGAGGTTATTGCACGTTTTTACCATATCAACTGTAGAGTGATAACATCTGGTGAACATTATAGAAAAATAGCAATGTGCTAGTTAGGGTGCAAGATGAAAGAGAAATGGGTTCATTTTTTTGCAGACATCGAAACTATTCAATATATTGGGGCTGGGTGGCCTAGTGGCTTCTCTACAAAATTTCAGATCAGAAAATTATAGATTTAGGTCAGCTTGATCCCCGCGATGGGATAACATCTTTCGTGTCTCATCTCATCTGCGGGACAGCTTTTGAGACACCTATGCCGATAATCCCTGTAATTGGGCAAGAGAGCCTGTCCGAGTTAGCTCAATCAAAATATATAAAATAAGGGCTTTGCTCATCTTCATGACATATCTCTACAGTTATTACACACATCTATAATAATATACAGACAGACCACATGTATATCTAAGGCCATGACTTAATTTTAATCGCGGCTTACAAGCTATACATAGATATAATTGGCCAAAATATAGCTGGGCTATACACATATTACTTCTCTATATTTCGGGCAAGACGTATGCAAAAGAACAGCTGCTAACTATCTTGGATTACTGGCTGGCGGTTCAACATAAGCCCGGTCCCAAATCAGACAGCTCATCGACTAGCCCTTTGACAAGAGGTGAATGGTCTGGGGAGAGAAGCAATCATGAAACGGTTCCGTTCTGTCTCGAGGTGGTCTGGTTCCGGACGGGAAGGACAGGAGCTCCCTGGAGAAACGCTCATCAGCCCGTGGTACTGCCCGTTCCACTAAAAGTACTGTATCGCCTGGATGAGATGCTTATTGTCTGATTTTCTATCTATGTTAATTCATGTTTATTTATGTTTATGTTAGTTTATGTTATGTTGATTGATTTATTTCTTATCTATTAGAGATGTTTATTGTATCATTTTTAATAGGCTTTATTTGAACATATAGCTATAGCTTTATGTACCCACTCATCCCACTCACCCGACCGCTCCCCAGGCCGGTTATCTTCCCGAGATAAACACGCGGGAAATTACTCACCAAGTATTTGCTTCTAAACTTTGGTCTCTAAACTTGTTTGAAGGCAAGTTGGATTACCTTTTTAGTTAAAAAAAGAATATTATTTCTCGACATTCATGCCCACTCACCTTCCCTAGCGGAGAATGCGTAGCTAAATGGATGGAACATGCCTATCTCCTGAGCTCCCTGGTTCAGACCTCAGTGATTTCTCTGAACAAGAGCGGTGTAAACTCCAAAATCAAACACGGTGCTAGTTCGTGACACTGTGTGACGTCAGCAGACGATGCGTCGTAAAACCTCAACTTGTGTTACCTATATAGGTATCACCGGAAATCTCCTCACTGGCTTAACGCAGGCTGCCCGATGGGCTTATAATGGTTACTGGCCCAGTTATGCGCCATGCTTGGGTAGGGGGGGCGAAAAACGCCCCCCGCCAGCGGGGCGCGTCATGACAGGGACCCAAGCGGGGGCGTGTATTAAACTTTGCCTTCTAGATTAGTCCTTCATTGCGGGATTATCCCATTCGAATGGAGGGGTCAGGGTCTCCGGGACAAGTCCATTAACACGCGCATTGACGGGGGTCTGAGCCACCTTCGCATTGACGGGGGGCGGGTACCCGCCCCCCAAGATCTCGAGAACCACGGTAGGTAGCCTAAAACGGTAAACGGCGTTGGGCTGCCCATCCACTTCTCCATCGAAAACATTTGAACCATTTTTTGTCAGGTCACATTTAAGGTCACAAGAGGTCAAAAACAGCCGTCATAGGGATAACATGTAAATTCAGTCTTTCGGCCATTACATCTGAACAAGTAAAGATAGAGCAAAACAACTTGAACTATATGAATCCGCTCAGCAAGCCAAATCGAATGATATATAATTTGACCTTGCTAGGTCAAATCAAGGATTTGACCTGACCTGAGGTCAGGTCAGGGTCAAATTATATAAAATGCATGTCATTAGAACTGCAAAGCCCAGGCGAGTCTAATGCAGCTAAAATAAATGCTCTATCGCCATCGGTTACTGAGTTATTTCGTAAAAACCATTTCCCATGTATTTCCAATGGAGAGGTCATGACTCGTACCTGACCTTAGGTCATCGATATCAAAAATACCGGAACATATTTTAGAGAACTCGGTGGGGCCATTATGTGATATGAGTTTCAATCGGATAAGTTCACCCTGCTCCGAGTTATGCTATCTTAAACTTTTTTTGAGGTCGGGTCACTTGACCTGTACTGGTGACCTGACCTTGGATGACCTAACCTTAAAATTTTCACAGAAGTTGTAAAAATGATGAGGAAAAAGGTATGCCAAGTACGGCGGCGCTACGCGTCGCCGTTTTTCTGCTATCTCCGAAAAACCCGAGGGGGTGGGTACCTGCTTCCCCGTCAATGCGCGTGTTAACCCGCGCCCCACCGGGGGTCCGGCGCCACCTTCGCCCCACCGGGGGCCATCGATGGCCCCCCTCTAACTCCGAAAATATGGGCGTTAGCGCAAATCTGCAAAGTGCAATAGAAAGCTCGCGTGAATTCAGTAAGAAATTACTTCGCATGTTTTAGTGCTCAGGTCAATGGTTTGACCTCCAGAGGTCAAATTAGGTCAAGATCGGCTATTTTCACTCAAATATGCAATGATTAAGCAAACTGGGCATAACTCTTATGTCATTAGAGCTATTGAGACCTGGTAAAGTACATTTGATAGCAAATTGCCAGTACTTTTTCCGCTATGTGGAACGTAAAGACCTCCCGCCAGTGGTTTAACCGCCAGAGGTCACCTCGTGACCTAATATGACCTGAGGTCACGAAAGGTCAAAAAGTGACCTTGCCGTATATCAAATGAAAGCCAGTGACAAGACAAACACAATGGTGTTTGTTTCACCGCTCTAGCTCAATTAGGTCAAAAGTTATTGTCAAAATACTGTTTTTGACCTCTGGTGACCTTGGATGACCTTGGAAAAGTCAAAGGGCAAATATGACCCCTGGGATCCGTGAAAGGGTGTCCAAAAACGTTGTTCTGAGCAGTCTGAGTATTTGCAATCATTTTTGTGGCTTTTATATCATGAAATAGCTTTTCCCCATGCTTTTCCAATGGGAGAGGTCGCCGCGTGACCTGACCTCAGGGCACGAAATCAAAAAATCCCGGATATACACCTTGTAGACCCTGGAGGGGTCATGAAGTGTAGGAAGTTTCAAATCGATCGACTTTGAAATGTAGCTCTTACAGAGCTCTAAAGGCGAAGTGAGGTGACCTTGGTTGACCTCGTCTGGTGACCTGACCTTGGGTGACCCGGGGTAAAAAATTTCAGGGATGATGGGAAAATGATGCAGTGAGAGGTAGAGCCCTCAACCGCGGTGCTGCGCCTCGTCGTTTTTCTGCTATCTCGAAAAACCTTAGGGGGCCATCGATGGCCCCCTCGGTGGGGCGAGGGTTAATGAATTTAGTACGGCTTCGACTCCAAAAACTGAACTTGCAACAACTTGGCCAAAGTCAGTACAAAATGAAAAATAGAATGGCCCACTCAGTGTTCACAGGCCCCCTGGAGTATTGGCGCTGCACCAATATTCCGCCAAAATATGGACCAAAATATGCACCAAAATATGGACCTGTCTATCCCAGGTATAAGATAGATCTGAAGATCAGCATAGTTCATACATATCAGGTATTACAGAATTTCATATCATCGACTCTGACCTCAATGAATATCCACTGGCTGACACAGAGGGAAGGGGGGCAAGAGGCCATGCCCCCCCAAATGCGTAAAAAACACAATGTTTTATCATTTTTCCCGAGTTGCCCCCCCCTCCCACCTCACTCGGCGCTCTCACCAGTGTGCGTCTCCCAAGCGGGGAGACACTTGCCACCAACTCACGAATCAGCGAGATGTCTTACATTTTTGGGCTCGACCTAGATATGGGTTTGTTGCTTGTTCTCCCTTTACCTGCGTGGACTTATGTAGATGTGCTGATGAAGTTAATCGTCTTTGGTGTTTTCAAAGACCGCCATTACGCTCAAGACTTTTTCCCACCCCCGCTCCCTTTCATGACAAGTCCCGACTCCGTCTCCTTAGTAAAAACTATGTAACGACGCCTCTAACTTTGACAGGTCAAACTTTGACAGGTCTGTAAATGTATTTATTTTTAAAAGTTTTTTTTTAAAGTTATATTCTTAATTTATGGTGATTTTTGTGCACTTCCAAGTCACGCTTTTAACCTATACTATTTTGTTTTCGACGCGTCAACCCTCTTGCCGTCCATTACTCCGACCCCTCCTTAACTCAGGCAAGCCAAGACCTTGAAAAACGTGTCCCTGGAGCCACTGCTTGGCGAGCTCACGTTCCCTCTGTGTCAGCCGTTCTAGTTCTACGTTTTAAGTATCCCCCAACATAAAAAAAATTTGTTTAAGCATAAACATTTTCTACACATCGGCTTCTACTTCTAACTCCGTGGCGAAGCGATTGAGTCCATGGGCATCTTAGCAAATAAGCATAACCGTGCCGCCATTGAGTTTCGAACTCGAGACCTATGCCAAACATTTAAAGGTAAAGTCAAAGGGACGGAGGGTTCCGTACGCTCGTGCTGCCAATTTCCTTCGAGTGGCTACATTTTTGTACATTGCTTTAGCTTGAGGGTACTAAGTCGTTTTTTCAAATACAAATGGATGCTCATATTATTTTGAGCAATTTTCTGTTTAATCACGTGACTGTAGCACATTTTTGTCTTCGGTGCGCTGTCTGCTGTTCAGTAGCATAAACAACAGTAGCCGTGTTATTCTGCCGTGCAGAACGCATACTAGTATGCCGCACGCATGCGCAATACGGTATCTTGTAGTCATGATACCGTACTGCGCATGAGTGTGGCATAGTATTATGCGTTCTGCCGGCAGAATAACACGCCTAGTGTCTCTATTGCTTTGAGAATAAGGATAAAGCTTTCTTTGACCGGAGACCTACTCTATTGCCTTGCGGAGATGTAAGTAAACTTAGCGGAACTTAGTTATTGATTAGGTAAGTTACCACGGCTCTCTTGATTAATGAATGACGAGTATGTTTAATGAATGGTGAATATGAATAATGAATGATTAATGCATACTGCTTCTAAATTAGTGTGTAACATAACTGGTCTTTGATTCGATAGACCAAAGAGCTGAGGCTGGCCGCGCTGGGTTTGTATTTATTTCAAAATTCCGTAACTGTATTCTTTTCTTTGAGGTCAGCGAGGAAGTTGCTTATTTTTTTAAGAGGATGTATTAAAGCAGGGGTTTGCAAGCTAAAATTTCATACAGGACCACTTCGGGGATATTGGAAAAGGAAAGTAAAGTGCTGCTTAGAAGTTATATTGCTTTGTAAACTATTTGTAAGTTAATGCTGTGCTAGGCTGTGTTGTAAGGCCGTCCCTGTGCTTTGTGGGACGTTAAACTTTGGCTTCTAAATTGATCCTCCATTGAGGAGCTGCTCGTTTGGGTGGCGGGGTCGGGGTCTCCGTGACAAGTCCCTTGATGACTTTAGTGAGACTCCGACTCCAGCAGCCGTTCTGGGAACAACTTGAACAAAATTTATAAAAAAACTACATCTTTGACTATAAGCTGCACATTTGAAACTGGACTGATTGCTTGAAATTTTGCTTAATCTGTGACTACATATTTTATTAAGCAATTTATCAAGTTAACCGTAAATGTCTCAGCAGTCTAATTGTGCTCTTAGTAATCTTTTTTAAAATATTTTTTGTGTTCCCATCCGAGGAATTTTTGTTTTATACATTTGCACCACACACACTATGTACACAGCAGTGGGGCTTATGCTTATCATCACCCTTGCAGGACAGTCATGTCCGCACCCTCCATGTCACACGCCCCACTGTACCAGTTAGTGGAGCTATCCTAATTTCTGAGGCCCATCGGAACAGAGGACTGCTCCTGTGACATGCTGTGAGGCAGTGCCCTTGGGAGTTGCTGTCGGACTCACAGATCTATTTAAAGGCAGATCAAGCCTGTGCTCCCAATAACAAGGGTGCTGGTTGGTCAGCGGAAGTCCCTAGTCTAGGCGGGCACTACCCAGTGTACTGTCATCTCCTGGGTAGGAGGCGGTGGAGGAAAACACTGCCAGGGGTCAGCTTTCATCCAAGGACCTCCCACACTTGACCGAGGCGCTTTAACCAACTGTGCCACAGCAGTGGTTTCCTAGTAATCTCGGTAGCCACCGAGGTAGGTACCTACAATGGTGGTGTGTCAGAATATTTTCATCCCATGAGTAGGTCGCAGAATGATGATACTTCATTTCAAATACACAGCATTTATTTTCCTCCACTTTTAGTCAAAGCAGGAAGACTGATGGTAGTTGATACATGTATTATGAAAAAAGCATATACCTACAGTCCTAAATAATAATTTTAATAATTTTAATAGGTATTTTACTCTGTGTGGAATTTTGGCCTCATTCTCCACTTTTTGTGAAGGCAATTTCACGACTCTGTCCCTGGCAGTTGGTGAGTCAATGAACCACAAAACTATAAGACATGTCCATTCCTATTTATCAAATAAAAGAGCCTGTCTTCTTGATTTGATTTTCAACTTAGGCCAAGTTTGCCTGCCTGTGAGGGCAAAACTGGGTACCACATGTTTTTCCCTTCAAGTTTCGAATATTAGGACACTGGTGGTGGAAACTGTGGTCTGAGTGAAAAATGGGTTCCCAATAGTATCTAGCTAAGTTCCCAATAATGGTAACTATAACCCATGATTGAAAGTACTCCACCTAAAAATGGAAATTCTTCCAGAGATTGTGCAAAGCATATGACATTTTTGATGAGATCTCCTCGGTGTGAGTGTTTTCCAAGATAGGAGCAAGTGGTGTGAATTTTACTACCCTGGTGCGAATTTCCAAGACTGATGCGAGGGAGGGGACACTGAAAACCAACGAAATCATGTGGGAGGAGGAAAAAATAACTACAAATAAGCAGCCTCCAAGCAATTGCGCCGATTAAGCTAAGTGTGCCAGATTTTCCTCAAACTGGAAGGTTTTGAAAGCAAGTTTTGCATACTGATGGGTAAATTTCAGGTATGTGGATGGTCCAAATTAAAAAGACAGCAGTTTTAAAGGGTTTTTATCACTTGCAGTTGGCTTTTAGCTGAAAGTAACCTTTGCATGAACTAAAACTTTCGGCTATAATTATCAAAGGACTGCTTTAAATTGCTGTCCCCCCAACTCTACCACGCTGCCGGGTCTGGTGATACGCCGGTGTTGTGCTCTGTGCTGCAGGTGCAGTTGTAATTAAACCAAATCGATTACGGCAATGGGCAAGATATCCTTTAGATGTTTTAGTAAACCTTTGTATCAAGAGAGGAAGTGCGGTTTAGAGTGCGTTCTTTGAAATATTCCGACCCGGCATTCGGCAAAATGTGCGTCACATCTGTTCTTTGAAACTTTTCCCGGGATTCTGCGTGGAATATTCCCGTCATTCCGCGCGGAACGCTTGGAATAGAAAAGGCAGTCCCGCTCAAGATGGGGGCGCCCATGGATGGAGTTTGTAGCAGAAAGTTCGTGGACTTTTTTGAGGATAATCGGCGCCTTATATTACTACCTAAATTAATTTAAATGAAATATTTGCGCGCTCATATGTCAAAATAAATAATGAGACTGTCGCATCTCGTCATTTACGCCGCATTCCGGCCTCGTTCCAGAACGTTCTGCAGCCGGGATCCGGGAAAAATCATGACGTCACCCCCGGGCTTCCGCGTCGGAATATTTCAAATAACGCATCCTTAGTATTCATCACTCTAGCGCAACTCCGGCGAAATAAAACAAAGTACTGTTGAGAACCTGAAGGGGATTTCGGCTTGGTGTCTGCGATGGAAACGCGGCCGGCCGTTGGCTGATCGTAGGAAGTCCACTAAAAAGTATGTATATATATATATATATATATATATATATATATATCTGAATATCTGGGCAAAATATTTTCATTTAAGCATATTCCATTGAAGATTGTTGCGTTCTTTGCTTTGACAAGTTTCTTTTGAAGTTTTAGTATTTTGTTGATTGTAAATTTAATATTGGAAGGAATTGAGTTGATGAGCTCGCCAAAGTTCATAAAGTCATAGTAAATCCACGTTTCGAATCTATTATTTGATTCATTATTCAAGGTAACATGTACAAAAAATGTCGCTAGGCCGATTGAGTTCCAAGATAAACATATTGCATTTGGAAAACATTGAGCACATTGCGAAGCGTGTGACTGGCAGAATTAACACTTACATTAGAAGATTCGTTTTGTTATTGTTATGTTAAACACTATCATTACTACATATACCAGCTTAGCAAGCCTTTTGCACACATCATTCAATGCAGTCACCCTAGCTAAATTGAACAGATACAAGTGTAGGAGTCAATTTGACATAATCAAAAATACAACCTGTCTAATTTCTCCAAAGTGCCATTGGATGTGTGTGTGCTAATTTGTGCATTGATTGATTTTATAGGTATAAAACAATATAAATTACAGTTT
Organism: Lepas anatifera; assembly: GCA_034440635.1. Classification (NCBI taxonomy): domain Eukaryota; kingdom Metazoa; phylum Arthropoda; class Thecostraca; family Lepadidae; genus Lepas; species Lepas anatifera. The sequence goes on along the minus strand of JAOTON010000512.1, from coordinate 2,115,614 downwards.
TTAGGTATAAAACAATATATAAAATAGTTTTTAGATATAAAACCATATAAATTGCCTTGAAAGAGACGAATAAAGCTTTTCTGCTTACACTGATTGGTATTTCAAGTAACCATTAGCGGCTAACGAAAAATGTTCATAAGGCGAAAATCCTAAGCAAAACCGCATTTGCGCCACCCTTAGCACTTATCACCGACAAAAACTAATTTGATTTTCGGAACCACCATCAAAAACTGCACCAGGATAGATAGGGTGCTAGTTGATTCCTGACATTGAGTGAAAAGTGAAACAGTCCAATGCAGTGTTTGCTGATGCACAGATATGCAAGCGAAAATGTATCCTCAACACAGATACATCATATGGAAGCTGGTATCTTGCCATGTACATAGCATGCGCACTCCTATAGCAACATGTAAAATTTTATTTTCATGTATACTGTATCTCCCCATATACAGATTCGTTTACAAGTAAAAATTGTCAGATCGCATATAATTTGTCAGTTAGTAAAATGGTCTAGTGAACAGAGTAGCTTGCTGCTGAAGAAGTTTGACAGGCAGAAATACCACCTTCATCCAGGGGTACAAATCAGTAAAAGGATTTTGTACCTTTAATGGTTTCTGTTACCAAAAGGTTCCGCGGGGTCCACTGCTTTAATGTTGATTTCGTCCTTTGAAACAAATAGAAAACAGATTTTGTTGTTTAGGAATCAGTCAGTGTGCAAAACATGACCTTGCACTCCAATTTGGTATTTTGCTTATTGAGGCTTGCACAGTATACAGTATGTTTTACAGTTCCTTCAATGCTGTCACAGGCATTCTTACCATGTGATGTAGTAAAGAAATGGCATTCATAATCAACTCGACAATCAGTATGTTGATGGCAAATATTTGTGATGTCATACTTGTGTTTGGTTTGCTTGTACGGCCATGCGAAAAGTAGTCGATCTTCTCCTTGTTTTGCGTACCCGACTTGGATATATTTTTGCATATTTACACCATTCACTTACACACAGTCACACCATATACACAGTAGATGTTTCCATCTATCGGCACCCCTGCGGAACAGTCGCGCCCGTACGCTCCAGTTCACATGCACCACCGTATGATATGGTGAGGCTATCCCGATTTCTCGGGCCCGGCGAAGCAGAGCACTGCTCCGGTGACAGGAGGCGAGACCGTGAGCTCGGGGCACGCCACCAGACCGGTGGATCCATTTAAAGGCTGATCAGGCCCGTGTTTCCACTGACAAGGGCGCTGGTTGGTCAGCGCAACTCCCGAGTCAAGGCAGGCACCATCCCGTTCACTGTCATTTCCTGGGAAGGAGGCGGTCGAGAAAAAGGCTGCCAGAGGGCAGCTTTGATCCAGGGACCTCCCACACACAACACCAATGCCTTAATCAGCTGCGACACCGCGGCGGTTGTGGATCTGGTTAAGGCTGAGGAAACTGCTCTTGATGTGAGGAACCAAAACAGGCTGGAAAGTCATCGCAGTAGTAATATTTGGTACCAGGCAATCTTAATTATTGAATTCGGCTTAAAAAAAAACTCTACTGGGAAATAGAGTGGGAAATTGAGCGCAAATAAAACAAGTGAGTGGAAATTTCAGCTCACTAGGGTGGCACTCTCGACCTAGCACACTGGAATTCGTAACACTGAACCAGAGTAGCAGAAAAGATGCGATATTTTTGTTTTGAGTGATTCAAAGTGAGAACAAAATGTGGTTTCCTGATTTGAAACCGTACATGCGTATTATTTGCCGACAACGAGAACATGAGTAGTCTCAGTACGGTGCCGACAGCGGGAACGGCCAATCGACTCATGTAGCCGGCTGTCTGGTACGGTTCTACTCCTCTCCTAGATAGGCCATGAGGTTAGCCCATGCTATTTGTTAAAGCTAAGATTTACGTACAATATTTTCATTGGATATCAGTGATTTGACTGTAAAATGTGTTTAGAATTGACAAACAATGATTTTACGAGCTTACCTGAATGTTTCATTAAAATGAAAGGAAGATTCTTCTTACAACGGTGCGTTCCGCGTCGCCATATTTCGTCTGGGCCGCGCCATATATCGTGTGCACGTAATGGTACGTACCGAGGCTGCTCAGGTGCCCGAGGGTAAATTTACCAAAAAAAAACGTCGAGTGAGGCAGTGCCACTTACCCCAGATTAATGACCAGTCTCGGTACCAAGGCCCTTAGTACGTACCATTACATTCAGACGAGATATGGCGCGGCTCAGAAGAACTTGGCGACGCGGAACGTACCATTGTAAGGAGCAATTACATTGGATTTGAAAGAAACATTCATGTAAGCTCATAAGCTCATTTTCAGTCATTTCTAAAAAAAAACGTGATCGAGTGGCATAACCGTACCAGACGCCTGAATACAGCAGTCGATTGGGCCGTTCCGCGGTCGGTACCGTCCCGAGACTGCTCATCTATCCGGGGTAGTTGTGCAGCTCACCTGTCGGTTTCTGGTGCCGGGACTTACCTGCCGCGTGCGCTGTGCCCATCGTCTATATCCTTGGCTGTGCCCGCCTCTCTGGCGCGTTTCGACTGCCATGGCAGCGGTGTGTCGGTGGCGGGAAGCGGCGCTTCAGTTGTTGCCGGTAGATGGGGTTTTAGTCGGCGCTGGATGGTGCCGGGAGGTGGCAGTGTGCAGATACACTGGATGACGACGGGTGGTGACGGTGTGGTGGTGCGGCAGCGAAGCGGAAGTGGGACTCAGTAAGGCAGTGCTTCTTGTGTTTTGTCAGGCCGGCATACCAGGCGACGGCGTCTGGATCAAGCATAATAGTGCCACTGAAGGAGGCTGCTACGGAGGAAAGGTCTGCTTATCAAAATTGGTAGGGGAGGAGAATGTCGTGCTGTTCTTGTTTTGTTCAGAGCTCGTGAATTAGGTCCTTTATTTCCTGGCTGTCGGAAATTCCGAATGATCTGGTATGTGCATTTTACGGGTGTTACTTGATGGGGAGTGATCTAGTGTCGAGCGTGAACCTGCATCCATCAAGGTGGTGTTATATGCAGTAATAAGAACTGCTGTTATCATTGTCATTCATTCGAACTTGTTTTCACTATTTGGGTGCTGGTTTGCTACTTCCTGCAGCCCGGAAAATCGTTCATCTCCTCGCGTTTTGTTCAATGCTTCCATCGTTTTTGCTGAGCCCTCCCGACAGCCAGCTCCTGCAGAGGTCCCCTGCGCCGTTTGTACCCACAGTATCCCCGTGCTCCCCGTGACTGCGCCGTGACGCGCTTTCTCGCGTGACCGACAGCGGTCACGGCACGCATGAGCGGCCGTGACGCTGCCCGCTCACTGGCCCGCCTGCCCGGCTCCGCACACCTGTGTGTAGGGCGGCCAGCTGTGTCCCATGTCCAGTCACGGGCCGGGCCGCCTCCCGGAGCGGCTGGCCACCAACACTCAAACATCTCCCGGTCGGAAGGTGCTTAATATCAAAACGCGAGTTTGACCTTCCTGGGTAGTGGATCAGCAAGCGTTTTCCTCTGACAGATCGTTCTAGATTGTGGCCTCGATCAACGAAGTGTTATTGACGAGTGATCTTTTGGCTCCGTGGCTGATAAGACTGAGAGAGAAAAAGGCATCAGGCTTCACGGCAAGTTCCAATGCCTAGCGTGTGCTGGGTTGACGGGTAGCTGAGCTTGCCAGGGGAATAGTTAAGTCGGGTAGATGGCACCCTTAAACTATGCACCCAGTTTTTTTAGAAGACGGCGGACGGTACAAGTTGTTCATGTTGAGTAAAGGAGTTCATCAGCATAGATGGTGACTCCCGGGATTGTTTATCAGGTTCTGCTAACCTCTAACCCAACGCGGGATAAGGAATGGTAACGCGTCCTAAAAAATTTCCATTTTCATCTATGCCCGACACAAAATTACCAGCTAGATAACCAACAATATACCTGTCAATAATAATTAATCTGTCGAGACTACCCTTTGGTTCCGATGCGTCGACCAGGAATTGATGTACTCCTGATGATGCACTCCTTATGCTGATGTACTCCTTATGCTTATGTTTTCCTATCCGATATCGAGACAAGAGACTCTGCTTCTATTCCGAGGGACTAGTTCCTCCCCTCACCACGGTGAAGATAGCTCCAGCCATCGCCATACTATGTGTCTGTCTCATTGAAAGCATGTTCAGCTTATACCGCCAGCTCCTGATCTTGTCTGCGAAGAAAGCATCGTGAAACCGACTGTCGATAGGCCGCGTTTGAGAATGGTTACCAATGGTTACGAACATCAGGCCATTGCGTAGTGAAAGTGGCTGAGCCACCGCAGTCACCGCAGGAGAGTTAGCTGCCTCCACCTCCGCTCAGAAGACGCTTCATCTGCTGCTGTGACTTCTCTTCAACGGATGTTCGAAAAGCGAATGACTCAGAGTGTCGACTTATGTAGCCTTGTACCTCGGCATAGTATTGTGCTTTAGTTAAGTCGGATTTCGTAAATTGGTGGACACAAAGTGAAGAAAGGTAAAAAATATTGAACAATAATGTAAACAAATGACTGGGATTTCATTAAGCGCTTGAGTGTTGTCTACTGTGACTGAACCCACAACTTGTATATTTGTGTATACATTAGACGAAATGTTTTACTCCATAAAATTGTTTGCTTAATTTAACGCAACGGAACTGTGTATAATGAGGAAAAACGATGACTCACAAATATGCGAAGGAATTTGCTTATTCTGTATTCAACTAATTCACCCAGGGACTCCGAGTTTTGTTTCATTTATATTGAGTCAGCTTTTAGTCACCAACAAGTCTGGTTTCTGATGACTCCATTTGCTGTCAAATTCCAAATGAGTTCCGGGCGTCGTTATCCCTGATCATGACATTCCAAGTGTTTTGTATTCCTTACTGCCTCATCCCGGTTACTGAAATCCATAGATAGGGAATCTTGTGCGCATGCGTTCGAGGTCACCCCTGGAAACTTGCAAAACGTGTAGTAGTGTCCAGAGTCCGCCGGAACTGCTTCAGTGTCTGAATCGTGACAGACTGGAGCTCGCCTCCAGCTGCAGTGGTCCTTAGTCTATGGCGATGAGCCAGTTTAAATCACGACTCGACGCCCACTGGACACTACAGAAGTATGACACCCCAACCCAGGCCTGAGAAAAGACCATGCAAGTAATCGAGCTTGACAAGAACAGACCCCACAGGCATCGAGCCTTCATTACTCTGATTATTATATCATATCGTACTGGGGACATTGTCATGGGTTATTTTTTATGATCGTTGGGGGTAAGCTGTAAAGGAGATAATAATAATCTGCGGGTGCATTAGAACGCTAGTGTGACCCAAGTCAAATTGTTGCCGCTTTTAAAGCTGTTTGGGTGTGTCAGAATGGCATCAGATATTCCCGGACCTGATAAGGTGTTTCCAAATGTGATAATATTTCCCTGAAAGTATAAGACTATAAGAATATCAGTTCAGATTTTGGGATTCTTTGAGTTGTTCCTGGGAACGGTGCTGTAGTCGCGCGTTTATACAGTGGACACTGCTCACTGAACGGTGAAACAATATGTTTTTATTTAATCTTCAGTGCAGCACAGCTGGATTAGAATCCAACAGATCAATTACATTTTGGTTCCTGGTGTTAGCGTAATTTTATTGTCACATACTGCATGATGTTCATGGTACTAACCAGCCGAAATCCGTGTTGTTCTCAGGTGGAGCTCCAAAGTGCTGGCATGAAGTAGCAGTGGCTTTCTAGTGTATCTAATATGTGCGGGCATCCTTGACATGGACGGTTAAAGAAAACGAACACCGAATCTATTCGTCCTGCGCCAATCACCGCCTCTTCCTCCCCTCTGCATGCCGTTCAGTCAGCAGCATCGTCACCACCGCCTGACGCTTCCGCAGCCAACATGCTCTCCTCCCTGGTCTCCCGCCTCGTCATCCTGTCGCTGGGCACCCTGTACCCGGCGTTCGCCTCCTACAAGGCGGTGCGCACCAAGAACGTGCCCGAGTACGTGCGCTGGATGATGTACTGGATCGTGTTCGCGCTGTTCACCTGCGCCGAGGCCGTGGCCGACCTGCTGGTGGCCTGGTGGCTGCCGCTGTACTACGAGCTGAAGATGGCGCTGGTGGCGTGGCTGCTGGCGCGCGGCTCGTCGGTGGTGTACCGCGGCTGCGTGCACCCCTGGCTAGAGCGGCACGAGGCTGAGATCGAGCGCTGGACCGCCGCCGCCGCCCGCCACGGCTGTCGCGCTCTGGTGCGGCTCGGCGCCTCCGGGCTCAACGTGGCCACCCAGGTGAGGAGCCGGCCGGGGCAGACGACAGCAGCAGGCCGCCAGTGTAGACAGTTACACTGCTTGTTGCAATAGTGGTCAGTTTCCAGTTCAAACACTATCTGTGACCAGTTTTAGCGTGGAGACTGGGTGAATTAATGAGGGGGAGGGGGCGACTGACCTAGCGGCTTCATTGCCTACAATTGCATCCAGACTGGGATCGCGTGAATTAGCGTGGGTTAAATTCCCACGACGGGAAACCGCCTTCCGTGTCCCATGCGGCCCGGTGGCTCCTTAAGCATCCGCGCCAATACTCCCTGTAATGCTCTCTGTACTGAGCCAGTTGGCAGCTCAGTTGGGCTCCGGCCGCTGCTCAGAAGCATGCAGTGGTAGTGCATGTCCAGGCTTGGGATCGGTTTCCCTGAGACGCTCCGGCGCTCAATAGTTTACCCGAGGTAGGTCGGCCGGCAACTGACTGGTGCGAGGGTGACCTGAGCGGGGCGGCCGTCCCTGTGCTTTTTGGGACGTTAAACTTTGACTTCTAAATTAACCCTTCATTGTGGAAGTTACTCGTTCGGGTGGTGGGTCATGACAAGTCCCGTGATGACTTTAGTGAGACTCCGACTCCGACAGCCGAAATAGGAACAACTTGGACAAAATTTATATTTAAAAAATGTATTAGTGTGCCAGTTGGGAGTGATCCCATTAAGATAAAATTAAATAAAGGCTTTCGTTTCCTTTTTTATATAATTTATTGACCACGCTTACCTCTCATATTCTGTACATTCCCGGCTATAATTAAGGCCATATAAGGCCATCCCGGCCTGGGCTATTAGTTTCTGGGATTGCCGTGACGTGAGCCCCCCCCTTCTGCAGGTGGTGGTGCAGACGGCTGTCCGCGGTGGTGGCGGCCTGGTTACCCACCTCCAGCGCAGCTACAGCACCAGTGACGTCACGGACGCCGCCCGGCCAGCTCCGGCGGTGCGCGCCACCTGGCCGGCCATCCCCGAGGGACCGCCGGACCCCCAGCCGGTGGTGCGCCGCCGGAGGAAGTCTCCGGCGCGTCTCCGGCCGCGGCCCGTGTCGGAGAGTGTGATCCACTCGGCGGCGACGGCCGAGCCCGCGCAGGCCGCCTGGGAGGCGGTGAGGTCGATGGAGGACGTCCGGGAGTCGCCGGAGCCGCCCCGGCGACGGACACACCCGGCTGGAGGTGACGCGGCCGCCGGCAGGGCGCGCTCGGCCTCCCGCACCTCCGGCCAGGAGGCGCCACGCACCCGCTCCAGACGCGCCGCCACCGCCGCCAAGTCGCCCTCCCGGGCACGCGTCAAGTCGCCCTCCCGGAAAAAGTCTCCGGCCCGCACCAAGAGCGAGTCGCGGCGAAAGACTTAAGTCAGGTGAACGCTACCGGGGAGACTGGGCGGGAGAACCAGGCGATTAGATGAGATTAGTTTGTGCCCAAACCTGCCTTGCTCACCGCACTACTCAGTCACCGTATATGAATGACCAAGAAGTTGCCGTACCACTAGTTGAAATATTATGCGAGAATGAACTCCAATGAATAAAGACGAATTTGACAATACCAGCGCTAGCTCAGGCAGCTATTGGAGAGCTGAAGCACTTAACTCGTCATTACACTGACCACCCTCCATGTACACGGGGAAGGCAGCTGCTAGTCATGCTGGGATCCTTATTCCACTGGTAGTTCCTAGATATGCTGCTGCTAGGTGTGGTATCGTGGTCTCGCAGACCTCGCGGTGCGGCGAGATCTGCGTAACGTGATAGCAGTGACGCTTGTGCCCGTGCTCTGTAACGAACAAACACCCGGTGCCGTGACGCCGGGAAGGGTGGTTCCGCACAAACTTCCGTGCGTTCCATCCGTGAGATTCGTTCGTTTATCTGGTCTTTGAAAGGCTGTGTCATGCTTTAGTGACCACTAGAGAGATTATGAGCAGGGCGTTGTAGGCAGAACTATTTGAAGATATTGTTGTGTTGTCGCGTTGGTATTGACAGAGGAAAGAAACTACCTCAGAAGGGGGTTTTCCTGTCTCGGTAATTCGGCTGGTGTGTTGTTTCCGATCCCCAAAGGCAACTTGATTCCCGTTCAGTGTCGTGAGCAAATGAACAGGTAATGGATCTTGAAAGGCTGTTTAGAACGAATCTCTGATGCCTTAGTCTATCGCGGGCCGCGTTCTGGTATTACCAGCATAGGAATCGTATACTAGGATATTTGATTGCACAATTCTTGCCTTTGCCTTGTCATATCACGTGTAGATTTTCGCACGCTGTGTTGTTGATGCATTCCTGTAACGCTCGCGCAGCTTTAGCCCGGAGGTAAACTGTCGGTGAAGCGGTCCCTGTCGGGAAAGGACGCCACGCCCCGCTTATTGGCGTCGTGGTCGGCACTATTTGTTAATGCTGGTTTTGCTAATTTAGTTATCACTCCGTCATCCAGTTTTGTGTGTAGTTGTGCCCACCGAAATATACAGCCGGCTGCACGCAACTGGGTAGTAGTGTGTGAGTTAGGTCTAGTTTTGCTTAGTGTATTGCGCACACCTGAGCTTTTTGGATGATTGTGCATGGTCGTGGTGCAGATATTCACAGGAAATAAATATTTTGTTTAAGAAGATAGATGTGTGACGACCACCAAAGTGGACACGATTTAAATTAATTAATTTCTTCAGAAAAGGTGGCAAAGGTAAGTGGAAGTGGATGCTCCACCTCAGTCATTGCGGTTCTGGCAAAACGTCTGGAGGCTAACGAACGTGAGGTCGTTGAAAAAGTGTTTATGGAGTAATCATTGGTCAAAGGTGAGAAATATCTGACCGTTTTCGGTGGAGGGACTGCCTCCTCCCCACTTGCATCTGCCCCTGCCCGCACAGTGCAGAACGTGGACCCTGCTCCCTAACTGAGACCATGCTAGATAATTTTCTTCCAAAAGGGCACATTTTCACAATTTGGCTACTTTTGTTCCTCAGATGGTCTGCCCACGACTTTTTCTCGGATATCTAGGTTTCAGCCACTCATATGCTATGGGTATGCCTGCCCGCTCATACCGGGCGCCTCTACCTACCCATTTCGGCGCCAAGGTGGTGGATACCATTAATTCACTTGAATTAACCAATATCTCTTAACCCTCGCCCCACCGGGGGGCATCGATGGCCCCCCTAAGGTTTTTCCGGGATAGCAGAAAAACGACGAGGCGCAGCACCGCGGTTGAGGGCTCTACCTCTCACTGCATCATTTTCACATCATCCCTGAAATTTTTTACCCCGGGTCACCCAAGGTCAGGTCACCAGACGAGGTCAACCAAGGTCACCTCACTTCACCTTTAGAGCTCTGTAAGAGCTACATTTCAAGGTCGATCGATTTGAAACTTCCTACACTTCATGACCCCTCCAGGGTCTACAAGGTGTATATCCGGGATTTTTCGATTTCCTGCCCTGAGGTCAGGTCACGAGGTGACCTCTCCCATTGGAAAAGCATGGGGAAAAGCTATTTCATGATATAAAAGCCACAAAAATGATTGCAAATACTCAGACTGCTCAGAACAACGTTTTTGGACAATCTTTCACGGATCCCAGGGGTCATATTTGCCCTTTGACTTTTCCAAGGTCATCCAAGGTCACCAGAGGTCAAAAACAGTATTTTGACAATAACTTTTGACCTAATTAAGCTAGAGCGGTGAAACAAACACCATCGTGTTTGTCTTGTCACTGGCTTTCATTTGATATACGACAAGGTCACTTTGTGAGCTTTCGTGACCTCAGGTCATATTAGGTCACGAGGTGACCTCTGGCGGTCAAACCACTGGCGGGAGGTCTTTACGTTCCACAAAGCGGAAAAAGTACTGGCAATTTTCTATCAAATGTGATTTACCAGACCTCAATAGCTCTAATGACATAAGAGTTATGACCAGTTTGCTTAATCATTGCATATTTGAGTGAAAATAGCCGATCTTGACCTAATTCGACCTCTGGAGGCCAAACCATTGACCTAAGCACTAAAACATGCGAAGTAATTTCTTACTGAATTCACGCGAGCTTTCTATTGCACTTTGCAGATTTGCGCTAACGCCCATATTTTCGGAGTTAGAGGGGGCCATCGATGGCCCTCCGGTGGGGCGAAGGTGGCGCCGGACCCCCGGTGGGGCGCGGTTTAAACCATGCCAAAGCGGCCCTGCCCTTCAACTAGACGCCTTTTCGGATATTTTGCGACCCATTAAAAATGCCGAAGATCGAATTAAAAAAGCTAACAAAGCGCCCCGGCATAGTAAAGGAGCCACTGGATAGGAAGATTACACCCATGGGGAAACTTAAAGGCCCCTGGATAGCCTAGGCGCCCTACGAAGATCATACACGTCTTTGGCTAGCAAATTATTGAGATTTGGTCTCAGGGGGCCCGAGTGTCTATCTCAGGGGCCCCAATAGTCTCACGAGCGTCTCTCTCAGGAGTTAATATATACTTTCAGGTGGTCGTGACAGTTAATCTGGGGGTACGAGAGTTAGTCTCATTTGATCCGCAGAATGCTTGTCTCAGGGGACCCCCCGAGAAGTAATCTTGGGAGCCTTCGAGATTTAGTCTCAGGCTGCGCCCTCCGAGTTTTAGTATAAGTTGTCCCTAGACTTAACCTCAGGGAGCGCCCAAAAGTTATTTTCAGAGAGCTCCCGGGAGTCGGTCTCAGGGACATCCGGGAGCTAATCTTGGGGCTCTGAGAGTAATTCTCAGAGGTGCTCCCGAGTTTTGGTCTCACGGGCCCCAATTTAGCCTAAGGCCCCTAAGTGCTAATCTGGGGCCTCCGGGATTCAGTCTTAGGAGCGCCAAAAACTCAGTCTCAGGGGTGCTTCCACCCCCACCCCCAGGTTTAATACGCGCATTGATGGGGGATGGGTACCCACCCCTCTCGGGTTTTTTCGGAGATAGCAAAAAAAACGGCGGCACGTAGCCCCGCCGTACTTGGCATACCTAAGGTTAGGTCATCTCAGGTCAGGTCAGGTCAGACCTGATCTCAAAAAAGTTTAAGATGGCATAATTCGGAACAGGGTGAACTTATCCAATTGAAACTTAAATAAGATACTGGGCCTACTGAGTTCTCTAAGATATGTTCCGTTATTTTCGATATCGATGACCTGAGGTCAAGTACTAACCAGGCATCTCCATTGGAAATACATGGGAAAAAATAGTTTTAACCATCGGCGGATCCAGGATTGCCGATCAGGGGGCACCTTCCCGGGGGGCGCCATCCGGACCAGGGGGCCGCCACTTATGACCGGCAAAACCTATCAGGTGGGCGCCAAATCCTGTCGGTGGGCGCCGACTTTCGTATCCTGGGGGGGGTGGGAAACGACATTTCAGGGGGCGCCATCGACCTTTCAGGGGGCGCTGAGGGTCGATCGGGGGGGGCACGTGCCCCCTTGCCCCTCTGGATCCGCCTATGGTTTTAACCGAAGAACTCAGTAACGGTTGGTGATAGAGCGTTTACTTTTATTTCATTAGATTCGTCTTGTCTTTGTGCTTCTAGTGATATGTATTTTACATGATTTAACCTGAAGGTCAATTGACCAGACCTCAGGTCAGGTTAAATCCTTGATTTGACCTAGCAAGGTCATACTATATATCATTCGATTTGGCTTCCTGCGAGGATTCATATAGTTGAAATCGTTTTTCTCTAGCTGTATTTGTTCAGATGTAATGACAAAAAACCTTAATTTACATGTTATCCCTATGACGGCATGTTTTGCCTCTACTATTACTCAAATATTTTCGATGGAGAAGTAGATGGGCTACCCAACGCCGTTAACCGTTTTTCGCTACCTAGCGTGGTTCTCAAAATCTTAGGGCGGAGGGTACCGACTCCCCGTCAAAGCGGAGGTGGCTCAGATCCCCGTCGATGCGCGTGTCAAGTCTCAGGAGGTGCCCCAGAGCTAGTCTCAGAGGGCTGTCAGAAGTCATTCCCAGTTCCCCCCACTCCATAGACAGCATCAAGGGATATCCCCCGAGAGTTAATCTGGATGTCCCTGAGAGTCAGTCTCAGCCCCCTTCCCCCCCGGAGAGAAAATCTGGGGGGCCCGATAGTAAGTCTTATTGTGGTGCTGCCGATCACTAATCTCAGAAGCCATGTCAATAAAATGACAGGGCTAGTGCCACGTAGGGGAAAACTGCAAACTGGAAGTAAAAGGACTTCACAAGATAGCATATATGGAAGCTAACATAAGAGCTACCAAGTTATAACCTTTGTGACAAATGTGGAGCTATGTTTCAAAGTTGCGCAAAACAATTTGCGGCGTCGGTCGTTGTTGTTGAGTCGGTGTAGGATTGGAGGATTGATGTGCGTGTTTGTTTTGTCTAATAATTAATCTGGAAGTGTGCGATATATGCCCCTACGTTCATTCTAATTTGCTGTGCACGGTCACGAATCCTTATCTAGCTACCTTCCTGGGTAGCCGGTTGGTGAGCTCTACGGATTGCATAGCTCACTACTTGCTCAGCGTCGTGGCTCTACTGCATGTTGGCATAAGTTAAATCCAATCTTTTATCATCACCTGGGATGTTTTGATCAATCTTTTAGAGATATCACACATCCAAGATTTCAATACTCTTCTCTGTGCTCAAAGAAATAGCTGATGAGTCAAGGACAAGGCAAGTGCCTGTTAGGTAATGAACTAGGTACCAGGATGTGGTGCAGTCACATTTAAATTGTCTTAAGAAGGAGACCCTAGCAGATTTTCCATGTTCAGACATTCTTCTTATTTTCCCACCCATTCACCAACAACCACAGAAACCTGTTTCCATTCAGCATTAGGCTTTAACTTTTGACTGACTTAGTTTTAATGGTCAAAATGCAATCTGGATCAAACCACAGATGAGGACACATGGCTGAGTTGTCAAGTTCATTGAGTGCTATTTTCTTAGTGCTTAAACATGGATTGTACTAAAGTGCTGGCAAAATAGCACTTGACAGACTCCATCAGCGGTCTGAGTGGGATCACATTCTGGCCATGGAGCCTAGGTATATTTGGCTGCCCCTCCAGGCAGTGGTTCCCCTTTGGCCAAATTTTGACTGCTTTTTTCCAGTAAGTCCAAAACACTCACCCTCCAAAAATGGAAAATCATGCTGGAGTACCCCTGGGAATGCAAAGAAGATGCCCCCAGGCAGTATAGCCTCGCCTTACCCAAGTCTTAGACCTGTCACCGTATGTGAGGCAGTGTGCTGGATGGTTGTGCCCTGACAGTGTTATCACAAATGTGAAATATTGCAGTATCTTGACTTTCAGCATTTCCTAGTATAAGGTGTCACTGCCATGGGGCCATTGTCCCTCATGTATTTTTTTGGAGGCTCTCCACCTCAATCAGGAGCCCTGTAAACTGTGTATCCAGGAGGCCCCATACTTATAAAGGAGGCCCACCAAGTGTCCTACATGGAGGCACCTTTACTTATAAAGTAGTCCCCTAAATATTCAATATAGGAGGCCTTCACTTATAAAGAAAGCCCTTAAGTGACCGACAAAATGGAGACCTCTTAAAGCTTGGAAGCCATTCGGCAGTGCAGGACTAGGAATAGGAGGCCTCCTTTGACCTGGCCCTCATGGAAAACAGTGACGCCCCTTACATGTATGACTATTTAGCTGCAGTTGATTCCTGTGCTGCATTACCCAATAGAGATGTATGGTAGAATGAACACTACCCTGATAATGGTGCAGTCTTTTGGATATTAATGGTTTTCTTGGTCTCATGGCTGTTTTTGTCAACTGGTCCGCCTGGCTGATGTTTGACTAGAACTGTGCCCACTGACACCCCATTCACAGGTCCAACATGTTGTGGCCATATATGTCACTGTACCCCTCTGTCGTGCTGTGCCTTTCCCTCCCCTCCCCCTGTACAGCAGGGATGGTACTTACCTGACAGCGCAACCATCTGACCACCCCTCTCCTCAGGTACAGCAGGGATGCCGCCGGGCTGGTATGCGCGCGCCCTGTACCCGTTCCTGGCCGGTGATGAGGGGGACCTGAGTCTGAGTCCGGGGACGTGCTCGGCCTCAGCGTCGACCCGGCCGCCACCGAGGCCGTCACCTGGCTGCGCGGCACCAACGTGCTCACCCTGGCCAGCGGCTACTTCCCGCGTGAGTGTCGCTTCGGCGGCCAGCAGACACCGCGACCGGCTCGAGGGTGACTGTTTTCATAGTATTGACTCGTCGTTTTACTTGACTGGAGTTTTCTGGGTGCCGCCGCGCAGTGGGTGGGTAAGTTTGGTCCAACTGTATTAAAAAAGTGTTATATCCACTGATTGGAACAGACTATCGCTCCCAGAGCTGTGTATTCGCATACTGCCTCCGGTGGTACGAAATGCACCCAAGTAGACGAAAACTAGCCCTTTTGGGCCCAAAAGTGGTTCAAAACATGGCTCCCGGTCATCACCTGATCTCCCTGATACGGTTGGTGGAGACGTTTCTCTATAGGGGATTCATTCTCTTCAGAGGAAACTTGGCATCCTATATTGCGCGAGGGTGTCACTAATCCGTCGGGGCAGACCTTTGATGTGGAGGGCAACGCCGTATGATCCTAAAGGAATGTGGCATATGTATAATCGGGTGTGAAATCAGATAGCATTATGGTATTGATACAATACCATAGAAACTCTTGGTTAAGTGTTTTCTCTTAACACCAGGCTCGTCAGGTGCTCCGAAAGTAAAAGAGGAGGGGGAGAGGGTGGGGCTGAGGACGGTTGACCAGGAGACCTGGCGACTGCAGCACCTGTCACGGACGTTTGTAACGCTTGAAGCTAAGCCACTATCTCTGTTGTGGGAATATCTGCTGCAGCCTGTGTTGGTTGATGGCGTCCCAAAAGATCGTATGGATGGTGTACCTGGTCTTATTGCTACCTTATAACGCTTTAGGCTGACGGTTAGCAATATTTAGTGCTTCTAACCAGAAATGTATGGGTTCCACCTTTTGTTTATCTCCAGGCTGGAACTAAGTTAACACAAATGATATATATATATATATATATATATATATATATATATATATATATATATATATATATATAGTGCAAGTTTATCATAGTGTTTGCTTCCACATCATATATACATATATATATATAAGTTATAGACTGTTGTAATTTTGCAGCTTTGGAAAATTGCTCCTAAGCTGGGACAATTTTATATATATTTTGGGACAATATATATATATATATATATATATATATATATATATATATATATATATATATTCATACATACATATTTCTGTATTCTGTATTGGTAAAAAACATCAACAGGCATTGCCCAATTACCGATGCAGTCATGTGATTTAAAACAGTAAAGTCAGATAATAAATACATTCAGCAATGGAAGCATTCCACGAACATCCATAACGCTCAACATTTGCACAAATGCCTATCCTGAGAAAGTTCCTAAGGTTGCCGTGAATTTGATAGCATTAGTTTTAAATGTGTAGCCCGAGTCTGCGAAGAAATCAACATTACGAAATGCGTTGAAGAAAGTGTTACATGTACGGCCACGCGGATGAAGAGGCTGCGCTGCACAGTACCAACACGCGCAAACCGAACTGCCCACAAAGAGGAGAACGCGACGTTCGACGCGGCACAGACAAACCGAACTCGGAAACCAGATCGGAACAATCCAACATTCCGTGATGAAGATTAAACAAAAACAAGAGGTCATGCTGAGCAAAACGAGCCTTAATACTACGCACTTTGTAGTGAGTCAAAAGAGATGGATAGTCAAGCCTGGCTGACGGACGGTCCGAAAATGAGGCCAACCAGATGAGAAGTTTATGCTGCACCCTTTCTAGGCGCTCCGATGAGGGGGATTTGCGAGTACTTCGGCAATATGTCTTCTTTTAGGCAATGACGATTAAAATTGATAGATGAGACATTTTGAGAGCTTCCTTTGATGTTTTTCTATTTCTCGTATCAGGAGTCTCATATCAGGTGGTGTTTCGTAAATCAATGATCTAAAATTCATGCCATTTCGACTAGTTTCAACTGTATTCAAACAACTATTTGCAAGGACTGTACGTCGCTGCTCACAGTTCAAATATTTCTATTTGAAAATTAGATGTGATTAGAATGAATTTATATACTACATTAGTGCACTTCAACGACCCGCCTCGACTGGCTTGTTCGACATGACTAGGTTGCGTGTCTTTTTGTTGTGTAGTAGATGTGGAGTTCTAGACGTTCGCCTTCTAACATTTTATGTTTCGGCGTACCATGTCCTGTAGAACTCTCTCGTCAGTTGTGTATGCATCGCTCATGTGGTTTGGTCTCCCTATGAATTTGGATGCGTCTCGCTATGAATTTGGTTGCGAAAGTCTAGATGTTCAACCCCGAGGCGACAATTTTGCCATCTTCTCTGGAACCTTCGATTCTTCGACTTCACGCGGAATGGCGCAGCTTTTATTGATGCTGATTTACGGCAGACAGGAACGGTGCTTCTCTTGGGGCGCGATAAGGGATTGAGCCTGGATGAATCGGGGCCGACCCCTCTCTTTGTTCTCATGAAGTGTTGTGACAAGAAAAGTCTTGTAGTGAGGTGAACACCGCTGTAGTGCGGATTACGCCAGCTGTCAAATACGGCAGTGGCTGAACGCTTACTCTGAACACTGCGCCATGCAAAGAAGGGGCTGCGAAATTGGACCGACTAGGGCCTCATTATATTTGCGTTGTTTTAGGGCACACCGACAGCTGAGGTCATATGGCGCCCACCGACCAGAGACTTCTGGTGTTACTAGCGCTCAGGCACAGTCAGTGCGACCTCCTGCTCTCCGCTGAAGAGACAGCTGGAGAACGTGGTGGCAGGGAAAAGCGCTGTTGGGGGAGCGTCGGTCGGACCGCCGTTTGGAGAGGTGCCCCCGCTGAGCGGCTGTGTTGGGCAGTACCGGAAGCAGAGCATGGGGTGTGGCGTTGGGAATGATCTAACAACGGTCATATTTTACTTCAAACCTCATTCTCGTGGATTTTTCACAGCGTTCTTAGCCTGTGTTCCTAAAGTTTCCGAAACTGCCGGGCTGAGGGTGATTAAAAAGTCCACGTACCTACCTCCGGTTTTCTGAAAGAAAGCATCATGCCCTTTTTTGTTATTTAGGCTAAATTTTCCATATCGCCTGGTAGTAATTGTGACTCCTGTAGAATGGCATTTCATCTGAGATAGCCATGTTTTGTAGCTGTCGGAAAAGTGCCCGGCTTGACGTATCCGGGGAAGTGCCGGGACCGCGACTTGTGCCAGAACTCTCCGTTTGCGGAGGAGCTGCGGGCATCCGGAGCGGATCCCGACTGCACCAGCCCCCCGCTCGTCTTTCCTTGTAAAAGGCGAGTTTTGCAGCCAACCAAATTCGAAGCCAGGTAGTTTTGGTCTGTTCCTCGCGACTGATAGCTCGCTTAAAATCCCACGCGGTTGTCATATCCCCTTTAAGTTGCATCGTCTAGGTCCACTACTGTGTAGGGCTTGTCAGATCATGCCGTTTGGCCGGTGGAGAATTGTATTTTCTGTAGATGGCCCAGATTTGGTCTTGTTTCCCATTTCAATCATGCTCACTCAGCGATAGCTTATCTGGTGCCGTAGAGCCAAGGCAACATGCCACGACAACTATTGCGCTGGTGATGAACCGCGATGCAGATGCTGAATCGCCACGCCCCTATGTGCGTTATGTTCGAACAAAAGGTCAGCTGATTCTGCACGGCAGCGCTGTCTCTTGTGCCGGAGTATGCCGTGTCTCTGGTGTTGGTCGCGTGCTTGCAGATACTGATGGAGGATGGAGAATAACACTACCTGTTCATTCCGCTCCGTTACCCCAGGACAAGGATGAATGTCCCACAGACTTGGACAACTTTTTACGCGCCTTGCTTTCCAAACCCGTAAATATTTATTTTATTTATTTATTTATTTATTTATTTATTCATCTCATATGAGCGACAGGGGCTTGCCCCAGTAAAAGCTCAAGTCAGTTATACCATCCAGATTCCCTAAAATTACATACATGGCACATGTTAAAAAACAAGTCAAGACAAAAGTAAATACAAGGTAAGAATAAAAAGATAAAAATATACAAAATAAAACTCTAAAAAAATTAAAAATACATATGTAAAGGTTAACAATAAAAATACAATGAAATAAAATAAATGGTGCGTTCCTACTGCCTAACATATTTCCGAACTTGAGACTTGAACTGACCTGATGATAATCTAAATGGGTCAGCAAATGGACAGGCAAGCATAAAATCATTAAAAGCTTTGGGCAGCCGACAGTACACACCCCGCCTCACAGTCTCCTTTGTGTACAGTGGTACGCTCAGCAAAGTGCCTGCCATTGCACGTGTTCTTCTTGCTGGCACGTGAAGCGGGAAGCTACCAAGCAGAAAGGCGGAATCGATCTGGGCCGTTAGAATTTTGTGTACAAAAGTAATGTCATATTGCAGTCAGAGCCGTATGACGAAATCCATGGAGCGAAGCGCATTGAGATTTCTCAAGCGGCTCTATTCTGGCCGCTCAGACGGGTCTCGTCGTGGTCTGTTGTTGTTGTGGTTGTTGTTGGCGTCTGTCAGTCCTGAGAATTGATGTCAGAGCTCTGGAATTTTGTAGGATGATAGCCCGTCAGCTCCAGACACCCAAACTGAAGCCCCGAGTTGAAATCCAAAAATAGTTTTTGAGAAATTTTGGCTCAAACTTTTCTGTTTTTATTTTTCTAATTTTACTTCTTAAGCTACGAACTTGAAATTTATGTCCTTTTCAATGGATAACAAGGGCCAGCTAGGGGAAAAAATTGAGCTGATCCGACAATATTTATTGCGCGAAAACGCGGCATTTCTCACGCGCGCAAAAACCCGCTAAAAGTTGATGGCCGACTTGTGCGCTCGAAATGTCAGAAGACAGGCCTCAGTTAGCTGAAAGGCAGTTACCTAGGGGTGGCTAGGCAAATTTTGTAGTGCTTAGGCATAGTTTTGAGTGCAAAAATAAAATTTTGACCTACTTTTTACAGTTCTTCCGGAAGACTGAATTTTGGTTCATTTCATTTCAACGTTAATATCTCACAATCTAATTGACCGATTTGAGTTTTCATTTCAAATAATGAAAGAACATTGCTCCTGCCTGATAATATTTGGAGATGGAAATTGTGAATGTGAAATTCTTTGTTTTATAGGCATAAATAGAAATTGAGTAAAAAACTTTTTATTTGCATCTTCCTGGTTCCAAGCTCATGTCACTCACAAACTCAGAACTGACATGGCTGAATAGGAAAGTTACTTGCGGTCATTTCGCTCACTTATACTACCCACCTATCTCTAATGGCTTTCGAGTAATTAGTCAAAAATGTATTATAAGATGCCAAATTTATCGGACCACCTTTGCTTCTCACCATGGTTTCAAGTCCTTAAAATAGATGGAAGTTGAAGAAATTTGGCATGAAGCTAGCTTAGGATCCTATCTCGACGATACAAGTAATTTCAGCCCAAAAGAATGCTTGGTTCGTCTTCTAGAAGCACCTTTATATCGTGCCTTTTCGGGACAAGCACAGCACCCGGCGCCAGCGGCCCGGCATATTCGGCGGAGTTGTACCAGCCAGTGACCTCCTGACGGGTCACAGGTGTTCAGCTAGTGGGAGGCTGAGAAGTGTGGCACGGTGGTCTAGTGGTTAGAGGCCCTGTCTCTTGATCAGGTAGGTCCGGTTCGAATCCGGGGGTGACCACGTACTCTTTATTGGTTATTTCAAAGAAAAGAATGATAAAACTGGCTTGCAGGCTTATGAAGAGATACATTAAGAACGAAATATGGTTTGCTTTCGGCACATTGTCATGCGGCTCTCCTGCGCCGGTGGGGCGTTAGCCCAGGCCGCAGGCCGAGGTCTTCTCTTGGCTAGACT
The DNA here is from genome assembly GCA_034440635.1 of Lepas anatifera. NCBI lineage: Eukaryota > Metazoa > Arthropoda > Thecostraca > Lepadidae > Lepas > Lepas anatifera. The sequence goes on along the minus strand of JAOTON010000512.1, from coordinate 2,095,500 downwards.
TGGGATTTTGAAATGGGCCAGAAGTTCATCGTATCCTAGATTTACGGAGGGTTGAGTAGAAACGGATGCTAGCCAGATAAGAAATTTATGCTGAATTTTTCCAGTCTTTCCAGATGCGTTTTGGCAGACCCACCCCAAATAATACATCCAAACTCAAGAATTGAACGAACATTGGAAAAATATGCCGTCAAAATTGGCTTGGGTTTCAATTTCGAGCTCGCTCTCACTCCTCCCACCGGATGGCCAGTCTGGAGCGACCGAATCATCACACCTAACATCCTGTTTGCTCGACTTACGATTTTATCTATATGTTCTGCGAATGTTAATTTGGAATCCAGCCAAACGCCAAGGTCCCGAATAAAAGATACTTTTTCTAGGGCGTCGTTTTGAATTTTGTAGATGTTCAGCATCGGTATCTTCTTCAGAGAAATTGTAAATGATTTGCATTTGGACGGATTAAGCTGCAGCTTCCAAAGATGAGACCAATTAGCCAAACGTGTCAAGTCAGCTTGAAGTAGCTCTGAGTCCTCAGGAGTCACAATTTTATTATACAATTTTACGTCGTCGGCGAAAAGAAGACAGTTCGTTTTAATTTTGTCCGAAAGATCATTGATGAAGAGAGCAAACAGGATCGGTGAGATAATTCCACCCTACGGCGTTCCAGAGCGCACAGGAGTCCACTCAGAAAATTTTCCATTAACAACTACGCGTTGCTTTCGATTTGTGAGGTAAGAAGAGAGCCAACTGAGGGCGGCACCTGAGATTTGATAGGAGTTTTGTAGCTTATGAAGCAGTAATTTGTGGTTGACACTCTGGAACGCCGAGGAGTAGTCGGTGTATATAACGTCAGTTTGATGACCAGATGAGATCGCCTCCCACGCCGTTTTTAGAAGACAAGCTAAATTTGTATCACAAGAGCGGCGTGGGACAAAGCCATGTTGGTTTGGGGCCAGGACCGGTTGAACATGAGAGATTAGTACGTCACATACACAGCGCTCCAGAATCTTGCCGAACAGTGGGGTGAGTGAAATAGAGCGGTAATTTGAAGCGAGTTTTTTAGAGCCCTTTTTGTGCACAGGAACGATGTTCGCTTCCGCCCACCTGCCCGGAAAAGCTCCCCGCTGAACACTCATGTTGAACAAGATGACCAAGGGAGTTACCAATTGTTCACTACATTCTTTAATAACACGCGCACTAATGTTATCCGGCCCACAGGCTTTGTGAGCCTGTAACGATGTGAGTGCGCGGCGAACATCTCCTTCAGTCACCACAAAACGATTCAATATTAGTTATTCTTCAAAGATGCTATCGCTTGAGAGCCCTTGCTATTTTGTTCCTCAGTGATGACATTCCGTAGAGCTGTTTGATTATCCCTTTGTGAACAAAATGCTGCTGGATCGCAAGGTAGCAGTAAATTGAACTGGGGCTATGTTTCGCTTTCAAGCTCTCGAAATGAAAAATGAAAATATCTGTGCCTTACATTTCCTCGCTCAGCATCATTCACTTTGTGGGTGACCTTTGAAATCTAGCCATTCTCCTTCTCTGGAAGAAATCCATGGCTGTGTCTATGGTGAGTCGTTAAACACTAGCAGTACCAATTACCTCGGATCTGTAGCGCCACGCCATCTGTGGTGCAGTTCGCGCCATCTGTATTGGGGCCTGCGCCATCTGTGAGACGGTTTTGCTTCTGTGTTGTCTGATGATTAAGCCAGGGGATCCGTAGTTCTGTGGGTAAAGTGTTCTCCTGTTTCACGGGTCCGAACACTGTGCCCGACACCTGCTGGGGCAGGTTTTTTTATAACTGTAGTAAAATCCCCTTTCCTCAAAAAAAACTCGAAACAGAGTAGAGCTCGCGACGTCGCACGGCCCTGGCATTTCGTCCGTTGTTAGACCCAGACCACGAGTGGAGTGCAGCCTAGCTTTTATATGTATCAAAGCATTGTTTGCTAGGGAATAATCCTTATATTTGGTCAAATCTGTGAATGGATGGCGTTGGGGTCACTGTTGGTTAGCCTCCCCAGCCTACATGTCCAGTGCAATCGGCGAGAAGCTCTATGTAGCCGTGCAGGAAAGACACACTCTGGGTATGCAAGTCCTACGATGTCCAGTCTCCTCGAAGCTATGGCCGTCAGAATTACTGGACAGCGCTTCTGGAAATGGTCGTACTCGGGAGCACTCGGCTAAATGTTTGTGCCACGGCTTAAACCACGACCACACTCCTACTGGCGTTAAACATTGGTTCTATTCCGGTGGGACAGGGATAACAGGAGAGGGGGCAGATTTTATGGTCTCTCGGGAGAAGCCACATACGCTATCAACTCACCAAGGGAAGAAGCCAAGTCTCCGTTGTCCCGGACATCAGGGCTGGAGGAGAATGTGGCAGACAGCTGTGTACCATCATCCGGAGTGAAGCCGCATTAGCCGCTACGCTTGTCAACCGCGTTTTTCCGAAGTAGCTTCTGACTTCTGTGAAAGAATGACTTTACAGCTGAGCCGGCGGCAACCTTGGGGTGGTGAAGCTTCAGTGGGGTAGTTCAGCGTGACGACATGATAAAAGGTCAACCCGCTGCTTGGCCCTGGTGTCGGAGACGCAGATGTGTTGGTATGGGCAGGAGGACTGCATGATGCTGTGAACCGGACAAATAACTGCAGGATATATACACCGGTCATCGTCCAAGTCCGAGACAGGAGAAGAAAATATACAGAGTTTTGCTTTGCTTCCAATCCTTTGTTTTCATTCGGGCGTCTTTGTTTTGTTCGCAGCACATTATTCTCTCTTGCAATCTGTCGTTTTCGTCTGCATTTATAATTATAGATGACTTGAACGATATCTGTATGTAAAATGATTATGTCGTATTTGGTTATACGTTGCTTCCGTTCTGGCTCTTGTTTGGCTCAGTCGAGGATGGCCAGACTGGCGGAATGTTTCTCCGTAGCCGCCGGTGGAGCCGAGCTGCTGGATTTTGTCCTGGCGCTGGACTTTGCACAGCTGGAGGTGCAGACCTGTGTGGATTCGGGTCGGGGCGGCGCCTGCGCTGCCTGACGGAGTGGTGTTTCCGGTGCCCGTGAGATGACCCGGGACACACTCCTGCACACCCACTCGCGGAAGCTGGAGTATCCGGCTGGTGCGCGCCCAACTGCGCGCCAGCCAGGCGCCATTGATACGGATCGGCTGTAGCTCCCGCACTGGGGAGGGTACCAACAACTTTATAGAAATTATTTGGGCGACAAAGGGTTGAGAGAAATACATTTTGGGTTGAGAAATACAGTTTGTTTAGGTATTTACCGGATGTGAAGGAAAAGACATAAATACCCGATGGGTTATTTTTCCTCGAATTCTTATGATTAAGGGATATTAAGAATACACTCTGCCAGTATTTGCAATAGCGTCCAAGCTCCTCTGGTATTGGATGAAAACGTCAGCGTTCAAGTTGATATGTAAGCGATTGGCATGTTTTGGAGTGAACCATCTATCAGGACGAAACAAAAACTGTCCGATGTGAGAGATCACCATCTCCATGTTCTAGGGTAGCTGTTTTAGTAAGGTCAAAAACTGGTTTGAGAAAGGAATTGAAGTGTCTTCTGCAGAGTGCGATATTCAAATAAATAGGCTTGTTTGATACACAATTCTATGGTTGACTAATTTGACATATTTCTTACGGGACCTAGGTTGATGTTACATGGGTCCGAAAGGGGGGCAGAACGTCTTGAAGTATTTTATTGTCAAATTTGTGTTCGGTCCATTGGTCTTGCACAGTGAAAATGAAAAAAGGTGGTCATGTGTTTTGTTTGCCTCAGAATATTCCAATGGGTCCATTGGGATATAACAGTTTTTATTCGACCGTATGTTTGAATGCTCAGAACTGCAGAACTGAATATATCGTGGTTAAGACGCTGGAACACGCATCAACAGACACCAGCTTGTCTACCGTGCTCCCTAGATCGGTTTTTGTTCGGCGCCTGTTCGCCCAGAAACAGATAGAAGTGTTTTTGCACTAAATCGGAAACGCCCCTGTGTTTCAATGAATCAACGAGACGAATTTCGCTGATGAAGCTCGTTTTTACGGCGATGAATTGTTAGGCGGTGCCAGAGCAGACTCGGCGACCAGATACAGCCACTTAACCAACAGCTAAGCACTTCCAAATGTATCAGTCGTTCTTGTGAGTCCGTCTCAGGAAAAAAAACGCTGGAAGTGAGGGACGAAGAACAATAAACATAACTGTTTTCTACATGGAGGAGTGTCTTGTTATCGCTGAAAAATAACTGCGTGAGGAACAGGATGCGAGTATCAGCACGAAAACATGTGACACAAAATTATGTTATCTGGGATCGAGCCGTGCTTTTTCTGCTTCTTGACCCACGCAGGAATTGTGGTGACCGTCTTATGTCAATGGGGAATCCCATGCCATTCAACTTGCAACTGGTCGCCTTGGTCAGTGTAAGACCCTGCCGGAGAGATCACCGAAGGAGTGCATTGCAAAACGACACATCCGTTTTGTGCCGGAACTTATTTGTTTTGTGCATCCATTCCCAGGATTGGACCTCCGACGCCGACCCCGTTGACCTTTGGCAGTGGCGTTGTCGCGGCCCTCCTTTCTCGTCCATGGAGCTCGTAGGTGACGGGCGCCGCTGCTGCCGGCAGGTTCGCACGTGCACGTGCTGGAGGAGGCGGAGGTGGTACAGCTGGGCCAGCGAGGTCGCGGCGGTCTGTCCGGCGGCGGCGGCAGCATCAGGGGCAGCAGCAGCACCGGCAGTCTGCGCGGCCGGCCAGTGCCCCTCAAACCCGATGAGTGCCGTGAGCTCAACAACGACTCCGGCTACATCGGCTCCCCCTTCGAAGGTACGTCTCCGGACGACTTCGACGGGCGGCAGGGTGGTGTTCGGTGCAAAGGTACCAGATATGGTTTCAGCTCCATCAGGAACCCCGTGGAAGGTCAAATTCTAGGTAGTGATGTGCAAGCTTAGTGCTCCCACCGGAACATTGCTGGACGGATTCGAACTGGGAACTATTTCGGGGCGCCGCCCCCCCCTGAGCGAAATCCTGGCTACGCCCTTGGGAATGACCTGGTCAACCGTAGTCAATGCGCTCAGGCGCCACATCCCCACCACACCCTTTGAAATAACCAACAGTCAGTCACACTGGACTCGGTGGACTTGCAATGATTGCAGTAATATCCGAGCGGGGTTCAGTTGCACGCGCCGTTCATGCGTAGCGCTCGGCTGCGAGGCGCGCTGCTATCCGGCGTCAAGTTGCTGATGGCCGCGCGAAGGATCATATCCGAGGCCGCGTCCTGCGGTCGTGCCTGGAGGGCACTCTAAGACTGCCAGCGGCTGGCCTCCCGAGCCAAATGCCCCCGCGAGTGCAGTGGTGTCGAGTGCAGAGCGGGGTCGAATCGCCTGAGCGGGGGGGGCACGCAGCCGGAATCTGCGCAACAGGCTCGAATTGGAGGTGGCCTGGGTCAGACTTCCGTCGTACTAGATAGACGCTGGACTGGATTTCGGATTGATTTACGAGACGCTGGTGCGATAGCTCTCATTCATTCGGCGCGATGCTGCCTTCAGTTATTGTGGTCTGCTTTGGTGTGGCGTTTCCGTGATTACTTGGCTTCTAGTATTTTGTGACAGTGTAGCTAGCTAAACGAGTAATTGAGTACCTGAAAATCTTTCCATAGTACCTGAAAATCGTTCCATAGTACCTGAAAATCGTTCCATAGTACCTGAAAATCGTTCCGTGTCCAGTGCCAGATCCAGGCTGGGGATAGGTGTTGGGACGGAGAGACGGAGCAGCGCTCAAAATAGTGAAAAGGTGGTTTTGAAAGCAATCGGGGAAAACGGAGAGTTTGTGGGCGGAAATGTCTTCCCCCTTCCGTGGATCCACACGTGACTTTAATGACACCCACGGTCTGGTCCAAAGCATGAGGAACTTCGAAAGCGATTGCAAATGTTTTCAGTAGTCATTTTAAAATAATGTAAGTGTCTAGCGAAAAGCTTTGACTTGCCTCTCGTTGTCCTACCTTCAACTTCTGAATACGTCAGTGTCGCTTTCGATGCAAGGTTAACAGCCATTAAACGACAGCAAATGAAGGATAACCTATCTATAGGAGATGCAGTCATTGGTACTCTTCTGGGCGTCTGACTCCGGCGTTCTCCAAGTCGTGATGCGGATCTCCGCGCTAACTTCCGTCGCGGGCTCTCGCGCTCCTAGGAGTCAGATGGACTTTCTATTGTTATTTTAGGCAGATATTTTGGTCTATATTCCAGAAGGCCTAGTAGACTTCCGTTTGCCCGTGCTTGCCTTCGATATTGGATCTTGCAGTCGCAGTGGAGGTGGACTGCGGGTAAACTCTTTCAGTTCCTCTTGCTTGTGGAATGCTGAAGCCAGCTAGAGCGACTACGTTTTGAAGTCTTCGTGCGAGATGGTTGCACTTTTTTGGTTGCAGAAGTTTGAAAATTGGCTCATTTCCAAAAAAGTTATCGCTCCCCAAAGCTGAAGGAACTTCACATTTCATCCACAGACGATTAGCCAGACGCTGTAGCGTGTCGTATATTTAGCATTGTGGAAATTTTAGTTGCAAATTAAATTGTATTGTTGCAAATTAAATTGAAATTAGATTCCTGAAATTTTTAATTGTAAAATCCACTGACACTATGAATATCGACTGCATTGCATGAAGTTCTCACCGGATGCTGGCAAGCGCATTCATTTGTACGAAGTTTTCACGGAATGCTGCCAAGCGTATTGATTTGCATGCAGTTTTCTCCGAATGTTGACAGTTTGCATTTAAACCTGTCACCAAGGATGGATTGACGCTAGTACGTTTGGTTGCTGATAACACATGGGAGTGGAGGAGGGGGGTAGGGCTGATTTTGCCCCCTCTTCAACGCGCGTGGCTCACAAATCTCTTCCACTGTGCACGTTAATTTGCCGTTTCGCTTCCCTTCTGTTTTAACACCAGGGGAGCCACCCGCATTGACGGGGGCGGTACCCCTCCCCTAAGATCTCGAGAACCACGGTAGGTGCAAAACGGTAAACGGCGTTGGGCGCCCATCCATTCCATCAAAACATAACCATTTTGTCAGGTCACATGAAGGTCACGCGAGGTCAAAACATGCCGTCAAGGATAACAGGTAAATTCAGTTTTCGGCCATCCACGAACAAGTAAAAAGACAAAACGACTAACTATAGAATCCCCACAAGCCGAATCGAATATATATAATTGACCTCTAGGTCAAATCAAGGATTACCGACCAGTCAGGTCAGGGTCAAATATATAAAATCATATCATTAGAACCGCAAAGCCCAGACGAATCTAATGCAGTTAAAATAAATCTATACACCATCCGTACGAGTTATTTGTAAAAAACATTTCCCATGTATTTCCAATGGAGAGGTCATGCCTCGTACCTACCTAGTCATCGATATCAAAAATACCGGAACATATTTTAGAGAACCGGTGGGGCCATTATGTGATATGAGTTCAATCGGATAAGTTCACCCTGCTCCGACTATGCTATCTTAAACTTTTTTGAGGTCGGGTCACTGACCTGTACTGGGACCTGACCGAGATGACCAACCTAAAATTTCACAGAAGTTGTAAAATGATAAGGAAAAGGTACCAAGTACGCGGCGCACGCGCCGCCGTTTTATATCTCCGAAAACCGAGGGGGCGGGTACCGCCCCTCCGTCAATGCGCGTGTTAAGCTTCGAAACCGTAATAATGGCGTATGGACATGGTCGGAAATGAACGAGCTACCCCGCTAGAAAGTATCCCATTTTCTTTCAACTTCTTTTCATCTTTGCCGTCTCATTTAATGCCTATTTTATTCCCTTCATGCTCATCACATGATTTGAGAAGCCATACTAGAAGTGCGGAAGTGTTCGTAATACATGAAATGAAAATGAAATACAAAATCTGTTTGAGTCACGTGGGTCTGACCCAGGGGGTGGACATGAGATACTTCTCTAGAATTCTGGGGTTTTTGAAGGTTCCATTTCTGGATCTTAGAGTTTTTTCCAGCAAAATTTAACATGTAATTCCAGTGGGACTTTTTGCAGGGGTTTTGGGCACGGGCCAGTGGGAAAATTTAAGTGGTGCTTAGGGGCATATTTTTTATTTTTGGTATGTAAAATTGATCAGGCTATCTTCTAGGTGCATTTTTAGTCCCTGGCATGCTTTTATTACAAGAAAAATCCACGATGAATTTCACGATAATTCCTTCAGAATCCCGTTTCGAACGTTTCGCTCAACCAATCAGAACGCTGAGTGCTACCATATGCTACCAGAACCAAAGGTATCTTGACCAGGACCCTCCAGAATACTACCATATCCTCAACATGCTGCCAAATCAGGCAGTCAGCTGGCTGTCATGTCCGAGCCGTATCTATAGCAACCGTGGGTCTGACCCACGTGCCTGACGACATCTTTATTTAAGGAAGCATACAATTATGATAATAGGAGTAAATTTATTTGTATGAATTACGTATCATGATGGAAATTCGGATTCAAGCCAGTGATTTTCCAGACAGTGTATGCAATGGTGACGTTAATGTATGCCTGTTGCTAACGACAAGTCTCGTCCTCTAAACGAGCCGTTGTCACCGTTTCTGTCACTATCACTGTGCCTGTTGTCAGTGAGTTACTCGTTTCCCGTAGCACCGCACGACAGCGCGAAACATAGTTTTTTCTCAGACACGTCGAGTCAAACAGTGTCGATGTGTGCGTGTTTGAAGCGCGACCCGACAAATCGAAAAAAGAACACTGAATATGCCATTATATGTGAAGTGCAGCGGGTTGTGCTCGCACCGCCTGTGACTGAAACTTTTAACGTGTGCCCACCACCACTGCGCCGGCGTACTTCATGCGACAGCGGAGCTCACGTGCATCGTTTCGCACCGACGAACCAATTAAAGACACCCACTAATGCCAGCATCGCTCATGTAAGCCGCTGCTTCCGTCATCCTTGTGCGTGAAGTGGAACACATGCATGCTTTAATTCAATCGGCCTTCACTGTTCCATTGCGTAGCTTGCATGTATCGCGGCCGTTCCGTTGTTCAGCCGGGCTGGAAAGCGCTGCTGCTGAACCGCCTGCTGGTCTGAGGCGGCCACTGCCTGCGGCGGAGGGGCTACCGCCTGGGGCTGCTACCGCCCTGCAGTCAAAACACCGCCGCTCAGGCTATTGACCCGTTGTGTCTGGCCGCCGTTCATTGGCGCCGACCTCTGGGTCACCCTGCGGCGCTGACCGCCCCGCCGGCGGTGCTGATGATGCTGTCGCGGAGAATCGCGCCCGCTCAGCACCGCGCCGGGAAGGGAACGTGCCTGGTCCACCTGGAGCTGACCTGGGCGCTCTCTTTTTTCGCGTGCCTCTGACGCAGCAGGATGTGTTACGTGCTAGTTGCGGTCATTCGCACACTGCTCTCAGGCTACGCTCAAGGCGGAAGTCTCCAATTTCCGGCACCATTACGGGATTGCAGCATCGCATTTTGTGGTGCGTAGGCTGCTCCGGTCTGTCCAAGCCGCAGCGCCCAGTCTGTCCGGTAGAAGCCGACCAAGCCCTCACGTAGGGGCCCTGGGAGAGAGACTGAGCCTGTGCACCATTCTAAAGGCCGACCAGGCCCGTGCGTTCATCGAGTGGGACTCTGGCTGGCAGGGTGTTGATTCCACTGTTGTTTGGCGCGTTCCTCAGTGTACCGCCATCTCCCAGTAGGAGGCGGTGGAGAAAAAGACAGCTGGAGGTCAGCCCCGCTCCAAGAGCCTAGGGTGGATCACGCCTGGACAAGGCGCCTGCCCAGCTGTCAAAATGGGGTCTGTAGGAATATACAGGGGTGGCCAGGCAGAGGAAGGCATTTCACTTTTGTGTCTGTGGCCCAGTGGGAGAATAAAGTTATAAGAGAAGGTCCTTGGCGGGCATGCTTTTGTACCTACCTCATTAAAGCAAGGCCTTACAGCCATTTATTCTCCTGGTAAATGCACCAACACTGCAAAGCTCCAAACGCACCCCCAAATAGCCAATATGCCTTGAAAATGTGCAGGAAGGTCGACGGAATCTGTCATGTGAATGCAATGACAATTTAGTCTAGCTTCCTGGTGTCAACTGCTTGGTTTCCTCTGACCGGGAAGTCAGGCATCCTCAGCCCAAGCATTTTCATGGAAGACATTGGAATAGCCCCATATTATCATGTGGGTTTCAAGAATGTCTAGTGAAAATATTTTGTTACGAGAATATTTCCCCTTTCATCCTGTGTAATTTTAGGAGGATAAATTGTTGTGGATAAAGGATAAATTGAGTGCCCCAAAAGTCCCAAAAATGTCAAATTGCCTACCTCGGGCCAGGCAACAGAAGATACACCTGACCAGCCCCTAGTTGTGCTGGTTTCAAGTATTTGGCTGATAGATAGGGTGGTATTTGAGTTTTCTTTTCGGCAAGGTTTCCCCTTCAAACTTCGGATACCTAAGGAAAACGCCTTTTGACAAAATATCACCACCTCCTATTTATAGGTACTGTTGTTAATTTACATGGTATCTGTTTTTCTAATGTAGATGCTTTGTTTTACAATCTCAGGAGCGATTTTAAATTTCGACGTATTGTGAAATGGTTTTATTTCTGTGATCCTTTGGGCATGGTGACTGCGGTTCAACACAAGAAGATGTGACTTAGTTTTACTCCAAGTGACTCGCCGACCAGTTTAAAACACGTCATGCTAACAATCGCCGCTGTTTGAAGACACGTCCAACGTGTTCATAGTTTGTCCAGCCTCTCAGGTCCGCCCGTGCAGCAATCGCCGCGCTGTTGCTTTTAGCGATCTAGATGACATTGATCGCAGTGCTTTAGCGAAGCTGTAGCCCTCGTGGTGTTTAACCCCTGCTAGAAACCCTGCGGCTCCGACCGGGTATTCAAATATTATAAACGTCTTCATCGTATTTTTAGTCGAATTCGAAAATAATGCTTCGGTTGCGCTCGGGTTGATGTGGCGCAGTTTCTTGGCTTCAGTTCCAATCCCAGGAAGTTGTCCAGGATATGGCCGCCTCAAGGCCTGCCAGTGCCCAAGCATCCAGCTCCCCAGCGTGGCGGACGGGGCTACCCTGGTTTCATTTTATTCATTCATATGATTGAACGGCAGGCCTTGCGCACTTATGTGCACTTATGGCATGAGTTGGGACACTTTGGATTTACACTGCCACGGCTTAGAATGACTTGACTACAGGACTTCATGATTTCAACCCGCCCCATTCGCCCCAAGTCATGGGGATTTTCAAACTGGTGGCCCTATTTTGTCGAATAAAACTGCAGGGCTACGCTTCGTTCCACAGGGACTGCTGGGCTCTTTGCTGAATTCCGTTGTGACCCTCAACTAGACTTGTTGCTCTGCTCAGGAAAAAAGTGTTAGGTGAACAAAACTAGAGTACACCTTTGGGTTTTAAGAATTATTTGAGCCCCAATATTACATTTTTGCTTATTTTTCCCTCAGTGAGAAGAAATGTGTACGCTTTTGAAGGCTGAGGGACCGCTTGACCCTGCTTTCGGCACATTTCATCGTCAATGGAGCACAGAATTGGGATGGCGTTGAAAGAAGGGAACACAATCCAATGCATATGCGCTTGCTGGCCTCAGGTTTGTCGCTTGTGGTGACGTCACAATTGGGAAAGGTGCCTTTTTAAATGAAATCTGTAAATCTTGACGTGGTGGACTCCTTTCAAAGGTGAACAAGAGTGGTTTTGCTGGGAGACCCGGGCGCCAACGTTTTCGACGAACGCTTACCGGATTCCAAACCACAGTTATGCACGACACGATAGGATCACTTTGCATGTTTTTATGAAACGAATCCAGCTCAATGACCGTTTATGTTAAATTAAATATGTTATATTAGAGGTTTGCTGTCAGTAGCCGCCTACCATGTTACGAGAAGGAGATGATCGCATGCTTCAGTATGTTAACAAGCTGTGCAGAATTTTGATATATTATATCTGCCATACGTTATACCTGATCAAAGATCCAGTGCCGAACTGCAGTATCTGATGCCGGATGTCGTCATGCCGCTCATTTCAGGTCGAATCTGTTGTCATCGCTTGAATTTCTTGAGAACTATGATTCAGTGCCACCGACAACGCCGAGGTTTTCGGAGTTGTGGGTAGGCGCAAACTCAGTGATGGGAATGGGTAGTATACGGAGGACAAGAGTACACTTTTGAGGACATGAGTACATAAACACGGGAGTATAACGCTTCGGTTGTGCTCAATGATGCTGTAGCCTCATTGGTGTAGGGCAAATTAGCATGTTGCTCCTCGGATTTGGCTTTTGTAGGGTATGGGGTGGATTAGTGGATAACACCATTGTCTTCCAAACCACTGGTCCAGGGTTCAAGTCCCGGCGGAGCCTCTTAATTAGTCGTCTGATCCCCCAAAAACCCTTCCAACAGTGGTGAGAGTTGACGACGCCGTATGACCCTGGCAGTTGGTGCGTCGTTAAAGCCTAACAATTCTTACTATTGGCTTTTGTAACGATTTTAGTGCAAATATCTTTTTGAGAAGCATATTCTCTGGCTGGAGCGGGGTCCGACCCCTGCGAATTCCGAGAGCGGGGAAGGGGGGAGCTCCCGCCGGCGACGCCCCCACTCAGTGCCTGGAACTATACTCAACCGAAAACATATGAAATCCTCGACTGTCCCCGGTGACCTCTGACGACTAGGGCGCGCTCATTATTTGGGTGTTACGAAATGAGGGAAACATGTCGTGTTTGCAACCAGCTCATTTGGTTGATATGTGGCAGAAGTTGACATGCGTGTGTGAACAGACTGGGAATATCCAGAAGCAGCATGTTTGATGCTATATTTGATTTTACAGTACAAACATCGGTTCTGGTTTGTAGTGCCACTGCAAACTTATTAAGTGGCTTCGTGAAAACAGACATTTCTTAGCATTAGACCGCTGATGTTTCTAAACGTATCAAAGTTTGCGACAAGGAATGAATCCCCGACGGTTAAATGAGACCCGCATTCATAGAATGAACGTTCGATCTCGGTAGAGTTACCATTTACAAGGATAGGCGTTGGCATGGCTGGAGATCTCTTCCCGATCCATAGGGAAAAATACCGTTGCGTATCAGGCAGTACACTTCCTATGGGAGACAGCAGCTTCCGGAGACAATGCTGACCTCTAAACCCCTCCTCGTGGGGTTTTGAGGTCATCTGTCCGTGGGCTTGGAGGCTGTCCTTTCTGATTGTACCAGTTTTCACGGCGTGGATGAACCGTTTGTCTCGCGGCTTCCTGGTTTTCGTTGCATGTTCACCGGCCAGGCCCCTGGAGAATTCATGCTGTCGCCTTCAGAATTCACGACGACCTCCGAGCGTGACTGCACGTCGTGAGAGCAAAACGGGAAGTGAAGGTATGCTCTCACGCCATATTTATCAGAAACTTGACGACCGATTTCAATTGTATTTTTGTGTGAGTGTGGGCGTGTATCTGCTTAGGAGTGAACTATGCGTGTTCACTTCTGTTTTTTTTTGTCCGGGGAGCGGTTTTTTAATGGTAAGTTCATAGGCGGATCCAGGCTTGCCGATCCGGGAGAAGGGCACGGGGGGCGCCATCCGAACCTGTGGGGCGCCAGTTTCGGACTGCAGAGCCGACCAGGTGGGCGCCAAATCCTACAGTTGTGGCGCCGATGTCCGCCTCCTGGCAGGGCCATCGACTTGAGGGGTGTCGTGACCATTTTATGGGGGTGGGCGCCGAGGGTCAATCGGGAGGTGCAAGTGCTTCACTTGCCCTCCTGGATCCGCCTATGGTTAGTTTGGTTGACAATTTTCCTGAGAGACCGAACGTAGCATTATACTGATTTCCGGTTTTCGCTCTCCGTTCGTTGTGGCGATATGTTGTAACGTCAGTAGAAGTTACGTCGCCCGATCCTATGTGAATCCTTGGGCAATGTGGCGTTTTTTTAGTACTTTACAGACCAGAGGCGGATCTAGGCGAAATGTTTGAGGGTTAGGGCAACTAGGGGAAAAAATTCAAAAGAAAATCGGTCAAAATTGGCTTCAACTAGGTAAAATGTGACCGCTTTGGGAGCCATGGCCAGCTTGCCCCCTCCTGTCCGTCCTTGTACCAGACGAGGCATCAAGGAGAGAATCACGGAGTGAGCTTGTCTGGTGGGGCGTCCCTGCTAACCATGGTGAGGTTTGTGCGTGGCAACACTGGTATATGGTATACCAGTGTGCAAAGCTCCCAGTTAGTAAGTGCTTCCACCTGGGAACCATTGATATCAGTATGTGTTAGTTTGACAACGCCATTCATTGTCCGCCGTGTTTCCTGTTGGTTTTAGACAATTTCTAGCTGGCATGATTCAGCTTTCCCATCACACCCGCTTTCAGGCTTGAACAGGCTCAGCAGACAGAACACCCACGTCATTGGACACGGGAAAATATGTCTTCGGAACTAAGATTGGCTATTTGGCGCACTTGTTACTAAACCCGAGGTGTTTGAGCGGAAAAGGCAGTGGTATTGTCCGTTAATGTAAGTGGGAAAAGCGTGAGGCGTTGATAAGCGGAAAATAGGGTGATTGTGTGGTGATGGTATTGCATCATCGGGCCGTTCTCTGCCCACATTTCATCAGGATCCCTGCAACAGTCGATCTGGCACTGACGTGCTCATTCGTCATGGGGCCTATCGTTAGAAGCGTCATGCCTGGAAGCCGAGGGTGATGTGGTGATTACCCAGAATGCGGCACGTGCAGTGCAGTTGAGGTGAAGTTTGGGCCTGACGAAACGCTGCTTGGCCGCGGCACTGCGTCCTCTTCAGGCGGGGTCCCGGGCACATCCGGTTTGGCCTTTTGGGTAAGGCTAAACGGTAAAAGATCACGAAAACGGAACGTTTTTTAAGACAATCTTACGAGTAGGCGGGATAGATCCCGGAGTTCACCCCCTGGTACTACCAATGGCGATATATAATAATAATAATAAAATAATAATAATAATAATAATGTTTATTTCACACTCATGGTGTATATCACACATGCATTCACATACGCATCACATCATTACACGTGCATATCAGATGTCATTAGTCAAATACACACACATCATAATTTAGTACATAATACTTGCCTAAAACACTGTTTGAGGCAGCCCTATATATATATATATATATATATATATATATATATATATATATATATATATATATATATATTTGAGTACTTCGGGAGCAGGTTTTCTTTGATGCAATATTCGTTGAATATGACGGCGAAATGGGCCTTTGTTACTTTTCGGCTAAGTGATTCTATGGTCCTGATAAGCTTCTTGTTCTCGCGATTGAATTCTTTTAAAATAACACCAAACGACTCTGGGCTTTGCAACGTTTCGATATTTCTAATATCATCCTCTGGCATAATTAAACATATTAAATACACAGCAAAATCGATCTAGTGTTCGTAAATATTCGCGTCGGACTCCATACCTTCTAAAATGAGCGAACATTATTTCATAGCATAGGCAAGTAAAAAACAATCACAAGAGACGCATTATTCGTGCGGGCACTTCGTTTTCAAAGTTTGCACGTTACCAATATCCTTAAAATCTAAGACATGATCAATCATAAACACACACGGATACACAATGATATTTGAATTGCGTTAAACTAACATATTTTAATACGGGTTCGCACTTTAATAGCTAGATGTTCTGGGTTTTAGCTATGTAATCTCAGCGGGACGCTTTCATACAAGGCTAGTTTAGCCACCAGATTCATCTGTCTGTTGATGGTCGGGTTCATTTCACGGATGTAGACCGCTTCCAGGGCTTGCAGTTTTCTTTTGTCGTGGCAGCGCGTCGGTATGGTGGTGTTCTCCACAATATCGCTCCTGGTGAGTTCTTTGCTGTGGGAGAGGCGCACGTGGCTCACCAGTGCTCCTTGCTGTAGGTGGTTCGTCAGTCGTCTGGATAGTGTGGTTGTTGTGTAGCCGATGTAGGAACAGTTTGTTTGTTTGCGCACAGTCACCATGTTTACATTTAAATCTGTACACTACATCTGTGGCTTTCAGGTCCGAGTGGTCTTGTGAAGGGTTGTTTTTCAATACGAGATTGCTGTCCTAGGGCTCTTATAAAATATCACTAGCTCGATAGAGTCGCCGAGCTGCTTTGGCGAGCAGTTCTTGCTGATGATAGCTTGAATGACCTTTTCATCTTTGAGGTATGATGTTGACATTGAGTTCTGGTAGAATATTTTGTGGGTTGTACCGGTCTCAGTTGTTGGTGTCTTGTTTTGAAAGTATTTGTTCATTTGTTTTCTGATAATGTTTTCTATATCTTCGGTGATGTAGTCATTGTTGACGAGGATGTTCTTTACTCTGTCCAGCTCTTGATGAGCAAGCTCCCATGTGGAACAGTGGGTGAGGGCACGGTGTACATATGCCCGGATAACACTTTCTTTATACCGTTTTGGGCATTCACTGCGCCCGTTCATGCACTGGCCGGTGTTGGTAGGCTTTCTGAACACCTTTGTCTCGATGTGTTTAGCTGAACCGTTTACATGGACATCCAGGAAAGATATCTTGTTGTCGATGCTTTCTTCAGTTGTGAAAGTCAGCTTCGAAGCCTTCTCCAGGTGTTCTTTCAGGCTGTTCAGCTGGCTCATGTCCGCTACTTCAGTGTAGATGTCGACTGCACCGTTTCGGTGCCCGGAGGGAAACCTGTACTCTCAAGTGGATGGTGTGGCCATGGGCTCTCCGCTCGGTGTCCTCTTTGCCGAGAGCTACATGACATTTGTAGAGGAGCAGGCTTTGAGCACAATGCCGACTAAACCCTATATATACCTTCGTTACATCGACGACATCTACACTGAAGTAGCGGACATGAGCCAGCTGAACAGCCTGAAAGAACACCTGGAGAAGGCTTCGAAGCTGACTTTCACAACTGAAGAAAGCATCGACAACAAGATATCTTTCCTGGATGTCCATGTAAACGGTTCAGCTAAACACATCGAGACAAAGGTGTTCAGAAAGCCTACCAACACCGGCCAGTGCATGAACGGGCGCAGTGAATGCCCAAAACGGTATAAAGAAAGTGTTATCCGGGCATATGTACACCGTGCCCTCACCCACTGTTCCACATGGGAGCTTGCTCATCAAGAGCTGGACAGAGTAAAGAACATCCTCGTCAACAATGACTACATCACCGAAGATATAGAAAACATTATCAGAAAACAAATGAACAAATACTTTCAAAACAAGACACCAACAACTGAGACCGGTACAACCCACAAAATATTCTACCAGAACTCAATGTCAACATCATACCTCAAAGATGAAAAGGTCATTCAAGCTATCATCAGCAAGAACTGCTCGCCAAAGCAGCTCGGCGACTCTATCGAGCTAGTGATATTTTATAAGAGCCCTAGGACAGCAACTCTCGTATTGAAAAACAACCCTTCACAAGACCACTCGGACCTGAAAGCCACAGATGTAGTGTACAGATTTAAATGTAAACATGGTGACTGTGCGCACCAAACAAACTGTTCCTACATCGGCTACACAACAACCACACTATCCAGACGACTGACGAACCACCTACAGCAAGGAGCACTGGTGAGCCACGTGCGCCTCTCCCACAGCAAAGAACTCACCAGGAGCGATATTGTGGAGAACACCACCATACTGACGCTGCCACGACAAAAGAAAACTGCAAGCCCTGGAAGCGGTCTACATCCGTGAAATGAACCCGACCATCAACAGACAGATGAATCTGGTGGCTAAACTAGCCTTGTATGAAAGCGTCCCGCTGAGATTACATAGCTAAAACCCAGAACATCTAGCTATTAAAGTGCGAACCCGTATTAAAATATGTTAGTTTAACGCAATTCAAATATCATTGTGTATCCGTGTGTGTTTATGATTGATCATGTCTTAGATTTTAAGGATATTGGTAACGTGCAAACTTTGAAAACGAAGTGCCCGCACGAATAATGCGTCTCTTGTGATTGTTTTTTACTTGCCTATGCTATGAAATAATGTTCGCTCATTTTAGAAGGTATGGAGTCCGACGCGAATATTTACGAACACTAGATCGATTTTGCTGTGTATTTAATATGTTTAATTATGCCAGAGGATGATATTAGAAATATCGAAACGTTGCAAAGCCCAGAGTCGTTTGGTGTTATTTTAAAAGAATTCAATCGCGAGAACAAGAAGCTTATCAGGACCATAGAATCACTTAGCCGAAAAGTAACAAAGGCCCATTTCGCCGTCATATTCAACGAATATTGCATCAAAGAAAACCTGCTCCCGAAGTACTCAAATATCAAGCTATATGACCGAGCAGTGCGGCAAAGTGAGAGGACATTAAGTTTCCGACGAAGCTTGGTTATTGATGAGTTTAAGAAGAAGAAGGAGGTATTGGTAAGTCTTGAACAGGAATTGGAGTTAGTTCTAGATCGGTATAGAGAGCTAGATATTCCTGATTTGATTAGACGTAAAACGGATCTTGCCCTTGATAACCAGAACGCTATCTTCGAAGAGAGAGCCCGTACAACTATAGAGAAAAAACTCAGTGAACTTCGTAGAGAACAGCTGAAATCTAATGATGAAGGAAACGCTTTCATCAACTTGTCTTCGCTAGAGCTCACTGATGCGCAAAAGGAGTTCCTTAATCTGGGCTTGAAGTGTCACTTCTATCCTAAACGATCAGCCACATTAAAGAAAGCAGAGATCGAAGTACTTTATCAGCAGATCTGCTACTTAAAGAGCAAAGACAAGTTAGAAGTAAATCCAGACATACAGGGTCAGTTACAAGCTGAATGTTCAAAACTGCGTGGTAACACTAGAGTTCTGTTCTTACGGATAGATTGAAAGAAGCGGCCAATGAACTGAAGAATAACCCCGACATTGTTATTCGCCGTGCTGACAAGTCCCAAGTTTTCGTAATTCTAGATAAGGAAGAATACCTGAGGAAAGTGAACGAAATACTCAAAGATACTTCGAAGTTTAAGAAGCTATCCCGAAACCCGATAGACGCAGAAAAGAAAAACTCAATAGCTTAATTGGCGCTGCTAATAAGGCTGCGGGACATCTCCAATTCAAACCAATCGTAGGAGACTTTAATCCGGGGTACTTTTATGGCAACATAAAAACGCATAAAGCTGGCCACCCCATCAGGCCGATAATATCTCAGTTACCAACACCATCATACGACTTAGCCAAGTCATTAAACAAGCTCCTTGCACCGTACATTCCGACGAAACATGCTCTGAAATCATCGGCTGAATTCATTGAAGTGGTGAAAATTCATGAGAGGAAAGGCACCCTAGCGTCACTAGACGCTCAAAGTCTCTTTACGAATGTTCCCATCGATGAAACCATCAACATCATCCTCAACTATGCTTTCAACCACCCAGACGAACCCCCACCGTGCGTTCCAAGGAAGACACTGCAGCAGATGCTCGAAGTGTGCACAAAAACTGCACCGTTTCGGTGCCCGGAGGGAAACCTGTACTCTCAAGTGGATGGTGTGGCCATGGGCTCTCCGCTCGGTGTCCTCTTTGCCGAGAGCTACATGACATTTGTAGAGGAGCAGGCTTTGAGCACAATGCCGACTAGACCCTATATATACCTTCGTTACATCGACGACATCTACACTGAAGTAGCGGACATGAGCCAGCTGAACAGCCTGAAAGAACACCTGGAGAAGGCTTCGAAGCTGACTTTCACAACTGAAGAAAGCATCGACAACAAGATATCTTTCCTGGATGTCCATGTAAACGGTTCAGCTAAACACATCGAGACAAAGGTGTTCAGAAAGCCTACCAACACCGGCCAGTGCATGAACGGGCGCAGTGAATGCCCAAAACGGTATAAAGAAAGTGTTATCCGGGCATATGTACACCGTGCCCTCACCCACTGTTCCACATGGGAGCTTGCTCATCAAGAGCTGGACAGAGTAAAGAACATCCTCGTCAACAATGACTACAGCACCGAAGATGTAGAAAACATTATCAGAAAACAAATGAACAAATACTTTCAAAACAAGACACCAACAACTGAGACCGGTACAACCCACAAAATATTCTACCAGAACTCAATGTCAACATCATACCTCAAAGATGAAAAAGGTCATTCAAGCTATCATCAGCAAGAACTGCTCGCCAAAGCAGCTCGGCGACTCTATCGAGCTAGTGATATTTTATAAGAGCCCTAGGACAGCAACTCTCGTATTGAAAAACAACCCTTCACAAGACCACTCGGACCTGAAAGCCACAGATGTAGTGTACAGATTTAAATGTAAACATGGTGACTGTGCGCACCAAACAAACTGTTCCTACATCGGCTACACAACAACCACACTATCCAGACGACTGACGAACCACCTACAGCAAGGAGCACTGGTGAGCCACGTGCGCCTCTCCCACAGCAAAGAACTCACCAGGAGCGATATTGTGGAGAACACCACCATACTGACGCGCTGCCACGACAAAAGAAAACTGCAAGCCCTGGAAGCGGTCTACATCCGTGAAATGAACCCGACCATCAACAGACAGATGAATCTGGTGGCTAAACTAGCCTTGTATGAAAGCGTCCCGCTGAGATTACATAGCTAAAACCCAGAACATCTAGCTATTAAAGTGCGAACCCGTATTAAAATATGTTAGTTTAACGCAATTCAAATATCATTGTGTATCCGTGTGTGTTTATGATTGATCATGTCTTAGATTTTAAGGATATTGGTAACGAAGTGCCCGCACGAATAATGCGTCTCTTGTGATTGTTTTTTACTTGCCTATGCTATGAAATAATGTTCGCTCATTTTAGAAGGTATGGAGTCCGACGCGAATATTTACGAACACTAGATCGATTTTGCTGTGTATTTAATATGTTTAATTATGCCAGAGGATGATATTAGAAATATCGAAACGTTGCAAAGCCCAGAGTCGTTTGGTGTTATTTTAAAAGAATTCAATCGCGAGAACAAGAAGCTTATCAGGACCATAGAATCACTTAGCCGAAAAGTAACAAAGGCCCATTTCGCCGTCATATTCAACGAATATATATATATATATATATATATATATATATATATATATATATATATATATATATATATATATATATTTAATAGATTGTTGGACAGTGCTCCTCTGTTTTTCATCATGTTGCTGTGTTTATAAACATAAACGCTATGTTTTTTTCATTTGTATTTTTGTTTTGTAAAATTAACAGCAGTGTGAACCCACTACATTCACATTCGCACCCTTCCAAATCTGTCAGATCAGCATTTGAGAGAAGTTGGGGGCGGCTGTCTGTGCAGCGTATTGGGGGTGATGCTCCGTTTTCACATTTCCATTGGGTAGCTGCGTTTCGGCTGACTTCCAGAGTACGGCGTACTGAAGCTGGTCGCGTGCAATGCCGCAGTGTTGGCTCAGTTGGTCGCGCGCGCTCTGGTTGAGCTGCATATGACCATACATGAAACGCTCTTTTGAAAGCAAAGTAGCGCCTCCGGCGTTGATGATGGTCAGTCCGAATCGCATTCTATGGTCCACATCTAATGCCTTTTATCAATACTGACCGGCATGGCTGAATGATTAGGTAATTGAAAATGCGTCATCGGGAACTTCGTGCGCTGGGTTCCTTTGATATCTCTGTGGTAGCGGGAATTGATATGGAACTGACCGAGTATTGTGCCAGTTATTCGTCTCTTTAGTTCGCCTGCTGAATCTGTGCTTTGAACTCAACCTATCGCAACACCAATTTAGAGACGACAGTAATGGAAGTACACGGATTAGCACATGGTATCATGAAATCGCTATGCACTGAAAGTTAGTTTTTTGTCTTCCGCCCGTCACCTCAAGAATTTTTGTTGCCAGCGTGGAATGCAGATACCATTTGCACCATTAGACAAAGGAACACGACACAAGAAAAAAACAGGCGCGCGATATCAGCCGATTTGCCCCGGCTAATGGACCTCCGTCTTAAATTAGTTTCATTCATTTTGTTCGGGTCATTGCAAGGTGAGCCACTTCGCACTGTCTGGAAACCTGAAAGGAAAATCGATAAGGCAAGGATTGGGCACGTATCTTGGAGTCTCGAGGCATGTTTTTCGAGCGAAACACCGGTTTCTGGTGAGGCATTGTCTTGCTTAGCGCCGTCCAAGGATGAAAAATATAACATTTAAACTGGGACATAAGAGGTAGAAATGCAACCGTTATATATGAATATGTATAGCATTGCTGCTACCCACTTTACGTGACCGATAAAGGGTTGAATGCCTGTTCAGTAGGCTGAAGTCTATTGTTAACTCTAATAGTTAACACTATTGAGCGACAGCAAACAACAAAAATCCATCCGACTTGTAATTGTCAGAAGCTTGGAGGACCCACGGAAGATTCTTGACAAAAAAAAACTAGAAACTGCCAGCCCAGTGTGAATGGTTACGGGTAGGCTGCAGTCTGCTTAAAGCCTTTCCATTGGACATAGTTAGCACTATTCGGACCGGATATCAGTATGTGGCCTGCCTCCATAGTTCGCGTGTGCCGGCCGGCTGGGTACGTCGCTGTTCTAGTCTTCACCTTTGCATGTTTCCATCCAAGTATGATTGAACTGGGCCCGTTTTGGGCCGAGCTGCCATTGTGGCGGCGATGGTGGGGTGTCGGAGTTGTCAGTCGTCGTCAGCCGGCCGATTTTTCTGCCGCATCATGCAGGAAAACCGACTGGGTTCCACCGGCCACTCCCCGCTTGTTGCAGCGGGCGGACGGCCGGTCCGCTGCATTATGGATGCTGCCCACCTCCCATCGCTCGGCTGAAACCCCCCCCCGCCGGCCCGCTGTAGAGCAGAAATCATACGGCGGCGGTAGTATTGGACAGCGTCCAGCTAGCAACCGCTGTGCTGAATGCTTAGCGGGCCGGCTCGTGAGACAATTTTTAAATGGGCCCGTCAGCTGCCGGGACTTTCAGAGGGGTTACATTGAGACGATAGACTGCCGGAGCGGCACGCTCCGAGTACATAGCAACACGGGCGAGAAGACGGAAGTCCGCAGCGGCTACTGCAGAACTCAAACCACCTGATCTTATCTATCGCCGTCCAAAACCCGTCTGGAAAAAATGCATGGGTATCAAAGTTACGTGACGGGAAAACACGTGATCGGTGATTTGTGAGCGAAGACAAAGGGTTTAGGATCGATCTTGTATGATTGTCGGAATGTGGGACCACCGTTTTCCAATAGTGGCCATTTCCAGTATTTTTTTTGAGGGAGGGGACCGCCATGAGGAGCACAGCATTTGGAATGGAAGAGGGCGCCATAGTTCCAGGAGGCGCCGGCCTGTGGTCTGTTGAAGACGGACCACAGGTCCTTCTTCAACTTCTGCCAAACCGTTGAGGCTTGGTTGCTTGGACCGGTAGCTTGTAGTTCAGTGACTCCTGTTGAAAGAGCTATTTGGACGTTACGGCGTATATCCCGGTACTGCACGTCGTTATGAAGGCTCTAGATTACGAGGTGGGTGGGAATGAACCGTGGGTTTCCCCACCCACAAAAGAATCGTGGATATCAGTATGTGCCGGATCATTAAGTCACCATGCAGTGTGCATTCCTTGCTTTCCGCAAATTTTCTCCTCATTTATGTCCGTTAGCTCGAATAGGCTCTGGCGGATCCGGGACTTCATTTCAGGGGGAGGGTTAAGGGGCTCGAGCCTCCCCGCCATTGCTTCGGATCAGCCGGGCTATGCATTTACTCTAAGCACTCTGACTTTTTGGGGGATTTTGCCCCCCCAGTCTCCCCTGCCCTGTATCCGCCTCGAAAAAGTCGATTCGTTGAACATACCCGTGCAAAATTCCCGCAAACAGCCGCTCATTCTCCATGCCTACACTTTCGGTAGAATAAACTAGCGCCGAAATTTGCTTAAATGACTGCGGTTCTGCGAACTCTGTCTTCCTTATCAAAAGCTGCAGCAGGACTTAATTCAATCAACGCTGCAATTTCTGAATCATCTGTACATACGAAGGTGGTTTGCCAAGCTTACCCCGCACCAGACTTTTAAGTGGCCTTCCCAAGTCCAGCCAAGCGGCGGGTTGCACGAGGAGCGCAGCCCGCAGCGAACACAGCGTCACTGCCGAGCCAGCGGTCATCTGGAGAACATCGCAACGGCGCAAAGTCATCAACAGAGGCAGAGGCGCGTGACACATACTGCAAATGCATTCATACAGACGCCTTTTGCTTTGAAACACATTGATTCAGCCTTTTTCAAACGTCTTTTCCTGCCAAAACTGGGGGAGGACAAGGCAACGTCCCACATCCTTAAAGTGGGGGGGGGCGCTACCCCCACCGACGCCCTCCATGGTTACCACGTCCTTGCACATACACACGTCCAGTCAGAAGCCATCTTTGTTTTATTTGGGTATCGACGGTTATGAAAAAGAGTATGAACAGGTGCAGCTAACATCTTTAGGGAAAACTAAGGCTGTTTGTATCAATATTTATTGATTTTGAGGGGCGGGTTAACGGTGTCTTCTGATCGCTGAAAAGGGGAAATCGTGAGGGAAGGGGGGGGGTGGAAAGGACTGTTTAAATGCTGACACACATCACTACAGTGTATACGTCTCAGCGTATCGGGAGGATATTTCTTTGTTTTTAAAGCGCCCCTGACAAATCGATGGCATGCCAAGTTTGAAAGCTATTCAAGCTGCGCCCCACCCCAAGCTTCAACTTTCCGTAACATACTTTGAAAAGTAACAAAGCGCGATATTTTCGTAGCCAGAATGAAATTACAAAATCGTTTTCGAATTATCAGCAGCTTTTCTTTCCTGGATAGCGGATGTTTGACTTTCAAAACAATGCCACCACCATATGTGGAGTCGAATGGACCGCGCCAAGCTCGGTGTTTACCAGTATTCCGTCTAGGTGCACTGCTGCCAGCTGTGTAGCTGTCGTTATTTAAGAATCACAAGCGCGTTTTCGGCCCGGTCCCCAGCGTTCCTGAGCTCAGTGCTCACTAAAATACCGTAGGCTGGGAACTGATTGTACCGCGTGACCCCGCAGTGACCCCGGCGGCCAGAATATAAGTTACAATATAATATAAATACGTCCACGCACTCCTACAGTGCGTGTATCAGAATGTACCTACGCTACGGATGCCTTTTATGCGCAAGTGCGGTCTGCCCGAATATAAGTTTCCTGCAGCACTCCCATATAGCTTTCTAAATTTGGTAGCGTAGCTTTCGTCTGTAACGAACCGTAGTGTAGCGTAATTCCGTAGTGTAGCGTAATTCCGTAGCGCAGACCATCTCTGCTCACTGGGCGTCCCTCCTGGCAAAGTCTTTGCTCATAGTTGTTGATAAAGGTTCATGCTATTTCGAGGATAGGTATTGGTTTCCTGGCATTACCCTATGATTTTTCTGCCCATCCTTTTTGCCTGTTTTCCCGTTAAAGTTAGTGTCAAAAGTATTTTTAACGAAAAACGAAAAGAAACTAAACGAAAATAATGATTTCATGTGGCGGACCGCAGCCTGGCCGGTGGAAGTATTTTCTGTCTATCGACGATGAATACATTCATGCTGTATCTTCTTTGCCGGGATATGGTTGGAGATGTCAGTCTGAAGCCGTGTACGCGGAAATGCGGATGATCCCCGTACCATCCCCATTTATTCCTTTCTGAGAAATTGTTTATTGGGTGGTCGGGTTCCTGTTCATTAGCGTTGGGGCGGGTTTATCCGCGTCCTGGCCCGTTTCCCAGAACCGCTGATGAAGTCAGGCAAGCCGGACTTTTCTAATCTCCTCCCATGCCGCTCCAGCCTGGGTTCCACTTGCCTGGGCACTGCACCAAGGCGCGTCTGTTACAGTACTCGCCTCTGGCATATGCATGGATCAGCGTCGGAAGTTCGACTTGGATTTGGTGAAGCTCTCTATTAAAAAGGTGAAAAAGAGGACACAATTTTTTAGCGGGACCGTTGCCTTTGCACTCATTGTGTTATAAATTATGTGTAGGTTCCATTTTTGTTGCTTTTATCGTAAGGTGGATTTGAGGAGGCCAAATACCAAAATAATGGCAAACATATGCCTAATAATGATTTGTTCCATGCAAGTAGTCGCACACCTTATAATTGGTACACGGTCAGCCCCCAGACAAATTCAGGTGGAATGCCAGCGTCCATGGACAAGCTTTGTAGGTTTCAGTTCAAAACATGCCTTGGAACTACAGAACATAGTTTTCATGGTGGCATAGTTTTCTTGGTGGCAAGTGTCGCGAAATGTTCGAGGGTACATATGCAAATGGAAACAACAAAATCGTAGGAATCGCGAAAGATTTGTGGAAAATCGATCTGGCAGAAAAATTGAAATGAGTACAACGGTGTGACAGGAAGCTCACATTCTAACAGAACCATTGGTGTCCTTGGAATATGAATTTGGCACATGTTTTGCGCTTGATAAAGTTGTATTGTGTGTTTTGTCGGTGGTAAAGTGTAAAAAAGGGATGTGTCGCTTAAAATTGGATCATCACCATCATGCATCATGTATTACCCACTTTCATATATTAATAAGAAAACTTTGGCTTTTATAAGTCATGTGATGTCACTTTCACACCTGTGTTCTGATCTCCATTCTGTTTATCATGATTGTGTGGAAATTTCATTCTATCATACAGCAGGAACAAATTTAGCTGGGTGGGTAAATAGTGGTGGGGGGGAGGGGGGGTGTGACAGCCAGCTCTTTAAAACTACGTAAAATGTCTCAATTTTCAGAGGGCTTTAAATGTTAAGTTGCATCGATTTGTAGCCCGCTGGGCATCATGCGAGGACTTTTTGGTGGATGCTGACCTCTGTGAATTTAGGCTCTGTGGTTGGCTGGGTGTCTCTGTTGAGATGGGCCCTGTGGTTGGCTGAGTGTTCTGTGGAGGTTGACTCTCTGGTTGGCTGAGTGTTCTGTGGAGGTTGACTCTCTGGTTGGCTGAGTGTTCTGTGGAGGTTGACTCTCTGGTTGGCTGAGTGTTATGTGAATGACCGAATGTTCTATGGAGCTGGGTCCTGTGGTTGACTGAGTGTTTTTGGTTGGCTGAAAGTTCTGTGGATGGATGAGTGGACTGTGGATAACAGAATATTCTGTGGAGCTGGGTCCTGTGGTTGGCTGAGTGTTTTGTGGATGGCTGAGCTCTGTGGATGGCAGAATGTTCTCTGACTGACCGAGTTTTTCTGCGGTTGTCTCAGTTTTCTGTGATTTGCCGAGTGTTGTGCGGTTCGCCGAGTGTTCTGCAAATGACTGAATGATCTGTGGTCGGCCGAGTGTTCTCTGTTTAGCTGAGTGTTCTGTGGTTAGCTGATTGTTCTCTGGCTGGCTGAGTGCTCTGTGGCTGGCCGAGTGTTTTGTGAGTGACTCAGTGTTCTGCGGTTGGCCGAGTGTTGTTCTGTGGGTGGCTGAGTGTTCTGCGGTTGACTGAGTGTTCTGCGGTTGGCTGAGTGTTCTGTGGTTGACCGAGCGTTCTGTGGTTGGCCGAGTGTTCTGCGGTTGACTGACGGTGTTCTATGCTTGGCTCAGTGTTCAATAGTCGGCCGAGTATTCTGCGGTTGACTGACGGTGTTCTATGGTTTGCTCAGTGTTGTATAGTTGGCCGAGTGTTCTGCGTTTGGCTGACTGCTCTGTGGAGGGCTGGGTGTTCTGTGGTTCACCGAGCGTTCTGTGGTTGGCCGAGTGTTCTGCGGTTGGCTGACGGTGTGCGTCTCCGTTTCAGGCCGTCCCATATACACGCACCTGCTGCAGGCAGCCTTCCTGGTAACGCCGGCCTACTGCGTCCACTGTGAGTACCGCTGTGGTCTAAAGGTCCGCTCACAGCGTTTCCGAGGAAATGTCCGCGGGCACGTAGCACCCGCGATCAGATGTCTGATGAATCACTACCCACAGCCCGTTATCACACGCCCAATGTTTTGTTATGTGAAATTAGAAGAAATCACTGTTTTATCCAATTCTAAACTATTTAATCATCTTATTGTTATCTAAAACTAAGAACTGATGCTACCGAAAATATTATTTCGGAAGTAGCATGCGCATGATACAAATTCAAAAGGCTCCATACCCACAGCTCAATCGGACGCAATTTAGGAAGGGAACATGGGTGCGTATGGCTGATAAGAGTGGAAGGCCTGGACGGAAAATTGGTACGAGTCATGCCATGTATTCACCCTGTGTTTGGATTGCCTTGTATGCGGTTTTTTTTGCTCGCGTAAACGGTGTGAAGGGGATTAAGTGCGCTGGTGCCCCGCCTCACACCTCTAGCGCCGTAGCCATGTTGTTACGTGCGTACGTACGTGCTTTGTGTCACACAGATTGAGGTCTGTTTTTTGAGCGAAATGTAACTTGCAGATTTCAGGGAAGTCGCATCATCGAAATCATTGCGGCATCGTCACCGTCATTATCATGAAAAGCTGTGTACGATATTTCGACAGCGGCCATTTTACGCATAGTGCTGTATATCTAGAAATAACCGCATCAGTCTGTGGTGGGATGCGTACCCGGTGACTTTAAGTGGCACGGATAATTAGTTCGGCATTTAACTGTGGAGGACCATAATTTTTATATGAACCACCTGCATTTCTGCAAGATCTATACACGCCAGGCTCTGTGGTTTGTATTCCTTGCTGGCAGACTTTGGTTCGGTTGCCTAGTGGTTACAGATTCAATTTCGAGGAGCTCCACCTGAGAAAAATGAACGTTTTTATACCACAAATTATTGGAAAACAGTTGCGCCCATTGTTTGCTCACAAGTGTGTGTATGAATGATGTAAAGTAAAAATGTATGATGTAAGTAAATATCATTTCTTAGATGTAAGGATGCAGGTTGCGGGCTGTTTCCACTCGCGCGGCGAGTACAGCAGCAAAATAGCAGAAGTTGGCCTTGTTACTGGCGTCTTATATGAAAAAAGTTGAATTAACGTGAGCCACAAGTGTGTTCAGACAGTTACACGCCCAGGGTCAGGAGTGGCGCTGACCTCGCCAGTGAATGAGGCAGCACGCAGAAGCTGCTGATGATGCTGCCCCTGCCGTACGCTGACCCTCCGGGGGTCGAACCGCACATATGTTTTCACAATTGCTTTGCGCCGATGTCAATAGCCGGGGCTGTAATAGCGCCGGAAAAAACTGACCTCGCCGTTCCGTAATGGCACCGGCATTCCCCATGTAATCCGCGTGAAACGATCG
This sequence comes from Lepas anatifera, assembly GCA_034440635.1. Taxonomy (NCBI): domain Eukaryota; kingdom Metazoa; phylum Arthropoda; class Thecostraca; family Lepadidae; genus Lepas; species Lepas anatifera. The sequence continues at coordinate 2,066,350 of JAOTON010000512.1, read as the reverse complement.
ATCGCGTGGTGTACAAAAGGGCTTTGTGACGTCTGGCGAAAATAAGCCGGCGCTGCGACGGTACAGGTTGTTGGTGTGTTGGATAGACGACCTTATCAGTCAGGCGGCGCTGAGTCACTCGGCTCGGCACGCGCCGCGGCCGCCCGTCTGCAAAACTGCAGCCGGCTGTCTCCGCGCTAAAACAAAAAGCCAGCAAATATGTCTCGCTCACCTATTTATGTGTTTCGCTGACAACTGAGTTTCCGTAATCGTGAGGTGAAGTCATCGCAGTTATATTCTGTAAACCGACATGGCTCTAAATTTTGGTGTGACGTTAACAACCACGTCTTGAACTTAAAGAGGTTTATCGATTGGCTTAGTGCAATTCAGCCTCAACCTCACTCCCGTGCAAAAAAATAAACGTTAATTGGCTAGAATTCTGTTGTGATAGTAAATGAAATAACACCCAAGGACGTTTCGAGGATTTGTGTGCTTGTCTTTTACTTTCTTGGCTTCTTTGCTCATGAAATTCGGATCAGAGGCTGCATTTATCCTGTAAGAATCCCCAAACGGCACACTGTTAACAGTTTGCTTATGTGTACTTCGTGGCACTCATCCTTAACAAGGCGCAGTGGCGGATCTAAGGGGTAAAAAGGCACTCCCCACCTCGAACGGAAAAGCGCGGCACAAAACTATGTTTTGCATTTACCTTGCATTTACCTTGAAACTTGAGTGACATGATACACTTGTCAAGGACTGAAGTTCTACCATCTCGAAATTATCCTATCGATGACCCAAGGTCTGGTTATCCTGACATCGGCATGTCCATTGTAAGTCAATGGAAAAACACAAAAAATCGCATATTACGGCAACGATGGTTTATTTTGCTTAAAAGCTTTTCCGAAACTCGCATGCGGCCAAGTTACAAGGTGACTGCCATTTATTGAAATACCGATGACCTGAGGTCACTTAAGTTCATATATATATATATATATATATATATATATATATATATATATATAGTTTTACTCATAGCTTTGGCTAGAATCAAGCTAAGGAAATGGGGTTGGTACCTACATGTGTGTCTATTTTTATTTCATTTTCTAAATAGCTGGGGAAGGGCAAGCTAGTGCGGACTGTGCTAGTGAGAAAAATATTGTGGTTAATGGTGATGAGAGGAAAACAGGGAGGTGTTGTGAGGGCGGGCCTGTGGCAGATCCAGAATTTCTGATGAGAGAACATAGTGGGAAGGAGGGGCATCCGGACCAGGGGGCACCACTTTCGGGCGACCAAACTTGAAGGTGGGCGCCGTATGCTATCGCGGGGCGCTGATTCTCGTATCCTGGAGGGGAGGGGTGGTAAGTGACATTTCAGGGGACGCCATCGACCTTGCAGGGGGCGCCGATGGAGAGGGGGAATGCGCTCCCACTTACTTCCCCTGGATTCGTCTATGGAGTATGACAACTATTTTTCGATTGGGTGTGCCTCAGTACAGCACCACAAACAAGCAGAAAAGGAGAGGTTCAAGCCATGATACATATTCTAGCACAGTATTGTTTTCATTACCATACATGGGCAGAATCGCGGAATACAGCCCGTCTCTGGACGATTACACATGTCCAGGCGTCTTCCTGTAGAATTCTTCAATCGTGAGGCAGCTTCAGTCATTTCCCACGCCACTTGCTAGCATTGGGGAGCAGAGGGGGTCATTCCGGGCATGTGGCCCGCCCCAAACGCTGGAGGGATGACAAACTATCTTTGACCCCAAAGGTGGGATACATTTTGAAAAAGGTGTTTTAACTAGGTCTGTCGAGGAATGAATATTTGCTCCACCACCCCCCCCCCAGGGAGAGTGATCATGTGCTTGGAGAGGTAGCTATACTAGGTCTATCTAGCACCCAAATTGCACGTCCCCCTCTCCCCCAGGAGGAGAGAGGCAGACATGGGTTTGCCCCCAAACTCGGGTCTGCGTCCGCCCTGCTTGCCAGCTCTTCACACTGCGGGTTATCCCGTCAGAGGGCCGCCGTGCCTGTCCTTTAGATCAGCGATGAATAAGGTACCGTTCCGTTGTACTTGTACAGTCTCCGCCGTCTTTTTTACAACTTTTAGAGATTTTCCTTTCACCCAGTGAATGTTTTTTTACACTGGATACATGGACGCATTGTTTGAAACAAAAGCAGTGCAGCAAGCTGCTCCGATTATTTGTCGAGCGTATACGTCAATAAAAGGATGTTACGCTGTTAATTGGTACCAATCATTGCGGTGGGGTACCGAGTGGTCAGAAACTGTGCCATTGGCATGGATCTTAAAAACATGAACGTCCTTTCCTTCTTCGAATGATATGATAAATGTAGCAAAAAATTTGCAAGAGCACTTGATTCCCTGACATGTCTTTTTTTAAAGGTACCAGATGTGATGGACTTCCCTTTGGTATTTATTGAACTGTTAACGTCTAATTATTTGGGGAAAAACTTTTGATACTAAAAATTGGCGCCAGATGATGATTCCGTAGATCGCCTTTTCGGAATCACCATGTGAGCCTACACACGATCCTATACAAAACTTAGTTAGGTGGTCTCCGAAATCTGTGTACGTTTGCTGGAATGCAGTGTGCGCTCCGCAGCTATGGTGGGCTCCAGCAGGCGCAGCTGATATCCGATGGCTGGGAGCTTGTCGTTGGGGTGGCTGTCAGGCCCCATATTTCACATAGGTGGATCCAGCGGGGCCAGGAGGAACGTGCTCTCCGATATACTCCCCGTCGCCCTTACCATCGCCTATAGCAGGCCACACCTTGTGATCTGGCGCTCCTTTCAAGCCTATATAGCACCCCCAATGGACCCAATGGCGCCCCTCTTTCCAAAGTGCCCCCATCGGAAGTCCTGGGTCCGTCTACGGTATACCCGGGTATTTATAGCCTCTGCAGACGCAGTGCCCTAAAACCCCAATTATCAAAAATTATCGTCTGTGGTGTTCCAGTCTGGAGCCTGGGCCCCGTTGGCCCGCCCTCAAGCTGCGCAAGTGAGTGAGATGTAGGAAAATGATAGCATTGACTGCTTGCTGTTTTCTCTGTCATTAGACAAGATTGTGGGGCTCTCACGTGGAAGGAGAGCAGCCAGAAGGGTGGCCGAGGGAGAGGAAAGGCGATAGGCATTGGGTGTCGTTAGAGGCTCGAGAGTTTAGCTAAGGCGAGGAAGGACAATGCACCACCTAGGGACGCCTTATGGAAACTACGGGGGCGTCCTTCTGCAGCTGTTTGGTTTTTTTGGGAGGGGGAAATGAGTGTTTTGAAAGTCATGTCAGGAGGTAATGGGCCTAATTTTGTCAGAGAGGTAGGGCTGTCGGAGGGGCAGCTAAATGTCCGTATAGTGGTTCCCGGCTGACAGGAGACAGGCAGCTGACAATGGAGGAGGCGTGGAAGTAGGGCGCCTCTGTCTGGGCTGCCCTCAAAAGTACAGTGTCGGTATGTTACAGGCCTCCGGCCATCACAGTTGGACGTTTTCGGTGTGGGTAGGCGCCTCCATGGGCTAGTGGGATCGAAAGCCTCCTTCCCCGGGATCCTGCGCCGTCCTTAGTGCTTAGTCAGAAATGATATTTTCCACAACAAACTCTCGTAAAAGAGAGAGAACAGTCGTGGGAATTTGGTCATATCGAAGAGTTTCTCAAATTTGATCATCTGCCGTTGGCTTAACACGCGCATTGACGGGGGTCTGAGCCACCTTCGCTTTGACGAGGGGCGGGTACCCGCCCCCCTAAGATCTCGAGCACCACGGTAGGTAGCGAAAAACGGTAAACGGCGTTGGGTTGCCTATCGACTTCTCCATCGAAAATACTGGACTATTTTTTTCTCAGGTCACATTTAAGGTCACCAGAGGTCAAAACATGCCGTCACAGGGATAACATGTAAATTCAGTTTTTCGGCCATTACATCTGAACAAGTAAAGATAGAGCAAAACGACTTGAACTATATGAATCCTCGCAACAAGCCAAATCGAATGATATATAATTTGACCTTGGTAGGTCAAATCAAGGATTTGACCTGACCTGAGGTCAGGTCAGGGTCAAATTATATAAAATGCATATCATTAGAACCGTAAATTCAAGGCAAGTCTAATGAAGCTAAAATAAACGCTCTGTCACTCTCCGTTACTGAGTTATACAATAAAAAACATTTTTTCCAAGTATTTCCAGTGGAGAGGTCATGCCTCGTACCTGACCTTAGGTCACCGATATCAAAAATAGCGAAACATATTTTAGAGAACTTGGTGGACCCATTATGTGATATGAGTTTCAATCGGATAAGTTCACCCTGCTCCGACTTATGCTATCTTAAACTTTTTTGAGGTCAGGTCACTTGACCTGTACTGGTGACCTGACCTGAGATGACCTAACCTTAAAATTTTCAAAGAAGTTGTAAAAATGATGACGGGAAAAGGAATGCCAAGTACGGCGGCGCTACGCGCCGCCGTTTTACTGCTATCTCCGAAAAACCCGAGGGGGCGGCTACCCGCCCCCCGTCAATGCGCGTGTTAAGTTGGACGTTGACGTCGAATCGCCTTTAAAACTAGCCTGGTTAAATCTCCAGACTGCAGTGCTTTGACTCCCACGAGGCTTCCGATTGGGCGTTGTCTGAGCCCGAGTATTTTAACTCCGTGGGTTCGTGTCTAGCGTCTGTCAATAAAGGTGGTCGGTCGGTCGGTCGGTCGTTCGTTCGGTCTTCTTGAAAACGTCCGCAGACTTCTTGAAATATATTTTTTCATAAATTTTGTCCAAGTTCGGTAATTGGAGTCGGAGTCTCTCTAAAGTCATCAGTGGACTTGTCACGGAGACTCTGACCCCACCATCCGAACGAGCAACTCCCGCGATGAATGGTCAATTTAGAAGCCAAAGTTTAACGTCCCACAAAGCACAGGGACGGCCGGCCTGCGCAATTTACCCTCTCACCAGTCAGTTGCCAGGCGACCTACGTCGGGTAAACTATTGAGCGCCGAAGCGTCTCGGGGGAACCAATCCCAAGCTTTCACATGCACTGCCAGATTTGCGGTCCTGAGCAGCGGCCGGAGCGCAGTGCTCTACCAACTGAGCCACCGAGGCGGCATATCTTATTTGTGAAATTGCCTACATATATTTTACAAAGCTTCACTAACTTTGACAAAGGTGAGGAAAGATGTGCGGGAATCAGTGTCAGCCAAACGATGAGCAATGCTCCGACCCAACAGAACAGGTGATAACCTCACAGATCCAACGTACGGATGCTGTTGCGGCATCCTGCCCTTTGGGCCATTCCAAGTCTTCACATGTGATCCGGGGCGGATCACACGGGCATCTTCTGTTCCGCTTGTTCACTCATAGATAAAAAGCCCTGAGACTGCCTAGTGACACTGACACAGCCGGGTTAATTGATCCAGCCAATGTGTCAGGGGGCGATCTCTGTTTCAGTGTGGTGATCGAACTGTGGTTTCCGAACTGTGGGTCAATATTGTGCTCAGTTCACCCGCGCACATTAGGGCAGGGGCGAGAGATTATCGACGTCACTGAATTTGATGGTCGGATCCGGTTCCCGTGCATATGCGTTGGGAGCAATTTTGTTTTTAAATTCTGATATTTGCTGTCATTTTTCCAGTGCAGTGTATGGCTCAATGTGCTGCTGGACAGATTTGCGGTCAACACTGATCATGTAGCTGATGATGTTTTCGATGTGAAAATTTGGATAGATGAGCCAACATGATCCAAAGAAGGAAACAAAATCGAATCGTCATGACCACCAAACAGTATGGAGTTTCTGCGGTTTCCAAATGTGAGCATGGGTACCCAGAGAAACAAAGTAGTTACTGAGCTGAAGATGGATTGGATGTTTATTTTATAGGTTGTCAGAGCCGGGTTGGCGCGATGTCGCCGTTCAGGCCGGCTGTCGGTGTCGGCTGCGGCGGGAATGTGACCTCCGACTGCCCTTGTCGTGCGCGCGGCCGTGTTGGTGCGAGCTCGGTCGGCCGGCGCCGCGCCGTCTGGCCTGTCGCGCCCCGCGCGCACTCGGGCAGCCAGCCAGCTGACGACAGATCTGGTGCAGCGCCCCTCCCCTCTGCCAGGGCTTCAGGCATTTCTCGAACTTGGGTGTCACACCGACGCCCGTGTCCCACCGCACCATGGATCGTTTCCCATCGCAACATCGCCCGTGTCCCACCGTGCCATCCCCAGTCCCACGCACCATCCCCCAATCCCACCGCACCATCGCCCTGTCCCACCGCACCATCGCCCCTGTCCCACCGCACCATGGCCCGTGTCCCACCGCACCATCGCCCCTGTCCCACCGCACCATCGCCCCTGTCCCACCGCACCATGGCTCCTGTCCCACCGCACCATCGCCCCTGTCCCACCGCACCATCGCCCCTGTCCCACTGCACCATGGCTCGTGTCCCACCGTGCCATCCCCCGTCTCCCACCGCACCATGGCTCGTGTCCCACCGTGCCACCGCCCCTGTCCCACCGCACCATCGCCCTTGTCCCACCGTGCCATCGCCCCTGTCCCACCGCACCATGGCTCTTGTCCCACCGTGCCATTCCCTTGTCCCTCCGCTCCATCGCCCGTGTCCCACCGCATCATGGCTCGTGTCCCACCGTGCCATCCCCGTGTCCCATCGTGCCATCCCCGTGTCCCACCGCACCATGGCTCGTGTCCCACCGTGCCATCGCCCCTGTCCCACCGCACCATGGCCCTTGTCCCACCGTGCCATCCCCTTGACCCACCGCTCCATCGCCCGTGTCCCACCGCACCATGACTCGTGTCCCACCGTGCCATCGCCCGTGTCCCATCGTGCCATCCCCGTGTCCCACCGCACCATGGCTCGTGTCCCACCGTGCCATCGCCCGTGTCCCACCGTGCCATCCCCGTGTCCCATTGTGCCATCCCCGTGTCCCACCGCACCATGGCTCGTGTCCCACCGTGCCATCCCCCTGTCCCACCGCACCATCGCCCCTGTCCCACTGCACCATGGCTCGTGTCCCACCGCACCATCGCCCCTGTCCCACCGCACCATCCCCCAATCCCACCGCACCATCCCCCTGTCCCACCGCACCATCGCCCCTGTCCCACCGCACCATGGCTCGTGTCCCACCGCACCATCGCCCCTGTCCCACCGTACCATCGCCCCTGTCCCACCGCACCATGGCTCGTGTCCCACCGCACCATCGCCCCTGTCCCACCGCACCATCGCCCCTGTCCCACTGCACCATGGCTCGTGTCCCACCGTGCCATCGCCCGTGTCCCACCGCACCATGGCTCGTGTCCCACCGTGCCATCGCCCGTGTCACACCGCACCATGGCTCTTGTCCCACCGTGCCATCGCCCTTGTCCCACCGCTCCATCGCCCGTGTCCCACCGCATCATGACTCGTGTCCCACCGTGCCATCCCGTGTCCCATCGGCCATCCCCGTGTCCCACCGCACCATGACTCGTGTCCCACCGTGCCATCCCCGTGTCCCACCGTGCCATCCCCGTGTCCCATTGTGCCATCCCCGTGTCCCACCGCACCATCCCCGTGTCCCACCGTGCCATCGCCCGTGTCCCACCGCACCATGACTCGTGTCCCACCGTGCCATCGCCCGTGTCCCACCGCATCATGGCTCTGTCCCACCGTGCCACCGACCGTGTCCCACCGCACTATCGCCCCTGTCCCACCGCACCATCGCCCCTGTCCCACCGCACCATCGCCCCTGTCCCACCGCACCATCGCCCGTGTCCCACCGCACCATCGCCCCTGTCCCACCGCACCATCGCCCTTGTCCCACCGCACCATCGCTCCTCTCCGTGCAGCCCGCCGCGGGGCGGCTGTGTTTTCCAGGCGTCAGTTGCTATGCGGGCGGGTTCAGGGCAGCGATGGAGCCGTTCTGCAGATTCAGCTGCTCTGGGGCAGATAACGAGTCACGGTGCAGCAGCACCGTCCCCGAGCCAGACCTGGGCCCCGTCCGGCCAGCCACACCCTCTCTGCCAGATCGCCAAGCGACAGTTCCTAGTCATGCTTCAGCTATGCAGAGGTTACTAGGCAATTTCGACGTTACAATGGCTGACGAGGCATAGGTGGATCCAGGACGTCTGATCGGGGGTGGTACCTTTGGGACCTATCGTGTGGGCGCCAAATCCTATCGTGGGCACCGATACTCGCGTCCGGGGGAAAAGTGGCATTTCAGGGTGCGCTATCGACCTTCCAGGGAGGGGGGGGGGCGTGGCGCCGGTGGTAGTTTCAGGGGCCGCAAAGGGTCGACCGGGGGAGGAGTGTCCTCACCCCCCCCCCACCCGCTGTGGATCTACCTATGTGACGATGGCTCCGTCGAGCACGATGAAGAGGCGGAGGAAGCTTTTGAAGGGACTTGTCTTAAAGTCCATGTGGTGATGTCATGTCTAGAACAAGGGCTTATTCAGGGATTGTATACAAGCCCCTGTGCACTGCGCAGCCTGTGGGGCACCATGCAGTTTGAGCAGACGTCGTTAGAAGCCTGCACTGCGCTGCACGCTCCGTGAACATTGCAGAAGTGCAAGCGCGCATAAACCTTGGGCAAATACTACCTGGAAAAGAGGGGTATTTGACAGAATATAGCAGCATGTGATTCCACATTCAATGGGTTTCCTGGCACCTCGGTATGGTATACAGCGGACGTGATAAGCATTGGCTGGGAGGGTGGGGCCGCCTGTTTGAAATAGGTCTCGGTGTAGCTATCGATTGGAGGATGTGGTTGCATGCTTCTTGTCTAGAACTGCGGCATTCCAAGTATTTCACTTATTCGTGCTCCTTGTAGTTATGCTGCGACCGAGCTAGGTTTCAGGTACCGTTATAATATCGGTTCTTAGTCCGGATCTGCATGTTTATTTCATTTTAAGGCTGCTGTGGGGTTTCGAACAAGGCATTTGAATGCATAATTTCCTCCTTCACGGCTACTGTATGGAAAAAACTGGTAGCAATACGCACGCCATCAATTTGTATTCTGATTCTTTGCGCATTAAAACTGTTCGTGCGAAAATTAAAATTTATTGAGCGCAGTTTTAATGTCTATAAGGTCTACTGCCCCAAAATGTGCGAATCATCGTGGTTCAATGTAATTAAAATCATCAGTACATTTCCTTCGTATCTTTTAAATGTATTCTAAATTTTTCAGCCTTCTGTACGTTGTCCCTTTGGTGGGGTCATCCCACGGTTGATGTTTCAGGTAAAAAGAATAAAATGAAATTGAAATGTTTGACACAAAGCAATATTTTCCCCTCTTCTGCACAGATTCATCGCTCCATGGTTTTATGGATGAGTTCTTAAAAGCCTATTGTTTATGACACACTCCAAGATGGGGCTATAACCAGTGGGGCTTCGTGGCCTAGTGGCTTTAATGCGAGTCTCTGAATTGGGATAGCATAGATTAACACCCACGCTAGTGCTTGTGTAGCTAGGCAAATGTGCCTGTTCGCCGTCAGCCCCCTTCCAAGAGCAAGGGTCGCTTCGTGCTGTGACTTCACACGCCCACACTCTATGGCTGTACCAAGGGTCTATCAATGCTACTTATAGACAACCATATTTAAAAAAACAATCCTTTATTTCTACATTTGGAACACAGTTGAATTTATTGTGTTCTCTCTTCAGGGGTTCAAGGCCCGGCGGCTTCCCTGAACAAGAAGCGAGCTGGCTCCCGAGATACCCTTCCAACAGGGAAAAAGTTGGTGACGCCATATGACCCTGGCAGCTGGTGCGTTTTTAAGCGCCAAAAAGTATTAAATCAAAGCGAAACCCACCCTAACATACGTGCGTAAAATGTTTTGTTGGGTTGATTTAATCGTGGGCGACGTGGTTTTTACTGGATTTATTGAAGTTTTAACCTCCTTAACCAGATATTTGTAGGGCCCATTCGTTGCTAACCATTCCTTAAAGGGAATGTGGCACCCTGGATCGAATCCTGGAATTTAGTGTAATTAGGCGTACTTTTAGCCGAAAATAATGAAACCACTCATGATTTCTCTGAAAAATGTACAATAAGCTCAATATTTTGATTTTTAAAATGCTCATCTAGGAAAATAAATAAATATCTGCCTATGGATGATGTCATGATCTGGCAACCACTACCATACTCGAAACGCTTCAAGGGCTTCGATTGGCTGATGCTCATCGTGACGTCAGCATATGTCGTTACACCAACAGCCATGGCAACCGTGGTCTGCTGCTAAGAGTACATGAGGGGTACATTGCAGGTAGGTTTTGGCTTTTTTGCGGAAATCTCGAGTCCCAAGACAAATGATATATTGAGTGCCAGGTTTTCCGACTTGCTTTACAACTTGGCTATCTCAGTTAAAATCACGTTACGAAGGTGCCACCTTTCCTTTAAAGGGAATGTGGCACTAGGGTGTCCCAAAATACCACTTTTCGTCTGTGCAAGCTTGCCGGTTGACACCGCATTCTCCTTTGAGTTAATAATGAGCATGCAAAATTTGGATTCGATCCTTTAAGGTTTGGTCCCCCCGCCCCCAAAACTGGTGAAAATCGAAAATCGTTGAATCGGCTCGAAAGTGGGTTCATTCGAAAGCTTATGACAGAGGAAAACATATTTCCTCATACAAATTGATGTAAAACCACTTCTTCAACGTTTTAGAGAGCTAAGAAGTTCCGAATTGTAGTATCACTGGCCAGAGGCGGATCTAATAAACTTTTTTGGGGGTAACATGAGCAAAATGGGAAAACAGTGTCTTGTTTTCAAGAAAATAGACTACAATTGGCCAAAGCGAGTAGAGTTTATCACTTTTAAGGGGATGGCTGGATTGGTTTCCTTGCATCCGCCACTGGTATGGACATGCAAATTATATATTGTACTTCGCCTGATTTCGGGAAACAAAGCCATTTGCTGCATCACTACGGATATACGTGCATGGTACCATTGCGACCGTTAGAATGAATATTCCATGTTTTCGTTCCTTTACAGAGTTGTCGTGTCATGACTAATTTTCATTTAATGTTAAAGCAGTCTACCTGAAGCAAATTGTACGAAGCCTTCAGCATACTCGAAGAAAAGATCCAATGATGAAGAAGGGAGAAGTCAGCGACGGAAAAAACATGCGGACTGACCTCTGAAGTAGTCCAGGCATCAATTGAAACGATGAGATGACTTTGTTGGTAAATCCCTTCAGCTGCCTGCCAATCAGCTACCGACCAAGCGTAAAATCCTCCAAAGGTACCGAGCCCTCCGCATACAAGAGCCTAGTGCAACGAAGCACTAACTAGCTGGATAGATCGCTTTAGAGGTCCAGGCGATATAAGTCACCGTTCGAGTGTCCTGCAATACTGTTTACAGCAGCTGTAAAATGTGTCATGCATACGCTAGGCGTGTGGTTAAAGTAATACTGAAATCTGAATCGAGAAACACTTTCATTTCAGCGCCAGCTCTATTAACTTCATTGCCAGCTCATGGCAGTCGGTTATTATTTCGTGGTAACAGTGAAAAGTTCTTAAGGAACCTGCAAATGATCATGAGGGCTAACAACAATCCTTCTTCGCAAGAGGACTTCAATTCCTTCATGAATCAACACCAGGTGCCTAATCCTAGAATTAGACAAAATATTTTCTGCTCACGCTGTTCTTTGTTGTTTTTTCTGGCGATACCCCTTCGACAAGCTCTCCATGGCCCCGCCGAGCACCTTCAAGTCAAGCAGATTTCAGAGCTAATCGCCCTCTTTCATGACCCATACTTCTTGCAGGCCCTACTGACTGCGGGAACTCCACGGCTTGACCTCAGGCTATTCCAGGACATGAAGACCTATTCAGGGCAGCTACCAAGTGCGCGAAAGCCACACAGTGCTCTATCATGCGTCAACCCTGGCATCTCACGGGGAAAACGCCGTCCTCTGGTTGTTTGGTGAGGGTGTGTCAACAGATGAAAATGCAGAGGTAGCAGCTGCACCCCGACAGTCACATAGCCAGGAACATTGGCCAGGGAAAGCCGATGTTGTCAGGAGCATATAAGCTGAGGCGCTGGCATTCAGGTGGATGAACGTCAGCAACCAGTGCTTACCACCCAGGAATCGGCGAGTGATACAGACTTCATCTGTATGAACGCTTCGTGGAAAATCTAGCAGTCACAAAAGACAGCGCGGAACGATCGGTGAAATACATCATGGACTACACCGACGTTGCCCGTGAAGGTACATGAGGGCTCGGAACTACAGTAGCCTGCGCACACCGTCTCCAAGCGCCGAATCTCGAAAAAGAGCTGGATGGCGTGCACGTGTAAAAATATTAATATAGAACTAGAAGGAGCAGTCTAACAACATTTTGTCTGCGAACAAGTTTCCTTCCCATTCATGGGCTTCCGAATAAACACATTAAAGCCATTGGCTTGATGATATGGTGTGTCATTCTGACTGCACCAATCGGTTGCGAAAAAGAAACAATCATATTTGTGCAATGAACGCCCACTTTCCATGCCATTCACAGTCCCAGGAAAAGAAATCTAGCTATGCCCTTGAAAGCGGTTAAATTGTACAGACTGTGATGATTCTGGTCCATTTTCTTGAAAAAACAATAATTTTCCCCAAATTTCCCGCGATACCCCCAAAAAGTTTATAAGATCCGCCTCTGGCCAGTGATCTCGCAATTCGAAACTTCTTAGCTCCATAAAAGCATCAAGAAGTGGTTTTACATCAATTTGAATGAGAGAAATAGGTTTTTCTGTCATAAGCTTTCATATAAACCAACTTTCAAGCCAATACAACGGTTTTCCATTTTCATCAGTTAAAGGGGGCGGGGAGACCAAACCTCAAAGCATCGATTCAAAATTTTGCAGGCTCATTATTAACTCAAAGGAGAATGCGGTGTCAACTGGCAAGCTTGCACAGACGAAAAGTGGTATTTTGGGACACCTTAATTACTCCTGACATGACAATTCTGTAAAGGAACAAAAACATGGTATATTTCTTCTAACGGTCACAACGGTGTAAAGAGTACTTCAGAGGTCGGCCTGCATATTTTTCCCGTTGCTGACTTGTCTCTTCTTCATCATTGTATCTTTTCTTCGAGTATGCTGAAGGCATCGTACAATTTGCTTCAGGAAGACTGCTTCAACATTAAATGCAAATTACTCATGACACGACAACTCTGTAAGGAACGAACACATGGAATATTCATTCCAACGGTCACAATGGTACCATGCACTTACATCCGTAGTGATGCCGGAAATGGCTTTGTTTCCGAAATCAGGCGAAGTACAATTTATAATTTGTCATGTCCATACCAGTAGCGGATGCAAGGAAAACCAATCCAGTCATCCCCTTAAAAGTGATAAAACTCTACTCGCTTTGGCCAATTGTGGTCTATTTTCTTGAAAAAGACACTGTTTTCCCATTTTGCTCATGTTACCCCCAAAAAAAGTTTATTAGATCCGCCTCTGGCCAGTGATACCACAATTCGGAACTTCTTAGCTCTCTAAAACGATGAAGAAGTGGTTTTACATCAATTTGTATGAGGAAATATGTTTTTCTCTGTCATAAGCTTCGAATGAACCCATTTTCGAGCCAATTCAACGATTTTCGATTTTCACCAGTTTGGGGGGGGGGGGGACCAAATCTCAAAGGATCGAATCCAAATTTTGCATGCTCATTATTAACTCAAAGGAGAATGCGGTGTCAACCGGCAAGCTTGCACAGACGAAAAAGTGGTATTTTGGGACACCCTAATGTGGCACCTTCATTATAACGTGATTTTAACTGAGATAGCCTAAACCGGAAAACCCTGTGCTCTAAATATCATTTGTCTTGAAACCCACAATTTCCGTAGAGAAAAGCCTAAAATGAACCTGAAATGTACCCTACATGTACCCTTAGCAGCAGCCCACAGTTGTCAGTTGTTGGTGTGACGACATATGCTGACGTCACGGTGAGTATCAGCCAACCGAAGCCCTTGAAGCCTATTGAATATGTAGGGGTTGCCAGATCATGACACAGGCAGATATGTATTTCTATCCCTAGTGGAGCATCTTAAAAATTAAAATATTGAGCTTATTGTACATTTTTGGAGTAATCGTGGACGCTACCGTGATTTTGGGCTAAAAGTTTCCCCAATTACACTGAATTCCAGGATTCGACCAAGGTGCCACATTCCCTTTAAAGGGAATGTGGCACCTTCATAACGTGATTCTAACTGAGATAGCCAAGTTGTAAAGCAAGTCGGAATACCCGGTACTCAATGTATCATTTGTCTTGGAACTCGAGATTTCCGTAGAAAAAAGTTGAAGCCTACCTCAAAGTACCCCTCATGTACCCTTAGCAGCAGGCCACAGTTTTTGTGGCTGTTGGTGTGACGACATATGCTGACGTCACGATGAGCATCAGTCAATCGAAGCCCTTGAAGCCTATTGAATATGGTAGTGGTTGCCAGATCATGACATCATCCACAGGCAGATATGTATTTCTTTTCCTAGAGGAGTATTTTAAAAATCAAAACATTGAGCTTATTGCACATTTTTCAGAGAAATCATGAGTAGTTTCATTATTTTCGGCTAAAAGTACGCCTAGTTACACTAAATTTCAGGATTCGCCCATGGTGCCACATTCCCTTTAATACAATGACGGCCGCACGATGCCCTACCCAGAGCAGCCTTTTCACAGAACTTACCGCTCCTAATGCGTGGTAAGGAGCCAGCAGCTTTTACCCACCGTCCACCCCCGGCAGGGGAACATTTTCGGGCATGATCTCTGTAAAATTGGCGCCACATGGCCTTCTTTGTCGGCGCGCCCTAAACCCCCAATTATGATTATCTCTGTATACTTGAAAGTAGTGTATTATGCAGCGAGAGACACTACATTCATTTGTCAAGCCCTTCCGGCACTGACGTCTGTGTAGCAGCCCAAGCCAGCAGGTGCAGTGGCACGCTATGATTGTCACGCCGCCTTGGCCAACAGACGCAACCCTGTGCTGGTGAACGCAAAAAATGGAGCCATTAGCGAAGAGGAACGGCTCGTTATGTCATATCGGGTCATCTTATCTCCAAACAAATGAATGTCTGTTTCCATCTGCGGCTGCGGCATGGGGTTATAAAAACTGCGGCCGGGCCTCTCTTCCGATCGGTGGTGATGACAGTTGGGAATGATAGCGTTATCGACAGTCTCCTGGGCGTACCCTGGTGGTGCAATTGTGGACGGCTCTCGCTTATCGAAAGCTCGTAATCTGTCAACTTTTTTGTCGGGTGCACAACAGGATCTGCTCCAACCCCCTCCCCCTCTGTCCTTTCGCCCCCTGCTCGATGGTTTCCCCCAAGCGATGTGCTGATCATACTGGTGATGAAAAATTAAAAAAAAAATTATGAATCGTAATTCGGTAAAAGAGACCAACACATAGCCTCGCATTACTTCACGTTCTCCACAAATAAGGCTCTATCGCAAGAAACACAATGGTGAAAACCCAGCGTAAGTGGCCCCATTCGGCCCGTCAAGGTAAACACAGACTAAGCGATAGGTACCAGTGTTATATTGACCTCTATTTACCTTTTCTGGTGTCCACTAATACCTTGAAGAGCTCACTAATTGTGGTCTCTTCCAAGTGGGGTGTTCTGCAACATTTGGGCTGGTGCACTGACACCGACCTTCTCTTGCGTGGCGCAAAGATTCCGTTATGTGGCTAACAATCCGTTCGTATTAGAACTAACATAGATACATGAATCTTGTAATTATCCTGAAACTAGTAAAAATCTAGAACGCCCGTTCAAAGAAGCCCGTTTCTATATCGCTCTTTGTCTTGTCGCTGAGGCTAGAAAAATGAATATTATCTTCTTAGTGGGCTGAATTTCTGTGAACTTTATTTTAATCTGCTGCCAGTTCTAATGACTGCTGTATCTGCGGTATTTTTCTTTTTTCCTTGGTAGATCGAATAGTTGCATCAATATGGTAAGCCTCTTTAACTTCTTTCCAATATTCATACTTCCGGGAACTGCAGTGAAGATAACATCAAGGAACTAGGCCAAAAATACAATCTCCTTTGATTTTCTGTGCTCTAAAACTGGTTCCTGCTGCGAGGCATCCGTGTCTTAAGAGGCTGTCACTGGGCTCAAGAGGGGGGGGCTCAATTGCAAGTCTTCTGTGTTGCATATGTTGTTTGTCCTCAAAAGTAAATGACAGAAAGTGCATGGACCCCAATATTCACCTAGCTGATTTAAGGTTATTATATTGGAATGATAATGGGACTAATTGACACTAGTCCCACCACTCTTTTTATCAATTTTGTTGTGCACACTTTGTGAAAAAGTCTTAGCTGTGGCACTTACATGAACTGAATGTAACAAAAAGGCCCAGATCGGAATCATGATACAGATGGAAAAGTTTTCTGTTTGCCGCAGTTTGGAAACGACCTCATTTTTTAACCGGTATTGGTGCTGTCGTGATGCTCAACAAGTTCTAGGGTATTTCTTTATTTCCCGGAATGTAGCGCCTGCCTGGACAGTGGTCGATGTGAACAGGGGCGGACGCAGACCCGAGTTTTGGTGGGCCAAACCCATGTCAGCCTCTCCTCCTGGGGGGGGGTGGCAGCGAATATTTTTTTGCTCTACAGACCTAATGTAAACACCTTTTTTCAGTGCTCTACATACCTAGTATAAGCTACCTCTCCGAGTGCATGATCGCTCTCTGGGGGGAGCGATCCCTGCGCCTGCCAATGAATGTGAACTAACGCATCAGTAGTTTGAAATAAAACCATCCCCGGCGGGGCGGCGAGACCGGTGTTGGGCGTGCACGCGCTGTAGCGTGGCTCTTGCACCGTGTGAAGCAGCCAGCTGCTGACGGCGCAGGTGCACAAGGTCGTGTTGCAGCTGCTGACACGGCCGAGGCACGTGCGGCTGCTGACTGCCGGCTGACCCCGGCCGCCTGCGCGTGACCCCGGTGTCAGTGTCGGCTGACACAGCCGCGCCCTCTCGCACCCGGCCTTCTCGGATGTGCCCCCGTCCGGTGGCGCGACGGATATAACTCAGCACCCCGCAGGGGACCGATTTTCATCTGCCGGACTCGTTGGCACTGCTGACTGGTCCGGCACATGGATAATTGGGTACGGGATGTGACGACACCCGCGACCCCAGTTGGCAGGATGGGTTTCGCCCCTCGCCTTCGGGCGAGAGGCCAAATCGAAACTGCCATCCTCATCCTTTCTTAGCCCTCCTAACTTCAAATCCCACCCACTCCTTGTTCCTTTTCCTCTTCTTTCGTTATTTCCTTGTGTATCCATGCCTTTCCACCCGTATCCTTTTTTGTCCACTCCTAAATACCCCTCCTATCCACTGTCTGCGATGTCTAGCCCGGCGTGTCTCCGTGGGTGGCGGGGATGTGTGCACTCTTGCTCGTCTTGAGTGTGGACATCTCGGTCGCGTGTGGCGCGCGGCTGGGCTGGACAGCGCAGACCGACCCGCTTCCTTTCCCAACTCATAACTTCCCAGTTACCCACCTTTTCCCAGTGTCATGGGCGTCCCCGCACGTGCCTATGATTCCTGGATGGTCTGGGTGTATGTGGGCCTCCGGCTCGTGTGGCTGACGATTGGATCCCTCTAGCCGCCGGCCCTGCGAGCCGGGGGGCTCGCTTCTCTCGGACCAGCCGGGAATCAGTTGTGACGAGCAGGTGGTAGTCGCCTGCTCCGATGAGGCCTTGTGGGGGCGCCTGTCTTTTTAAGGTGAGCTGCGCACCGACCCGTACCCCGGGATGAAGGAGTCCTGGTAGCTGAGCTGAGGTAGGCGCTGTTCTGGTTCGTGTGCCTCTAGCAACACTCTACTTTGGTCTGGATTTCCGCAAGGGCGGGGAACTCTTGAAGGCATCGACAAGAGTAGCAGCATTGTAAAAGTCTGCCGGCTTTTGGTGGGGCTCGGCTGTCCCTCCCTCCTTTGGTGAGGTCCCGACTTCACCCGGGGAGGGAGGGGTGTCCGCGCCCCGCCCGGGGTCGTCCAGGCTAGGTGCAAGGGGGGACCGTCGTCGGGGCAGTGGGGGTTTGGTGAGCCTCTCTCCCCCTCTGTAACGGCGACGTCTCCCCCCGTATAGCCAGCCCGTGTGTCGTCTCGCCTAGTAGCACCCTCGTTGGAAGGGGGGCGCACGTTGCTGGTCGAAACCAATTACCTTCTCATGGATACCTCAAACCCCTCCGAATCAAACAACCCCACTCCTAGTGCCAACCAACCCATCGCTGGCCACTCTCATCCCCCACCTGGAGACGGTTTTCAACATATGCCGACGCCTGAAACTCGCAACGACCTTAGCAAGCCATCTAACCCACGGGTGCTGATAGTGCGAGGTGTTGACGGTTCCCTGTCGAACCTCTCTCCTTTTCAGCGAAAAGAAGCATGCGATCGCCTAGGGAAAATCGTGAGATGCGATTCCCTGAAAGACGGGAGCTGGGAGCTAGAGTTCGCGGAGAGTAAAGAGGCAGGAAGGGCGCTCAAAGTCAACGAACTTAGCTACACACGAAGGCAAAACGGTGCTCGAAGACTAACAAAGGTAAAGGTAATGGTCGAGACGCACAAATCCAAAAACTTTTGCAAGGGAGTGATCAGATGCTTCGAACTCCGAGGTGTTAGTGACGAGGAAATAGTAGACGGTTTGGAAGAGTTTGGTGTGGTGGGAGCAAGGAGAGTGAGGACAAAACGTGGTGGAGAGGAGAAGGAAACAGACACTGTTATTCTGACCTTTGATGGACTAGATCTTCCCGAGAAAGTTTATATAGGATATATGAAGGTGAACGTAAGAGCGTACATACCTAACCCAATGCGTTGTTTCACGTGCCATCGTTATGGACATACCACCACATCATGTAGAGGAAGACGTACCTGTGGCCAGTGTGGAGCCCTGGATCACGCGGCAGCAGATTGTGTATCGCCTACCTATTTCTGTGTAAACTGTGGAGAGGGTCAGTCCCCCCACACAGTGTTTGACCGTAAATGCCCGACACTCATGAAAGAACGCGAAATTATGAGCCTCAAAGTAAAGAACAGGCTAAGCTTTCGTGAGGCTCGTGACACATACGAGGCCACGCACCCCCGGAGGTCATACGCGCAGACAGCCGGCGCCGGGGCGCCTACCTCTCGCAGGGCGAACCCCGAAGAGTTCCTTCGCTCCCTGACTGTGGCGGATTTCATCCGTCTGGCAGGGAGCATGGGCCTGGTGCTGTCGCACCGGCCCACTGCCCCGGTACATGCACCGTCGGCGGAACCATCCTCCCCCCACCCCCCACCCCCACCTCCAGCGCCCCTGCAGGGAGCTGGTGGGAGTACGCCCTTAGACGGCCCTCGCCCCACCCCTGAGTCCCGGACCCCTGCGCCTACTGAGGATGCAGGAGGTGAGGGCTCTGTTCCTCCTCCCCCAGATCCTGAGCGATCGGACGGTTGGACTGTTGCAGGCCCCAAGGGCAAGCACGCCCCAGCCCAGAGACGACGTCAGCGGTCACCTGTCGTGGCTCCCGACAAACCTGCCTCTCAGCTCAAGCAATCGCTGCAACACTCACAGCCAATCCCTGTTTCATCCTCAACAAACACAGAGACTGACACAAACACATCTGTCCCACCACCCTCTGTAGCGACAGTTCGAAAGAACTTTGAGGCTGCGCCGCGAGGTAGGTCACCAGTGAAGCGTCCGGCTGGTAGCCCTCCGGACCTGCCCCAGCAGGCCACGCGGGCTCGTGGGAACTCTGCTGAGGGCAGCAGAGGCCGTGGTCCGGTCCGTAACCGACTTGGCGGCCCCTCCCCGGCACCAGTTAGGGGCTCATACGGAGGCTGTGGTCCCCCTTGGAAGGGCTAGGCCGACTCATGCACCTTTTAACAAGTCCGTTTCTTTTAATATTTATGACATCAATCTTACAATGGAACTGCCGAGGTCTACGCGCTAACCTCTCTGACCTGCAGAGCGTTTTATTTGACCATGGTCCAAGGGTTCTCTGTCTGCAGGAGACCAAACTGTCCCCTGGAACTAGCCTTAAATTGCGCCACTTTCAGACTTTTAGGAAAGATGTTTTCAGTTCCACCATTGCGTACGGAGGCGTAATGGTGGCAGTCCACCACTCCATTCCATGCTTCCCTGTTCGCTTGAACACGGTCCTGCAAGCAGTAGCCGTCCGAGTGGACCTGAGCTTTATCAAAATTACCGTATGCTCTATATATCTTCCTCCTGGCGGAAGCATTGATTTGCCTGGCCTCAATAATCTCACAGACCAACTCCCAACCCCTTTCGTCCTACTAGGCGATTTTAATGCTCACAACCCAGCGTGGGGAGCGACGTCAGGCCGTGCCGACCCCCGTGGCCGAACGGTGGAACGCTTCCTCCACCAAAACTCCCTCTGCCTTCTAAACACTGGTCGTCCTACTCACTTTGCTATGCCCTCTGGCTCGCTCTCCGCTATAGACCTCTCTGTCTGCTCTCCGTCCCTCTTAGCCCAGCTCAGCTGGCGCACTCTTGATGACCTCCATGGCAGCGACCATTTTCCTATTGTTATCGGCTCAACCCGGTCGGCGGCGCCGCTGATCCTGCCAGCCCGGTGGAACCTCCGGAGGGCCGACTGGGAGGGTTTCCGGGGCTCATGTGGCCCCTTAGACGTTCCTGCGGAGACTTCGGCAACCGAAGCTGTGAAACGTTTTAATGACATGATTATTTTAGCAGCGAACCAATTCATCCCGATGACCTCCGGTAAACCTAAACGGACTCCTGTTCCTTGGTGGAATCGTGAGTGTCGAAAAGCGATCTTAGATAAGAAACGGGCTTTTAGAGTCCTCAAAAAACACACAACAACGCACAACATAATAGCATTTAGGCGTGCGAGAGCACTGGCTCGTCGCACAGTTCTTAATTCCAAAAAGAGGTGGTGGGTAGCGTACGTTAATACTGTAAACCGTTTCACACCATCTACACGTGTGTGGAATCGCGTCCAGTGCATACAGGGCAAACGGCGATCTGCTCCTACACCAGTCCTCACCTCGAACGGAGAGAAAATCACCAACCCGCAGGATGTAGCTAACCTCATGGCAGAGGCATTTAAAGACCGGTGCAGTAACGCTGCACAAAGCCTAAACTTCTTACGGCACCGACATATCGAGGAGCGCAGGCCGATCAACTTTGGTAATGACAACTCGGCCTCGTACAACTCTCCCTTCTCCATGGAAGAGATGGAAGCAGCCTTAAAAGTACTCAAAGGAGTGTCGCCTGGTAGTGACCAAATTACAAATGAAATGATCTTACATCTCCCCGAGCAATCTCTTTCTTCCCTGCTTGATATTTTCAATGGTATCTGGAATAGCAATGATTTCCCGGATCAGTGGCGGGAATCGATCATCATACCTATCCAGAAGCCTGGGAAACCGGGAGACTCGCCTGAGCATTTTCGTCCCATTTCGCTAACATCAAGTATTTGCAAGCTATTTGAGAGAATGATTGGCGCACGCCTCATGTGGTTTCTCGAAAGCAACGACCTGCTATCTAACGCACAATGTGGTTTCCGTCGAGGCAGGAGTCCACTTGACCACCTCATCAGACTCGACGCAGCTGTTAGGGAAGGCTTTATAAACAAACAACACACAATTGCACTATTCTTTGACGTGGAGCGCGCGTATGATTTAACCTGGAGATATGGAATCCTTAAAAAGGTTTATGACATGGGAGTGCGAGGTCATCTGGGCTGGTTCCTACTCAACTTTCTTAGGGACAGGCGGTTCAGATTCCGAGTCAGGAACTGTCTGTCCGAACAGCACACGCAAGAGAATGGCACGCCACAGGGCAGCGTTTTGTCTGTGGCCCTCTTCGCTGTGATGATAAATGACATAGGTGACACCCTGCCGCCCAATGTCTCTCGCGCCTTATTCGTGGACGACTTCGCCATATGGGTGACTACATCCTCCACCTCCACAGCACAAAGGCAGCTGCAGCTCTGCCTTGACAGACTGCAGCATTGGAGTGAAGGAAACGGTCTCCGCTTCTCAATAGCCAAAACTAAATGTATGCACTTCTGCAACCGAAGGAGAGTTTGCGAACATCCTGTTCTGAAACTCGGAGGCCATGAGATAGGAGTTGTGGACCAAACTCGCTTCCTCGGATTAATACTTGACCGAAGATTGACGTACGCCGCGCACTTCAGGGAGTTAAGACAAAGATGTTTTAGCTGCCTTGATATTCTTAAGGTTCTTACTCGCATGACATATGGCTCCGACAGGAAGACACTCTTAACTCTGTATAGATGCCTAATCAGATCAAAACTTGAATACGGAAGTATAGTTTATGATGCCGCCACAGATACATCGAAACGTATGCTAAACACTATCCAAAACCAGGCCCTTCGAATCATAAGCGGTGCTTTCCGTACCTCGCCTGTTTCTAGCCTGCACACGGATTTGCATGTAATGCCACTGGATCTGCGCCGCAGATATGTTGCCATGCGATATGCGTTAAAACTTAAACAGGACACTGAACACCCTGCGTACAACATTTTCTTTGACAATAGTAGCTTAAGGCGCATCGAGAATGCCTCCCGCTTATCTGTTCGACACCCCGGGTTTAGAGTACGCGCATGGTTGAGCGAGGCAGGCATAAACCCTGGTAATGTGGAAACCGCACAGCTGCCAGCCCTTGAACCGTGGCGTACTTCCAAGTTTATAATAGATACAGGACTGCTAGAGCTGACCAAAGACTTGACGCCGGAAGCCGTGCGCCAAACCTTTTTGGAATACCGCTCTGCCAAGTATCCAAACCACACAGCCTTCTACACGGATGGATCGAGGTGTGCCAATGGCACTGGATGCGCATTTGTGGGTAGAAATATTGAGCGACAATATGCACTCCTACCAGTTGCTTCAGTTTTCACCGCGGAATTGTATGCGATTTTCCGGTGCCTGGATCAGGCCTTGCGGTCGAGAACGGACCGATTAGTTATTTTTAGTGACTCGCTTTCGTCATTACAATCACTTCATCTACTCAACCACAACCCGTCGAGCTCATACCTTTTACCTCTCATCAGACATAAGATCCACCAGACTGTTAGTCGAGGGACGTCGGTGACGCTTGCATGGGTGCCTAGCCACTGCGGCATCACAGGCAACGAGCTAGCCGACAGAGCAGCTAAAGAAGCAGCTAACAGCGACCCTCCCTCCGGAATCCGCGTTCCATATTTTGATATGTTTCCGTGTGTTAGGAACTATGTTATCGAAGTGTGGCAACGGCGATGGAATGACGACACTAAGAGTGGTAAATTAAAGGAGGTAAAACCTCAAATAGGACCATGGACATCAAGCAACGCGAGTTGCCGAAGGGAGGAGGTCATCATCTCCAGACTAAGAATAGGGCACACCTACGCCACCCACGCTTTTCTTCTCACTGACGACGGCCCGCCGGAGTGTCCTCGCTGCGGCGGTAGGCTTACGGTGAAACACGTGCTGATAGAGTGTCGCGATTTCGAGCTGGAGAGGATGAGGCATTTGCCCGGTTCACCGTCGTTGGACTCGCTCCTCGGGGAATCCCCCACGGTTCGTATCTCAGAGATATGTGCATACTTGCGAACAATCAATTTCAATGTCATATACTCACCTTCATAGCTGCAGGACTGCGTGTTGCAAATTTCACTTACTGATTTACTTTCTACCATCACATCGTCTTTGAATAGCACCAACTTTAATGGCTAGCTGACCTAGGAGTGGAATGTGATTTTAGGCATCGGACGTCTTCATGCATGTTATAGAAGTTTAGGTATAAGGATGCAACAGACTGTCCTTTCTACCTGATCTGTTGAAGCCTGTATTGACATGTCCTCTTAGTTGTTATGGGCGCCATATGACCTGTGCTGTCGGCGCGCCCTGAAACCCCAAACATGATGATGATGATATAACTCAGCACTCGGAATCGCCAGCGTCAACTCGCCGGCCCGCCCGGGAGTTTGACCGCGAGATTCCGGAGCGTAGATGGTGGTGGTTCGTGTGTAAGTTAGGATTGCACAGGCGACTGCACGTTTTGTGCCTTGAAACTGGAATTCTTAATAACTGAACGATAAAGAGTAGCAACGAAGCTCTTGCTTTCAATGTGCTTTATGTCCCTATGTTTTATGCTGCTTCTTCATGCTTGTTCTTGCCATCGTGCGGAAAGTGAGAGCTGAAATTCAGCATGATTATGTTGAACGCATTCACGCCCCGAGTACATTTGTAGTATGATGTGCGACGGAGCGTTTTGGTTTCTGTCTCTTGGGGTCTTGCCCAAGGACATGAAAAATGGGTCTCGGATCCAGAAGCAACTTTTGGAGGGGGTCAAACCAACGTTTTAAGGGGGTGCTAAATTAAGGAAAACTCGCAAAAAGATGGTATTTTTAAAAGACAAACGGCTAAAATGTGATCCTTTGGGGCCCAAAATGTGCTATTTTAGGCTTTGGAGGGGACCAGGGCCCTTTGATCCTCTTGGATCCGCCAGTGGTCTTGCCCTGTCACTCATCAACTTCGAACAAACAAACAAATGAATAGACTGTATGAAAATGAAACGCTCAATTAGATTATTGGAAATTGTGTAATTTTCCATTAAAAATAAATATTGTCACAGCTGAATGTTGCTCTCCTGCTTACAGCTGCCAACCGGTGCTGAAGTGCTAGAAACGAGAGAGAGAGAGAGAGAGAGAGAGAGAGAGAGAGAGAGAGAGAGAGAGAGAGAGAGAGAGAGAGAGAGAGAGAGAGAGAGAGAGAGAGAGAGAGAGAGAGAGAGAGAGAGAGAGAGAGAGAGAGAGAGAGAGAGAGAGAGAGAGAGAGAGAGAGAGAGAGAGAGAGAGAGAGAGAGAGAGAGAGAGAGAGAGAGAGAGAGAGAGAGAGAGAGAGAGAGAGAGAGAGAGAGAGAGAGAGAGAGAGAGAGAGAGAGAGAGAGAGAAGAGAGAGAGAGAGAGAGAGAGAGAGAGAGAGAGAGAGAGAGAGAGAGAGAGAGAGAAGAAAGAGAGAACTATGACTCTTTATATAGATCTATCTCACATTAATAGATGTGACTTGAGCCCTGTAATCCGATACCATAGAATCTCAGAAGGCCAGTATGATAACGATGCGAGCGTCATTAAACCTACCACGCACCTGACAGGTCTGGATTTCGTTTAAGGAGAGAGGAGAGGGGTGTCAGACCGCAGATGGGAGCATTTGGGGAGTGGCGAAAACCGTCCTTGCGACACCAATGTTCGGTGTTTTTTTTAATAGGTAGACATCGCGTATTTCAGGAACCTCTTCGGGAGCTAATGGACCCAGGACATCGTCAGATGGGCGCCGCTGTCCCGAGAGTGGCTGCCAAGTAGTTGACCGGGGTCTGCGGTCTGACAGCGGAGGGCCGGCCAACAATGGAGGGGAGGGGGTTACGTCAGAAATGCCTGTGCGTCATCGGGAGTGCGCGGGAAAATTGAGTGCCTCGGCCCGTCCACCTTGTATCATCTGCTTAATGGGGATCCAAGTGGTGACTGACCTCTTTTCCCTGCCTCTGGGTGCTTCTTGGGCTGCCTTTGGGATATGTCCCTGCCCGGTGTGCTTCTTGGGGTGGGTACTTTGCATGAAAAGCGTGGAGCATACGCGTGGGATAATGTCTTAGATAGGGCATTAGTCGCGTTTGAAATGTGGGCCCCGGGGGATGCACAGAAAGTTGAGGTTCTTAATCTCAAGTTGTTTACCCATTGTTAACGTGCGTTCTCTGGTCAAAGGAATGGGTTCTGGATTTGTGTGGTTGTTTTTCTCGGTATCTTGCTACGGCTTGATGCATCTGTCGTGTCCATTCTGCACACCGCACGGCGCCTGGACAGTTAATAATAGCTCAGCCCGGCAAAGGAGCCGTGTGTGATGGCGTCATCGCCTCACAGAGGCATTTATCTTCATTTCTTGCGCGTCTCATACGACTGCACTCTAACAGAGCGGCGTTCTTCTTGCCTGGCACTTGTTGGCGGTGCTCCGAAGCGTGAGAATACCTCAGCGGCGCAGTGAACATGTTGCCACCGCGCGGCGACAGAGCCGGCCTGTCCGACGACGCACAGGCGCGCCTCCGCCACCGCCCGGCCGCCGCGCCGTCCTATCGTGTGTCGTCGGTCGAATTCCGTCCGTCGCCACCGGCGCGGCCAGGTGGCCTGCCCCGCTGGGGACTCTTTGTCCTCGGTGGCCCGTTGGCCCCGACGCTGTTACCAGGGCGCCGACAGCGAGGCCGCCGCACCCCGCCCGGAACCTCGGCACCGCCATAACCTGTTTGAGCATCGACTCCGACGGCGGCGGAATCACCAGCTTATGTTGACTGGAGCACGGTTCTCGGGTTTACTGACAGCCAATGTTTACTGGAACACGGATCTCGGGTGTACTGACAGCCAATGTTTACTGGAACACGGATCTCGGGTGCACTGACAGCCAATGTTTACTGGAACACGGATCTCGGGTGCACTGACAGCCAATGTTTACTGGAACACGGATCTCGGGTGTACTAACAAGCAATGTTTACTGGAACACGGATCTCGGGTGCTCGGACAGCCAATGTTTATTGGAACACGGATCTCGGGTGCTCTGACAGTCAATGTTTACTGGAACACGGATCTCGGGTGTATAGACATCCAATGCTGATGGGAACACGGATCTCGGGTGTTCGACAGCCAATCAGTGGCGGATCCAAGGGGGCAAAAAGGCCTTTGCCCCCCCAAACGGAAAAGCTCGGGCAAAACTATATTTTTGACCCCCAAAGTGATCGACATCCTTTTTCCCCCGACTCATTTTTAGTTTATAAGCAAGATTTTGGTGCTTCAACTCTCAACTTCAAACAGAAGCAGTTAAGTTCAGTGTAAATATTGGGCCTTGGACTGGACAAATTATCTCGAGCCCATTATTTTCATCCCGTGACATTTTGTTTCACCTCAAATACCCAAAATTCTACCGGCAAGTGATATTGTATGGGAGCTTTCATAGCGTGACGTTTTTTTGTTTTTTTTTGTTTTTGTTTGTTTTTGTTTTTGTTTTTTTTGCTTTTCGATTTCTGACTTTGGTTTGCCCCTCCCAAACCGACCGGCTAGATCCGCCACTGCAGCCAATGCTGATGGGAACACGGATCTCGGATGTACGAACAGCCAATGCTTACTGGAACACGGATCTCGGGTATATTGACAGCCAATGCTGATGGGAACACGGATCTCGGATGTACGAACAGCCAATGCTTACTGGAACACGGATCTCGGGTGTACTGACAGCCAATGCTGATGGGAACACGGATCTCGGGTGCACTGACAGCCAATGTTTACTGGAACACGGTTCCCGGGTGCACTGACAGCCAATGTTTACTGGAACACGGATCTCGGGTGTACTGACAGCCAATGCTGATGGGAACACGGATCTCGGGTGCACTGACAGCCAGTAAACTGGAATACAGCCCTATTAAGACGGTTAACTGCGCAGATGATTGCGGTGTGCAATGCATCGAATTTGTTCGCACTTTATAAAACCCTGGTTGCAACTACGATATAACTGCCGCGTCGCTTTATCTTATACGGAATTGTTGCGTCCATAACAATCTCCGTTCACGCCTGATTGAACGTGACAACATTTTTCTTTTAAATGTCTGTTCGACCTCACAATATCGTTTGGAAATTAGAGATGGATGCGCAATTGTGCGTCAACACCATTCTTCATATTGGGTGACTTAAGACTGAAAACATCATCAGAGTTGGCATGACCTTGACCCGTGACCTTCGACTTGAACTCTGACCTTCATTTGAGGCGTATTTGATGTTTCATCCCAATTGCATAACATTATGATGCCACCGCGGGCTTTGCAGTGCAGTTGGACTGTTCTCAGTTCATTTGAAGCGATCTCGACATAAAAACCTGATCGTAGAAAGGCTTGCAGGCTTGCATTGCTTGCATTGCATAAAAGGATTGTGTCACCGGTACTTCTGAAAGATATTGACACATTTTCAAGACTTGTATGGCACAAATTGATGTCTCTATTAATTTTCCCAAATTTCAGCCCGAATCATTGTCCAACTCTGTCGTGCTCCGTCTATCGCAAACCACTGTGTGTTCCTTCACTACATGGGATAGAGTCCAATCTAGTATTTGGCATGGGGAATCATTCAGGTACTGAGAAATAAAATAGAAACTTTTAGCTCTTTTCATTGTCGAAAGTCTTCACATTTGTTCGACGGGAAGTCAGGGAAAGCATGATTGTCGAATTTAGCTTGCTGTGGTTATGAAATATCCGCACTTGCCAGCATTGGGGAGTGAGAACTTGAGGACAATACAGACAACTTTTGGGGGTAAAAAACGAGTAGGTCACTTACGCAGCCTTCACCAGTTGTGTTAAAAAAGCATTGCAGTGTGAAATATCACATAATACCGATGCTATTATCATGTTATCAGTTTTCCTCTTTCGTTAAGTT
The DNA here is from genome assembly GCA_034440635.1 of Lepas anatifera. Taxonomy (NCBI): domain Eukaryota; kingdom Metazoa; phylum Arthropoda; class Thecostraca; family Lepadidae; genus Lepas; species Lepas anatifera. Next base: position 2,038,012 of record JAOTON010000512.1, on the reverse strand, counting down.
GCCACATTTTTTCTTGTTTGGTGACCGTTTTTACTTAGGAGTCCAACGTCGACGAGCTGAGGGAGTAATTTTTCTTGTCTCTGGTGGCTTTATCAGTGCAAGAAGTTCCTTCGAAAGTTTCTGAAGGCACCACTATTCCAGTCGACTTCAGCGTGAGTGGGAACCAGAGCCAGAGCCCGCCCGGAGTCATACCCGCCGTCTGACGGCGGTGCGGACGCTCCGCTGTTGCTATGGGCGGGGTTTGAGATCGGGAACAGGGCCGGCTGTCGCCTCCTACGATCTGCTGGTGGTGAGATAGCCGGCCTGTGAAAAGCTAACGGTTTCACCCCCACCCCCCCCACCCCCCACCGCTCCCCAGCCGGTAGTGCACGTCCGGGCCGTTTCTTCTCCCCTTCGTCACGTCCCTCAGCAGCTTGGTGCTCCCCCGAGGTGATGTCAAGTGTGAGGAGGGAGAAGCCGCCGGTCCTTCGGCGTTTGATCCGTTCCAGGCACCAGCTTCTAATCGGGAGCCTCGTGTTGCAGCCATGTCATTGTTTTCCTACGTAACATCCGTTTCGTGTAAGATGCACGCCCCGCTAGTACCGCATCACGTGCGGCGGAGCCCGGACTTTGATACACGGGCGAGGCGCTTCTGATTCGGTTCTGGTAACGGGAACAAGGTCGGTCGCTGCTCCAGCGGTTTGGGCGGCCGGAAAATTGGCCAGCCGGTGACTGGCCCTGCCCCAGCCGCAGCTGGCCGGCGCTCCGACAAGGTTACCGGTCGGCAGTGAGCCGGCAGCCGGGTTCTGGGGACGCCGGCTGTAACGGCGCGGCGCTCGCTCCCACACCGCAGAAACCATCCCCGGTACACCTCGCCATGTTGTGGTTCGTGGCCCGGGTGGAGGCCCTGCCGGTGGAAAGAGTGCTCCATGCATGTATATTTATTTATTCTGTATCTGTATTTATTTGTTTATTTTTCATGATGGTCACCAAAATACTTTCGGCCACTGGCAGGTGAAGTCAGTCGTTACGATATCAATCGCCCAATACTGCAACAAACACACGAACATATAAAGCACCTTAAAGGATTAACAACTAATGAATAACTAAAATAAGCGTTCCACGACTAAAAAATGAGACTATTCCGCTTTCAGCTTAGACCCAATTGGTGACGTCCCCATAGAATATCATATTTTCAAAACTAGCGTTTAAACGGAAGTGAGTATACAGCTATAGAATATGTTCTAAAGTCATCGCTGCCATTGCTGAAGCGCACCGATGGCTTTGGTCCCAGCTCCCTCGGGGAATACTTCCGGCGGGCGTGCCATTGCTGACGGCTGCAGCAGGCGGGGGGGGGTGGATTCCCCGCGCATCGATCCGCGGCCCGTGAGACTGGGCCGCCCCGGCCGCAGCAGGTACCGTCGGCCAACATCAGCCAACGCCGAGTCCATTGCGGATCCCGGCACTGGCTGTTGGAACAGGTCAGAGCGGGGTCACTCCGAATCGCGGCCTTCCCCATACAGCGACAGATGAAAAACGGTCTGAAGAGGCCGCTGCCGAGGTGCGGGGCACGGCCGGACTTGTCCATTACCAGCCGGACTTGTCCGCCCAGTGAGCAGAGCACGGACTGGCTGCATTGTGGCGTGGCCCGTGCAGGGCAGAGCGATGCGTGACCGCCACGACCTCAGACACGGGCGGTGTTATTCGGTTTATAGCTGATTCGGTTAATATGGGTAAGAATAGGGAGGGGGCCGGCCCTCTCCCCCTCTTATCATAACTATTTTTGGTTTCAGCCAAATTAGCAAGAAATACGAAGGTTTTGTAAGTGGCATCTGGGGAGTTATGAACGAGTTCAAATCCGACGGTTTTTGGTTCCATAAGAAAGTTTCTTTGTCAGCAGGAGGTTGAGGGTTCACTGGCTGTTAAACTTTTCTCGGTGAGTGCACAAAGGATGTGAAACAAGGGTTTTGGAATTAATATTCGGAATCACGGCGCGGTAACGAGAGACTGACCACCACAGTGGCCACACCAGTGCACTGGCGGATGGTAGAGTAGTCTGATCTGTGTAGATGTGTAAAAGTGTGGGAATTCCGATTTTTTAGAAGCGACCTTTTTTGGTCCGGTTGTGGCAAAACTAAAACGATGTCTGCGTTAACAACAGGTACGCCTCGTGGAAGGAGGGAAGAAACTTTACTTTCGGGTTTTTAAGGTAGGCTGCGAAAGTGATATTTTGAAGAAAAAGTCCGGGAAAATTAAATAGCTTGCTCTCTGGAACCAGGGTGAGCACCCGTCGAAATAAGGAATCTGTATTCGCCTTCAAGTTCAAGGGAATCCGACAACTTCAGAATGAGAATGGAACTGAGAATGCCAAGGGATATAGCACACCGTGAAATCTCTTGTTTAGAATTTCAGTTGTGCTATGACCCACCGTTTGCGGAGAATTGGGATAAATTGATAGCCGACACATCCTGAGCTCAGTAGGAGAATCCTCACGTCCATGAACTTCGACACATTTTGTTGTTCAAGGGCAGCCCGCACCTGTTCCAGCTTGGTATTGCAAGCGAGGAAGAAAGATCCTTGTCTTCTAGGAACCAAATGATAAAAGACAGTCAAGAGGAGTTGTGCTGTGTTTTTGGCCGTTTTTTTCAGCGGAGCCCGTCTGCACACGCCGTGCCCTCCATAGCGTGATGGCCAGGAAGATTGATTCGTGGCCGTCTGGCGAGATGTGGGGGGCCGAGAACAATAGCCTCTTCCCCACGCTAGATAGATGGGTTTGCCTGGTTTGCGAATAGTTCTGTTTGTTTCAGGGATGTGGATTAGGGATAGCCGGGCACCACCAATGAAACGTTGAGTTAGTGTTAGAAAATTGATTTCAATTTAATTGTTTAATATTTTCATGACTTTGAACTGATTTTATTTGCTTCAGAAGGTCTGTCTGAGGGCCAAAACAAAGATTAGGTCGTGATACCTATTTTTGCATGATGGTTATTGGTATTCTTTCAAATTTGGGCACCAGCAACGATTTTTGGATGTGTACGATCCTGGTTTTGTTTTGTATGAACTACAGCTACCATATGAAGAACAACCTTTTGTTTTAATATCGAGCAAAGTTATTTAGGGGTAATCTGAGAATCCCTGAATTTTACCAAAATAACTATTGTTTTCATTTAGAAGCGGGAGTTTGCATAATTTTAGTATATTTTCTTTTCTCTAGATTAAAGGGAATGTGCCACCTTTATTAGATTTGAACTTAGACAATCACGAGGTAGGACATGCCGCAATAACCTTTATTCTAAATTTGTTTTGTCCTAGAGCTCATAATATGTGAAGAAATATGATTTTTAAGGGGCAGGTCCCAACTCCCTAGCTTACGCCTCCCTAGCTAGGCGGACCCAGCTGGTTGGTTGGGGGTGGGGGATCCATGTCAGTCTCGGGCTCTAAAAAAAAATTGAGCGATATAGGCGGTGGGTGGAAGGTTCAAACCGGTGCAGTGAATACATCTTTGCATTAACTTCTCCCAAAGAATGGCTGGAAAAACGGGAAAGACCCCAATTTGTTATTCGCCGTCAGGGGAACTTCTTTCACTCTCAAAGAGGTGCCCTCCACTGAAATAAGCGCTGGCAAATGTTTTTGCCACCCATTTTGGAACACTAAATTTATGTGGGGGGGAGGGGGTAAATAGGTATTCCCCTCTGTCCCACTATTGTGGGCTCCGGCCGGATTCCCTCAGGATCCGGCCCCGAACGCGCCGTCCGCGGCCACCACCGACGACGCGCCGTGGGATTTAACGGGTCGGAGGGGTAAGGGGAGAGGAGGCGTGGGATCAGTCGGTTTCAAAGACAGCACTGCTTCTCCTTTCATTGCGAGTTCTCAGTCTGAAAGGAGCAAATCATGACACCGGGTTTTTGTTTGCTTTACACGGCTGATAGTTCAGTTAAACAACCATGAAAGTGTCATATTCTTTTTCAAACGAAAGCAGTTATTTTTTCGTTTTTTTGAAGGCGCTTTCCTTGAAAGAAGGTTATTGAGTTATCGTTATCGAAGTTTGGGTGAAATTATCCAGTGCCCACCACTATCCTCAACCTATCACGCCTGGTTTCGGAACTGCAGTTTCGGCGTGGTGCCAGTAGAGGGCCTGGTTCCACTCTACCCTCCCTGGTTGTTCCTCTCGCGAGCCCACCCTCGAGAGCGTGGCGTCACGGGTACACGACTCTCGCCCTTCGGACCTGAGATATTTGTCTGTAGGAGGGAACATCTGTGTATTTTGAAGGGATGTGGTGCCGCTATGCTAGGATTTGAACCGATGTAGCAGTCATTTAGAGCTTATTCGATTCAGAAGAGAAAGACGGGATTGAAGCGTTCGAACATCACCCGTAGCCTGAGGCACACCGTCGCTGGTGCTTCGGATAAAGCTATGGTCGAAGATATGGTTTTGAAATCAATTATTAAATCGCTTTGATTATCTTCTTTCATTAAGGAGCAGTTTACCAGCTTCTAATGCGATGGATCCGCTTATGCTTCTTTTACTTATCCGTTTTTATTGTTTTTTGTTGTTGTTTTTTTACCTGTTTCTATTTTCCTGTAACTTCAAAGTCCGTTACGAAAGTGAATCATTTCCCTGTCGGCTGCGTTTAGTACACCGTGACTGGGCAGGAATGGTGCGTGATGCCCATGGTATAGTGCAGGCGGCATTGATGGAAGGGGAGAAGGGAGAGAGATTGGACGATATGTAAGTAAGTAGAAAAACACGTTTGCAGAGAAATTTGCCTTTTCAAAGTGTAATGCAGCGCCATTTCCGCCCCGCGCCGAGTGCTCTGGGGGCGCACAGCTGATGGGACGGCGGGGTGGAAATCCCCCTGTGATGTTGATTTCCGCTCCGGAGACGCGGATTTTCATCGTATTTTCGTCGCGTATTTTGAGTGTTGACACAGGCTCACTATGAAGCTATAACTTTCTTGGTATGCTCCTCGAGACCCCACAAAGGTGCTATATTCCCTTCAAAATAGCATGGGATTGGCAAAGGAATGACACGCCAGGAGGCTTTCTAATTCTGTGCAGGCATTGGGAAACAAGTTGATCCGAAGTTGGGAATGGTATGGAAGACCATGAGCCAGCAGGAGTTGGCGCACGGGGAGGTGTCTGTTTTTCGGCGTCTTCCATTGCTGGCAGAGGCCAGTGGCGGTTCCAGGACTTCATTTCGGGGAGGGGGCCAGGGGCTCGAGCCTTCCCCGTCATTGCCACGAAACAGCCTCCGGCCATGCAGTTACTATAGGCGCTCTGACATTTCGGGGAGGGGCTTGAGCCCCCTTAACCCCCTGGTATCCGTCACTGGTGATGTCTCCGTTTGGCTGTTTGACCGCCTCTCTTCAGACATCTGCGCCCCTCGGGCAACATCAGATCCATTATTTATGTGAGTATTTTTAGAACATCCCCTCCTTACAGCATCACAAAAAAGGACAAAAACGCCCCGCCCCCTAGGCAAATACAACACGCCCAAAAATAGCTGAATGTGTGATTCAAAGATAGTGAACAAAGGTCTGATTTGAGTATTTGGGTTTTAAGGGTACGCCAACCTGCGAGGTCATATAGCGTCCATATCAATTCTCTTCTGCCAAGGCCACTAATAGCGTTGAGCTGTAGAGTAAAGTAAAGTCCCGTCTGTAGCAAAATAAGTTTTCCATTAAAAAGTGAATTTTCCACATTGTGGTTATAGTCATCACTGGGTGGTACGTAGTCATGGATTTAAACAGGTTAGCCGCGCCGCCAGGCATCCGGCACGGGGCGTGAACAAAGGTAGCCATAGCCTCGCTGACTTCATGCGTCATATTCACCTGAAAGTATGAGTGCTGAAAAGGTTCACAAATATCGTCTTCCTTTTCTGTGCAATGTCAGCGTACATCCCAGCCAGTCCCTATTGGGTACATGTCCGATTTCTAACCAAGTGCTCGGCGCGCATCGCCATCCTCGATAGCCGTCCCGTTTCTGGCACGATGGACTCGTCAGCAAACACCGCCAGCAAATAGCCTCGGGCTCTGCAAGAAAGCCGCCTCGTAAATAGCCGCGGGCAGGCGGCGCCGCCGCCTCGGCCGCGGCCGCATTCAGAGGCGCGCGCTGGGGCAGGTCCGCCCGCCCGGCCGCCCGGCGCGCCCGCCGCCCCGCCGGCTGCTTCCAATCGACCGAAATAAAAGCCGGCGGTGGGCGCCCGTGTGGGAACGACGCGTCGTGCGTCGTTAGTGTGTGCCCCATTAGCGACGGGTGGAACCGCCGCTGCCGACGTTCGGCGGGCTCTGTTGCTAGGCGGAGTGGCGCCGCCGCAGCGCCGAACAAAGAACCTCCACCCTCCGCCGCCGTGGGCTGAAAACACCGGCGCCGCCAGAGCCGGCGCAGGTCACGGCGAGACGGCGCCCGGCCCGCGCTCCAAACCACCCAGCAGGGTGGCAGGTTTTCCTGTATAGTGTAGCATGTGATGGGGAGTACCTGCTGAGATTGCACGGCGTGCGATGAGGCAGTGGATGGTCTTCAGCGGGACCAGCTCTGGACGTGTGACACCACTGGCTAGCAGCGCTGGTGAGCGGGCTGTACCCCCGCGCCGACACTGCACGCTCGGAAATTTATGGCCGGCTATTGTCTCCAATGCCGGCCAGCTCGTGCGTTGCCCGTGGCAACAGTCCTCTTACATTGTTGTTGCTGTAGCATTTGCGTGACGTTTTTCCCTTAATTCTTTATCCTAGAGTGGTTTCGTCCATATGCGTCGGGTAACAGGGGGCTCGGGTGGCCTGGCCCGCACACTTTTCATAGAAATATTTCCCAATTGCAGCCAAATTGGGAAAGTCATGTCATTTTGGAACCAGTATCTGGGAAAGGCGACACGGAGTCTACATTCGACGAGCTTTTGTGCTAGAGGGAACGCTTATTGTCAACAGAAGATTGAAGATTTGCGGGACTCACTTTTTTGTCGGAGGCGATGCTTATGGTTTTGGGGGCTCATTGTCTTCGTGAGACGACGATTTTGTCTGATCGGAAAATTACCCCGATATGCGACTGGAGACATATTACGTAAGCATTGTCTGACCCGCAACCCTGCGCTATTGAGGCCACGCTCGGAATTGTGTTGGCAGCTCGGCTGCATTCCGAGGATGCTGTGAGGTTTGTCATTCGTCGAACATTCCTATCGACAGTAACTTGGCTGAAGCAAATTAGACGACGACCAGTTCTAGGTATAAGACAGCGATCGGAGTCCCTGAATATATTTTGGCTTCCGTGTGGCAGGGCATTTGACTGGTTTGTTCTAGCGCCGAAGGATGCAAGGAAATATACCTGCTCCAAATGGCCGGAAAAGGCCGCTTGTATCGACCTTTCCAATGCAAAGGTACTTTAAAAGCGAAGATAGCAAGTTATTATAGTCAGAGCTTGGATTTCTAGAGAGGGAGTACTTCGGTTGTGCGCGTGCCTTTGGGCCCACAGGAGGCTCCGCTTTAGGCTATTGGGGCTGGTTTTTGTAAAAGTTTTTGTAACTAAGTTACAAATTACCTAGAGTATGCCGAAAATCTCCAGTTTTTTTCTTCGCATGCTCAAAAACCCCGAAACTCAACGCTTGCGGGTAAATTAGCGCATGTTCTCAGGGGACCCGATAGTCCTTGCGTGTCTTACCCTGCGCCGTGGCCATTCGCTAGCGAGGGAAGAAGGAAGGGGTGCCGTGCATAGGCGGATCCAGGTGGTAAGGGGCACTTCACCCCCTCCCTGATCGAGCCTCGGCACTCCCTGAGAGGTCGATGGCGCTCCGCTGAAATGTCGCTTCCGACACCGTTCGCTCAGGATGCAAGTTTCGTCCCCCGCCCATAGGATTTAGCACCCAACTGATAGGTTTTAACGTTCTAAAGATCTGTAAAACCATAGGTTTTAACGTTCTAAGGCCCCCCCCCGATCGGCAATCCTGAACAATGGTGCGGCGGACCAGCACTCTCTGAAGACAAGTAATTCCTGCAAACGGTGAGTTTTAGGACCAGTGGAACTTGAAATCAGAGCATCTGCGGTATGCTCTCCGGTATTTATGTTTTGGTTCAAATCCTGGTAAGGTGCCACCTTTCTTTAAGATCCCTCGTTGTTTAGGTCCCACCTTGTTGTCTTTAAGTCCCACCTGGACACTCGGTTCTGTAAAACCGACTGCCATGCTGACCATGGAAGGACCAGACTGCCAGGTGAAGGCAAAGTACCGGGGGAAGTAAGACAGGTGCGAAAGGGTGCACCTTGCCTTCTTAACCTGGAGCTGAAGCTGTCGACCGGTGCGATATACCGAAATCCTGGTCGCCAAAATAGTTTGTAGAGTTTTGGGGTGTGCAAAATTTACTTATGTATATTTCAATCAGCAACGAACTTTAATGTCATTGACACAAAGCAAAATCAATATCAACCCTTCTGTTTGGTGTATCTTGCATACTTATGTGCGGACTGTCTCCTACAACAAAGAAAACCCCCCGCGTTGATTAAGCTTGGCGCCCAAAGCCGCAAATGAAACAGCAACGCAGCAATGGCGCCAGGACTCAGCCAAATGTGAGTAATATTCATGTGTGTGTGCTCTGGGGCCTTATGACGCACCTACTTCTAAAGTAATATTGCGTCTCCGCCTCTCACCCCGTTAGGATGATATCATAGGGAACCGAAAAAAACTTTTGTAGGATGCCCTCACCCACTCCCCCTCTCCCGGATTTGAACCTACGTCAGCAGTGTGGAAGGCGAACGCGCTTCCCCCCGACGCCACTTCATTTCTCAACATTTTCTCATTTACATTCATCAAATATGCACGGAAGAGTTTCCTTCATACAGTAGAGGAAATCATCCAAGGACCCAATGCGAGGTATATAGATGAAAATGCACTACAACATAGGCGCTACTGAGACGTTATTTTATGGCGGCATTCTTTGCAGCTTTTTGTTGGTTTGCAGGCTCTTCACCAAGACATTAATCCTCTGGATTGTGGCCAACTCTGTCTGGGTTCAATTCCTGAACTCTCGCAAATGTATGAACGGGAAAGAAAAGTACAAAAGTACTTCATTCTTCATTTACGTACCGAGAAGTACAAGGTACCGCGGCATTATAGGTAAGCCGATGATTGCAGATAGGATTTTCCTAAGGTAAGGATATTGGCATCAGCCCGCGCCGGAACCGCACTGGCACTGGCGCAGACTGCTTGACTTTGCTTATCTCCCTTTTTGCCGGGGCGATTTCCTGTGATGCGGCGGAAAATGAGCGAGACCTGCCCGGCATGTGTCGGCATCGCCGTCGTCAGCTGCCCAGTTCTGGCTGCTGACTCAGCTCGACGGCGCCGCCAGAACCATCTCCTTCTCGGACGAAAATGGCGGCTGTCACCTAAATTATCGGACTGGGCTCTCTCTCGCTGAGCCTGCCTGCTGCGTCGTATCGGATGGCGGGACGAGCGTTCGTGGCGGGGCGTCACCATGACGACGCTGGTGACGTCATGCCCTTGCTGCAGGTCGCGAACATTGATTTGGACGGTGCGGCGGCTGGCTGTTGCTAGGTGCGGCGGCGGCGCTAGTGTCGCTTGTTTCTCTTTGTGCCGCTCGCAGCTGCCTCAGCCGCGGTGCAGAGGTGCAAAAACGGGCACGCCGCCGCCGCCGCCTATTTGTTGACCTGTGCGGTGGGATGGATGCTGCAAGCAATAGGCTGCACGGGTGTTGTGCAGTGATTTGTTGGATTATGAGCAGCAACAGCGGTGAATTTTGGTACGAATGCTTTGTGTGGGAAGAAAGTCACGCCCATTGCTAAAATAACTAGCACCTTCGTTTTTCTCAGTCGGAATACTGAACTACGCCTGCTGCCAATGTCTAAGGCAAATTTCCCGTGCGCAAGTCCCAGTAGTTCCCTGGGAAAGCTCGTGTTCAATCCCTTGCATTCTTACTGGCAGGGTGTGAGCTGGCTACCTAAACGTTCTAGACCATAGAAGCCTAGCAGCCTCAGAAGATGGCCAAATGCCAGCAGCCGGTCCAGGTTTGGGCGGCGTTAATGTTAAAATTCCTTAGAATCTGGTCAGTGAAGCGATCCTGGACCTGCGTCTCTCCCGGCGGCGCCGCAGTGGAGCGGCCCGCTCTGTGCTGGGGTCGGCGGCGCCGTTCTCGGCACCCCTGGCGGCGGCGCGGCTCCGACGGTAAACAGGCCGCCGCTGGATAGCCTTGGGCGCGCTGTTGCCGGGCAGGCCCGCTGTTTTTGTCGACTGCTCCACTTCCGCTCTGCAAAAACGCGCCAGTTTCGAGACCGTAATTGAGCTGGGGCCAGCACGCCGCTGCGACGCGGCCGGTGTATTCGGGCCGGGCCAAATGGGCCGCTGTCACGGCAGCGGGAGTTGTTGTTGCGCCCGCTCGACGCAGAGACTGAACAAAGCACGCCGCCGGCCGCTTCCCAGAATGATGTCAGCCGCGCTTCACGGTGATGCCAGGGCCAGCTGAAGATGATCTCACAGCTTCCGAGGTTGATGCCAGATTCATCGGGGGATGCCAGGTTTGCTTAAGGTTGATTGTAGATTTCAGGGGGTCACGTCTGCATCCATTGGAGCAGTTTGCTTCACAGGCCCATGTTCTTGGCATCACATGGTTACACAGATACTAAAGGCAGTAGCGCCCAAGTGAGGTACATGAGCCCCTCAAATTCCGGTAGCGACCGCGGTACCCTGTTCATTGATGAACATTAGCCCCTCAAATTCCATGCTACCTGCCTTGAGATAAACTCCTTGAAAATGTTACTTTCGCCTCTGTGTGGATCATTAGGGTTTGGTATTGTGTCCATTACTCCAGTGAGAAGAGGTTTCGCTTACTTAAAATCGGACTCAACCATGAGCGCAAAGAAGGCTGAAAGTGAACGTAACAATGAAGCGCTAAAACGCGTCTTCCTGCCTCAACTCTTAGTTTATTTCGGTCGCATCTGAAGTACTTTTGTAGTGCGCTGCGTTCAGTTAAAGATGATTATCTTATGGAACCTGGGCAATGAGTACTCGGCTTTGAGGCACTGCACAGCTGATAATTGCTGACGACGCTGGCAATCTGTCAAACCGATATTTATACATGGCCGAATTTGCTCATCTCCCTCTAGTCCTGTTTTCAGAATTGTTCTGGTCCTCCGTCAGATTAGCAATCCTTAGTCTTGGGCCGTACGCAGGGGAAAACCTGTCTCGGATCGATCTACTGCATCGGGTTGTTTTCACTGCTCCTCAGTATGCATCTCTCTTGGTGCGCGGGCTCTTGGAACTGCCAGGTTTGGAAGCCGCTCTTGCGAAGGCACGGGGCTTCAGAACCTATAGAGACTCCGGAGATCGTCTTACACGAACTAGTTCCACTTGTCCCGACGCATCGGTGCTCTTTGATCGAATTTCTGCACATGCTTGCCGGTGTGGCCTCATGAAAGATTTTTGTCGTATCCACCATTGTGTGCGTGTTTGGGTTTTTTTTTGCATCGTTTAGGTACGGATGACTGTTGGGGCTCCGCCCAGGCCATTGTGTACTGCGTCGAGTGGGGTCCGTCGGGCCTGCAGTGCGGTGGACCGTGCTGTTGAAAGGGCCCGTTCCCCACCACACCCACGCACTCTGGAAACCATGCAGTCAGCTCACACCTTAACAGGCGCCCACATTATTGACAGACGATAATGAGACGATAGCGACGGCTGTGATCACCTGTCTGTGCCACGAAATAGCTAGAGAAAGTCGGAGGGCTTAGTCTTTCGGTTCTTCTGTACGTAAATCCATAACCAACGTAGGCACTCCAACCCTAAGTCCCACTCGTTCGCCCTGAGTTTTTAAAAACCAAAGGTGGTTTGGTGTCACATTGAAACTAATCCATGAAGCCACGAGCCTTAATCTTTGTACATTCGATAACCGTGGAGTATTGTTCGAAAGGCGAGCGAAAGCCAAGCACAAAATCGCGCGCACGCTCTGTACGGAACGATGCTAATGCTGTCGTATGCGGCGTGTTAAAGGGAATGTGGCATCTTTATAACGTAATTTTACCTGAGATAGCCAAGTTGTAAAGCAAGTCGATGATGATTGGGGTTTTCGGGCACGTCAGCTGCTGAGGCTATATGTGGTTGTAAAGCAAGTCGGGAAACCTGGTACTCTATATATCATTTGTCTTGGAACTGGGATATGTCCGTAGAAAAAAACTAAAACCTACCCGAAATGTACCTCTCATGTACCTCTCGACAGGCGGCCATTGTTACGATGAGCATCAGCCAATCGAAGCCCTTGAAGCGTTCGGGTATGGTAGTGGTTGCCATATCATGCCATCATCCACAGGCAGATATTTATTTCTTTTCCTAGAGGAGTATTTTGAAAATCAAAATATTTGGCTTATGATACATTTTTTAGAGAAATCATGAATGGTTTCATTATTTTCGGCTAAAAGTAAGCCTAATTACTATAAATTCCAGGATTCGACCAAGGTGCCACATTCCCTTTAATGGCTGTGCCACTTGTTAGAAGTAACGCTTTCTCTCAAATCCACTGAATAGCGAGTGTATCAGTAGTCTCATGGAATCAGTGTTGATGCGCAGGTAAAAATGGTAGCATTACTATGTTATCCTTTTTTGGTAAAGAAAACAGTCGTTGTGAATGTCACACTGCGTTCGAACTGGTAGAATGGATATAGGAGGTGTCGCGGGACCGGGTGTGGGCGCGGAGCCGGCAGTCGCCAGCCTCTAGCTACGAGTCGCCATTTTGTGACGTCATATGAACGCTAGACAATTGTTTTTCCTTTTTCACCACTGAAAGCGTCCTGATGCTTAGAAGGTTTTGCTATATTTCAGAATATGTTGCTCACACACGATTCAATATGCTTCTATCTTGCGAGGTTTTTTGTCTTTTGTCTTTGTCCGGGAGGGGGGATGAGTCTAAACCTGTCTAGTCTTGATTAATTTGACATTTTATTCGCCTTAGAGAAAGGTCTTGTAAGGCATAAGAGGGAACCTTCGTGCAATGGCATATGTGGATCCGTAATTTCTGGTAGCAGGGGGGGCACATGGTCAAGAAGCTGAAGTGCCCTTAAACACCAATCATCATCATGGGGGCACATGGTCGGGGGCTGCGGCACCCGGACCAGGGGGCGCCACTTTTGGGTGGCAAAACCGATCAGGTGGGCTCTAAATCCTATCGCGGTGGTGCTGATAATCGCATCTTGGGGGATACGGGGGTAGGAAGCCACATTTCAGGGGGGCATGATCATTTCGGGGGGCGCCGAGGATTTATCGGGGAAGGGACAAGTGCCCCTTTGCCTCCCCGGATCCACCTATACTTCATGACACTAATATGTAATTGGAGGAATTTACATGTACTTGAATTTTCATATGCATTTACAAACATTTGCCTGCACAGATCATTCAGCTATGAAATAAAACGCTTTGATGGAAGGAACGTATGATGTAGAGTGCCAAATATCAAGCGAATGTTTCTGACAAATTTGTTCAAATGAAGGAACTTTGCGTCTGTGGATTCGTTCCTACCCATTGCACAATAGAGATAAATCATGAATATATAAATCCTCGTGCTCTGGAAAAGTTAACTATTACGTAGCCATTAGCCATTGAGTTCGGTAAATGTATCTTGTAGTTGAGGCAGAGGTATCTTGGGTGGCTGCCACCGAGCTGGTAGCGGACCACAGAAACAGCAAGGGTGTGCCCCCAGTCATTTGTCAAATGGCATCTAACGCTGCAGTTTAACGTTAAGAATGGCGCGGAAATGGAAAGGTTAGGGGCTGGTGGGTAGCATTACCCATAATTTGTTATCGTCTCGCTCGAACCTCGCCCACGGAGTATTTTTTGTCAACGTCCAAAGATAGCAATTTTGAATCGTTAATCACTGAAGAATTCCTCTGATCAAGGAGACACTAATAACAATATGCAGCATGCGGTGGGTAAAAGAACGATTCGTAACGCGTTTGTGATGAGGTTTTTTGCGGGTGTGTAATCTTGTGGTTTTGCAATCACGGATAAGTGGCGTTGTGTGACGGAATTGCCGCTCTTTAGTTTTATTGTCTGGATATTTGCGTACGGATGAGTTTCCTTTTTTGCCCGCAAGTGCCGGATTTCTGGGAAAAAACAAGCTCACGTCGGAATAGAGCATCGCATGTAGTAAGGTGTTTAACTGCTTCGTTCTAGAAAAATCCCCAACCATGTTTGCCACTGAAACGGCCGCTTCGTGGTTTAAAACTAAACGACTGCTGGTTTAATGACTCGTGACAGCAATTCCTGTGCACTTGGAAGCGTTACAGCCCTCCCCCAGGTACCGGGTGCCAATCAGGCGTGTGGGCTCACATCCGATTGGGGAGGGGGTGCTCGGGCACTAAGGGGCGGATCCAGGGCTTCATTTCGGGCGGGCTCGGTGGCTTGAGCATGCCCAACCCCCCTCCCTTGTAGCCGCCGCTTCCGGGTACCCCCAATGAAAGGTTGGGGCACTGTTAAAAAATCCTTTACATTTAGTTGTTTTTCATTTTCATGACGTTTTATGGTGTATTGTATCCTGTCGAACAGGTTCGTATGACGAAGAAAATGAGGATTATATTATATTTATGGGATGTTTATTGACATTGTTTCAAATTCAGACACCACCAATGATTTCAGAAATCCCCTCCCGTGTCGCAAAGGGAACGCAGGGCGCCGAGCGAAGGGCAGTGAGTCACTAAGTATCGGTGCATCCTTGTAAGCGTTGGTGGTAGAATTAGTCAAAATCATGGGATTTGTCCTTAGATGAAATTGAGCCATGGGCAGCGCCGCCAAGTATGGTCCCAGGCCGCACTGCCGACATCCTAGAAATAGCACTTTGAAGGAAATCTGTGAAAGTTTTGTGATTCATATGATTTTTGGGGGAGGGGTGTAGTGCGGGGAGGGACATTGCCCGGTTGGCTTCGTTGGGACTGCGAGGGGAGGGGCAGCCTTTGCATATGCTCCTGGATCTGTGCTGCACCTGTTGGATATCCGAGTGCCTCACCCATTGGACATTCGAGTTCGCGAGCTTTGTATTGTGGAAACGGTGATAAAATTTGGCGTGAAGTGGCTTCGGATTTATGTTTTTAGAATGCCTCCAAGATCACTCAATGTTTTGATGAAGCTGTGAAGATTTGAGGCTTGAGCGTGGCTAGTGGTAAACAAGTGAAGGGGCAATCCACTATTCATCCTCCTGCTGATAAGAAACGTCCCTCTAAAGGCAAAAATTTTTAGAATTTGACTTGCTTGCTACCCGATTTTTCTCGAAATTGACTGAAATTTGTGAACTATTAGCGGGCAGGCGTATCTGGCCCATTTTCGACCCGTATGACGCTACGGGGGTAGCGTAATGTGCGTACTCGTATTTACCATATCATCTGTTTCTTTCTTGATGGCAAGAAGAATGCAAAGCTAAGTTTTACAAACATACAAAGCTGGGAATAGATATTGACTAGTTACACCAACGAAGCCTGAGGTAGCTTATGTTGGCAGGGCGTTGGGATCCGGCCCTCCCAGAAAGCCGGGCAGTGCACTGGTAAATGCTTGGGATTGATTCTCGTGAGACGCTCTGGTGTCCAATATTTATCTGACGTAGGTCGGCTGGCAACTGACTGGTGAGAGGATGACTTGAGCGGGGCGCTCGCCCCTGTGCTTTGTGAAACTTTAAACTTTGGCTTCAAAATCAGCGTGTCATTGCGGGCATTGCTCATTCAGATGGTGAGGCTGGGATCTTCGAGGCAAGTCCCCTGATGACTCAAGAGTGGCTTCGATCCCCAAAATGTGGACCTTCAGTAACTTGTACAGCAGTTAGGAAAATATAATGTGTGAATTGCGGGCCGGGTGGTGGTGGTGGAGGACGGCTGCCGTCTCTAGTACAGCTTCGAACCGTCTCGCGACGTCACAGGTAAGATAGGTAACTAACAATAGGTATCTGTGGCGTCGCCGGTGTCGGCCCTGCCGCCACTTCGTCTGGGAAGCATTGTCAACACGGCGGCGCTCCAACCGGCAGCCTCACGCCGCGACAGGCAGCAGCATCATGTGGTGATGAGTCAGGAACACGTGTGGATGAGGTCAGCGGGTCGATGGGAAGCCCGCCGGCGCCGGGGTGCCGGTGGGTGGCAGTTATGCCACCGGCAGGAGCAAACGTGACAGTGGCCCTAGTCATGCGACAATTGCGTCAGAGGACGAGCCCGCTGTCTGGGTCACTGTGGAAACACGTCGGTAGCCGCCTGGCTGAACCCCGCTCCTGGGTTGGGCGCTTCGCTTGGTGGGAATAACCGTATACTCTGTTATAATATGTTTCGTTTGTTTCTTATCCATAATCAGCTATTCGTCGTATTAGTGTACCAGTCAGTGCTCGTAACTACGAAGCTCGATTAAAATGACGACACGAGTCCGTCGGGCCCATTTTGCTGTAAGCACGTCTAAGCGTGCATTGTGCGACTAGCATCTACTTTGGAGGCTCCCCAACAATCCCAAATTCCCTCTGCCTATGTTTGTTCCAGTGAGCTGGTTGGGGACGGGGACGCTGTGTGTTGCACCTGCAGACCTTGCGAGGGTATATCCGACGACTACCTAGCCTCCATTGTCACTGGTCTCAAATGACCGGCCTTAGCTCATTCAACGGGTTCTTAGTGACAGCCGCTTATTGCCTGACGTTATCTGTGCGTGGCGTCATCTACAGTTGCCAATTTGTTGAAAGCGGCTGGCAGGATGGCCGTGATGGCCATCAACATGGGCTGGAAACAGTTGGCGCAGTAGGCGGCGCGCGGCGCCCAGCCGATGGGCGTCGCATGGCCCTCTGTCGGTGCATCCTATGGCGCCGCATGGCCCTCTCTCGGTGCGTCCTATGGCGCCGTATGACCCTCTGTCGAAGCGTCCTATGGCGCCGCATGGCCCTCTGTTGGTGCGCCCCAAAACTCCAAGCATGGTGATACTGATGATGGCGTACAGCTGCGAGTACAGCTTCATCGCGACACTATATTCAGCGCGCTCACAGAACTTGGCTCCAGCAGTGGATTAGGCGGCTGTGCGGTGCGGTGTCCAGCGCTGGGTGTCAACCCGTCCAGAATGCGTGGCCAGAATCAGGACTGGCGTCCCAGTCACACGCCGCCGTAGGTGTTTCCTCCTCACCACGGTGTCGTGCTGCGCCAACTAGCATCACGCGGCGGCCAGTGGCCTTGGTGCCAAGCTGATGTCCAAGACCACAGACAGGTTGCCTCCCATTGCGCTCCCGAAAGGAAAAGCGGCGCGCTGGCCAGCGGCGGTCTGACAGTATTGCCATGCAGAGTTGCGCAATGCAGAACCGGCGTTGCACGCGCTTCAGACCTGCATGCCAGAGTGCAGATCGGTGTAGCCATTTTTAGTCTGGCGAGGACGGAAGCTGGACATCGCCGTGAGACTAGTTCTTAAACCTCGCTAATACGATTGTCTTTTGTGCAGGACTAGGAAAAGATGGCCGACTCGTGTGTTTTATCGGTGCGCACTGGTGCGGCATTGTGCATGTTTTTCCTTGGTGTTTGTAGATGCTCATTGATAACGCCACTTTCTCCAGAGTTATGAGAAACAGGTGGCCAACTGAAGGGAAGTGTATTGACTGTGGCTTACAGCAGGGCGTCGCCTGGCAAGTCCGTGTTTTTTTAGTTTTTTTCCAAACCTGGCCTTGTTTCTAACCCTCGCCCCGGTGGGGGTGTTTGAACACCCTCTCGGGTTTATCCGGCGGAACGAAAAAACGGCAGCGCGAAGCGCCGCTGTTCTTGGCACACCTTATCCTTGAGCAATTTTGCAACTTTCCCCAAAATCTTAAGTTTTTCTAAGATTTTAAAGTTTTAAGTCTTTGAAAGTTTCGGGTCAGGTCACCATGCAGGTCTAATGTCCTCACCTCCAAAAATGGTTAAGGCTGCATAAGTAATAAAAGCGTGATCTATCGAATTGAAAATTATACTCCAAAAATTAACACAGAATGGGCCCACCGAGTATTACAAAACTTATTCCGGGATTTTTTCTATCGATAACCTAGAAGTCAGGTATTGGTCATGACCTCTCCATTAGATATGCATGGGAAAGCGAAAATAAGCCGAAATTGCGTTCTATTTCTGTAGATCCCGCTTGGAATATCTTCGTGTTCTCCAAATCGTAGTATCCTAGGCCCCTTTATATGATTTTTTAATTTTCCTGAAATTTATTATTATAGATTAGAAATTTATCCAGAAATAAATAATGTCCATATTGCAAGTTTGGACCTGTGACCTCTGAGAAGGGTCATGTGGGTTCACTGAAGCAGGCTTTCAGACTTGGGCCAATAACTTTGTAGGAAATGAGGGATAAAGCTTGTATTTTTATACCATTACTTTTGGATTGTTATTGCGAATCAATTGATATGCGTGTTTGCTATGTAAGGCTATATGGTGACCTTGACCTGGCCTTAAGTCAGGTCATTTGTATGTTCTGACCTAGTATGGTCATATTATACATAATTCGATTCGCCGTAACGAGAGGAAGCGAATGGTGCCTAAAACATTATTCTAACTCAAATGTCAGACGCAATAGCTCCGTAACTCTTCTCTAACATGCCTCCTTCTTTGACCTGCCAATGACCTCAATATTGACCTGAGCCAAAAAGTGCCCTACGTAGTTTCTTCATGTATTTTTATGGGCTATCCACCAGTTCTCGCGTTTTTGTTGTTGTCCCGCAAAGGAGCCGAGTTTGGTTGGGAGGTGTTTGAAAATCCCCCACCAGGACGAAGGTGGCTCGAAAGGTGTTAAATAAAGTTAACTTATATCCGTTCTTAAAATTGAAATTCTTATACAGCTTTCCCCTTAATTGAACTACTTTTCTTAAAGAGTGAGCTATCCCCGCGATCCGCTTTGCGACAATCCTTTTGGGATAGTTCTGTCATATCTTAAAGCTCTGTCATAGGTATATTATTGCAAAGCTAACCCGAGCCCACACCTGCTGAAGCCGTCTCGACAAAGGGAACGCAAAAGTGAAACGACAGACCGACAGACCTACGTGTAATGCTGAGAGATGGCTGCAAGACTTTTAGCTTCTCATCGTGGAAACCGCATCGTCTATATTGGTGTCCAATCGTGTAACAAATATGGTTGTGTAGATGTAGCGATGTGGATGCAATGAAACCTGTTCGTCCCGTCCCATTAGCCTTGCTTACCCTGCCATCTGTGGGCCACCATGAGAACTACGGATGGCATCCGGCCGGCAACGTGCATTGAAGGCACGTCCCATACTGTAGTCGCGCTGCTAGGTAGATGGAGTACGGTGCAGCAGGTCCCGAGTTCGCGCCTAACACGGGTTTTTTGGCTCTTTGCATTTATTGTCCAACAAATTACTTAGACGCCAAGTTCATATGCGAACTACTAAGAAGCAAGACAGGGCCGAAGTGATCAAGCCACCAGAGTGATAACACATGTCCTTACTCTGAATATTTTACTCGTTGCCTATCACGGGTTGAGCTTTGCTGACAGGTGATGGATGGGATTGGTCGGGCTCAGGGGCCTGTACTGTAGTCAAAACAGTTGCGGACCAATGTGGCCCAAGCCTAGGCACGAGAAGCTGATCTAGGGTGTGAGGGGGCACCCTAAAAGTACCGGCACCTGTATAAAGACTGTTGTTGGAAAAGACATCCAGGTACTGGAATATCTGGAAGAAATGCACCACCGGTAGTGTCTCTTTTCAGGTGCCGGTAATGGGCTGGTTAACGCGATAAGTATCTAGTCATGGAAAACTGCATCGGCACCAAAGGATGCTTTGGTTGAAGTTGTTAACATTGTTAATTTTGCTCCTTTGGAAATAGCAATAACTAAGACGGAAATAAAAAAACCAACTGATGTTAAGACAGATAAGACCTGCAGGGTCAAATCCAGACCGACGTTTTGGGGGGACGGCAATGGGGCACAAAATCATGAAAAACATAGTAAAAAAACAGCAAAAATCGGAGGTGGCAATTACCCGGTTACCTCCTCCCCTCGGATCCGCCAGTAAACACCATTTAAACGCCATTTGATGATGATGTTGCCATCGCTGTATGTATAAGTTTACAAGTGATCGGAATGGTATCCGGAGGAGAGGTTAACACTGGCGAGAAAAGAAATGGCAGGAACTTCTCAGCAACGATAAAAAGTCGGAAACGGTCACGTTTTAAACGAATAGGTCCTTTCTCGGTAAAGTACTTGTCGAATTTATCCTTTTTGCATGGAAAGTCTGCAAACCTTTCCTAGAACACATGAAGACTAATATCTTCTTCAGGGGCTAAATTTTATATCATCTGCTATTGGAATTATTGTAGGTATATTCCACGTACTATTATGTAAATGTCAAGTCAAACGTTAGAATATTAGAATTTACTTGGAGAAGAGGAGAGATTGTGTCAGGGAAGCAGTCCACCCGTCTGGTGGTAGAGTGGTGTTGGCGCTTGATGGATTATTGGGGTATTTTCTCGCCGTCATCAATAGAAACTCCCGTATTTCTCAGTTTACTGCTGTTCAACTGTCTTGATTGTGGTCTCCCGGACATCAGTTAAGGTTCGGCTTTGTCTGACACCCAGGGGGGGCCCCCGTGGCCAAGGGGACGTCCCCCAAAATGTTGGTCAATCCATAATGCGTCAGGACCGAAACCAAAATGCCTCCCCGGTCAGCACCAGCCCGGGTCCGTCCCCCCTCGAAAATTATGTGGCGGCGCCCCTGCTGACACCCACCCCGGTCATCAGTACCTCAGAGTTCATCTCCCTCAGCAAGATATCAGTGGCCAATGGCCATGCCTCTGTTCAGGCCCCATATGGACCGTCGATCTTCGCCTCGTCGAAAAAAATCCGTGCTATCTTCCATAGCAACAACTGATGTTAACTACGTTCCATCCCCTTAGTAAATCCGGCCCTGTGTGTCGGATTCGACTTGAAAATACAACGTGGCTGATACGATTTAAGACTCGCCATCTTGCAGGGGATCAGGGTTTTAGTGTAGTGTGGAACCGTGTTGTTTTGCTTCCGGCACAAACACCCTCCAGCTGAGTGGCTCGGAAAGGGGTTGTTGTCAGGCGAAGAGGTGTGCAATTATTCGCGGTGCCGGAGTTCCGAGAAGCCCGGTGAACCTGGATGGTCGGAGAAGGGGGATGAACTGACCACGCTCAATAAGCAGCCCTGAGCTGGGGGGTGGCGCCGGCTGCCCAGCTGACGCTGCCAGAACTCGCGCCGCCCGAGGGCAAGCCCAGTCAGGCACTTCGGGGAAGGGAGACGGCGGCCCATGCCCCCGACTGGTGCGGCTGCTGTTGCCAGCGGGGACTCAGGTGTCGTGGTCGCCTGTTGCACTGTTGCAGCCGGTGGCTTCGGAGAACGGCGGACGTGGGCGTGTTTGTGTGCTCCCCTGTCTGCTGGGCACGACGGGGGGGGGGTCATATCGTGACTCATTGCCAGACGTGGACCCGGCTGGAAACAGCACGGCTCCCTGCCGAACACGCGAAAGTGCTTTTCCAAGCTGGCGTTGCCCGCTAAAGACGGGTCATTTCGAGCGCTTGAAAGCCCACTGTTTAAACGCTAGGATGGGTGGCGCTTTTTCCATGATGCAAAAATAAGCGTGCATTGCACGCAAAGCCATTTTGAGCTCCTTTGAGCAGTTGCTCTGAGAAGCGGCTGCTTTGAAAGGTGGGCTAGGAAACTTGCGGTCCCGAGTTCAGACTGTGCACGGCGGTTTCCTGCTGGCTGAAGGTGGATTAACTCAGCCCTTCAAACGCCCAATAACTGTCATTTCGGATCACGCAGGCTTTTAGCCAGTTTGCTCCATGCGGCCATACCCGTGACAGTACGATGCTTTATGTGCGCCGGTGCCCGCCCGTGGTTCCGGCGAATAACTTGTGGCATCAACAGCGAGGGGCGCTGCAGCGCCGTGGCGTGATACGCAACAGTGGAACAAAGTGATGGCTGATTGATTTATGTTATGATCTCATGGCTGCCTTGGCGGAAAACAGCCCTCTACCTGGAGGGTAAAACCAGACCCACGGCGCTCAGGGACGTCAAAGAACCGTCCGCCGCCAGTGTCTACTGGGGACAAAGATGATTCTGTGGCATAGGCGAATCCAGGATTGCCGATGGGGAGTCGCATGGTCAAGGGGGGATGCCATCCGGACCAGGAGGGCGCCACTTTCTGGCGCCAAAATTTTTCAGGTGGACACCAAATCCTATCACGGGTGCACCGATACTCGCATCCTGGGGAAAAGACATTTCAGGGTAGCGCCATCAACCTTTTAGGGGAGTGCCCTGGCCGTTGCAGGGGCGCCGATTGTTGATCGGGTGGGGGCGGGGGTTAATTTCTCCTTGTTCAGTCTCCCGGCTGAAAATCGTCTCGATTACAAGAGGTGCTATATGTAGAATCCGGTAGTTTCGAACATAACTTGAAGCACCTCACAAACAAATCCATAACAATTCCATCTGTCCAGCTTGTTTCTCAGTCGGTGCATAACGAAGTAAAGGTGCTTATATGTTAGTAACATGGCATGCCTATAGACTGGTCCACTTGGGACGACTGACTGCACTTTCAGTTCTAACTCGGCTGAACCAGTCTCGTCATCGGAATCACTGTAGAAAGTTTCTCAAACCCCGATTTTGCCCTGAGACCACCAAAAAAAGCAAAAATGTATTCTAGAAATAAACATTGTGAATGTTTTGCATCGATGACAAAATGTGCGCGGTTTTTAGGAATGGCTCGCCAAAAATAGTGTAATTCATGGATAACTTTTGCAGTGCTACTCATTTTTAGTCATACTCCCTCAGATGTCTTCGCTTCAACCGGAATGGTCCTGCGTTTGTGGCTTCTACGACACCATAGGGATAGGATTAGGAAGACAGGCAGGCCAAATATTATATATATTTGGCTTTATATATATATTTGGTCTTTTATATATATAAAATAAAAGACCCAATCGGAACTAATCGGCCAGTCGTCAAACACACCATTCGAATAACCAGAGTTGCTCTCTAACACATGCAAAATGGAATGTCAGCTTGAGGGATCACAAGGACAGTGATCTCCCATCAGATGTGATTGTCAG